>JAOXXN010000082.1:33248413-33261126 GCA_026770055.1 Myrmophylax atrothorax | reverse complement strand
AGTGCCATGATCTGGTAAAGGGACTGGAGTTGGACCAAGGGTTGGACTTCATGATCTCAGAGGTCTTTTCCAACCCAGTCGATTCTATGGTTCTGTGATTCAGGACCTGGTGGGGAAAATGCTGCTGAGGGGCTGCTCCCTGTCCCTGAGCCCCAGAGGTGGCCGTGGGTGTCCCAGCAGATAAAGCTCCATCACCAGATGTTGGCTGCATGTCCCAGCAGAGCTTCCCTTTGTGAGATCCTCCCTGGCTGGAGCCCCCGTGGGTGGCACTGGTGCCTCCCCCAGCACAAGCAGCAGTGCTGTGGACAGACACGCTGCCCTGGGCAGGGCAGTGCTGCCCCAGACTGCACCAAGGCAAACTCCTCCTGCACTGCCTGGCAGCCCCGCTGTCAGATATGCCCACACTGCACTGTATTCACATCTTTCCCTTCCTGACCCTCAACATCTCAATTTTCTGTCTGCCTTTGAAATCTTGGCTAATTAGGAGGCTACATGTTCCCTGTGAGACTGGCCTTTTGTGCAGAGTTTGTAATTAGAGTGACTGTGCAGTGCTCTATTAATTGCAAGAATTGTGATTTTTAGATTAATGAGTTAATTGCTAATATCTGCATACGACATTCCCTCAAGATGTATTACATTACAGTAAATAAACCTTGTGTCTGGAATGGCAGGCATTAAAGGAAACTGCCGTGATTAGTTTGAATACTTTAGATAGCTAAAATAATATTTACTCAAAACACAATGTGTGTAAAACTGGGTTTTAAAGGCTTTTTCCCCCCCCAGCTCCCCTTGCTGGATAACATTTATATTTGATAACTCACAGACAGGAGCTGCCAGGACGCTGCTCTTCCCACAGAGCACCTCCAGCCCTCCCCAGCCCCACCGTGGGCTCCCCATCCAGCCCTCCATCTCCAGTTACTTTACATCTCCTTTAGACTTTATCCCAAATGCTGCATCTTGCCTTTGTTTCCTCCTTCAGCAGTTGCTGCCATCCCTGTGTGTGTTCCCAGCCTGCAGCAAGCAGAGCCAGGGAAAAGCTGAAGCTGCAGAAGTTGCAACAGGATGGAGGGAATTATCCATATTTAAACTCCCAGGCCGCTCCTGCTTAACTGTTGTGGAAAAATCCCATTGGAAATGTAACAGGCAGAGCTAGCCAAGACCTTGGTAACAGCTGAGTGATTTTCATCAGACAAGTAGCTGTTTGCTGAAAAGTGTAATTTTGGGACAGCTGAAACTATTTGCAAATTCATCATGATTTCAGGAAATAGCCTCATGTAGAAGAAAAGCCCCAAATGAAAAAGTTTCCCAGTTTCCCAATTTGATATTTTCGAGATTAAGTGCCTCTTTTTGTTTTGCAAATGAAATTTGATTTAGATATTTATCTAAATTAGATAAAAACCTGCAGAGAATGAATGCAAATGCTGGTTTGCACGACACAATCCCTTTGGGGTTGGCTCTGAGTAGTTCTTTCCTTTTTGTGCTTTTTGTTTATCTGTTTAAACAAAACCTTGGCCCTACCCAAAACAATTTCCCAGGATTTTAGTTTAGGCTGAGTTATTCACAGGAGTTATTTATTCTCTTGCTCACTAACACACAGAACTAAAGGCAGGGTGAGTTAATTCCAGTAACCAGCAACTGCTTGGCTCAGTATCAATATCCAACAGACTTCTCAGAGGCGCAGAGGGAAGTTTATCTGGAAATATGTCATTGCATTTGTGGTTTCTAAAACTGCTGCCTGCTCGTGCAGCTGAGAGCCAGTGCAGCTCAGGTGCTTTGCTGCTGCTCACCAGCTTCTTCCTCAGCAGGAATCTCAGCAGACTCAGCCCCTGCAGCTTTAGGTGCCTGACTTTGAAATGAGGGTTCATTACAGGAATGAAAATTTCCTTAGAAAACAGCACTAATGGCAATTGAAAAGTTCTCTTCCCCTGTTCAAAGTATTTCAGGTTTTTCAAGCCTGGCTAATGAAAACTTTCTCCTGCTTTCCCGAGGAGATTCCCTGTCCCTGTTGCTGCCTGTTTGTGGATGTGGTCACACCTCCCCAAAGCTGTGGGAGAAGTTTATGTCAGCAGAAGGCTTGATTGTATCACGTGTCTTTGAGAAGATGATGGAACAAACAGGAACATCCATCTTGTCTCTGTCTTTTGGGAGATTTTTTTCTTGATGCCAGATCCTGGACATTGGGGATTTAATGGTGAAGATTGAAGGCATCTTAGAGGTCTTTTCCACCTTTAATGATTGTATGATTTCCCTGTCTGCCCTTTTCTGAAGTCTCTTCAGGAAACAGGAGTGTGAGAGACCAGACTTTCTGTGCCTTTTATCTTTTCTGAATTCCTGCAGCTTATTTACTGCCAACAAAAAGGTAAAAATGCTTACTTAGAAACTAAGGACTGGTCTCACCACAAAGGTCTGTTGCTTTGACACCCTTTCTGCCACAGCAGCAAAATCTTCATGGGGACACAATTCAATCATTAAAAGAAATGCAGACCCCAGTGCAGCTTGTTCCAGTTTGGAAAGCAAAATAAGCAAGATGGTACAGGCCATGTTTACAGCAGTATAATTACATCACAGCAGGACTTCCAGTGTGTAACTGGTTCTGTTTACAAACCCAGCAATCCTGTCTGGAGCCATCACTGCTGTAAGGGTGGTCCTGTCTTCAGGTGGATTGTCCTTTGCTTCAACTCCTGCGCTCTGGAATGAGCAGCTTTTGGCAGAGATTTGGCTACAGGGCTTTGTTTTCCCATGAGAAACCCTTCCCTCAGAATGAAGAAGAGGAAGCAGCAAAGCTGCTGCACTCACCCTTCCTCTTCTTCATTCTGAGTGCGTGGGTTGAATCACTCCCAAAGGCCTGATGGACCTCTGAGATGATGTTCCTTCCATAAATTCCCAGGTTGGGAAGGTGGCAGTCCCACCTGGTGCCCGTGCCCATGTCAGGAGCCTGTGTTGGGTGGCTCTGGGTTATTTAGCCCACAGTGGCAGGTACCAGGCTCACCCAACTCAGCCCCTCCCTGTGTCCTGTACCGACACCACATCGATGCCGCTGCCTTATCTGCATTTACCTCGCTCGCTCTCGAGCTCACACCACTCCTGCTACATCCCTGGTGACCAGAGAGATTTAAGACACAATTGTACTATCAATGAAATGCAACTTATGCCTTCCAGGCACTTAAATCCTCAGAGAGCCTCGTGCAGGGCTGCAATGCTCCAGTTTGATGCCAGTAGCTTCCTAATTAGCATAGAGACTGAAGCCCAGTGCTCTGGTGAGTCGGCTGCTGGCTGGGGACTGTGGGAAGCAGCTTCTCCCGACCCGCCCAGGGACCCAGTGCCAATCCCTTCATCCCTTTTCCCCCGGGATCTCCTCCCACTCACTGACCTGCAGGTGCTTTGGGGCTGGGATGATCTTCCCAAGGATGATTTGTGCCAGGAGGACAAGGTGAGAGCTGCTGGCTGGGCCAGCTCTGCTCTGCCTCACCCCAGCCTTTATCCCTGATGTGGCCACAATGGATGCCCCAGGGAAAACTGAGAGACAGGAACATCCCTTCCAGCTTCCAACAACAGCACAGTGGACTCTCTGAACCCACGAGCAGTATTCCCTGATGGACCCATGTCCCAGGAGTTTATTTCAGCCCTGTTTAACCTATGATAGGGTTTGGCTTTGCAGTGTCTCAGTGCCAGGATGTTGCACTATTTAATTCTGTACTACAAGAAAGGACTGTCCCATTTAAAATCTGATACCTGATGGTGATTTGACACATTCTTGTGTTATAAGAATTTGTGCATCCTCATTCCCTATTCCTTCTCCCACACCCTGGAGGGCTTTACAGACATCTGTCATACCCCCTTTGGCCAGATCCTTTCCAGCCAGATCTGGGATGATGCCCCAGGCACAACTGTAATTCAAACAGCGAGTGACAGTCAGAATAAGGCACTGTGAGTTGGGTCTGAGGAACACAAACACACATGTTTTCACTCCAAACATCAGCAATTCCCAACCAGGGGGATTCCCAGAGCCCCAGCAGACAGCACATTGCCTGGGAGGTCCAGTTCACCCTTTCATTTTGTAACTAAACTATTTTCTGTGGACATTATAATGTTAAATCTCCCAATAACTGGCTTACAAACCAATAACTATTAATAAATATTACAGTACACTGAAAGCACAGGCCATTGAAACCTGCTGGAAGGTGAAGGTCAAAGAAACCCACAGCAGATAAGGGCAGGAAGGGCTCATTGTCTTTATCTGATAACTGTTTGTTTAGAAACACCTGGCACATACATCAAATTAGTGCATCCAAATGCCCTTCAAACTTTAAACCAGGGAGATTGATTCAAGAACCTTTCATTAAACTTTCCTGGAAAGATTAAACATCAGCCATGTGTTCTATCAGCAGAGCAATTCTGCTCACGTGGCGGTGACATTAAGATGTTTTATAGAAGGGGTATAGAAATGTGCATGCACTCTGTGAGGCTTTCCTCCAGACTTGTAATTCCTTGCTTAAGAATATAAACTGAATAAAATGGGCATAAAAATACCCCAACAGCTCTGCATAATGATTTCACACACATGCAGGGGGAAAAATAAACCCCAACAGGATTATAAAAAAAAGAATTTTATTGTATGTTTGCATCCTTTTGCTCATGTTTGCAAGGGGAAATGGATTTGAGAATTTCCCACCGATTTGAATTCAGTGTCTGTAGCAGGGCAGAAGTAATATGTATTGCCTCGTCCTAATCATCGATTCAATTCAAGAGTTCTCAGCATGGAACTCTTTTTCTTTCTCAATGGGAATAAATTTGCCAAGAAGGGATAACACCAACATATTATGTAAAATATTATCCCGCCCTGAATTTTGTGAAAATCGGTCCAAATCTATATTTAATTTAGCATGAGGAAAGTACGACACGGAGACCGTAGTTATAACACAACTGTTACTATTGCGATCAATGCAGTGTTGGACTAAATTGTTTTATATATTGTATTAGAGGATCCCATGTGTTTTGCTGGCCTTACAGCCCACTTGTTGCTGCAGTTGATGCCAGCAGAGGATTAATATGTTGTGGTAACGTGTGTGTGTCCCCTGTTCTGTGACAACAGCCCCTCTGCGACCCCACGCTTGTCTCCCCACCACAACCACAACCCTGTTGTTAAAAGAGAAACACCGAACACCACTGGAGCCTTTTCTCCCTCAGATCCTGCAAAATGCAGCGTCATGTTGTGGGAGTGAATACCCAGCGCTGTAACCTCTGCTGCACAGAGCACAGGAACAGTGATGTATTAACACGAGGTCGTAGCCTGACAAATGCTTCTCACTCTGAGTAAGGCAGCGCTGCCCAACCCAGCCCAGTTCTGCCCCAGCCTCTCCCTGCCCAGCACGTGGCACTGGGGCTGAAGGCACAACCAGGCTGGGGAACAGATCCAGCTGCAAATAAGCTTTTTTCCTCCCCCCCTCCTGCAGGATTAGTGTTCAGCTGGATCTGTTCCCTGATCCACTTCACCTTGCAGCTGCACAAATGCTGGTGCTGGCTGAGAGCAGGGCTGCGAGCGCGTGGCCGGGCACGGAGCAGCCAATGCTCCTGAGCCTGGGTTTTTAATAGACTTGGGTTTCTTTCAAAATTAGGTAGAACTGAGAGAGTTTCTGCCCAGACTGCAAGTAACCCACTCCTTTCCAGCCAGGAGCTCAAAGTCCAACATGACCCCGGGGCAGGACATCGCCCAGGGTGTGCAGGTCTGGCTCCTGGAGCAGAGGGCAGGCAGGGCAGGATCAGGGCAGAAGATCTGGGGTCTCAGGGCCCTTATGGAGCACACAGGACCACCCACATCGGTGTGGAATCACAGCATGGGGGATCCAGCACCTCCAACACCAAGGCAGCATCAGTGTAAGATAACAAATGAGGGTCCTCTCCAGTAAGAAATCCACTTGAGCCTCTCCCATGGAATGCCGAGGAGTATTATTCCTGGCAACCTCCACACTTGAAACCTGCCTTGATGGTTTCTTTTTCACGATGACAAGATTCACTGTGCTATTAAACCAGGAAAAAAAAAAAAAAAGAAGAAAAAACCCCGAAAGACAAATGCCTCTACCCTCATTTCTCTGGGTTCCCACTGAGCCCGTGGCTTGACTGAATCCTTTTCACTTACATTAAGATACTGTTATGGCATGAAACTCCAGGTCTGTGCTGAAAACCTTTTGAATGTGTAAAAAACAATGTTGCAGTAATTAAATTAAAAACCCTGATTCTATAGTGGTGAGAAAGCTGTTAATTTAAGATCATACAGCGTCTTTAGCAGCAGTTTATTTCTACCAGCACAATCCTTCGTACTGGATGACATCCTTGGAGTAAATAATAGAAGTGATGTGAACCACCCTCTTAACGAACTTACTTTTACAGGATTGACACCAAATGTTGGAATTTTGGATTCCCACTAGAAGTAATTGTGCTCAGTGGCTCTTGTATACCCATGTCAGCCTGGTGTGAGATCAAACCATGAGAAAAAAAATGCTCATGTCCACAACAGTTTATCAAATATGTTTTTGGACCAAGCCATCCCTGGTTTGCCTCAATCACAGGAGTGAAATGAAGGACATACCTCATTTAATGGATTTTAGACTTGGACTACAGTACTAAAATTAAATGCATTTTAAAGTTAAACTGGAGTACTAATATTAAAAGTGGAGTATGCAGGAAAATAAACCAATTAATTTCTCCAGGCTCCAAATTTACACTCACAAAATCCTTCAAGGAAAATTCTGCATTGCATTAATATTCCTGCTTTTTTCACTCCTATTACAGACCGGTAAACCAAACTCCAGACTTTTGTGTCTAGAACAGAACTGGTAGAAAACAAATGTTTGCTGCCACCCACTTGGAAAAAAACATGAGCACCTTCTCAAGTAGAGATGATTGTTTTAATGATTATCCATGACAAACTAGCCAACATATCTGTTAAAAACTAGTTATATTTTAAAAACTGGTAGAAAATAAACGGAGTATTGACGTTGGTGCTGGATACTTGGCGTTACTCACATCCAAATTTCATTTCTAATGATCGAACGTGGCTCAGAGGGATCTGGGCAGGATTCCTGTCTGCCTGTTCCTGCAGAGCACCAAGTAACTGTTGCACAAACACTTGGAGCAGTAAAATAACTGCTCTATTCTAGTCAACAGATACTTGCTCTAAATCTGCAGAGGGAGATGCTGGCGCTGAAATTTATGCACTGAGAGTCATCCAGCTGAAGTCACTCTGACTCCTCGCGCTACATAAAACCGACGCAGGAGCATCGTTTTTGCAGGATCAAGGCCCGCATTTGCATCTGCAAATCAATCTCTTTATGAAAACCAGGCCGTAAATTTTATTTATTTATTTCCTTTTTAGTTCCTTGCAAGGTCTTGAGCCGTAGCAGTGCAGCAGGAGGTGCTGCTCCCAGGCTGACGTGTCGCTGAAGTGTAGAGGGAAGTGTGACTGTGCTCCGGGTGATGGAGCACCGCATGTGACGGGCGCTCAGCTGCTCCCAGCCAGCATGTGGGTCAGGAACAATGTCTGAGCATCCCCGTCCCCCTGATCCCGCTGCTCAGAGAAAACAAGTTATCCACAACAGAAGAGTGTAATCCCTTACTACAAATAATGACAAACTCATCAAATGTAACACAGGGGCCACAGCAGTTCTGTTGTTTGTACACAGTTAAACTGCAACACTGGACGAGCAGCATTATCGCAGCATGGGAGGTGAGGGGGGAAAGGGCTTTGTGTAAACCCTGCACCCCAAACACCCTGTTCCCATATGGGAAGGACTCATAGGAAGTGCATTTCTTAAGGTTCATTTGATTTCATGAAAAACAATGCTGGGAGGTCTTGGTTCCTAATGAGTGCCAGGAACTTTTCAGTACAGCTACTGAGAGATTGAAATAAGTAAGAGAGAAAGGAACAGCTTATTTTTTCTTTGCAGATACCCCTCATCAACTAAGTTTTCAGAACTATTCTTCTCCAAGCAGGGGTTATCTGCACAACTAGCCCCAATTAAGCCATAAGGATGGGTGCCTCAATGTTTTAAAACAGAGTGAGAGAAGGATGTGGGACCTTGCTCTTCAGTAACAGCCTGAAACATCTGTCCAGGAATTAGGTAAAATACAGGCACAATCTGGGAGAAAGAGGCCAAAAGAAAGGTCTGGCCTGTGCCTGCACACGGCAGAACAATCTTCTTCCTTTGGCTCTTACTTCTTTCCCTTGCCCCAAAACTGCTGCTCCCAAGCTCTGGGAAGCCCAAACGCCCCACTCCGAGCACACACTGAATTTTACACAAACCAGTGAGATGCTGGAGGAGCCGAAGCTCCTTCAAGCTTGGGCAGCAGCTCAATGGAAGTTTTAAAAGCTGCAATTTGAAGTTAAACCCCCGTGGTTTCAGGCCTCCCACCGCACCCACTGTGTATCTTCTTTCTGAGCATCTCATTACAAAGGCTATTTCACACTTGATGAATGTTCGATCGCAATCCAAATAGTTTGAAGAAAAATCCACATGCCTGAGGATTGCCCCCTGCTAAACTCAAAGATGTTGAGCTTCAGAGCTTTCTCCTTTACAACCTGTAACCTAATTGCTCTGGTAATGAAATACTTATGTCTTTGGCCTCTACATTATGTCATTGACTTTGTTTGTTTATATCATGAACTCAAGGTTATTTATTACCCCCATACATCATGTATGTAACATTTAACAGAGCAAATTGGGTAAAGCAAAGAGAGATGGAGGTTGTGTTTTGAAAAACTCCCCACTGCAGTGCCATGGGCAAAGCTTTGGTTGGCACAAGTCACTCCACCCACCGTGGCCCATGTTCCAGTGCAAAGCAGCTGCCCGTAATACTTGGACAGTGCTGCTTATGGTGGAAATCCAAGAAATCCCAGTAATAGTGAGATAGTGATTTTTGCATTGAGATTTCCTGCAGGCAAGGCAGAGTTTTCCCTTCGGAGGGACTTTTGCCAAAGGGAAAAGTGCAGAATTAGATGCGTCTTCCAGCTGAAAACTGCTGAATTTTGCCAAAATCTGCTCAGGGGTGCCTGGTTGTACCCAGGTTGTGCCGAGCCTGGGAGTCACGGGGTGGCCACAGCTGTGGCCATCTCAGCACCCACACCACAGGGAATCCTGGTGAGCTGAGGACACGTGAGGCTTCAGCTGCTGCAGGACAGCGGCAGCAGCCCCCGGCAGCAGGTGCTGGAAGGACAAATGATGGACATGGTGTAAACATCCAGCCAGGACCTACGACGTGCTTAAAAGAATCAACATCTTTAGGCCCTTCACCGTGTAATTCTACCCACAAAAACTCAAGCTCGCTTATTAATTTTGATGGACAATTGAGCTGGTTCGAGGGTTTTAATTGAGTAGAAAAGGAATGTGCTGTTTCCCAGGCTGATTGAGAAGCACGGGATATATATAATGCAGGAGGCTCGATGATTACACAACAAAAAGATGGGATCACCACCTGCCCACATTCTTGCGATAAGCAGATGAAGAGCGTCTGTCAAAACATTAATTCCCAAATCTATGGGGGTACCGCGGAATACAAACACAAATAGCTGCGATCGGAGCGCGCTCTCCTTATCTCGCACTCCGCCGCCGCGATTTTACGATGGTCACATCACATCGGGCGCTCGGCGGGGACGGCCTGTGCCCGGCAGGTGTGGGGTCCGCGCCCCTCCGCCGGGGCTCGGCAGGTGCGGCGCCGGGGCCGCGCCGGCGGGGTCGCGGCTTTGTTGGCGCTCCTGGTCGGATGTTGCCGGAGTCGCGGTGGGAAGCGACTGGTCTCAGACCAGCATCGTGGCAGTGACTGCGCTGGGACTTGTTAGGCATCCCCGAGTAACTGGCTTACCGTGGAGTGCCTTCCCTGTGACTGATAACCAGCAGCTGCTTTACTTGCCCAGGGGCACGGAAGAAACTGGGAATTGTACATTATCACAGCCCTCCCAAGAAAAGAGGGTGTCGGCGGTGAATGCGACGCATTTATGCTACATCACAGCGTAGGACAGGGCTGTGTGCTGAATATACTATCCTTGTTTGTATTTTACATGTGAATTAGTGACACGGATTCTTTAAAAGGGAAGATATATTCCTGAGTAGTTATAAAACCAAAGTAGCACCTGGGGCGTGACAAAGACTAAATGAAGATAAATAAAGATGAAGTAGTACTTAGTATTTTTATGTAGCGTCAAGTTTTAATGAATCACAGAAAAAAAACTTGCAACAGCTTAGCTACAATACTGATGTGGAATGGCCCATGGGTAGCAGTACCAAGGAGGGGAGGTTCATCTTTGTTCTTAGGAGTCTGCAGCTCTTCGAACTGCTTTGTCTACATGGATCCTGTCCACTGCCTACGCGGATAGAAAGTCTGCCTGATCAAGTTTGTTGTACCTGTTTCTCTCTACTAATACAGCAGCCAGCAGACTGTGTACCACGGACTTTGAGCTAGGCAAGGTGTCCAGAGGAATAGCAGTTTTCTGTAAAGCACATGTAAAGCCCCCAGGTACAAAGGGGTTCAGGGAGAAGAGGACAAAGATGAGGGGTGTTGTGAGGTCCATGATGAAATGAGAGTTTTTTCTGAAATTCAGCATGTGATCTGAACAGTAGCTGGGCAGTGTGCTGCTTTTAGATGTGGATTGATGTTTTCCAGTGGCAGACTGTAGGGTTTTTTAATTATAAATATTAACACTTTAGCATTTCAGTATTTTGTGAGGAAAATGGTGGTGAGGGTTGACTGGAAGCTTTTAGCGAGTTCATCAGTCTTGTTACTAGTTGATGGAGACGCTAACTAGTGGAAGATGGTGGCCCCTGTGTGGAAATGACATTGTTTTCAGAAAGCCCTGTGAAATCCATTAAGGGTCTCCCAGCTGTAACAGGTCCCCTTCGAAGAGTTCCCTTTTGGTGACACAGTTCACATTTCTTCCAAGTTGACAAAGCATGGGATAGGGCAGAAGAACAAAGCAGTTGTTTTTCATCTAAGGCAAGATTATAAAAAAATGTAGAGGGCAAGCTGTGGGACTACCTAAGTTATTTTACAGCTTTTTTTTTTTTAAATTGAGTTTATGCATGTTTGAGTAGCTTGTACTTAAAAGGAGGGTAGGAAGTCTTATTTCCTTGAGTAATGAAAGGGTACAGTGGGACAGGTGCTTTTCAGTCTGATTTAAATACTTGGAAAAAAAATTAACCAACAAAAATGCAAAGAAATGCCTGTATGCCTTCTACAATCAGGACTAGAAACATTATTTAATTACAATTAATTATTCATTTGCTTTTAACATAAAGCACACTCATTAACTTCCTTTATTATATGTCTAGCATGTTTCAGTAAAATTATATTAAACAGTTTTAGTGTGCTTGGGTTTGTGTGTTTTGAGCTAAGTCAGTTCAGCTTCTTGCTCTGGAAGACTTGTTTGCAGTAAACAAACAGTGTTGTGCAGGTCCTTATTTTTTTCTCTATGTGAGAAAAGAAAGATGGGTGTCGGAGAGGTCAAGGATGTTATTTGGTGACTCGGTTATGTCTGTCTTACCTGTTGAGTAGGAGGTAGCCCTTTGCTTTACCTGTGAAATGGCTCTGACCACACTCTAGAGCTCCATCTCCTCTTTGTCCTGCCTTGTACAGGAACTGGGGAGAAGTAACTTGGTCCCCATTGTTTGATGGGGGCTGATGCTACAGCCTCCATGGCTGTGAGGGTACATCCCCGCTACCCTTGTCCCACAGCTAAAGGAGTTTCTTGGATAGGCCTCAGAATGCATGTTTTCAAGAAAACTTGTCCCACAGTGCTCATGGTGATGCTGTTCTTCACCTTGGTGCTTGCACCAATGATTTAAAAATTTCAGATAAAAATTAGTAGGAAAATTGTGATCTAATGAATCTCACTTTCTATATATTAAAAAATTATAGGATTGTATTCTGAAGTATATTAGGAAAGTTCATGCTTTGCATTAGTAAGGCAGTTCTGTAGAATCATCTAAATTATGCACCAAAGCATGATTAAAGCATGATTAAAGTCAGTATTGTAAATTGCAGATTCTTGTTTGGAGTCAAGTCATGATAAGACTTGATCCATTCTCAGCTTATTTTTACTAAAAGGGATTTCACTGCCAGTTTAATTGAGGTATTTTTGGCAAGACAGATGGGAATGAATGGTTTGTAGATGTAGGTGTAGAGATCCACTGAAATATTTTCTTGGAATACTAATTCTGAGAAAGGAGAAATGGAGAAAGAGTAGAAAACTATATACGTTGATAAAAGATGTGAGGAAGAAAAGTGATGTATGTGCCAATATGGAAAGGAAGTGCTGAAGGCATTAAAGAATGCACACTTTAGAACACGTAACTGATTTTATTGCTTTGTTTGAAGTAGTTTAGTGAAAGAGAACCTGCTAGTAGTTCTTCTATCTTTTTGGCACATTGGATTAAGAAAGGGAACATGAAAAAAAGTGTACTGTAGTCCTGCAAGATGACCAGCTATACCTGCCAGGATGTTGCAGTACTTAGTGGTTAGGTGCAAAGTTATTGGAGTTTCCTATAACAGAATTTACCAGAGTAATCCAAAACAAGAATGTTGTCACTAGCTCAGGCATTGGAATGGGCTGCCCAGAGAGGTGGTGGATTCCCCATCCCTGCAGGTTTTTAAACTGAGATTGGATGTGGCACTGAGTGCCATGATCTGGTAAACGGACTGGAGTTGGACCAAGGGTTGGACTTGAT
>JAOXXN010000082.1:33199167-33210786 GCA_026770055.1 Myrmophylax atrothorax | reverse complement strand
CCATGATCTGGTAAAGGGACTGGAGTTGGCCCAAGGGTTGGACTTGATGATCTTGGAGGTCTTTTCCAACCCAATCTATTCTGTGATTCTATGAACTCTCCTCTCCTGCACCTTTCTGGTAACCACCTCCAAGCCCTGGTGGGAATTGGCCAGTGCCAACCTCTAACCCGGAGGAGGAGGAATTCTGGGGGCTGGACACCCCAGCCAAGCCCCCTCCAGGTGGGAAGGCGAGGATCGGTGTGCTGGTGGGATGGAGCCGTGCTCCTCAGCCTGGCTTCCCCCGTTCCATGCCCTGGGAGGCGCCTTTGTCCGGGGCCGTGTTCCGTATTGTCCGACACCGGATTAAACAGGGAGTCACGCGTGCGAGGTGTTCGGTGCCATTATTTTAACCCATTTTGCCTCCTAGTGTGGAAAATCTGCTTAAAATAGGACTCGCTAAAGTCATTGTACCATATACAAAGGGGTTATTAAAATGCACTCTTGAAATAGAAAATAGGATTAGAAGAGACACTTTGGCTTTGAGGCCTTCTCCAGTTGAAAGAAGGCCTTGTGGCCAAAGTGTCTCCTTTAATCTCATTTTCTGTTTTCTGGTAGGGTTTTATTCACTCTCCTCTCCCAGCCCCCTGTCTCTCTGCCCACATGCTGGTGTGGCACCCTCGGCTCTCCTCCCGCTGCTGGGGGCTCATGACACTGGAGGGTATTTTCCTCTTGTCATGATATCAAAAACCATTTTATTGCTAGTCCAAAAAAAATCGCCCCCAAACCCCACGACCTGTTTGTATGAACTGTTTTGGGATATTTGTGCTAAGGCTCCCATCCATCAGGATTCCTTGCTCTTCAGTCCTGGTAAAGGCTTATTGTGCTTCTGAGTCCTTGGGACAACAAACACCTGGAAATCCTAATTATTTAATGTGAGGTGCTGCATTTTCTGTCTCTGAAGGTAATTTGATGGTGAACACCTGTGATACAGATACAGAGTTATATATGTAGATATATATCTGTGTGGTTTTATATCTATATATTAGTTGGAAATGCAAAAGCTGCAAGCTACAGCAACAACTTAATGTTTTAAACATGTCCTGTAATTTAAATTTGACCTTTCCTAGATAATATCAAACTAATATCTGGTTGCTTCACAACCTTCTAACATTTTGGTTTCTAAATGGAGTTTTTAATTTAACATGTAAAAATTTATGCTCCACATTAGAGGGAAAAAAACCCCAAATCTTGCTGTAACTCTTAATTAAAGTTAATTACTGTATTTCTTAATTAGATTCCTAATTTTCAACTATTTAACTTCAGTGAAACAAACTGAAAGGCAGCAGCCCACAGAGAGCCCATCTGAAAGAAGCAGTTGTGTTGTTTTTACGTTTTTGTATTTTGAAGGAATCCTGAAGGCTTTGAATTTTATTTCTGTTACTGGGAGGGGCAGAAATCTGTGGTTGTAACTGTGGCAGGAAAATTCTAGGGGGAAAAATTACTCTTTTTGTGAAAGGATTTGCATCCAGTTTGCAGGTTGGAGGAGGGGGAGATGTGCCAGAACTCAAAGTAGGGAAATGTTTGTGGAGAGTGAACCTGTGGCATCTCCGGTAGGTTGCTCATCAGTTGCAGTAATAAATATTTGAAGAGCTTGCTGGTGGCTGGATTTTTAAATGCCAAAATCTTTTGGGTGTTTGCATTTGGTGCCTTAAAATGCTTCTCACTCAGTAACATCATCGTGTGCCCACCTGAGTGGGTGGACTCCACCCCTGGAAGTGTTGAGGAGCAGGTTGGGTGTGGGTTGGAGCAGCCTGGTCTAGTGGGAGGTGTCCCTGTCCATGGCAGGGGCTGGAACTGGGTGGTCTTTGAGGTCCCTTCCAACCCAAAGAGCTCTGTGGTTCTATGATTGAGGGCTGTTGGGAATGCCCAGCTCTGGTGTCAGAGTTCCCACCTGCCCAGCCACCCCAAATCACAACCTCCCTGCTCCCCAACTCTCAGGATTTTTATGTTTTTTCCTCACAAAACCAGCAAACATCAAAAAACCCCAATGTCTGAGTGCAGTGCAGCCCAGCCATGGTTGGCTGATCCTCCCTGGGAGCAGGACACGAGTGGTCAGCACCAAACCTTGTAACAAAAGGTTAATTTTTCTTCCTTGATGTCTTGCTGACTAAGTCAGACCCCGAACACGAGGTCGGTGGCTGCTTCCTACGTTTCCAAAGACGGCTTTATCTGCCTGTGCTATCAGTTTTGTGTCTCTTGGCAACAGATTGGTCCTGGCACCCCGAGGACGGGGCGCGTTGGCATTCTTGGGCTGCCAAGAGACACAGAGCGGGTACTGGGGGGACTCGGTGCTGTGCTGAAAGTACATTCCAGTGTGTTTTGTGTGATGATAATAATAATGTGTCCTGAAAAATGAGCTTTTTCTGTTGTTCTTTCCCGAGCCAGTGCTCCCCCTGCCTTGTTTTAACGGTGTGTTTTTAATGCCTTGGCTCCCGGTGCCCTCTGTGGATGGACACGTCCTCGCTGGAATGCCGCTCGCCCAGGGGTGATGCCTCCATTGCAGAGCTGTTCTCTTTGCCTTTTGCCTCTGCACAGGAAAAGGGAAAAGCTGATAGAACCACAGGATGAAAACAACACGTTCTGGGTTTTTTCCTTCAGGGAAACCATCCCACTTGTGAAAGAGCTGGAAGTCCAGCATTTTGTTGAGGTGTTTGTCTCAGAAAAGAAGGAAAAATATCTATTGGAAGAGGTGATTCTTTGTATTATTATGTGCCTGGTAGGTATCATGGCAAAGTCTTAAGTGCATTATGTGCCTAACCAGGATAAGTGCTGAAACCATGTGGAATAATTTATGGTGCACGTCACAGCCAAAAATCAGCTGTCTTTCAATCGGTGAATTTCGAAAGCCTCTTCTTGTCCTGCTTTGAAACCACCCATTTGGTTACCACAGCTGACGTGTGCAGTGGTGAGGAGGGATGGCAGGTGGGAGGTGCTGCCCAGGTTGGCACAGGAGGGGTGAGGATGCCCCTGGGGGTTTCTGCTGCCTCTTTGCCCAGTAGCCATCGCCAGTTGGATGTGGGCAGAGGAGCCACAGCAGCCAGAGAGCACATTCCCACCTTTGTTTGGTCTGTAGGTGCTGTGTCTTTGTCTTCGGCACCAGGCTGAGGTTTTGCATCAGGGCAAGGTGTAGAAGCCCCAGTGGAGGAGAGGCTGGTGTGGAAAAGAGGAGCTGGAGGGAAGGGGCACAATGTGAAATTTTGAGGTTTCAAAGGCAGTGTGGATTTGCTTGAGGGAGTCGAGGGCAGAGCCAGCAAGCAGAGGGTTTGTCTGGTTTGCACGTGTGTGGCTCTGCTTGGAGGGGCTTGGGCTGTTGCAGCTGTGGCCGCTTTGCCTCTGCCCAGGGCAGTGCAGAGCTGTTTGGGGCGCGCCGGGTGGTCACCTGAGAGCTGCAGATTCACCACTCTGCTTTATACACAGAGTTAGAGTCTCATTTCCCTGGTGCTTGTGCTGCTCAAGACCTCTTATGAGCCATTGAGGAGAAGCTCATCACAGGGTGTGCAGACTCCACTGAGATATATCTGAGAAGTTCTGGGTGACCTTCAGCTAAATCCTGATTTCTTCCAGACTCAGAACGAATGGTGATCTCAGTGTTTCTTCCTTTCGTGTTGAATCACACCATCCTCTTCTTGTTACAGTCACAAATCTAAAGACCTGCTTGTTGTCTTTGCATTTTAAATAGAGCACGTGAGAAGATCCAAACAGGCAACTTACTCCATATCTGGTGGGGACTCGATACACGTGCCAGCACGTACCCTTTTATTTGTTCCTCCCCATTAAATTATACGCTCCAGACCATTTTTAATGTCTACATATCTGATGTTAATTTCAAGGAGCCAGATTTTTAAAAATACATATACTTAAACAGTGATGAACCCGTAAAAAAAATGTATTTAAAATCAATTGTGTGTGAGAAGAAGTCAACAAACAAAAGGGGCAGAGACAGGCATATCAGCTTTAATTTAGTACTGGATTCCCTTTGACAGGAGCCATTTAGATAGAGGGCAAAAAATTATCTCACTGAAAAAGGCAGTGATTGATCACATGTTGGTAAGTGAATCAAGTCTGCAAAAAACAGAGGCGATTAAGGGACAAAGAGGAATTATCATATTACAATGTTGCTGCCTGTCAAACCTCCCTTGTGTTGTGCATTCATGTGTCACGTTGTGACATTCGATCAGCGCTGAACTCCCTGGGACAAAGGGATGGTCGTTAAAAATCTCTAAATGCTGCTAGGAATTGTGCTGGGGGGGTAAATCCGTGTTTTGACTGCTGACAGAGATCTTTATGCCCTCAAGAATAGATACACAGGACCCAGCTGACAACTTATTAAGTAGATCTTAACACCAGGGCGGTTCCAGCTCTTGATTGACTTCAGCGTTGCTTCGCTGGCCATAACGGGGTGGGGTGAGAGGTGCTGGGGAGGGAAGTTTGGCACTGCTCATGGGCAGGTAAAACCTGCTGAAAATCGGTGAAATCAAGTGCTTTAGTCTCCAGAAAATGGAAACTGGCCCAGGTGAAAGCAGGAGAGGGGCTGGTGAAACCTGCTGTGCAGTCAGAAGGATGAGGATGTGATGGATTTGTGGGAAGAATGAAAGCAAACCTGTGAGCGGCAAAGCTGTTGGGAGAGTGTTCGCTCGGGTGGGCTCGGGGGGTTGACAGCAGCCATGGGTGAGGGTGGAGATGTGGAGGAGACAAGACGTGCAGGGTCTGCATCAGCATTTTCCACAGACCAGACCCAGTTAATCCCTGGAGCAGCTCAGCTCCTTCCAGGTGTTGGAGATGAGCAGGCAGGATGTGCTGATGAGGAGTGACAGGTACGGGGCACTTGGTGGCATCCCATGGCTCAGCACGTTCTGTGGTGAGGTGCTGGTGTCCTCCTCCTGGGCAACAGAAACCTCTGGGGACCATGGCATGTTCATGAACCTTCTCTGGAAACCCATCCAGAAATGTGCTAAATCCTTAAAATAGCCTAAGACTGTTTAAAAAACAACAGATATTTAGGTTTTGCATTCTGTGGCTGTGGAAGTGCTCTCAGGGTACCTCTGGTGTGGCTCTGTCCTTTCCCACCCGTGTGGGTCCTGCTCTGGGCACAGCAGGACTCTTGGATGTGCAGGAGCTCCATTGGAGAATCTTCCTTGCTCTGATGGATTCTGGGATCATGCTGACCTGGGGGTGGAAACTAGATGATCCTCAAGGTCCCCTTCCAGCCCAAACCATTCAGTGATTCAGTGACATCATCTGCTTTGCTTGTATTTTCTGCCTCCAATACACGCAGCTAACCGGGGTTTTGCCAGCCTGGCTCTGCACAATGTGTGAGCTCCGCAGGATTTACCTGCTTGGAGGTTTTTTATAGAAAAAAGAAGGGGAGGACAGTTGTGTGTTTCATCTAAATACTGATTCTTCCAAAAAAACCACAGTTAAAGATACCTACATGACAAAATGAGATAAGAGAAAAACAAAAATCACAAATGTGGGGTTGTTTTTTACATCAGCAGAGTGGTGGATCTCAAAGAACCAGCCTGTGATTTTCAAAGACCCTGTGTTTAAGCAAGTGTCTTGCTCTGGATTAAACAGAAAGCAAGTAAAGCATCAGCTTTTTTTTCAGAGAATAAGTTGTTAGTGGATTGCTCTAAATGTCTGCATCATGACTGTGTGTCTGAATATATTACTCAGTATTCTGGAAAAAAAGAAGTGGACAGGGAATTGGCTCCACTGAGGCAGAGGGGGATGCCACGGCGTCACTGGTGGGAGGCAGCCCTGTGCAGGAGGAGGCAGAGCTGGAATTCAGGAGGACCACATGGTCAGATGAAAGTCACTGCTTCCCAACCCAAGGTCAGATGCTGGGAAAGAATTCCCAGCTCCTTGCACATGTTGCTGTGCTTTAAACAAAGTGGAACTGCTGGGGAAAAAGCCCTGAGGGTCTGTGGACAGCTGGATGGAGGGATCTGCTCAGTGTGCAGCCACAGCCCCAAAGGATCAAACAGGGTGTTTTAAACCAGGGGGAGAATGGGTGGGAAAACATGGAAAACAGGATAATGCTTTTGTGCCTATTGTGTCCTGATGTGGGAATGGGAGAGAGTTTGCTCCTCACCCCTGCAGCTTGGGTAGCTTGTGAGAGGGGGTGGTTGAAATGGAATAGTGGAGTGGTTTGGGTTGGGTTGAAATAGAGTAGTGCAGTGGTTTGGGTTGGAAAGGACATTAAAGACCATCTAATTCCAACCCCCCTGCCATGGGCAGGGACACCTTCCACTATCCCAGATTGCTCCAAGCCCCATCCAGCCTGGCCTTGGACACTCCCAGGGATGGGGCAGCCACAGCTTCTCTGGGCAACCTGTACCAGGGCGTGCCCACCCTCTCACAGTGATGAATTTTCTCCCAATATCTAATCTAAACCCACTCTGTTAGAGTTTAAAGCCATTTGCTCTTGGCTATCAGTAGTCACAGCTTGTAGCCATATCTGCATAGTTGAAGAGATTGGGGCTGTTCAGAAAGATCATGTGAGTAAGAGGATTTGTGTGAGAGGTTTTGTGAACTAATGTTTGACATATTTAACCTTTCTCAAAATACAAGAGCACAGGAAAATCCAGTAACACCAGGGGTGTGCATTGGACACTCCATGCCGTGTTTCCCGTGGTGCTCATGGAAGCACCGGGGCTGTTGGACAGCCCTGGTGTGGCCTCAGCTGGCCCAGTCCTGACCTGCACCTCCTCCCTGCTCCTGCCTTCAGAGAAGTCATCTGTTTCTCTACCAACAAGCATATTTTAGCCCATTTGACACTTTTTGGCAGCGTGTACCGAAACTGCTTCTCATACTGTGTCAGAAGTACGAGTCGTCACAGCGTGTTCTCCTCTGCTACCAAGGCCTTGCTGAGAATCTGAAATATTTTGAAGTCACATTCAATTAACGTGACTTCTTTGGGAGCACAGGGCTTCTCTCAGCAGTGTTTTCACCAGCTTCACTGTGCCTTTGTCAGACAGAAATACTTCTTGCAGTCCAGTCGTGATGGAAGCGATAAGAAAACCTCAGCGAGCTGATGGAGGTCCCTGGTTGGGGATGGGGTTGTGGTAAGAGCTGGGATATGGGATGGTGAGGCTGCAGCTTTTCTGGAGGGAAGCATGTTGCACACACATTCCTCTTCCTCATACTTTTTTCTTTGAACTCAGAAGAACTGGAAGGGATGATTAATGTATAGATACTGAAAAGCATAGTTGGCTTTTTAAAACTGTAGTTACTTGGAAGTATGGGCTGGCTGCCATGGAAGGGAGTGCTGTAGGAGTTTATCTGAACACAAAATACTGGAAAGTCAAATTTTACAGGCATTTAATTTGTCCAGTGTTTTCAAATAAGGATACTAAATGGAGATATTTAAAACAGTGTTACTTGGGAAAAATGTTTATTTGACAGGGTCGCTGTGAGTTCACTGGTACAATACTGGAACAGCACAATATTGTTTAAAGTGAAGATGGAGAGACGTCCCTGCTCAGTTGAAGCCCTGGGGATGCTGCCCCAGCTCTGAGTGTTGGAATGTGCTCCCCACAGGGTGGCTTTCTCTGCAGAGACAGCTTCAGAGGCTGTTTTAGAACCACAGGATTACAGACTGGTTTGGGTTGGAGGGGACCTTAAAGATCATCTTCTTCTGCCATGGGCAGGGACACCTTCCACTAGACCACATTGCTCCGAGCCCTGTCCAGCCTGGCTTTGGACACTTAAAGGATGTGGCATCCACCATAAAAGATTAATTGAAGTCATCTAATCTGCATAAATCCTGTGAAAGGAGGGGCTCCCTGATGGGCTTTGCTGGGGACACTGATGGTGGAGCGAGGGGCAGAGTTATCCCAGGTAGGTCAGGTCTTGTGGCCCAGTATGTGTGTCACCTCTTACTGCAGTCTGGTCTAGTGAGGGCACATCTGGCCAGCAGATGAAAAGGAGGGTCCCCACCCTGCTGGGCACTGATTGTGTGTTAAGGAGACATCACCACACTGCAGGATCCTGCTCATGGTTTGTGCCCAGCAGGGAAGGTGGTGGAGGGCTCTTGGGGCACAAGGACTGCTGCCCATTGTGGAAGCCACTGCAAGGATTCAGGAGTGTTTTACAAAACGCTGCTTTGCAGAGAGTCAGAAGCAACTCAGCCAAAGCAGCCTGGTGCCAGGAAGCAGCTCGGCTGGTGGGTCTCCTGCTGGCATCGCCCTGTGCCAGCAGCTCATCTGCCGGGAGGGCACAGAGCGGTGCTGCTCGCACACCCCCCATGGGCACGGGGAGAGCAGTGTGAGCCCCTATCGCTGCACAGCTCCCACTGCATTCCCATGGCTCGCTCTCCAGCCGTGCCCCTCTGCCAAGGATCATCCACCACAACACGCAGCACACAAGTGTGGCTTGGCCAGGTTTGCTGGGAGGTAAACAAAGCCCTGGCAGCGCTGCAGCCGCCAGCCTGCTCTGCTTTGTGTGCCTTCGAAAGCACTGCTGCTCCTGTGAGCCTGTGGGGGTGTGGGCACCCACTCCCCGCTCCTGGGGTGTGTGCAGAGCCAAAATTCAGAGCCCCAGCCTTCATTCTGGTGCCAGACCCCAGCGCTTTTGTGCCCAGAGGGTGGACGTGGTGCTTGCTTAGTAAAACGGGTTAATGCTTCGCTGGACTCCAACACATCAACGGCTTGGACAGCTCAAAACAAACAAAATTCCAGTTTGGATTGAGCTGGCCCAAAATGAAAATCCTTGTTTTGTTTTTCCTCCAGGAGTTTTGGGCACATTGTCCCTGCAGGAAGCTCTGTAGTTGGCTGGAGTGGCGTGTTGGTGATGGGAAAGGACTAAGAGGAGTGAGTGGATAAACATAGTGCTGTCGAGGTGTCTGGTGAGGGGAGGGCTGCATTCAGCCTGCCTTCAAATTGGGGTTTGGTGGAGGCTTCTTCTCTGTCCAGGATTTTTTCACATTTCCAGTTTGTAATCTGTGGACTGGGTTTGTAGGAGCTTTTGAAAATGACTCCATTCCAAAAATGAAAATCAGGGGGCAGCTGAGGGCAGGTCTGTGCTGCTCGACCAGTGAATTTGGCTCACATTTCCCAGAGGAAGGATTGGAAAAAGAGGAGAAAAAACCTAAAGCAAAGAAATTGCTGGAGGTGATTCAGAGGGGAACGCTGTTGTTGCTGTTCCATCGCTTCTTGGTGGCTGTGTCCTGACTCATGGACAGGGCTCCTCCCTTTGCTCTTCTCCTCCTCTCTAAAGATGCTACGACGGTTTCTCAAGAGGGGGAAGGCATGAAGTCATCCTTCCTGCTGTCTCTTGTTGCATTTTGCATCCTCAGAGGTCCCTGTGCTGCAGTGGTTGAAGGGAAAGGACCAAGGGAAGGGTTCTGTGTGCATTTGTGGGCTCCTTTGGGATGAAAATACAGTAACTGTGTGTACCTTTTACTATTGTTATTTAAAAGATGCTTTTGAAGTTTTGCTGCCTTTAGTTATAAAAAGCAGATATGGAAGGAAATTATGGGAATTTGAAGGGGAGACCTGACAGATTCAGCCAGTGCCTTCTTCATTCACAACTGGCAAACCCTTGGAGTCATTTTTAGCAGATCCAGGGTGAAGGTGTTGGAGGGATGATCCTTGAAACAGGCAGAAGAAAACAACTACAGAAATGTTTGCACTGGAGAAAAAAACTACAACATAGGCATCCAGTGGTCAGAGGAAGCTTTAAAATGTCCCAGTCCTGGACAAGCTTTGGTCAGCATTAATTTGGTCCAGGAGACATGGGGGAAACCAGATTTCAGAGCTCCTGTGCTTACAGAAGTGGTTGGTGTTGATCACAGTTCCTGTTGTCCATCTGTTGGTGTTCCTTGGGTACCAGTTGCTGTGGTGGGTGTTACTCCCTGGTGATGTGCAGATGGACAACCTGCCCCTAGTAGTTCTTGTGTATGAAGCCTGTCTCAGACCCTGCAGCCTGTTTGGAGCCACAGGAAGACAATTCCCACTAGCATTGTTCTGTCAAATGCTTTTTATTTAAGTCTCCGAAGTTTTTGAACCACTTTGCCCTCTCATTTTCAAGTCAGTAGTTTTAATTGTGAAAGCCCTGGTGTATTGATAACTATTGGGGAAATTCCCTGGGGCTGCTGAGCAGGAAATCTGCCTTGATGACAGAGATGCTTCCAATTTTTAAGCAAAACAGCCTGTAAACTGTGCCATCAGCTAACAAGAACGGGATCCCTGCTGTGTAATGTGTGGGATCCTGGAGTATTTTTATTTCCAGGGTGACACCCTCATGGTGGCATGTGGAGCTACAGCTGGGCCGCCAAGGAGCACCCTGCTTTGGGAAGATGGAGGGGAGAATATGTTCCTCAGCATTGCCATGCCTAATTAGCCTCGAGTTCTGGTATTAGGAGATGTTAATGAGCTGCAGCACATAAACTCACCGCAGGAAAAAAGCCTTTCTAGTGGCTGTGCCAGCGGTGGGAAGGGAGGAGCTGCTGGGGGAGCTGAGTCACAGCTCAGGACTGGTGGCACAGGCTGGTTTGGCCACAGGGACCTTGTGGGCACTGCCTGTGTCATCCCAGTGGTGCATCTGAGAGGAGTCTGAGCTTTGCAATTCCAGGGAGATCTGGTCATTTCTGTAAAAGGGTTTAATTAGCCCAAAGATAACCTATTTTCAGTCTTTTGTGGTTTGTTTGCTTGAGGATGTGTCCCTGGAGGTGACCAGTGTATCCCAACACTGCTCCAGTTAGCACTGCCTGCTCCTGCTTGTGTGTTGTACTCCATCTGCCTTCCACTTCTCTTTTCCCTAATGAAGATAAAGGTGTAAAAACAGAGAGAGGAGATGCAATTAATTTGTGAATCTGTATCAAAATTCAAAGAGAAGTTCAGAAAAGTTCATTCTTTCTGCTTCATTTTGATTCATTTGTCACCTTTCTTGGGAGCTGCACTTCATTCCCTGTGCTTTCCACACCCCTCTGCTGTGCACTGTTTGACCGTACCAGCTACTCTAGTCATTATTTCAGAAAAGTGCCCTGTTTATGGGCGAGCTGAGCTGCTGCAACTCTAAGATTGTTATTCATCACACTGGCAATTTATTCTTCATTGCTTTGAAACTGTGTAGAACAGACACAGGGAGGGGGAAAACAAACCAGCTTGCCAGACTCTTAAATGAAATGCTTGCATTGAAGAGCAGAGCTGGAGAGGAGCCAGCACAGCACCCCTGGTCGGGCAAGGAGGGAGGGATAGTGTGGCCGTGGTGAAGGTGTGAGGCTGGAGGAGAGCTCTGAGGGGAAGAAATGGTGGGGGAAGGGAAGCAGATGAGAAATGTTGGTTAGCAAGTCATGAAGGAAAGGTCTGCGTGTCAGGTGGGACTCAGCAGAGAGAGGGGCGTTAGGAATGTCTCCATGGAGCATGCTGGGACACCCTGCCAGGGATGCTGCCTGTGCTGCCAACCACAGCACTGATGGACTGAGGCTGAGTTTCACGTAAAGCTTTTATTATCTGAGTAGAAAAGTTTCTTGAACTGCATGGCCCAGGCAGTCAGCAATAGGACAAGGGGGCACGGGCTCAAGCTCTGCCAGGGGAAATTGAAGTTGGATGTCAGGAAAAACTTGTTTGCAGAGAGAGT
>JAOXXN010000082.1:33186110-33199067 GCA_026770055.1 Myrmophylax atrothorax | reverse complement strand
ATCTGGTAAAGGGACTGGAGTTGGACCAAGGGTTGGACTTGATGATCTCGGAGGTCTTTTCCAACCCAATCAGTTCTGTGATTCTAAGGTGTGGATTGGTGAGGTGCCCTGGGTTCCTGCTGGGAATTTGCCCTGGGGGAGAGGGACCTTTGTAAAGTTTTAGTATAACCCCGGTGTGTGTGTGTGTGTGTGTGCTGGAGCTGTGGCTGATCCTACTGGAGCCCAGCTGTGTGTGCTGCAGAGCCAGAGTGGCCGTGCAGGAGGTGGCCAGGGATGAGCTGCCCATGTCATCGGGTGGCAGTGCCCGACAGCTTCTGCAGCACATGGCAGCTCCAGATAGGCTCTGGATCAAAGTGCCTGCCAGAGCCTGAGAGAGGCCTGTGCTTTTCCAGAAGGAATGATGAGCATCTGGGTACTCGGTTCAGATAACAGCAGACCTGCTGCAGGAGTGCTCTGCTCGGTTGTCCTGTGGGCAGCACACTGAGGTTCTCCTGGAAGGTGCTTTCCAAGCCTGACTTTGCACTCTGGTGTCACTGGAGAGCTTGGAGTCACAGAATGCTTTGTGTTGGAAGGGATCTTAAAGCTCATCTCATTGCACCCCCTTGCCATGGGTATAGAATCACAGATCAGTTGGGCTGGAAGAGACCTCTGAGATCAAGTCCAACCCTTGATCCAACCCCACTTCCAGGGATGGGGCAACCACAACTGGCATGGAGGAGGCCACGTGGCAAGTAGTATCCTGCTGTAAATGCCTCCTGTGGAGACTGAAGTGGTGGTGGGATTCAGCCACGTGCCCTTGGGAGGGGACAGCAGTGGGAGTTGGGGACACTTGTGCTCCCACCACGTGTTCCGTGGCAGCTGCTGTTGGAAGGAATGTCTCCAGAGCTGGCAGCCAGTGTGGAAGAAACCAAAGAAAGAAAAGCCATCCCCACTTCAAGTTGTGGTATTTTGACTTAGTTAAAATATTTACCTAAGAAATCTAATGGGGAAATGTAAAAATGTAAGTTTATGAGTGTTCCAAAGAATAGGAAGAAAAGACAAAAGGCCTGGGAGAAAATACCACAGTGTTTTTGTTCTTTTAATGCTATCTGGTGGGGTTTTTAAGTGCTTGGGGGTGAAGGGCTTGTTGTGGTTGTCTGATTACAAAGTGCTCGCAGAGCCCGAGTGTTACGGGCAGGGCTCGTTTCTGCCATCCCAGATCCTTGAGCTCTGGAAGCGTCACACCAGCTATTCCCCATCCTATTTATTGCATCCAGCTTTTTAAGTAATGGGCCAAGTAATGATTGCAGATGCTATAATCAACATTTTTTTGTTAATGATTTAGAGCTCTATTTGCACAATAATTAGTTCTGCAGAGCTCCATGGCACAATACAAGAGGAATGCTCGCCCGACTTCTTTTAAAGCCATGAGTTAATTGAAACTGCAGAGCCTGGAGGGTGCAAGGCAGTCCAAGGGCGAGCCCAGGAGCTTCAGCCATGGGATTATTGTAGCCTGATGGGTGTCAAATGAGTTTAGATACTGGCTGTGAACTGTGCTGGGTGCCTGGAAGGACCTGCTTAGTTCCTGAAGGCAGCACAAGTGGGTTGTAGCTGCTTGCAGCATCAGATGTAGGCAGTGCCTGACAAACCAAACACCTGACCCAT
The DNA here is from genome assembly GCA_026770055.1 of Myrmophylax atrothorax. NCBI lineage: Eukaryota > Metazoa > Chordata > Aves > Passeriformes > Thamnophilidae > Myrmophylax > Myrmophylax atrothorax. The sequence goes on along the minus strand of JAOXXN010000082.1, from coordinate 33,197,423 downwards.
CCTTTCTGAGGGGCACATGGATCCTGAGAGCTTCTAAAAACAGCTTGAATCAGCCCTTGCTTAGAAAAAAAAAGAGATGTTCTCTGTGTGTTTCTGGGATGACCAGGGTTGGTGGCTGGATGGGTTCTGTTGGTGCTGCAGCTCCTGGGTCACTCCAGGCAGGACTGGTGAGGTTCCTCACTCTGCTTTCCCTTTTGTCTGTCTGGATTTTCAGCCAATGAGCAGAAAGGTCTTGATTCCTGCTTGGCACAGCAGGCTCTGCTCTCAGCAGCAGATGCTGCCAGAATAGAGAGAAATAATGAAAGTCCCCCCAAACCTGTGAGTCAGCAGGGGGTGTGATGGGGGAGCCTCCTCTGCTTGGTTGGCTTTCTGTGGCATTTCTTGCTCCATCCATGCTGCCTTCAGCTTTAGTCTCAGCTTCTCACTTCTCCTCCTGTTTTCTTCCTCCAGCTTCAGTCCCCTTTGTTTTCCTTTCCTGCCTTTTGCCACCTTCCCACTGCCCACTCTGTGCCATGACTGTGCCGTGGGGGAGTGATGTTCCCCACAGTGCCTGGGAGAACTCGAATCTTCTGGTAGCACAGAACCCATTTCCATTCTGTTTGAATTCCCTGGCACTCCCAGTGCCGTTTCTGCCATCTCTGCAGTGGACGTTTCATTTGTGGAAATTTGGATTGATTGTTGCTTCCTTCTCTACACTCAGCTCCGTGTGCTGGTGGCATTGCAGAGGTGTGAACTGCACTCAGTACCCCTTGGAAAAGCACTGAGTTGCTTTACTTCTCCACTGTCAGTCTCTCATGTTACTTCCTGCTAATGCTGCCTACAGTTTCTATAGTTCTGGAGGTCACTGGAGCTTTGGAGCTGCAGCCAAAAGTGTTTTAAATAGTCATTGTGCAGCACAGCAATGCCATCAATCTCCCTTGCCATTATTATATCTAGAAAGTTGGATTTGATATCCATTTTCGTATTTAAAGCAAAATTACTGGCAGGCTGCCATGTCCTGTGAGGCACTTGCTCATAAAGGTTTATGTGAGTGTGACTTTTACCTGTTGGTTTGGGACATTTTTCAACAAATCAAGAACTGCTGGCAGCCAGCTGGGTTCTGAAGAGGGTCTTTCCTCCTGAACTGGTCTCATTTTACTCTTTTATTTCCAAGCCTGTCTGTAGTCTAGCTCTGATAATGATTAGGTCTTTTTAATTGAAGTCTTCTCAGCATCAAATACTGGCTTGCTCAGAAACACTTTACTTTTTGGTTTATGTTTATATATGAAATAAAAAGGAAGAAAAAACTCAGAAAATAATAGTGGAATGTAAGTCTGGGGCATATTGAATTAATTTCCTGTTCCACTTCTGCATCAGCTAACCAGACAAATAACCAATTTGTTAAGGGCTCTGCTACTTCCTTCAATCACTTGCTCACAATGCGCTTTTTTACGTTTTATTTCCTGGTTTTTCCATCTCAGTTCCTTACCTCCCCTGCAGGTCTCTCTGTTTTGGTGCCAACAGCAACATGCCCAGTGAGGGAGGGCAGGGTGTGATCCTGCCCCTCCCAGCAGCCCCATCCGCCCTGGCCCAGGACTGGGAGGGCATCCCCTTGGGCATCCAGGCTCAGGATCCTCCCTGGTGCTGTCTCTTTACTGCCTGGATTGCCCTTATCAGTCCTGGCAGGAATTACGCCCATTGCCAGCGGGTTCCCAGCTTGTGGAGCTGTTTCTGAGAGCACTGAAACAGGAATATCATGGAATCATAGAGTTGTTTGGGCTGGAAGGGACCTTACAGACCATCTCATCCATGGGCAGGGACACCTCCCACCAGCCCAGGCTGCTCCAAGCCCTGTCCAGCCTGGCCTGGGACACTCCCAGGGATGGGGCAGCCACAGCTTCTCTGGGCAAGGAATTCCTTCCCAACATGACGTGTCAGGGGTTGGCACTGGGGGCAGGATTAAGCAATCCTAACACAGGGCTTGCATTATTTTCCTCTCCTGGATTCCTTTGGAGACTGGTCCAGTGCTGAGTAACAAAGGATGAGGTGGCTCTTCGCTCTCTTCAGGGTATGTCTTGTGAGTTTATATTTGTATTTAGGAAATTGATTCTGGACACTCTGCCAGGAGTGTCACTGCAGAGAAATGGAGGCAACAAGGAGGAAAAAACCAAACAGTATTCCATGTTTCTGGATAAAGTGCCTGAACTGCCAAATGGTTCCTTGCAGAGACACAATCCTGTGGGAGAATCTGTAAGAAAAATAACGGTGTGTAATGTGAGAACCCTTGAGCAGAAGTTGCAGAGGGCTCCAGTGTTCTCTGATGGAGAGGGGAGGAACTACAGCCAGGCAGTTGCAGAATTGTAGAGCAAAATAAATATTTTATTACCACGGACTATCATTTAGTTCCTAAACAACATGGGACAGATTCTGCCCTGGGATGGTGTCCACATTTGTCACTCCGTGGATATCCCATGAGTTCATTTCTCTGGCCAAGGGCAGGGTTGGGGTCCCACATTGCAAAGTCTGCACATCAAATATTCAGGGAACTCCAGGCTGGCACAGTCAGGGTGTGTGTCAGGGCAGCAGCTATTGGCAATATAATGGCATTTGGGGTTTGTCCATAAAAATACTTTGGCCTAAGGCTGGAATTCGATAAATAAGATGAATTAGACCATTTCAATGCAGATGATGCAGTTTTGATATATATTTTTTGAACTATATTGCAGCATGGGCTGTCCAAAGAGGGGCGGGTAGAAGATGCTCAGTAGGTACAGTGGGTTTGAAGAATCCTTGTTTTAAAGAAACCTTCCAGTATTGTGGGTATTCGAGGTTTTGAGTTTCTGCAGGTGTTTGCTGTGCAACCTGCCTGTGTTTCTGAGCAGCCTGGGCTGGTGGGTGACATCCAACATCCAGTTGGAACTGGATGACCTTTAAGGTCCCTTCCAGCCCAGCCCATTCTGTGATTTCTGCTGGAAACAAAAAATCAAGCAAATTCCAAGCAAAGGTCAGTGAGGATGGACAGCCAGGAACCAGCCCTGGTGTGGATGGTACAGAATCCAACAAAAGCAGCAGTTTAATAGCAGAATTAGTGGTGATGGGGAATAACTTTGGCAGTTTTTTACCATTTGAGTTTCTTTTTTGGGTTCAATGCGATGCAAGGAAACCTGAAAGCCAGTGGGAAACTGGGCAAGGAACATGCATGAAAAGCAGCAGCAGAAATCTCCACGTTTTCTGCTAATTGTGAGCTTTGAGAGCAGCTCCCACAGTAACTTTTGCTTTCTGGTTTCCCTGCTGTCATAGAGTAATAATTTTAAATTTGTCATGCTGGAGGGAGATGCCAATATCAAACTGAGAATTAAGTAAATGGTTTTGATTGGAATTGAAAAGAAAGTGTTCCCTGCTTTAAGCTAAGTTTTAATTTCACCTAATTACACAATAACATAATCAGTGTTTAGTTAATCCTGAAAGGTAGAAATTCAGCAGTGAGGCAGCAGACACATCCTCACCCAGCACATGGTGTGGAATTCTTGCCTTCCCAGGTTTACATTCGAGTGACTTTCCATGTCCTTTCGTGTGCTTTTCCCTCTGGGAGTTTTCCAGAGCTGTGTTTAATACACAACTGCCTGGACCCCCGTGAGTTATGGGACAATAATTCCGTGTCAGATACTGGGAGAATGAAGCTTGTTTTACAAGAATACCCTTTGATGGAAGTAGGGCCCCTAATTCAAACTCGAGTGCGTTTTAAGAGACATACACATGCACACAATAAAATCCAGGGAGAACAATTTGCATAGAAAAGCCAGGAAACAGCTGGGCTTGCAGACAGCTGAGATTTTAGGGATGCTTTTTTGGGGGAACAGGGGTAGAGGCAAGCAAAAAGATTTTAAATACAGGCTATTTTTGAGAAATTTTTTATAATATTGCATATGTTGGAATGATTTTTAAAAACACAGCTGCGTGCTGGCTCCTGAGACCAGGTAGTTTTACCTCATGTTAATATTGAGGTTATTATTCTTTGTTATTATCAGGCAGCAGTAATGGCAACAGACACTTACTTGTCTGGGTCGTATATGTATGTATTTGCTCTTACTTTACTTTTGCCAACAAAATTATTTTGAAAGCAGATTAGATTAAATCTCTCATCCCTTACTGAGCTTCCCATTGGCATGTGAGATGATCCTTAGAGAATTAAGATTTGTTTCAGGGACAGAAACGCTCACAAGAGGTTGCACAGCCTCTTGCTGGTTGTTTTTTCTTTAAATACATGTCTGAAGTGCCTGACCAGGCTCAGTTCAGTGGTCTCTGCACTTTGGCGGTCGATGCCTAAGACCAGAGAGGGAAAAATGTCTGAGAAGTGTTTTTCTGTACAAGTTTATAAGTAGTTTTACTCCAGATTGTCTTTCTGGTGACTTAGGGCTTGCCTGGAAGGGTGTCACAGAATCACAGAATGGTTTGGGTTGGAAGGGACCTCAAAGACCATCCAGTTCCATGCCCTGCCGTGGGCAGGGACACCTTTCAGCAGCCCGGGCTGCAGGTCAGGTTGGTGGGGAAGGAGCAGCTGTGTGTGATGGACCATTTCCCAAGCCCTGCTGACTGAGTTCTGCACTGGGACCATCTCAGGTTTGGTTTTGCTGATTTTTAGTGGAGGTGTGATCCCATTCAGTGCTAATTTAAGCCAAACCCTTTCCCTCATGGAGCCAGGAGGATACTTTCCAATAGCAGGAGTGTCTGCAGGACTTGGACCTCCAAGTCCTTGGGGCAGGATCCTGCCTTGGCTTTGCACTGTGACAGCAGCTCAGTGCAGGTTTGTGCCTAAGAAGTGCCAAGTCTCGGCCTCTCCCTGCTCTGCCTGTGACCAACCCATGGGTTTTGTAGTCAGGGCTAAGTCCTGAGGCTGGAGAACTGTTCAACTGCTGGAACACTGTGATTGCAGAGGGTTTAGGATGATGATTTCGTTAAGGGATATTGGGGTGATTTGGTATCCTTGCCACTTTGTGTACCTATTATAGCAAATAATTTAATGGAAAATAAGCGAGGCTGTGAGTCTGGAAATAAAGTTTAGGAGCCTCCCATTGTTACTGCTTTTGTTGCTTCTATTTAAACCAGGAATCGCTCCTTTTACAGATTTATTGCCCCAGCCCAGCTTAAAAAGGAAGGGGGCCGACACAGTCAGCAGTGATTTATTTCTTTAATGCATTTTAAATAAGTAGACCCCCAAGAAGGAGGCAGTGGTGCATAATTACATTGCACTGCTCACAAAACTTGGCCTGTCCCTGCTTCGGGCTGATTATTTAACACCTGGTGAGCCTGAGTGCACCACGAGGCTTGGGAGCTGGGACTTTATTTATTTGTTTTATTTTATTCTCTGGGAGCTGTTTCTGTCTCAGTCTCTGCAATGTTTTTCCACATCCTGGGCTCCTGCCCCAGGAGTTGCTGTGGCTCTGTCCTTGCCCTCCCTCTCCTGTACCCTCTGTTGGAGAGGCACAGAGCTCCTTTCCAGATTGCAGTCTCCCAAATTAAAGCAGGCAGAATCGATTTGAATATTACATTTGCCTACAAGGACCTCCTGCTAATTTCTGTGTTTTTCACAATTGCGTTTTCCTGTTTTTGTTTAGTTTTTTTTTCATCTTTATCACTTCCCTGCTGCTGACTAAAGGAGCTACACAACAGGGGAAAGTGTGACTAACTCACTGCCTGCACAGGGGAAAGAGTGAGGCTGCTTCTACACATGCTGCTGATAAATGCACAGAGTAAACAGAATGGAAAAGTAGAGAAAAATAGCTTTTTTTTTTCCCCACAATGTTTTTTTTATGGCAATATTAGTCATTTCTCCCAGCAACTACAGGTTAAGACAATTTCCATCGTGAGTTTTCTCTCAGGAGAAGCAGCATCAGCTGAAAATTTGTGCTGCCTTCTGAAATTGTTTTTAACCATCCCTTGTTGTAAGAAAGTCCAAAAAAATGTTTTCTCCTCTTTCTCTCAATGTCTCCTTCGGTTTGACAGCAAGTCACAGAGATGCAGTTTTGCTGTTTCTCCCATGTGTTCAGGCCCTGTGTCAGCTTGGCAGCTTTTTCCTCTGTCAGCTGGGAGGGAAAACATTTAATCAGTGGGAAGAGGGCAGAGGGATTCACCCAAGCACAGGGTGAAGGTCTGAAGGTGCTTTTTAACTTGGGTTGAAACGGAGCAGATTGCAGATGACTTTGTGCCTTTAATTAGGTGATGCCATGCTGTTGATTTAGAGCCTGCTGAAATCAGGGGAAATGTGCCATGGATTGCAAAGGGCTCTGGAGCAGGTCCAGTCTCCTTCTGTGGGATAGAAATGATGCTTCAACAATTTCAGAGCTTGGAGGGGCTGAGTCAGAAGCCAACAAGTGACCTCTCAAGTGCTGGGTCAGGGAATGCAGGTTTGAGCTCAGTCCTCCTGACTCAGATCCGAGGGAACAGGCACATTTTCCCTTCAGGAGGCGTTCCAGCAGACCTGCTTTCCTCTTTTCCTCCAAGTATCCCAGCGTGGCTTTGGAAAGGGAAGGGAAATCTATTCTGTGTGTAAATACAGTATTGTGATGTTTGTTTAACATCTTTGTTTGCTTTGAAAGTTCGTCCAGTACTAATGAATTTACAAAACCTACATTATCCATAAAGCTGTCGCTGGTGCTGGATTCTGTAATAACTCAGATAACACATTTAAACCACCAGTGAGTTTGCTCCATCCTTGAGCTGATAAATTGTGGAGCTTCGTTTGGTCGGAATCAGCAATTTTACGTGGCAATTAATTTTAACAGCAATAGGGAGCCAAAGGGCTGACTTTTTATCCCGAGTTTTCTGCCCATGTGTGGGAATATCCTCGTGTTCACCATTCAGGTTGCAGCCCTGGGACACGGGCTGTGTGTGCAGAGGGAATATGGCTTTCCAGGCATTGTGGCTGTGCTGCTCCAGCTCATAATCCAAGCCCCCAGTTAAACCACTTTGGGGGTTTCTCCTCTTTTAAAATATATGTCAGGATGATGGTAGATGGCAAAAAACATCCATCCCAGGATCTGTGGTGCTTCCCCCCCCCTCTGCTGTGTGAACTTTTTTGTTGTGCACATCACCACCATCAGGGGTGATGCTGAAATTGTGAACTTAATGTGAGGGAGGAGGAGATGAAGTTTTTCTGAGGTCGTTCTAGTTGTTTGTTTTCCCTTTTCTGGTCTCTGATTCCCAGCCTAGAAACACCCCTTTGGCTGCAGAGCTGTGATGGTGCAGGATCTGATCTGGGAACCAAAAATGCCTCAATTCCACTCTCGGCTGCTGCTGCCGGATGCACAGAGTGGAGCGGGTCATTTGACATGATAATTTATGTCTGTGACACTGCCTGCATCCTCAGCACTGTGCACAAAGCACTGGCGTTCCCCTAAAGCTTCAGTGTGTCTTGCAGCAATGAAAAATGCCCAGGGAGGTAATTTGAAGGGGATTTATTTATGATGCTGTTAAGTAGCATCCACATTTTGGATTTTGGGGTGAAGTTGGGGGCATTGCTGGGCAAAACCCCACAGACATCATTGAACCCGTGGGGTAAATACGAGTTTTACTGTAGAATCATGGTATTATTTGGATTGGAAGGGACATTAAAGATTATATAGTTCCAACCCCCTGCATGGGCAGGACCTTCCTACAAGGCCAGGTTGCTCCAAGCCCCATCCAGCCTGGATTTGAATGCTTTTTTTTTGAGGCATCCTCCTTGGCATTGCTGCTGCAGCAGCACTGGGGTCTGTGAGGTAATGCAGGACCACAAAGGTGCCTGGAGATCCTGAGCCTTGTGCTGCAGTGGTTGGTCTCTCACCCACACACCAGTGGCACCGCTGGTTTGTGTCTGTAGGTGGGTCTGTGTTTCTGCATCATTCGTGTTAACACTGTGTTGGTTCCCAAAGTGGAGTGATGGCTCCAAAATGAGGTTCGGAGAAGTTACAAGCAAGGTCGTGAGCCTGATGGAAATTCCATTTTGGTCCATGTTTATTCTGTTTGGGGTTGCGCGGAGCTACTGGGCTGTAAAATGAGGTCACAGCCAGGAAAGAAAGTTTGGGAGCTGCTGCTGTAGAGTTTGGGTTGAAATTAATTATTTGTATACCTTAGAGGGTTGCATTGGGTTTTAAACAAGGCAGCTGGGTTAGAAAAGCAGTGGGAATTCGTTGTGAAACACTTTGTGTGATGGCCAGCACTTGAACCTTGCGCTACCAACCAGAAAGTTCAGACTGGCTGCTGGAAGTTGGCTGTGTAGTCACCCAGATATTTCATCTCGTTATTTCAAAAGTCTCAGTGGCTCCAGAAGCTCCAGGGCCATGGGGGAGTTCATTTCAGTCACAGCTGGAAAGGTTGGTCTGGTACAGCTTGTGTTATACCCCAGATGTTTAGGCAGCAGAAATGTGGGTGCAGAAAGGAAGGCTGGCCGGGGTAGAGCTGGTTTGAGAAGGAAACGTGTGGAATTCTATGTGAAAAATGCAATACTGAAGTGTCAGGTTTGTGTCTTCAAAGGAAGATATTCTCTTAATTTTTCTAAGATTAAAATGCCTATAAAACAATACCCTTTATAGAGCCGAGTCCTCCTCGAGCACCAATTCAAAATGCCAATAATTTGCAAGTCACAGAAAAAAATCTGTATTTTCATGCCCCAAACCTGAAAACAAAAAAACTGATAGAACAGCAGGGCCAGGTGCTTGCATGTGCTTTTTGAGGGGATGTTTCCCTGTAGGGTCTCCTCCCCTCACTCATAGTTCCCTCTCCAGCCATTGCTCTTCCCTCTACCATCAGCTCTCTGATCTCCCACCAGCCTCCTGCTCTCCTGGGCCAGTGCTGCACACAGGATTATTTTCAAGGTGAATGTTTATATGCAGGCCATGTGCACGAGAATGAGTCATTTATGTATTCTTTTGAGTCGTGAAGTGCTGACTCTGGACACATATTTGTTTTTGTACTTGTTGCTTCCTTCTGAAAAAATCCCTAACAAATATTTAAAGGTGTCCCTGCTCAGGCTGGAATTGCTGATTAATTTTGAAATCGCTGTGCTCTGGGGGTGTTTGGTGGGAGGAGCAGGCACATCCCTCCCTCACCATCCGTGCCCCGGGGATGCCACGTGGGCAGCTCCCGGTTCCTGCCACCCCTCCAGCTGCAAACTCAGCATTTGAAGGAGAAATTTCTCTTTGCCTCATTTTTATGGTTTGACTCGTAGCTTTGTTGCTGCGTGTCCTGGGTTCCAAGGAGGAAAGTAAATAGCAGGAAAGGAAAGGAAAGTGGGGTGTCTGTGTGCTTCCTGCATCTTGGGGAGCTGTGCTCCCTGTGAGCTGCTGATAAGGGGCTTGTAAACCCACAGGTTTTGAAACCCAGCACGTGGTTAAGCACCAGAGAACATAGATGCCTTTTCTGTCACTAGAGCAGCCATTCCCTGGCAGAGTCTGTGCCATTTGGAGCACCTCTGCTGTGGAGACAGGCTGAGAGAGCTGGGGTTGTTCAGCCTGGAGGGGAGAAAGCTCTGGGGAGACTGTGGAGCCCCTTCCAGTCACTAAAGGGTCTTCAAGAGAGCTGGAAAGAGACACTGGACAATGGCATGGAGTGTCAGGACAAGGGTGACTTCAGACTCACAGAGAGCAGGATAAGGTCAGATGTTAGGCAGGAATCCTTCCCTGTGAGGGTGGGCAGGCCCTGGCACAGGTGCCCAGAGAAGCTGTGGCTGCCCCATCCCTGGGAGTGTCCAAGGCCAGGTTGGACAGGGCTTGGAGCAGCCTGGGCTGATGGAAGGTGTCCCTGCCCATGGCAGGGGTTGGAATGAGATGAGCTTTAAGGTTCCTTCCCTCCCAAACCATTCTGGGATTCTGTGATTAGGCTGTAGGTCTCTGTGTGCATTGACATGCTGCTGGCCAAGCTTTGATTAAAACCACTTCATCCCTCTCTCACTTCAGTCTACAAAACGTGTTTTGATTAGGAAAGACTTATGACCATCCTGTGCTCTGTGAGATGCACCTTCCTGATGCCCAGGAAGGGCAGCACTCACAGCTCAGTCCCTGCTCAGGGAGGGAATGATCCATGGGGATGTCTGAACCTGGTGCAGAGCCAGCAGGATGGAGTTGCTGGCACAAGGCACTCCCAGAGCCCTGCTGGCCATTCCATACATGGCTTATCCCATCACAGGGTCCATCAGCCTGTGTGACATGGTGGCTCATCTCTCTGTTTGGTAGGTTCTCTGTGCTTTGAAATGCTGAAGTTTCTGTATTGCTCCTGCCTGCTCTCCCTCCCTCTTCCCTTCATTCCCCATTTTCCGAGCCTACTCTTGTGAGCTTTGCATTTTCAGGGAGCCCAAGAAATGCATCTCCTGAGTTCCTTGGGTGACACCATGGCTATGGGTGCAGATGTTTATGTTCAGGAGTCGCAGAGCCGCTGCCTGCCTGCAGTGGGGCCACCCTGACGAGGCTATTCCGTGGACCCCGTCCCATGTGGCTGTTGTTCCCTGCTGGCACTGGAGGTGGTGTGTGCGAGTGTTGGCAGGCACAGCCCCGGCGCTGCTGCGGGTGCCCCAGAGCAGGGATTGTGTTTGGCTGCTCCTTAGCAACTTGGTGGCTGCTTCAATTACAGAGCACTCGGAAAAACGCGCTCCATCTGGTTTTCCAGCCCCAGACACGACCACCCCAAAGAGTGATCTAATTCTTCTGCGTATAGACTTGAAAACTTCTCACCAGTTGGTGGTGCGGGAAATCAAATGAGAGTTCTGAGGAGCAATGAGATCCACATGCTGCCCTAATTGCACATGGAGCTACACTGCTGCTCCTGCTCCAGTGGGTTTGCACTGCTGCTCTCAAAGGCGCGTTGTTAGGTGGGGGGAAACCCACAAATCTTAATTTGAGTAATAATTTAGTGTGGCCCAGTAATTAGCTATTCACGATAGGGGCCCCTTGGTGTCTGGTGTGGTGTGTGGGGAGAAGGCAGGCAGAGCTGGGGGGCAGCCTTGGTCTGTAGGGGTGTGGAAAGGGCTAGTACCTCATCCTGCTTTTAGTACAGTCACTTTAGTCTGTTAGACCATCTGAGAGTGTTATTCTGTTCTTTATTGTTGTTTTTGTTCTGTTCTGACCAAAAAATTGGTGCTGCTTTCCACCTCTGCAGAGTGAATCAGGAGGGCAAGGCAGATTGTGACAGGACAAGGGGGAATGCCTTCAAACTGACAGGGCAGGATTGGATTAGATAATGGGAAGAAATCCTTCCCTGTGAGGGTGGACAGGCCCTGGCACAGGTACCCAGAGAAGCTGTGGCTGCCCCATCCCTGGGAGTGTCCCAGGCCAGGTTGGACAGGGCTTGGAGCAGCCTGGGCTG
>JAOXXN010000082.1:33160954-33173760 GCA_026770055.1 Myrmophylax atrothorax | reverse complement strand
TCCCACCAGCCCAGGCTGCTCCAAGCCCTGTCCAACCTGGCCTGGGACACTTCCAGGGATGGGGCAGCCACAGCTTCATTGGGCAGGAGGTGGAACAAGATGAACTTTGAGGTCCCTTCCAACCCAAACCATTCTGTGGTTGATGTTTGTGCTCCTGTGCCACCTGTGTAAGCCATGGAAAGGAAAGATGGTGCAGCAGTGCAGTTTGAGGGAGAGCTTAGAAGACAATAAATGTCTTCACTGAGTCACCTTTCTCTTAGTTTTGTCTAACAGTGCATCTTACTGTGGAAAATCACCTTTATTTCTCTGCATTTTCCATCAAAAGCAGGAAAATCAACCCTAACGCAGCTTTCCCTGCTCTCATTTTCTGTCTCATGGGCTGTGGTATTTAACGGGCAGCATTCACAAGCTATTTAATTGTGTTACATCGGGATTGGTTTCTGCCTAAAACATTGTAGCCGAGTCCATCCCTTCTTTAACTAAATAACCAACTGCTGGGCTATCATCCTGGCCGAGGGTTTTCAAGAAAATTTACATTTTGAAAGACGCTGTTGGAGGCTAACAGGGCCATGCAATTACTGCATGTAAATCACTTCACTTGTTTGCTAATCTTGCTGAAGATGAAGTGCAGTTTTTGTGCGTGTGCCTCTCCCTCTCGGATTTCCTTAGACAGTGAGGTTGTCTTGTCTTTTAATTGCTGACCGTGATTTTTGTTCTGCCTAGCCTGATTGTTTTATTGTGGGGGCCAGTTGGTCTTGTGATTGTTTGGAGGTTGGGTTTGCTGTGGAAGTTGCTGAGGACAGACTGAAGTTGGGTGCACAACTAATTGAGTCCTCCATCTCACAAGTGGAAGAACTGCTTTGTTAATTACAGCCTTGTGAGGAGACAGGGGAATATCCACTTGTTTCTGTGCCCCTCACAGCTGGTTTTCTCCATCTTACCCATCCCTGCCAAATCCTGCTCAGCAGCTCCTGCCACATTTTTAGTAAGTATTCCAAGTTGGGCTTTTATTGCCAGTTGATGTCATGGACACCTGTCAGGCAAAGATGGAGCAGTTTTAACGCCCTTAGGAAGGAGTTCATTCATGAACGTTGTATTAAGCTGTGAGGGACTCTGATAATATAAGCAGTAATTTCTCTGATTGTTATGAGTTCCTTTTGTAGCAAGTTTTCCTCCAGGGAGTAATGCAGGAAATTGAGATGGCAGCGGGAAAAAAAACTTTAGTGGCTGTATTTGTCCATCGGAAAATGCACTCTGTCAAAATTGAATACACTTTGCATATTGGTTTTGTTGGGGAAAATACAGGCTAAAACAGTTGCAGCCCCAACATAATGGACCATTTGAATGTTTTCAGAAGAAAATGATAACTTTTTCTCTCCTGGCATGACTTTTTTATAACGTGGTATTTCTTTCTGGAAGTGGAGTGGGATGTAATAGAGGTAAAAATTCATGGGTGTACTTGTAAATGCTGATGGTGGAAATGTCAGTAGCTACTTGGGCTTTAGGTACACTAGCAGCTCAATTCTTGTTGTATGAAATGTTTTGACCATACCAAGCTTCTGCCTCTGGAATGGAAGTTTTCTGCTTCTTTTAGAATGTTGCATTAATTTTTAATATGAGTGGGAACTGTGCTCTTTAGCATCCCTATGTTTAAAAAAAAAATCAATTAATTATTGCTATAAATCTCAGTGATTGTGCTGCAGTGGCACTGTTGGGAAATTGGCCATTAACTACCAGGAAATCACTGGCCTCCCCTTAGTCGGAATTCAGTTGTACCAACACGAGGCTTTTCCTTTTATAAATTAACTATCAATGCGATGCATAATTGATAACCATTTATAATAATAAAAATAATCTCCATGAAATTGTCATCTGGGTGTGCAGTGGCTTTCCCAGAGCCTTTGCCCCTGTGTGCTCAGCCTGTTGCGTTGGTTAACTCGGTTTTCAACGGGGGGTTGGTGTGTTTTTAGGAGAGCCATGTGCTGGTGCAGGGGAGTAAAATGCAGAGCAGAAAAGCTGGAAGACTGGACTGTGTGAACCTGCAGGACCTGAAGTGTTCAGGAGGATCAATTAAGTTGTTATTGTGGCTCCAGAGAAGGAGAAGCAGAAGTTGAGGTTACAGATAATTCCCAAGGTCAACTTCTGGACTTAGCCTGGATTGTCCTGCTGCAGTGTCTTCTCTTGTGTCCTGTATTTCATGAACCCAACATTTTATTAGTTGTCATGAAAATTTTGTATGCAAATGCACAGTTTGAATGAGTGATGCCAAGTGTGTGGTTGCTCCTGGCTTTTCAGAATTTGTTTTAACCCTCAGCACTGTGTAGGCAGAGAGCTTGAGACTTTCAGCACAATACAGGTGGTCAGTCAGTAGAGGATCTCTTGCTGTTCTTGCTCATGCCTGCCTTCCTCTTCCCCTGCCCTCCTTGCAAGGCCTCTGAAAATGTGGTGGTGTTTTGCTTTGCTTTTTGAAATCACAGATTTACACTAATTCTGCTCTTTTGGTGCCTTTCAGTGGGTGGTGGATGGCTGGTGAGGGGCAGGGGCCTCTTTGTGGAGCAGAATCCCTCCCGGGGGGAGGGTTTTTTATCAGGGTCATCTGTCTTCACTAAAAGAGGATATTGAATCAGTGGTAGCATTAATGTTAGTGTGTGTAGTGTTGAATTGTTTGAATTCAGTTGCCAGCGTGAGGTCTTTTCCTCTATGTCTTGATTCACAAATGCTGTTGTGGAACTTGCTTTGGAAAAACTCCTACCTGGGTTTTAGAACAAAAAAATCGTACCTGGGTTTTACATCAAAATCTCAGACCTGGGTTTTCAAAACACTGTTGGATGAAGTGCCACATGTTCAGGGGGTGCAGCCTGAGCTGACATTGCAGCATTCAGGTATTGAACAAAGCTCTGCCTCTCTGTAGAAGCAGAAAGCATCAGACCTGAGGAGGATCCATGTGGGGTCTTCTCTGTGCCACCAAAATGCAGAAAACCTTCAGCTGTTGTCCTTTTGGGCAGCATTTCTTGCAAATCAGTCATGCATTTGGCTTTATGGATTGCTTTATCTCATTGGCATTTAAGTGTGTTCTCTAGAAATGGCAGCTCTGGCACCCACAGTTTAATGCTGGCACTTCAAATGGGAGGGCAAGGACAGGCTGTGGTGACAGCTGGAATTATAATCGAGGTCTTGTTGCAAATTCAAGGTCCATGATGACTTTTACAGGGCAAGGCTTGAGTAAGGCATGGAAGTGGTTTGTGTGTGAAAGCACTGGCAGAGCAAAAGTTGCTTTCTCTTCTTCATATACTCTCGAAGAATCTTTCAGGGTCTGTGAGCCCGCAAAATAATGAGTTTTGTCTGCTAGGAATAGATTGTTAAGACAGAAATAAAACTGGGAAGCCCATACAGTGCTTTGGCAGTTCTTGTGTACAAGGCTGGTTTTCTGATCACGGGGAGGATAAAGAGACCTTAAAGCCCACCTTGCTCCACTCCCTGCCATGGGCAGGGACACCTTCGACTGTCCCGGGTTGCTCCAAGCCCCATCCAAGCTGGCCTGGGACACCTCCAGGAGCTGACGAGCCCTTTGCTGTCTCCGCAGGACCCGCAGTGGGCGGAATGCACGCCGACTCCCGTGAGTCCTCCTGAGTTCCTGGGGCGCTGCTTTGCTTTTTGAACCAGAAAGTTGCAAAATACCGTCAAGAATGGCACTTGTGGATAAACACAAAGTCAAGCGGCAGCGACTGGACAGAATCTGTGAAGGTAAGAGTGCGCTCTTGTTTTTCTGTAGAAGCTGACAGATGCTTAGGGTAGAATGTCTAACTTTATCTTGGGGGTTTTTAAGCACTTAAACACAAAGATCCTGGTCCAGGGCAAGATCCCCTGTCCTCTCTCTGTGGGCTCAAAATACAGTCATGCTGTCTGGTTATTCATTTGGAAGTCGTGTGTAGTCCTGCAAGCAGGAGTTATGTTTAATTGCCAGGTCTTCCCCTTTTATCCTAATTTCTACAGAAATGATCTGGTCAGTCCCAATTTGAAACATGGCTTAAATTTCTGCTGTCTTTAGAAAAACGTTGTGCTCTGTTGGATGTGCTTCCTGGAGGTCTCCTCTGGCTGGGAAGTTGCTGGGACACAGAGTGGTGCCCTATCTCACCCTTCCCTTGCTAATCCAAGCGGTGCCAGCTGCAGTGTCCAAGCCAATTGTCACTCAGGCAGTGTGAAAGTAGATGGTTTCCTTTAATATTGACTGTCATGCTATAAGAAATAGTTGGAAGATTTAAGAATTGTTTTAATGGTTTGGGGCATGTTGTTGGAACAGCATTTCTTTTGTTGGTGTGTGGCGATCAGACGTGTTTGCCATAATTCTTTGTTGATGGTGTGTTACAGTGTCACAGCACAGCTGGCTTCTACTTTCTGTGTCAGTTTTTCAACAGAGTAAGTTTTTTTAAGAAACATTTTCTATTGCAGCTCACGTGGTGCAAGTTACTTCTGACAGAAATTAAGTGATGGCAAACAAGCTCTGACTTTCTGGTGTGCTCTCCAATAACTCCAACCCTCGTGCAAGTTTTACCATCAGCAACAAAAGCAGAGCAGAGTGTTATTTTAGGAAGACTATCTTATGTCTCTTCAGGAGTTTAGTGTTCATCTGCTCTTAAGGAGATGGATAGAGGCCTGCAGGGTAACAATTTGCAGTATTACCTGAATGCCAACGAGGTGCCATAGGATTTGGTGGTGGAGGAAAGCACAGAGCTCACATGGGGGTTGTGCTGGGTCTGCTCGAGCAAAACATGTGGAGTTTCCAGGGAGTGTGAAATGCTGATCAGCAGGGCAGGCTGGGGTTTGCCTTGTTTTTTGTGTGTTCTGTGTTGCTTGTTCTCCATTGCTGCTGCTTTAAACTTGTCATAGGTTACTTATCTCTGTTAATTTTGGTCTGTTAATTCTGGAGAGGGGAGGCAAAGCAGAGGAGATGAGTTGGGAGTATCCAGGATACGCTGCCGTGTAGAGCTGCGTATCTCTCCTACTGAATGTCATAAACACTCAGGTGTAGCACACTATCTCATCTTCAGAACTTACTTTGAACTTGACTTAAAAGAGTTCTATCAGCTGAGCCTGGATTTTCAAAAGCTGCCTTCCTGGTTTGATGTTTGCCATCAGATCTGGTTGCTGAGTGTACAAGAAATTTGAAAGGCTCATACGACAGACCTGCTAACAGAGCTTTAGATGTGATTGAAGTTTAGATTATTTTTCTCTGATATGGGAGCTTTTTTCTTCTTTCTTGCTCCAGAGATATTCTTTTCTAATCTGTAAATGTGCAGGAGACATAAGTTTTTAAAGTATACTTTGTCGTTTGCCACTGGGTTTGTAATCTGATGGGAGTGTTGGGAGTCACCGGTGCAAGATGCTGTTGTGTTGTATTTGGAAGAAACAGATAAGGACTGAGTGTGAGCAGCATTGTAAAAATCACCTTGAGAAATGCTAAAAGCTTAGGATTTGCCAAAATAGCAGACTTGGAGGCTACCTGAATACTATGCTGGCCTCTCAGGAGGCTATTTTTTACTATAGGCTGCTAATCTTGGCTTATAGCACAGAAGAGTGCTCAATAGGGGCGATTCCAGCTGCACACTTGGAAAAAAATGACCATTTCTCTTGGTTTTGTCTTGGAATGATAAGGAATAACTGGTGAAAGTTGAAAAAATTTTGGAACTACTTCAGCAGACTGAGGAGGGGAGTCCTTGCTAACAGAAGTGTGTTTAGTGAGAGGAATCTCTGCTGCTCTGTCAAGCTGAGGGCACTGTGGTCCAAAAAAGGTGCTTTTAATGGTTTCCTGTTCTGTAGAAGCACTTAAGGAGCTTTTCCCTTTCAAAAGTGAAGGGGATACAGAGCTGTATTTACCTGATGAGAGGATAAGTGGCTGGTAGTACACAGGTGGATTCCTGTTCTTCTCCTGAAGTTTCATATCCCACCCCTTTCACTGTTCCCACCACAAACCCTGCAGAGTTCTCTAGGAATGGACTCAACTCCAGGCAGCAGGATGGTGGCAGGTCTGCAGGAGAAACACCCTCAGACTCCGTGTTGTAACCGCTGCCCAATCTGCCACGGGGGTTCTGCTTCAGGGGGGCTCACTGGAACCAAAACCAGACACATGCTGGGGGAAGTGGCTTACAAACTCTCCTGCTATTTAAAGAGTATATTAAGAAGTTGCAGGGATTGTATTAATACTCTGTTAAATGTGGAAAAATAACCCAAGCCACACAAGGAGGTGATAATATAATTTAAAATCTGGTTCACAGCCTTTACAGGCAGGTCTGTGGGTCTTCCAGAGAGAGGAGCTGTGCAGTCTCATTGCCTTACTCAGCCTGACCAGCTCCTCTGGGGTTTTTGGTGTGTAATTGTGACATCTTTGTATGACAGCGTTACTTTTTGCTCTGAGCAGGCTGTTTTTAAGAGGTGAGCTTTTGGCACCAGGTAACAATTTTGATCTGTAGAAAGGTATGGGTGGGATAATGGTCCAGACTTGAGGGGATACAGGAATTTCAGGGTAGCAGCCTGCAGCAAAGGCGTTTGGAGCAGTATGTTAACAATTAAGGGGGTGGTGGTGCCCTCTCAATGCAGAGAAGTCGGAGTGTGCTCACAGTGGTCTTGGCTTACCCGTGTCTTTCTCTTCTGGTTGTCCCAGAGACTTTGGGTGCCTGCTCTGTAATTGGTTCCATGTGGGTGGGAGGATGGACCCAGCGACTGGCTGGGGCTTTTGTAAATAATATATGCAGAGTGGTTTGCATAATCCCTGTTTGTGGAATTGTGTCTTATTCCATAGTGGGTCAAAATATGCTTTAGAGGTGGAGCCGCTGGTGCCATGTGGAGCCAGACGTGTCCAGCAGCCCCTCGTTTGGATTCTGTTCCCATTAATTTGTGATTTTGCCACATTTTACATTTGTATGAGCCAAAATTTTCCGTTCGATGATGAGGTTTTTACCTCGGGGTGAATGGAAAAAAAAGAGTTCCAGCAAAAATTGTGGAGTGGGAGATGGAGGGATGTTGGCTTTGCTGTGTCTGAAACAAAGCTGAGCCACAGCCCTGCACCCTCCAGTGTGGAGCTGCCAGACCTGCCTGCTCTGGTGGGCATGGAAAGGGACTGAATTTCACAGCCAAGTTGCTGTTTGTTGGGAGTGTTCCCAAATTCGGTGCAATTTCACAGCCAGTCCCTCAGGACAGAAGTTCATACAATCATAGAATCACAGACTTGGTTGGGTTGGAAGAGACCTCCGAGATCATCAAGTCCAACCCTTGATCCAACCCCACTTTGATTACCAGATCATGGCACTCAGTGCCACGGCCAGTCTTATCTTAAACACCTCCAGGGTCGGAGAACCCACCCTCTCTCTGGGCAGCCCATTCCAATGTCTGAGCACTCTCTCTGTGAAGAACTTCTTCCTGGTATCCAACCTAAACCTCCCCTGGCAGAGCTTAAGCTGTGCCTTCTTGTCCTACTGTTGGTTGCCTGAGAGAAGAGACCAGGAATCAACTGATTTAGGAATCAACAACAGAGAGATTAGGTGTAATTTTCTCTGTGCTACCTGTGGCAGAACAAGGTGTCTGATGGTGCCTCCAAGAAACCCCAAACTCAGGAGATGTGTTGGCACTCCTGGTGCATCCATCACTCCCCTGGGACTTGGTGCTTGCACAAGGCATTCCTTGGAAAGGAAACAACTTGAAGCATCACTTCTGCTGCCCAGCCTGCTGCCTGCTTTATCCTGTGCTTCTGTCAGTGTGGTTAAACAAATAATAAACAGTACTGAGAGCTGGACAGGGAGTGAGGAGCAGCCCATCCACAGCTTCTGGCTGTGCCTTTGGGAACAGTTGGAGGAGAAGGTGCTGTGGCACTGTGTCATCTCCTCAGGAATCGTAGAAACAACAGGGACAAGGCAGTAGTGGTGGCACATCCAGGATACTGGATGGCAGTGTCTTGTCACAGGTTTCCCAACACGCTGAATTCCTCTCTGGTGATCCCGAGTTCTGCCTCTGCTCTGTACCACTGCTGTCTCCAGCACCAGTGCCATGGAATTTTAATGCCTGGCTTTATAGGTTATAGTTTGCACTAACAATTATGAGTCAGTTAAGCTTTCAACACATGCCCCAAAAGTGGCAGGCTTGAGATGAGCAAGAAGCAAAGTGAAAAAATAATTGCAAGGCCAAGCGAGCCCAGACATTTTCTGACAGTTTTTGCTCCGGGATTTGTCATTATCCAGTGGGAAATCATGTCCTTACGTGTCAGTTTGTGCCACCGAAGTTGTCTGTACTTTGCAAAGTAGAACTGTTTGCAGGGGCAAACAAGCCATTCGTATTCTTTGTTTTCTTTCCTGTCCTTTGATGTGTCTGATGGCCAATAAATGCCAGCACAGCCACATAGTACTTTTCAGTGCTTGATGCACGAGTCCCTTGGCTTTGTGACTTACTGACTTCCATCCTCAGTGGCACTGTGGTGTCCTCTTTGGGTGAGGCTTCTCTGGTGCCACCCCTAATTCATAGTTCCTGCAGGACATCCTCATGTCTTTGCCCTGCAGTCACTGCAGTGTCTGTGGGTGGCCCTGACTCCCCACACACCCTGATTTCTCGGGGGGAAGTGGGACCCTGTTGTGGTTACTGGAGCCTCTTGGATGAGTCTGAGCCCTTGGTGCAAGAGTTTGTCTTGCAAACCTTTGTGGGAAGGGGTCTGTGAGAGGACAGGACAAAGCTCAAGCTGCACCAGGGGAGGTTCAGGTTGGACATCAGGGAGAATTTCTTCATCCAAAGGGTGGTCAGGCATTGGAAGGGAGATGGTGGAGTCCCCACCCCTGGAGATGTCCAGGGAACACACTCAGTGCTCTGGTTTAGTTGACAAGGTGGCAATCAGTCAAAGGTTGGACTTCATGACCTCAAAGGTCTTTTCCAACCTAAATGATTCTGTGAAATGGAGGAGGGAACTTGGGGTAGGAATAGATGGTTTCAACAAGAACAAAATTATCTCTGCCATGGCTGCAAGAGGCTGGCTGAGTCATTTCAAGGGTGGACAGGAATCCTGGATTCCACATTTCCACCTGGGATGGAAATCAGTCTCAAACCATGTCCAGTAAATATTTAGATAAATACAGTGTGTTTGGGTAGGTACTGTGGTAAATACAAACCTGGATCTATGGCAAGGGTGCTTTTTACCTGGTGTTTATTTCAGTTTCTCCTCCATTGAAGTGGATTTAATAATCACACTGTCAAGTATCGCTTGTGGGCACTTTCTCATCGTTAAAAAACCCCAAACCAACCCTCAGTAAACGTGCCCCTGAAGATTTGTAACAGCTCTGGCTTTTCAGCAGTGTTTGAACAGTGTCCTTCACCACTAACAGCAGGCTGTGGAATAGGTTCTCATCCAGTAACCCTAAAAACTAGAGGAACTTGCAGATGGGAAAATGCACTTTAGAACTCTGGCTCTGGAAAGTGGCTGCCCCCAGTTCTTCCTCCTTTGTGCAACATCAGCCAAAAGGAGTACATTTGATATTTGGGTGGAGGAGTTTTCTTCCATCCTTGCAAATTTGCACACCAAGTGGCATCTGATAATACTTATTTTTACTGCTTAGAAATAGAATCTTATTATCTCAGGAAATCCTTATCACCACTTGGCATTTGATGAGAAACAATGAGTTAAAGATGATATCACACACGGAAGAAACTGCTTGTCCTGAGTAAAAGTGACTTATTTAGAATAAATACAGACCTTTTTTTATCTGGTGGATTTGAGTTCCTTTGTTCCATGAATATAAAACACAGTACAAGGATTTTCCCCCCCTGCAATAAAGCTTTTTATAGTTTTTTTTTAAAGTTTCCACCTCAAAGCACATAAACTATCAGGCTTTTAAGGAAGGGTTGCTTAACACATTTTGCCTAGAGAAAAGGCAGTGTTGGCTTGTCAGATCCTCTGCTGCTGCACCCTGTGCTGATTTATGCAAACTGAAAATCTGTCTGGCTGCTCCTGATGTTTCTCCTTTTCCCAGAGTCCAGATGAAGTTCTTTGGCCCCTGTGGAGGTTTCAAAACATCACTTAAAATTCCTACAAAAGCTGAATTACACCTCTTCTTACCAATGAAAACAGTGCTTTTAATTACCCACTCACTGACAGAGGCATGGCAGGTTTGGGCATTCCTTCTCATGAATAGATTTTGGTAGAATTTTAAGATTTTTAAAAAACAAATTTGGGCAGAATCCTATGGATGGAGAAAGTTCAGGCAACCACAGTGGGTTTACAGGCATTATTCAAGCTTATTGACCTTATGCCATGATTTCCAAATGCTCTGCTGTGCTGAACTCTGTACTTGGAAGTGGATTTTTGCTGTGCTGTGGCTCTTGTCCTCACAGGGTGGATGCACAGGCTGCTCCAATGGTCTCCCAGACCTGTGTGGATGTTTTTCCTGTAGGTTCCCTCCTATGCAGCCCTTCTCCTGTGACATTCCGTAGGGGATTGTGCATGACAAGTTGTAGGACTTGAGCCAAATATGAAACCAGCCTGACAAAATCCCCCAGGCAGCTGGGAAAGAGTAAGACACATTTAGATAAGGTTACAGGCAAAAATTGCATTAATTTGGTGTGCAACTTTTGCTGTGGAAAGCAGGAGAGCTCCCCTTTCCCTGGACTTGAGTGTGCCAAAATAGGAAAAAATATTTCTGTTGTGTTCAACTTGTGTTTAAACCCACATTTATGGTGACTTAATACATATCTCTTAATTCTGCCTTGTGTTTTTCCATTTCCCCCAGCCCCCAGCCAAGGTTCCATGTAACGTGCTTCATAAACTTCGTGTCATTAATTAAAAAACAATTACAGCTGATGACTTCAATACTATCAATTTCATATCCATCCTTACCACATTTCCCATTTAAATTAACTGGTTTAGGGATTGACATGTTGTCATCATATCTGGGCTTTTTTTGTCCTTACTCTAAATCTTGCCCTGCGTGTAAGGATTGCTCAGAAAAGTGATGATATTCCCGGAATGTGCCAGGAGGAGCCTCAGGAAGGGGTTGTTGGAGCAGCCCAGCTCGGAGTGTGGGAGCGCTGCAGGAGCTGCCTCCAGCACCCAGGGGGTGGAAGTTGGCTGCTTCCAAATATGTGATGAGAAGTGATTAGTCCTCTGGGAAAGATGAGAGCAGGATGGATTTTCCTGAAAAATACCAGAAAAAAACCCCTTGTATTTAACCCCTAAGTTACACTCTTTTGGACACTGGCAATGTTTGGATCTGGGCCAGTCTTTAGATTTTATTCTGATTCTACTGAATATTTACTAGTAAATATTTTGACAGGAGAAGGACATCTGGCTATACTAAAATAAAGCTGCAGGGGAACACGTTACACAACTTTCCTTTTATATTTTTTGCTCTCCACAAACAGATGTAATGGATCGAAGTGCCAAAACAGTGAAGGTTTTCATTATGGGTTTTCTGTCTGAGAGCTTTCTTCAAAGAGCAAGTTTTGAGCTAGTTTTGCATTTCTTAAAATTAAAGGACATTGATCATTCCTTAGTGACACTTTTATGCAACCCGTTAGCTTAAAACTATTAATTTATCTTTCTTTTAGATGGTCCTTTTAATTTTTATTTAAAACTTAACACTCTCTGCTGCCATCTAGCACCTCAAAACTTAGCAATAAACAGCTTCAGTTCATAAAATAGCCTGTAGTTATAGATTTACATCTTTTTTGAGAGCAGGCAGTGTTGCTGCTGCTGCTGATAACAGATATTATCAGGGTCATCCTCACTGGGGAGCAGCCAATCCCCCTTAACCATCCCTGTGGAGAGGGAGCACAGTAGGACATAATCTCACATTTGATGATTTGATCTCTGCAGTACAATAATACAAAAGACCAGTCTTTTAAAAATGCAAGGCACAAATGGTTTTTTAGCTAAAATAATATTTCCTCCTGTTTGGTTTTGGTTTTTATCTGCGTTGGGTCTGCAGGGGAAGTGTGCATTTCAAGCTCTGGCATCACCAGGGGAAGCAAGGCAGAGAGACACCCTGAACCCCTCCCTGTTTATCTCCTCAGGTCCCTGTTACAGCCAGCAATTAATTATTTTTTATGCAAAGCCCAGGCATGCATGGCAGAGTACAGAATTACAATATATATTCATTTAACAGTGGATTTCTCTCCTACTTTCTGGGACAGATATAATTCCCATGCTTTTCATTACACATGCTGTTTAAATCTTGATCCTGAATTCTTATTAAAAATGATGAGATTTGACCTCAGAGTCTAATACCCAGTTTTGGAGACAAAGGTGCTTGATGTGATTTCTGGAGGATTATTTTTAAGAGCATTCGTAGATTAGATCTCTGCCAGAGGTTGAGGGATGTGCCCAATGAACCTTGTCTGCTGCTTTCGCCTGGCATGCAGCATCCAGACTGGTTTGTGTTCTGCAGTCCTTGAAGTGTGTGGTGTAGGGATGCGTCTGATATTTTGTTACCCTTTGTCCATGCAGGAATGTGGCAATGCTGTTTCTGCCAACTTTTATTGGAGTCTCCCTGTACTTAAAGGCAAAATTGTTTCTTATTGAAGTTTCAAGAGCTTTTAGGGCTGGTTCCAGTGGATCCAAGTGTGTTTTACAGCTGGGCTTCTTATTTGTAGCTGCAAGTGTGTTTTAGATGATTGCTGGCTTCCTGCATTTGTTACCTGCAGTTTGATTTCATCCTGGATGACCAATGGTTTGAGTTGGAAAGGACCTCACAGCTCATCCGGTCCCACCCCCTGCCCTGGGCAGGGACACCTCCCACCAGCCCAGGCTGCTCCAAGCCCTGTCCAACCTGGCCTGGGAC
>JAOXXN010000082.1:33137904-33157857 GCA_026770055.1 Myrmophylax atrothorax | reverse complement strand
GTTGCTCCAAGCCCTGTCCAACCTGGCCTTGGACACTCCCAGGGATGGGGCAGCCACAGCTTCTCTGCCCAACCTGTACCAGGGCCTGCCCACCCTCCCAGGCAGGAATTCCTTCCCAGTATCCCACCTAACCCTGCCCTCTGGCAGTGGGAAGCCATTCCCTCTCATCTTGCCGCTCCAGACCCTTGTCCAAAGTTGCTCTTCTGTAGAACCCCTTCAGGTTCTGGAAGGCTGTAATGAGATTACCCTGGTGCCTTCTCTCCTCCATGCTGAACTAGCTCTGTTTCGTCAGCCTTTCCCCATAGTGGAGCTGCTCCAGCCCTTTAGTCATCTTGGTGGCCTCCTCTGGACTTGTTCCAGCAGGTCCATGTCCTCCTTATGTTTCGGTCCCTGGAGCTGGAGGTGGCTCTGCAGGACAAGTCTCACCTGAGCAGAGGGGCAGAGTCACCTCCCTCGACCTGCTCCTTGCACTGCTTTAGTCTGTCTGGGTGCTGCTTTCAAG
Source organism: Myrmophylax atrothorax (assembly GCA_026770055.1). NCBI lineage: Eukaryota > Metazoa > Chordata > Aves > Passeriformes > Thamnophilidae > Myrmophylax > Myrmophylax atrothorax. The sequence continues at coordinate 33,157,355 of JAOXXN010000082.1, read as the reverse complement.
GCTGCCAAGAAATAGGCAAATGAAAGACCCTTCCTGCCCATCATAAATATTTAATTCTGATAATTTCTTTTACATTTATTGGCTCACTGGGTGTGTAACATTTCTTTGCTGCCATGATGGCTCAGGAATTAGCTCAGCTGGTTAAAACTTGGTTGTAATAATGCCAAGGTCATGGGTTCAATCCCCTGTGTGGGCCGGTGACTCAAGAGTTGGACTCGATGATCCTTGTGGGTCCCTCCCAACTCAGAATAGCCTGTGATCTGTGGAGCTGCCCAGCTCCATGGCTCCTGGGCACACCTTCCCCTCTGGCTGTGGGGCTGGTGGTGGCTCTGGGTCAGCAAGAAGTGGGGCCAGCAGAGCCCTCCAAGTAGGACATTGCCCCATGGCTGCAGGGAAAGGTGCAAGTCCTGCAGCCCCTGGTGCTGCAGGTATTTCCCTCTGCTTGGCTTGGAGCTCAGGATAGTTGGTTTGTTCCGCTGAGGTCGGCGCGTATGGGATTAACCATCCATGTGCATGAGTGTTCCAGCAGCAGGTCTGGAGTTTCCTGGCTCCTGAGAAGGAGCTGGGATAAGAGCACATCTTCTGCCCAGGGGCTGCAAGGTTGCACCATGAACGGGTGGGCTGGTACCAGGGTGGATTTTGGAGCCCAGACGTGCTCGGGATGGAGTTTGGAGGGGGCACCACCAGTTACAAATCTGCTGGTTTGGGTGAGGTTTCTATTGTGTGTCTGTCGAGTGACCCAAGGGCTTATTAGAGCTTTTGGTTTTTTCGGGGGTAGTAAATCCTCCAAGCTGCCTTCTGACTTCCCTTGCAGTTGTTGGGGATCAGCATTTTTGAAATTTTGTTTCTCATTGGCATGGTTTTCTCCATTGTCAGCCAGGGCTTAGCATGGTGACTGTGTTCATTAGTGATTTCAATGGTGGAAGATGCCCTTGATCTGTAGACCAGGATTTTATTATTTTTGTCATATACATTTTTGGGAGCTTTCTGCTGCTGCTTCAGAAGAAACAAATGGCACAGATCTCACTGTACCCAGTTGGGAATACATTTTATTCTTTAGCAAAATGTTGTTGTAATAAAATGGGGTTTGTTGGTTAAAATGTTTTCTGCTTTATTTTTAAGCCACAAATGTGTCTTCCCAACTTGACTCTCACAAAAGAAGACATTTTCCAATGTGCCTGAAGTTTGTTAGTTAATTCAATATAATGCCAATCAGATATTCTCTGAGAATTGCATAAATAATCTTTTGGGGCCCACGTTTTGTGTGTCTGTGTAATATCCAACATAATTTTCATGACTGTGGTTCTTGAGGATGGAATTGGAGGAGAGAATGTTTGAGGAGGATTTGTAATATTTACTGCAATAAAGAAATTTAGGGATTACTCAAAGATCCTGTCAGTATTTGGGTCAGAAATATAGCCCAGAGGTATTAGTATGATAGGCAAGTAGAAGCATTAGACTGTATTAGTGATTTAGCTATCATAATAGCACAATAGTCCATCATGTGATGGCTTGTGCACTAAACATTTATTGTGGATTAGCCAGGGAAAATGCTCAAGCTGCCTTGCAAACAGATCAGGGAAGGTGACTGTTTCTGCCTTCACTGGGTTCATCCCTGAAGGAGTGTGTTGGAAGTGATGAAATTTGTGATCATAGCAGAGAAAGGCTATTTCCATATGAATTTTTTACTTAAACAAGGAAAGTGTTGCCTCCCTAGCAGTGGTCAGCAAAATAAGGATCCATTCTTACTTGAAAAGGAAAATTGGAGCATAAAGTAGCATAATTTAGATTGTGTTTTGGGGAGCTCTTTTAATATCTCCTCTGAAAACAATGACTCTATATGGAAATTTTTATTACATTCCCAAATAACAATTTTCTCTGGTGTGATTCCATCTAAATCCCTTTGCCCACTCTTAAGTGTAAAAAAAGCTTAATCCCTGTGAATGTTGAAATACTGCTCAGTACAAATTGAGTTTTGTCTGATGTTTCAGAGTGTTTTCCCATCTCATAAACATGTAGTTTTTCCAAAGGAAGCTGGAGATAATAGACAAAGTCTGCTATTCCTTTTTGCTTTGTAAGGCCAGGCTTTAGATCCTTTGATCCTCCCCTCCTTTTCCATGACCTGTGCTAGGGTCTTAAAATTGCCCATTCCAGATTACACCTCCACAATTTTCTGTCCCAGGATGATGAAGGGATTTGCGTGTTACGGTGATATTGTAAAGGATCCTTCTGGAGCCTGCTTAGCGTGGCTAATTTGAAACTACAACAAAAAATGGAATTTCCAGCGCAAATTATGATATTCATAATGTGCTAAACAGACACCTCACTAATTTCTCACCGCTCTTGCAGTCCTGAGTGTCTCATACTGGCCTGTTTTTAGGCCTCTCTGCTGGCTCCCATTTCATTTGTCCTTAGCTGTGTGCGGTGGATTAGCATTTCATCAGGCTGGATTAAGATTGAGCTGACACTGAAGGTTTCTTTTTTATTTGTCTCTGTGTGTGTGTGTGTAGGAGCGGATGCAGGCACGTTCTGTTATCCTGCTGCCCATTCCTGGTGGGAGCCGGTGTGGCCTCCCGAGCCCGTGAGCAAGGAGACAACTGAAACAGATGAAACACGTGTTAAAAAACCAACACTGAGGAAAAAAAAATGATTCCCTGGGGGAAAAATTGCATTGAGGTTGGTGGCTGGGTCAGTGCGTGAGATTTCATCGGGCTAAAATGATGTCACATGGAGCGAGGGCTTTAGTGGTTTTATTTAGCTCCTAATCCCCGCACACTGCTCGGGCAGTTGTCCATGTGCGCGCCGTCCCCAGCGGCACAGGATAAAGCATCTGGGCTGCGCTCCGCACGGGCAGGGCTCGGCGCTCGGGTTACCGGGGATTAATAATTCAGGCACTGCTGGGAAAGGCAGAGCCGCCGCCGGTGCCTCCCGAGCTCCCGGCAGGGCTCCGGTGGCGTTGATGAGCACCGGAGCAGCACCGGGCAGGAAGGTGCATCCTCCACTCCGTGTCACTGGCAGCAAGTGGCCTCGTGAGGATGCCCATCCCCAGCAAGCACCCCAACATCGGGCGCTCGCAGAGCTGGGACGCTGCGGGCTGGTATGAGGGCACCTGGGAGAGCGAGAACGCCTTCGAGTACCACAGGGCGCCGGGCCGCAGGAGCTCGCTGACCTACGGCGGCGAGGGCGGCTGGTACGAGCCACCAAGGGCCAACGAGATCATCTTGCAGGGCGGCGCGGAGCCGAAGCAGGAGGCGTACCCGTACCAGGATGCCACCTTCGCCCCAGGGCCGCTGAGGAAAGGCTCCGTGCCCGACTTCACCTACTGCGACCGCCCGGCGCCCATGGCAGGCCGGGGCTCGCTGCCGCCCCAGGATTACTACAGCGACCCGGCGCTGTCGGCGAGGTCACCCAAGGACCCTCGGTGCTACCGTGACCACGTGGCGGGCAGGCCGCTGGCAGGCTATGGGGCACCTGGCAGCAGGTTGTCCTGGGACCAGACCCTGGGGCGCCCGCCCGCCCCGCCGGACACCGCCCGGCTGTACCGGGAGCCCAAGCCGGCCCTGGACGGGCAGCGGGTGCGCGGCAGGGATGTGCCCTCGGCGTGGTATGGTGCAGAACCCCCCGGCCCGCGCTACGCCGCAGAGCCGCCTGCCTTCCCCGCCAGGCCGGGCTACACTGATGGGGCTGAGCGGCCCCCCGAGGCGGCGGGGGCCAGGCAAGCTGCGCCCACCTGCCTGGTGGTGGATCCCACCAGCAGCAGCTACGGGCCAGGCAGGGATGGCACCGGCACCAAGGGTGGCCCCTACGACAGCTACGAGGCAGCGGCGGTGGCGGCAACGCCTTCACACCCGCCGGTGCCCCCCGCCTTCCCCGCGCCGGAGGGCAAAAGGAGCTTCGACCCCGAGTTCATGGCGCTGCTGCGGGCGGAGGGTGTGTCAGAGAGCACCTTCGCCGCGCTGCTGCAGCAGGGCTTCGACTCACCCAACCTGCTGGCCATGATGGAGGAGAACGACATCAAGTCGGTGGCGCCGAACCTGGGGCAGGCGCGTGTGCTGTCCCGCATCGCCCACGGCTACAAGGCCGAGCTGCAGCGGCAGGAGCGGCGGAGCGCGGCATTGCGCCCCCGCACCCGCTCCAACAGCTTCAGCCACCGCAGCGAGCTCCCACCGGAATACGGGGCCGCCCTCGTGTCGGGGCCCACCGCCGATGGCACCGCCGCCTCGACGCACCCGGCACCGCCCCTGCAGCCGCTGTCCCCCAGAGGCGTCGAGATGCACCGCCGGCCGTCCAGCGCCCCGACCCAGCACCTGCTGGAGACCACCACCTACCCGGCCCCCCAGGGGCCGCACTTCCTCCCCAGCCCGGGATACAACACCCCCCTGCCCTGCAGCACGCGGCCGGCTTCGGCCTACTCGGCGCCCGCCATGGCCATGACGGCGACCAACCCGCACCCCAGCCCCAAGACGGCATATCCCACCAGCTACACCGTGCCCATGGAGCTGATGAAGAGGGAGCGGACGGCGGTGGCGTCGCCGGTGCCCAGCCCTCACGGCAGCCCGCAGCTGCTCCGCCGGCCAGGCGTGCCCGGGGATGGTGGCCTGGCGCCCACCGCGCCTGCCGGCCCCGCACAGCTGTCCCCGTACCCGAAGCTCAGCAGGCGCACGGGGCCCCCCGTCATCGTCTCCACCATGGCACCGCCTGAACCAAGTAATTACTGCAGGTCTTAGTCCGTGTGGTAGTTTAGAAGCGCCTTGTTGTTGCTTGATTTACCCCTCCAAAAACCCACAGTCAGAGGTCTCGGGGTTTCTGTACGATTTCCTGCTTAGGGAAGCAGTGGAAGGGGATTTCTCTTCAGGGCTGTGCTGGCCACCCAGAGCTAAAGTGCGCTCTCGCTCTGTGGTTAAATTCCAAATATTTTATTTGTTTAGCCAAGTTCAGTTAAACGTGAGCGGTATCTCAGATAACCCTTCTAGGGTTAATCTTGCCGTTCCCGTTGTTTGTAGAGAACAGGAGATTAGATACTGCGCTGGCTGAGCAATTAGGACTGCAGGGTTTGCTGCAGATTGACTTTTTACCACTGTTATCAGGCACAAATGTGTTCCTCCGAGGAAATGGTTGGCATTGTTTTGACTAAATTCATCAGATAGCTAATGGTGTTATTCGAGAATCGACTTACCTTTGGCCATTACCTAAGGCTTTTCTTCTTATTATTAATTTGCTGTTTTATCAGGCATACAAAATAAACCCCTTGATTTCCTCCTTGAGATGCCTGTAAGTGAAGCGATAGAGCTGTTAAAGTAATAGGGCTGTGCTTAAAACTAAAAGCCTGTCGTTAAGTACTGGAACAATAAAAATGAGTGGTGGCTCCTGGACTTCCCTTCCCCTTGTAGAAACGCTCAGGCTCTTGGCTGCTCAGATGGAAAGCTGGATAATCCGAGCAGGCTCCGTTCCTCCGCTTTGGAGATGTACACTGATGATAACACTCGGAGCCTGACAGAAACTAACCCCCAAAACCACCCTGCTAAGTGTAAGGAAATTCAGCAAATCCATTTATTTGTGGCTTGTTTGAAAAAAGGTGGAAAGAAATCCCCTTGAAATGTTTTTCCTGGTAGTGACTCCGGGAGCTGGGAATTTTCTGCCCATGCAAACAAGTCCCGAACAATGTGCCGTACCAGCACACACACACAAAGCTTTAATGAGAGGATACCATTTATAGGCATCGAGACGGTGCCAAACTGGTGATGCCATTCCACGGGAATCTAAATATAGAATGATTTTGTGAGTGGAAATGATAAAGTTGTCAGGATGTAGACACTTGGCGCACCCTTTCCCTGCCCTACCATAATTCCACAGTTAGGAAGGAGGTGCCGGTTCTTTCCTTTATGTAGCGAGTGCAACGTATTGATCTCAAAAAAATGCTTCAATATTAGGCAACATGTTCTGTGTTGACATGGATCAGATGGGAAGCTAGTACATCCAGGCAGTATTTTTAAATAAATGCAGAAAAAAAAGACGAAGTGGCATAATGTGGGGAACACAAATATGTTCATTTATTTGCGGTAAATCTGATGGAGGGGTTGATACCAATGCAGTGAAAGCTCTGGGGTGAAGGACCACCAGAGCACAGGGCTTGGGAGCAGTGTCTTCCACCCCAAGAAACAGATCCCTCCTCCCCTGTGTCTTGCATATAAACTGCAAACCCTATTCTCTAAAAATCTCTGTGTCACCCTTCTCTTCACCAGGATTGCCAGTGAGACGAAGCCAGCAGCGTTTTTGTGCTGTTGAGCTCTTTCTTGCTACTCATCCCTCTCTTTTTTTTTTTGCCTACGACCAGCTCATTTGCATGAGGATGACATTTGTTGCTCCAGTAATTTCATCTGATAATGGCCAGCTTGCAAAGCGGATCTGAAAACATATTCCTTAATTATGTGTTGCCAAGCAACGAGAGGGTTTGGCCATAATCACAGAAAGATTATCTTCTCATTGAAGGCCCCGAAAGGTTTAGCTGAAGTAGGACCTGTAAAATTGTCTTCTTTTTTATTTGTTTTCCCTTTTTTCTTTTCCAAATAGCCTGAGAGGTTTTCTTCCTGTTAAACTGTACTTTAAAAGTAGAAGCCAAGGTAAGACACATGGCACGTGGAAGGATTCAGATTAAAAATGGAAGGCGTGGTGGTTTGTAGATGTTTGAGCTGTGTTTGAGCTGTGCACGTTTACCCAGGAGGGGATAAGCTGAGGTTACAAATATGTTAAAATGTTTAAAGCATTGAGTGGATGGCAGAAACTTGACTAAATCCAGAAAAATGATATTTGCCAGCAGGAAGAGACAGGATGTGTTTTTAGGAGCGATGAGCTTTCCCCTGCCTGTAGCTTTGGCTGTGGATACTTGAGGCACAAAGTGAAAGCAAGTTCAGTGTTAAACTCTGTCTCTAAATGGCTGCAAATATTTTCTGTCGCTGTGGGTTAATGTCTTCTCGGGCAGTAGAGGATTATAAAGTGCACAGTCCAGTCCAGTCCTGTTTTGAAGCTTGTTGTATGGATAAGGCCTGAAAATAGATCATTTGGGGTTTTTTTTAAAGTGTTGTAGAACTGTGCATTGTAGTCCTTGTTCCTGTATGTGCAGTTGGTCATTTTGTGCTGGTTTTTGACACTCCTTGTGCATTCTGCAGAGCTGCTGCTCACTTTGGAGTTTGGGCAGAGGGCTTGCAGTGTAATACCTGCCTGGTGTTTCTGATGGTAGAGACAGGATTCTGGGCAGGGATACAGGAATGTGATGGATGCCTTCAGGATGGTCAGATAAGGGAAAACCAGCAGTGAGATTCCTGCCTGCAACTGCTTTGCATTTCATCAAATAATTATTAAGAAGGTGGATAAACTGCCCTTCCTGGGAATTGCAGAGTTGTGTGAACAGAAGGTTGTGAATGAGCACCTTAAACCCCTTGCTGTGGTGTTGGAGTGACGTCTCTGGAGATGATCCGGCTTCCCATGCCAGGAGCTCCCCAGCCACAGCTCTGGCAAAGCCTCCGCTCTCGGTGTCACTGAGACCTTGTCTGTGGAGCTGTCAGGAATGGCTTCCCCGGGGAGGAACATCCTCGGAGCTGCTGCTCCTGCAGCCTCCCCATCCAGGGCATCACCAGTGGTGAACTCACCACATCAGCTCAGTGGTGAGCAGGAGACAGCCCTGCGAGGTCCGAGTGACAGACACGTGTTGGCGGGTGGGCTGGTGCCAGGGCTGCCTGTGCCAGCCTTGTGCTGGGGCGGGAGGGAAGGCAGCAAATAAACAGTCCAGGTCAGCAAGGCTGGTGAGGGCAAACTGTGTCTCACGGTCACTGATCAGATTGCTGGAGCTCCGCCTCCAAAATGTTGCATCTTTGGTTTATTATGCTTGCTAGTATTTTTATTACATGACTTAATTTACATTTATTTAATCTAATGTTTTAGTCTTAAAGCAGTTGGCAGATAACAAGTCATGTATTTTTCTTGTAGCTAGCCTGGACTTCTCCCAAACAGGGGCTGGTCCAGACTTGTGTTTCTGATGCTGGACTTGGGGAACGGTGATTCATTGCAAATATGTGTCTTGGATGGTTTTTCAAGCTCTAGTTTACACATGAAGATAAGAAAGCAAATTATCACTGAGGGGAAGATGCTTCCCATGGGAATGAGGAGCAGGGCTGCCCCGTACAAGTTGGGTGGGTATCATCAGGAAGGAGGAGCTAAGTTAGTTGGCTGTAAAATTTGGTTGAAAGGCTGACCTTTTCCTGAGCAGGGAAAGCCAGGTGGAGGGCAGCTGCCTTCCTTGGACATGTCTTTCTCTCCAGCGTGAAGGGGATTCATCCTCTCTTTTATCAGCTTAGAGCCCAGATAGAAATGCCTTTCACTGTGATTAGCTCAGCTCTGCTTATACTCTTTAACACTTCATTGTGATGCCTTTTATTGGTATTTTCCACCCTGTGACAGATAAAACTGCATTAAACACGTCATTGCAGGCTGAAACTCTTCATGTGGGCAACCCCCAGAGAGGAGAGGACACAGGAGCAAGAGCCTTGGTGGTTGTTCAAGGATGATTGAAAGAGCCCATCAGGGATGGTTAAAGGAGCAACATTTGCCTATTCTTTTAAGCTATTAATTCTTTTAAGCTAATTAATTTAAGCTCAATTGCCATAGCTTTCTCTGGGCATAGTTTAGCAAGGTATTTGATACACAGTATAAGTTTCCTGAGCATTTGTTGATGTTGGTTTATTCTTTGCCCCAGTAAGGCGGACAGTTCAGAAATCAACTCCAGGTTTTCTTCCCTGTGTTTTCTGCATGCAGTCACAATGTGTACATGTAAAGCAGCTCAATTAACAATCCAGACTGAAACAGCACCAAAGAAAGCTCTGTGTACTGAATAAATCTGATTTAATTTGCCCATTGCCCTGACAGACCATGGCATGTCCTTGGAGCCATTCCCAGCTCAGGTGTTACTCCAGGTAGAGTAAGTGAGCACTGTGTTCACTGGCAAAACCATGGAGTAATGACTTCAACTGGGATTGTAACTTCCATGTACAAACACAGATTGAGATGAAATTGAAGTCATCAGCACTGCCCACCTTAGCAGGGTGAGTGGCTGAAGAACAGAACGTGTGAGATGTGCTGTTGACTACCTTGATATATATATATAACACTGACTATCTTGGCCAATATGCACATACAATTCACTGATTGCAGAGAACACACTTCTAAAATACTTTTTTAAAGGTTGAAATACGCTTTTTATAATGGTTTTTTCAAAAGCAATATCAAGTGTCAAACTCACTCCAGTTGCAATTCATTGACTTCAGTGCCATGGCAATGAAAATGAATTTGGCCTGTCGGAGGAGAACGTGTTGTCAGATACTCAAGTGTTGTCATCTTCAATTTACACTTTTCTTTCACCCTGTGTCTCTAGTTCTCGAGCATTGTTAGGACTTTCATATATCCAGATCATTCTCTGACTATATTTGCTGACTTTTTTTTAGCTTTCTCATAAGTAGTTTCCATAGCTACAAACTTCGTGTTCACAGAGGGGAAAAAAAATTTAAAGGTTTCTGATCATTATTGTATTAAACATTTTTTATATTTCTTCTCCTTGGCATTCTCATAGCATCACACTACAGCCCAGTTTAATGAAAATGCTGCACAGCTGAATTGCCTCTTATTTTAAAAGCAGAGTAGGTGCTGAGCTGAATCCTTGAAAAGCAGAAGACCAACATCATTAAGCTGCTGATATAGAATAAATGTTGCAGACCTAGGATGGTATTAGTAAGGTTTATAGATGGCAGCTGGCAGTTGAGCTTTTGACTTCTGCACCTAAATAAAACCTGACATTAACAGTGTTCTGTTGGCTTTTGGTAAAGAAAGCTAATTTTTAATCTCTTTTTTTTTCTGCTGTTTGTAATGTTTTGTCAAACATGAAATGTTACTTCTGGGGGTGGGATTCCTGGGTGCTGTTTTTCCAGTACTCAGTGCCTGCTGTGCAGCAGAGGTGCTGGGCAGGGGTGCCCTGGCTGAGTGCAGCCCTTGGGAAGGAGGGTTTGGGCAGAGTGGGGCTCTCTGTGCTCAAGCAGCTTCGTCCAGGGACACGGGAGGTTTTGGAGTGCCTGGCCTGGCCAGTGCTGGGGGCCTTGCCTTCTGCACTCCCAATCCCATTAGCTGCTCCAGAGCAGATGGAGGGGATTAGTTCCTGGCTCTCCCTCCTCCGCCCCCTCCCCAGTGCAGCGGCTGTCAGGGCAGCAATCGGCTTAGCCGTGTGTGCCATGGCCCGGCGGAACAGCCCTCCCGGCAAGGGCCACCTCTGCCCCTCGCTGGGCCTCCAGCTGCAGGGCTGCCACAGTCCCTGCTGTGGTGGCTCCAGGTCTCAGGGAGTTTGGAAGCCCTTGACCTCGTCTGATTTGCCAGGCATAAATTCCACTGTTTGTTTGCAAAGGGTGTGTGCACCGCGACCACAACGCCCAGCAGGTGCACAAGCAGCGCGCTCTGCATTGGAACAGCCCGTGCTGGCACTGCCAGCGGTGGTGTCAGTGCTGGAGGCTGGTGTTCCCATCCCTCCCTTGGCATTCCCTCCTGGGACACCCCAGGCCTTGGAGTGCGTCTCAACCAGGAAACGTTGGATGGCCAAGGGAGATGGGCTGTCACCTTGTCTTGTAATTAAAGCAGAGGCAGGCAGGGATGGGCTGGGAGAAGAGTGACAGTACAGTGCTGTTCCTGCAGTTCCCAAAAGCTTGGGAAGAGGGTGGTTTAGGCTCTGTAATCTGAGAGACAAGCAGGCTGTGATTGTAAGAAGGAAACCAGCAGAGCTTACCTGAATGGTTGGAGCTGGTGGTCATCCCTGGTAACCACTGGTATGAACAGCCAAGATGGCATTCTTGTGTTGTATTTATTTATGCAGATATGTATACTCATGAAAATGGGGAGAAAAACTCTCTGAGGTATAATCAGTGTCTCAGTCATCATCCTTTTGGATCTGTGCTTCTTCAGCCTTCATTTTTTTGCCAGAAGTGACTTGTTTTGGTTATCGAGCAGTTTATTATTTCCGAGCCTGTCGTACTGGCTTGGCAAGCAAATAAGCAGACAGGACTTTGCTTAGACAGCAAACACTCTGATAAATAATTTAAGGTATGTTTTCCATGAAAAGAGTCAGAAAAAGAGGATCAGAACTGAGCTCGCAGTGAAACATTTGGCATGGACTTGCCAGATGTTACAGTGGTTTCTCCAGGTGTGTTGTCTCCGTGCCAGGGAGCACTGGGAGTCAGAGGGTGATGGGGTGCAAGAACCCTTTGCTTTCCTTCTTAACCTTAACACGTTTCCTGACACTTGTTCTAACGCTGCAAATCCCTGAGCGGTTTCAAGCTGCCTCCCACACACTCCCTTACTGACCCTATAGATTATCAGCCTTTTCTTAGGATGGCCCAGTCTCTTACTGGAGTCTCCCACTGTTACCCACTGAGTGGAATAAAAAACAGGTAGGAGGATGTCACATGCAGTCATTTGTTGTGTTCTCTGCCTTCCTCTGAATGCTTTGTTATAAAGGTTTAAATGAATGTTGAAAAAGTACAGTAGTTCATGCCCATGCATGTATTTTGCTTTGTTGATGAAAGCAAACTTGATTGGTCTTATTAAAGCTAAAAGAGAGTATTTGATGTGGACAGCAGAGAGCTTGTCGGTGTCCAGGCCATCCTGCTGGGACACTGAAGTGATCAGGAATGCTGAAATGTAGCTTCAGTTACACCACTTGGCCAACAATTCCTGTTGATCTTTCCTATTGAGCTTTCCCTGTCTTTGAATTCATGTTGAATGGGAGTTGTTATCTTACTAGCTGAAACATTTGGCTTAAGAATCTTCATTTCCCATTTCATTTTTGTCTGCAGCAATGGTGATTCTGTTTTATCTGCAGTCAAAACTAAAAGGTCCAGAAACCAGAATTGCTAATTACTGATAACACCAAGGCCATGCTGAGCAACCTGTCTTGCTCTGCATTGGAAGTTTCTCCCTGAGGGTTCATACTTGTTCAGCAGGAAAAGTTTTCTCTGGATTTGCCATTCAGCTTAAAAGCACAAGTCTCTCTGCTGTGGCCAGTGGATCATCTCCCTGGTGTAGGACAAGCAGGATGCAGAGATACATCTCATGGACCAGCAGCCCCACACTCTGGCTCATCAGCTCTGTTTAACACCAGTTTCCTGTTTCTGAAGCCTCCATGGGAAAGGCCAAAAAAACAATATCTCCAGTTTTTTGTAGAATGTCTTTCTGGACAAGCAGCTTCCAAAACAGGGCAGTGAGTGAAGTTTTGCTTCCACCTGAGAAATTGTAATTTTGTCATTGATTTCAATAGAAGGATTTTACCTTCCTCTGCAAAAGGAATCAGCTCTACATCGTGGACTTTTATTGCATTTCTTAAAATTAGATCTACAAACGCAACAGTTTCTTCAAGCAAGAGAAACGGTACATTTCATGCATTGGATGCCTGTGCATTATTAAAAATAATAGGATAGATTTGTCAAATAGATAATGAGTAGATTCCTTTCTCTGTTTCCCAGTGTTTTAATGAGTACAGGAAATGTTTGCTATTTATTTGCTCTCAGGTTTTACCAAGGAGCTCTGGAGATAATTGTCAATTTTCCAAGTGTGTATCAATATTTCATGAAGCTCTCTCTGTTTTCCCTCCGTATGCTCCGGAGTTGGGTCATTAGCACTGGGACTGTTACTGAGAGGCTGAAGCGAGGCACAAAAGGGAATTCCACCAAACACTTGAAGGTTTGGAAGTTCCTGAAACAAAGTTATAGTGGAGAGTTTGCAGGTAAAATAAATACCAGTGACATGTCTCGGTTTCAACTGGAAGATTTCTTGCCTGATCTCGGTTTCTGTGGTTTGTGGGTCTGATCTGGAGAACACCAAGGCTTTGTGTGTGTGTGTTTTGTGTGTGTGTTTGGCCTCAGGCCCAGCACTTACCACAAACTGGGGTGTACCTTACAGAGATAGGATATCCATCCACGTCATCCTTTGGACGAGGAACAAATTCCACCTTTCCTACTACCAGCAAATTAAATTGCATTGAATTATTAAAGCTCAAATTGCTTTAAATATGGTACTGGTTGACACTGATGCTGACTATTCAGTTTGCTGTTGGCTATTCACTCTTGGGTTATTTTTGCTTGGTCTTTGAGGTGCAGTAGTGGTTGTGTGTTAACAATTCTCTGCTTTGGACACGTGCCATTTAAAAGAGTGCATATGGTTGAATGTTTCTTTTGTCTTAATTTCTGATATTTTCATAATAAATCATCATATTCCCATTCTTACTCTGATGAGGCAACTTAGTACATTTTTGGTTTGCTCAGCCTTCAGCTGTGATGTGTCAGACTACCTTCTGCTCCTATTCACGATCTAGTCTGAAAAATAACTCAGAAAATTAAAATTTTTCAGGCATACAGACCCGCTGTGCTCTGCTGTAGAGAGGGTGCAAAACTGACTGATAAATTATTGTGCCTTTTTGACCATTCTAGAGGGCTTGGTTGCCATAAATGCTTCACCAGGCACAGCTGAGTGATAGCTGGGAAAGAGCAAAAAGTGAGACTTGTGACTTGAGTGAACTACACCAAGTCTGGAGCATTTGCATGGAAATCTGAAAGTGTCCAGAGAACTGGGAGTTGGCTGTTCCACCACAAAAGCAGGAACAGAGGGCAGGGACCAGTGGCTTTTCTGGGGAGGAGGAGGAGGAGGGAGGGAGTCTGGTGGGAAGGGCAGGGCTGTCTGTTTTACAGAGGGGTTTGAAGACGATCCTCAGAAATAGCAGAAAATATGTCAGAACTGGCTTGTCTCTGTGTAGTTTGGGCTCATTTTAAGATTAGTGACACTGTGGGCTACAACACAACAAAGGAGGTCACTTGAGAGAGCTAATGGCAGTGGGAATCATGGTAGCAGCTGAGGAGGAGAAAGAAAAATGGCAATCATATAATATTGACACAACAGGAGCGTGTGGGGATAATGAATTTGGTCACAGCTCGATATGACAAAGTCCCAGACTGTAAACAGAGATATTTATCAGAGAGGAGATAGTGCTTAAGGTGAAAAACAAGTGCTTTGCTAAGTAAAAATCAGCTGGTGACCTCAGAGTTATAGCAGTGAGAGGTTTGTGAGAGAAATCCAGAGCAGATCATTCTGCTGCCTTGTCCTTCTGAGTTGGCACATGGACAGGAGGAAGTTTGGGAAGTTGGGAGTAGAATCACCGAATCCTTAAGGGTGGAAAAGATCTCTAAGATGAGCGAGTCCAACCATTAACCCAGCACAGCCAGGTCCATCACTAAACCATGTACACCCCTAGGCACCACATCTAAGTGTCTTGCATGCAGGAAATGTGGCTTGTAACCTGTGCTTGCCTCTGAAACCGGGTTTCTGTTTCATGGTAGTGGGTGAGCTTTGTCCTGGGAAAGGCAGAGGGGAGCCCCATCCTACCGTGGCTCCCGTGCCCGGCACAGCAGTGGGACTTGGTGGTGCATGGCCATGGTATTCTGTCCTTAGCAGGGGTGGCACTGGGACAGGAGCGGTGCTGAGCACACAAACCTGGCCATTGTACCCATCCAGGTGCTCTGGTGTGCAGCCCACGGGAGGGCTGGGGCAGGGAGAGGAGTTGGACCAAGGGAGAGGGGCCTTCCACAGCGGAGAAGGCAAACACATCGGCACGGACATGTGGAAACAGATCCCACAGAAGGATTGGGGGAAACAACTTGGGCTCCCACAAGGCTCGATGCCCAAGAGGTTGTGCAGTTGGAAATCCATGTTGCACAGGTGGTTTGTGGTACGGGAAGGTGCAGAGCACTTGGTGAGAGCCAAAGGAGATGCTCCACCATTCTCTTAGGGGGACGACGAGCTGCTTTTGCTCCAGGAAGGAAGAGGCATCAGATGCCAGTAAAGAAGGAGTGCTGCTGCTCTTATCCCTTCTGCAAAGCCTCTCCCACTCCTCCCAGAGCCCTCAGGCTCCAGAGCTGCAGCTGGACTTGAGAGGACAAGAGTTTGTAATGCAGTTCCCACCCAGCTTTTGGTAGTTTTATGCTTTGGTCGTGGATTCCCAGTGCCAGGTGCCAAGAATACCTGATTCCTCTCTGCAATGTCCCCTGTAATGGGGACAGTCTGGCTGTACTCTGGCCAGTCTCCTGGGAAATCTTCAATTTCCTTAAGTCCCACTGTGGGAAGTTGTTAGGCACACAGAGTTAATATGCCTGTTACCTGTCTGTTGAATGTATTCCTGAGACTCAGAGCTGTACACACCACTGGGTGTAGGCAAGGCTGGAAACTGCCCCACAGAGTCAAAGGAAGCAGCTTTCCTCCAGTGCCAACACATCTGGAGAAGTGAGAGAGGAGGGGAGAAGGTAGGAGGGCAGAAGAAAGGGGAAAATAATGGAATCAGCAACATAAGCCAACCAAAATACTGCAGGGGACAGAGGGTTCCCTCGAGGTAGCCAGTTTCTAGGAAAGTATTCCATGCTTGGTAAGAACAGTGCTGGTAACAGTCCCAAAATGTTTGTGTTCCAGGTTTTTTGTGCACTCCTCCTCTCATGTCGGTGCAGTTACATGCTTGCTTTGTTTGCCTGTAACTCCTACCCTTCCTGGTGTTGGAAATCCTCTGACTTGAGTCCGTACAAATTCAACAGTGTGTGTTTGATCAGTCGGCTGTGAGCCCTGGGGGTCTGAGCAAACATTTTCAATCAGAATTTGGCAAAATAGCAAGT
This sequence comes from Myrmophylax atrothorax, assembly GCA_026770055.1. Lineage (NCBI taxonomy): Eukaryota > Metazoa > Chordata > Aves > Passeriformes > Thamnophilidae > Myrmophylax > Myrmophylax atrothorax. The sequence goes on along the minus strand of JAOXXN010000082.1, from coordinate 33,141,621 downwards.
TAAAATTGTTTGGGTTTACAAAGAAAAAGAAAAAACCAAACCTGGATTCCAAGATTTCCCTTTAATTTTCTCATAAACACTGTGTAACCTGCACTTTGCTGCTTTCTATCAAGCCACCTGTAGCTCCTGGGTGTCAGTGTAAGGTCATTTTGGAGGTCTCCTGGGGTGACGCCCATTTTCTCCTGTCAAGTCTGGGATGATCCCTTTTTATCTCCTGCATGGAAGAGGATCTCCAGTGTGTCCTCAGAGATTTTCCTTTTGGAGCCACACTCCAAACCCAGCCTTCCTGCTGCCACTGCTCTCTGCTCACCTGCCTGCAGCCCCCAGCCGTGCTGCTCAGCCTCCCTCCCATCAGATCCCTGTGTTTATTCCATCCTGGTGGTGGTTGGGAGCAGGAACACCCGACCCTGCCGTGCTCAGTTGCTGCAGCGAGGAGCGTGCACAGCATTGACAGGCCGCAGCTTCATCTTCAATTACAGTGAGAGCATCTCAAGTGCACCCCTGGAAACAGTCCATGACCCGTGTTTCTCCTTGGCCAGAGTCCTGTGCTTAGGAGAGTTATCAACATGTTGCTTTCCTGCTGCAGCCAAGGAGTGTTTTCTCCTGCTGCCTTCCCGTCCCCCCTTCGCTGCCACTTCCCTGGGAGTGCAGTTTTGGCACTGAAAGTTTCAATTTCCATGGCAGGATGTTCAGTTGTCTCAGCCTGACAGTTACCAGCTTCTTTCTGATCACAGGTGTCAGATGCTGGTTGGATTGACAGATCCACATGTCACCGGGGGAAGCCACAGTTTCCGTTCCTGTAGTTTTCCTCCCTTTTCTGTACAGGTACTTGTGTCCCTGTGCTGGTTTGAGAGATGTGCACGCTGAGATGCCTCTTCGTGGAGGGTTTGTTGTGCTTGGGATCTGGTCTGCTGTTTGAAACAGCAACACAGGTTCCTGGGTAGTATTTTCCATCTCTGAAGACCACCCAGCCAGCACTGCTGCTGCACTGACAGGATTCTGGGGTGCTGGTGACACTGGGTTGGCTGATGCTCCGAGAACGTGCCAGTCACCTTGTGGGTCACATTATGTGGTTGCAGCCCGTGATGTGAAGTGCTTAGCTGTAGTAGGGGTGTCCAGGGGTTGGAGTGACAGCTCGTCAAAACTAGACAGCAGTTCTCTATTTGACATCTTGAGGTCAAAAACTGTCAGTTCCTTATTTTTTACAGTGTCTTAAATTGCCTGGAGAGTGTTTTGAGCCTTGTCAAAATGAATTAATTATGGCCAAGTCATATTCACAAGCTTGTGCTGCTCTGATTCAGCAGCAGGACCATGCTTGGTTTTCAGCCTAATAATTACAAGTTTGGAGGATCTGGGGGGCTAATAGAGCCGGTTTGTGCTTCCTCCAGAGCTACATGTGCTACAGTCTTTACTTGCTCTTTGCCTTGGCAGTCTGTAGAATTGTTTTCCTCCTCCTCAGGAACACAGCCAGTTTTCTAATTAAGGAAACCACTCTGCAGCCATTGTGGCTGTTCATTTGAGTTCTTTGTCCTTACCAAAATTTCCAGCTCCCCAAAAGATTTGAAGCGAGTCCTTACTACAGCTGGAGCGGGGCAGGAGCTTGGGCTCAGGGCACACTCTGACTCTGGTAAGAAACAGGCACTGGGCAACACATTCACTTCATAAGAGCTTCAAATCCACCTCTGGCTATGACAAATACTGCTGAGGTTATTTTTCTATTGGATTCTTAGATAAAAAAATAGTTATGAGAAATAAATACCACTTTGTGCTGGGCTTTTCTGCTTACTGGGCTTTGAGCCTAAAAGGATTTAAAAGTCATCATGCTCCAAGGGAAAGTCATAGTGAGAAAGGGGAGGTGGGGATTGCTCCAGCCAGCTGTTGTGATTTGGGGAAAGGCTTGTCCTGACCGATGGGAAGGAGACAGGACTGGGACAGAGAGGCAGCCAGGGCTGGCACAGCTACGCCCTCTGAGATTAAGACCAAATTAGAAACTCAGCTTGCAGAGGTTTATCATTTCCTTTATATTGTGGTATTAATAAATGCAAATCTTTATCTTTTAGTCATTATCCTCTCTTGTATCTTTTGTTAATGAGCATTGTCCTCAGTTCAGGCTGTGCTGATTACTGGATGGAGAGGATGGAGACATATTCCTTACTGGGCTATGCAAAACTACCTGGGGGTGTGAGGGGAGAATGTGGGCACTTCTTGGTGTCCCATGTGCCAGCTGCTCCTGTCAGCCTGGAGCTACACAGGAGTCCTGGAGACAATGCCATGTTGATGCAGCCACAATTCAGTGCTTTGGGTATTTCACAGCAAAGCACAGTAATGTTTTTTCTTGTTTTGTTTCTGAAGTACATGAAATTCAGAACATATGCAGCGTGTCAGGGTTGCTCCTGCCAGTCAGCCCAGAGAAGATGCTCAGATCAGGCCTGCTCTGTCACTCAGTAGGAACTCTTAAACTGAAAGATGGTGGGGTTAGATTATAGGGAAGAAATTGTTCTCTGTGAGGTTGGGCAGGCCCTGGCACAGGTTGGGCAGAGAAGCTGTGGCTGCCTCATCCCTGGGAGTGCCCAAGGCCAGGTTGGATGGATCTTGGAGCAACCTGGGCCGGTGGGAGGTGTCCCTGCCCATGGCAGAGGGTTGGAACTGGATGAGCTTTAAGGTTCCTTCCCACCCAAACCATTCTGGGATTCTATTATTCCATTCCATATTCCAACTCCTGCACATCTTGGCTTTGCTGTGGAGAGCCACGGTGTCCTGGTGCTCATCTGGGGTTGGGCTCTCCATCCCCGTCGATGTGCTTTCCATCCTTGATAGGTCCCATATGGAAGGGAGCTCTCTTCTAGCCAAAATAAAGACACAGCAATCTGCCAGAGCCAGTTAAAGCATGTAGTGTGTTACAGGCAGAACGAAATACAGTTGGGGTAGAGGATACAAAATACATTTGCAAGGCATCTGAGCCTGATGGTAAGACCTTCTTCCTCTCAATGTTGTTGTTGCCAATAGCTTCTCTTGTGCTCAGACCAAAACTATTTAGGGTGGAACATTTGCTCCCTACTTTCTAGCAAGCCTGGTCACAGGAATGAAGAATGGATTCTTTTAGTGGCCACAGCTGGTTTGAATGATCCCCACACTGAACCCATTGACTCCAGGCACTCCTCATGTGAATCACAAGGAAGCAGCAACTGGTTTTTTGTTTGTTTGCCCGACAGGGGCATGAAACAGTGGAGCAGTCTCATGTTGGTTGCCTCAATCCAGGCACGTGCCAGGAGGAATCCCTGTGCACACTCTGTGCCTCATGCAGGCAGCAGACGTGGTTCACCAGCTCAGGCCAAAGGCAGGAGAGGGTGAGCCATGTTGCTGTCACGAGTGTCTGTGCTGTGTCCTCACCAACACCTCCTGCAGGGCCCCCGGAGAGCACAGCGTGGCTGCCTTTGGTGCAGGTCCATCATGTTCATTCAGTGAGAGCTGGAAGAGGAGCCCTTCAAGAATTGCGACCCTTGCATTGCACACAAAGCAACACAGAAAGTCATGAAACCCATCCATGTATTGCTCCCAGGCACTCAGCAATAGCACAAGGGGGCACGGGCTCAAGCTCTGCCAGGGGAAACTGAAGTTGGAGAGCAGAAAAAAAATCTTCCCAGAGAGAGTGCTCAGGCCTTGGAATGGGCTGCCCAGAGAGGGGGTGGATTCCCCATCCCTGGAGGGTTTTCAACT
>JAOXXN010000082.1:33100534-33112135 GCA_026770055.1 Myrmophylax atrothorax | reverse complement strand
CTTCACCTTGCCTGTGTCCCAGCAGGAGACTGGGAAAGGGACCCCACCCTGATTCACTGCCCAAACAGTACTTTTCTGTCATTTGGAGATGTTTGGGTGAGGGGTTTTGAGGGGGTTTTTGAGGGTTTTTCTTAAAATGGGTGGGGCACAGACTGGTATCTGTGACTGGGGAGGAAAGGACAGGGAAGCAGGGAATAATCTGCCTGTTACTGGTGCTAACCCACACAGTGGTGCACAGCACAGCCACTGCATTCCAAAAGCAAATCCCAGGGCAGTGAAAGCATCTCTGCCCAACTGCTGCTGTAACTGAGCTTGGTCCAAAGTGGTGGGCTCGACACTCCAGCAAATGGGTGGTTCTCTGGTCCTAAAAGTTGGCCTCTTTGTGGAGGTGAAAGGTACAGCTTCATGTCTGCTTCCAAAGCAGTGGGCTCAAGGGAACAGCTTTCCTGAAAGCAGAGTTGGGATTGACAATGGGAAACTGGTCTCCAATCCTGCACCTCAGGGCAGCCAAAACATCCTCCTGAAACAAGTGATGTGGGATTTCTTTTCCACCCATCCTTTACACTAATAAATATAGTGAAATTATAGAAATTATAGTTCATTAGAAGGTGCTATGGCTTTATCCCCAACTCCAGGGCGCATCCCAGAAAGCCTAAGGAACTGTGTGAATAAGGAATTCTTTGTCACAACGGCTCCGTGGTCAGTAATAGACCAGCAGGCGATTCATCCCGAGCTCAATGGTGCCACGTACAGGTAAGCGGGAGAACGGGAGCCACTGGCAGCAGCAGATTCGGGATCCCAGCAGGGCAGCGAGGGTGGAAACCCAGCTGACACCTGCTGCTGTGACCCCTCTCCTTGGGGAGCAGCTCCCACATCACTGGGTGGGGCTGCATCCTGGTGGGACAGGAGTCTGCACAGTTCTCTGGAAGTGGGAGGACCCCCCAGGCCCCTCCACAGGCTGCAGAGGCAACTGCAGATGTGCCCCTGTCCAGGCACCAATCACTGTGAGCCTGGCCCAGCTCACGGCTTAACAAGCCAGGGAAAAAGCTCCAAATATAGGGCCCTAGTCAAGTGACCTGATTTCCACCTAAATCCAAGATTAAGGGTTACTTGCTGCTCCGTTTCAGATGGCTCCAAGTGTGCTGGTAGGAGACACCAGGCACAGGGCCTGAGCTGGAGCACGGGCAGCCACTGCCAAAAATACTGAGGGATATAAAAAACCCCCTGTGGGGCACATCAGGTCAAGTCACAGTCAGAGTCAGGCAGGATTTAATCCAGCAGCAGAGCCCCAAGGCCCCAAGCAGCTCTTGTGCCATGCACGTCACAGGCAGAGAGTGTCCACTCTGACCAGAACATCCAGACCTGGAGAAAGCATCCCCTGGTCCTGCTCCTGCCTGCTCTGAAACATGTGGGCAGTGCTATTACCTGGGGACAAGCCTTGGCTTCCCAGCTTAACCTGTCTCTGCAGGGAGCTTCATCCTGGCTGAGCTCCTCAGGACCCACAGCAGGCCTCTAAGCTTCACCTCCACGGGCAGGTAGAACCTCCCTTCCCCTCCTGGCTTCCTGCTCCACCTTTCCTGAAGGCAGCAGGAGCAAGAGGGAGGTGCTGTGAGCAGCCTGCAGGCCCCCACGTGTCCACAGAGGTCGAGAGGGTGTTGGCCTTGCTGCCCCATATCATGTCTTACCTTGGGCAGCTCAAGAAATGGTTATTCTTCTCCTTTCTCAAATTTGTTGTTTCTTGGAATGCGTGTAACTCCTCCTGCTCTTGGGCAGGAAGATGGACTAGATCTGACCCCAGCTTTCAGCTGTGCCCTCTTAGACAGGAAGATCCAGCTCACCTTCCACATGAAACAGGCATAGGTGTTCCAGGGTATTCCCACACAGGGGTGAGCGAGTCAGCAGAGCACATTCCGGATGGTTCCTTACCCATTTTTCAAGGGAGAGAGGTGTCCCTGTGGCTCAGCAGGCTGTTTGAAGGTGCAGGACAAGCCACAGCCCTGGTGTCCTGGCAGAGGACACTCACCCAGGGCACAGCCCCACTGTAATGTGAACTCTCAGCTATCCCCTGTAACTCAGAAGGAACCCAGCCTGGCTCTGGACAGGCTGTGGGGTCTCTTTGCCGCCTGTTTGCTCCGTGTCTCCGCGGTGGGAGTTGGTGTCCATGTGCCGAGCGCTGCCGTGACCAACGCACCTCTCTGTGTCCCTGTGCCAGGTATCCCCCCGGGATGGTCAGTGTCGCACCGGGAGGAATCCCGGCGGCCATGGAGGGCATCATCCCCGGAGGCATCCCCGTCACCCACAACCTTCCCACAGTGGCACATCCGTCCCAAGCTCCATCGCCCAACCAGCCCACAAAACACGGGGACAACAGGGAACATCCCAACGAGCAATAGCAGATAATTTAAAAACCATTCAATAAACTTAGGACCAAGAGACATTGGAAAAGAAGTTATACGTGAACTAAAAAAAAAAAAAAAAAAGAAGAATTTGATACGGAATTTGTAATGTTGATTCTGGACAGACGCATCATTGGTGTTCCAGTGTTCCCGACAAAGCGACAGCAGCCAAGACTGGGGAGAAGCCCTGGAGAAGTCACCTCTTACTGCAGCGCTGAAAACTAGGATGTGATACATTAATGAGCAACTTCTGTTATTGTGTGTTGAGTTTCCTTCATCTGTGCATCAGTCACATGAATAAAAATAGATTCTTTTTTCCCCTCCTCAATTCCGTGGGAAGGACAGGGCTCCTGCACTGTGTTCAGACCATTGAATTAAGCCATCTTGACAGAGTTAATGTCAGAGGAAACCATTATGTGGCTTCAGCCCTTTCCTTACTCTTGTGACTGGTACCTCTCCTAATGGGAGGCTCCAGTCCTGGCTTAGAAATGGAAGAAAAAAAAAGAAAATACTACTCCTCCTCCTCCTTTTGTTTTACAGTCTCACAGGGCCAGTGCCGTGTAACAGAAGTTCTCCTGCCAGGTTTAAGTTCTAGCCATTCCAGCCGGGATCCGTGGGATGGGGAGGGCAGAAAGGGCTCCTGGCAACAGCCACTGCCCTCCCAGGCTAAGGAAAACCAATCTGCCAGTCTCTTCTCTGCCCAATACACTGAATAAAGTAGCTGTGCATCCACCTATGCCCTGCAATGATGCAAGAAAAATTAAAAAAAAGGAAAAAAAAAGAAAAAAAAAGAAGAAAGTATTAAGTTTCACACACTATTTGTACTCAAATATATTTTCTCAGTTTTAAATCTGCAGCTATTTTATCAAGTGGAAAAAGTCTTGAGCTGGAAAGGGTTCAAGAATAATGTTGCATTTCCTTATGTCTCAGGAAACACTTTTTATGGTAACTTGTCAGACTGTCTATGAACAAAATCCACTTTTTTAGACATTGATAAAAGTCTTCTTTTCTTCACGTGATATTTTATACAAGAACACTTCAAGATGTGTTATTAGGTGTGACTGATTTTAACAAATCCTATTAGATTTGTATCAACTAGTTACATGTTATATTCATAGTCTTTTGTGAATCATCGCCTTTTGTTTTTAAAGATGGCCTGTTTTGAGCCTTTGTATGGGTACATTCCTGTTTCTGTGACAAAAGAAAAAAAAAATCTTGAGCTGTCCCAAACAGACAAAAAAGAAACCAATGGCTATCAGTATGTTTTGTTTTAGTGTGTTACCGTTCCTGTATTTGTTTATTGTAAAGGTGGACATTTAGCGTTCAGTGCAGTTTTCAATAAAAAGTGATAAAATTTCTGTAATTTCTGCAAGGCGAGAGCTCTCGCAGCACTCGGGGGCTTGAAGACACTGAGAGTGCCCAAAGGTACAGAACCAGAATGCTGCTTACACTCTGTGAGTATTTAAATCAAGTGGGAAGGGAAGGTCTCTTCCACCTCACAGTATTTATGGTGATTAACACACAGCTCTGTAGAAAATACCACTGTGGTTTCCATAAACTACCCAGGCAGCTACACCTCAGACATCTGTACAGACTCAAGAACTGAAGCATTAACAAACCACTAGAGAATAAAGCCAAAAACATGCTCAAGAGGTGGTGGTGGCTTTGAGTTCACTGGGCAAAAGGCCTGGGCTTGTTTCCACTTCTCCTTTCCCCACTGTCTGAGTTCAGCACATGTGGAGTTAAATGGGGCAAAGAGTTTGGTCTGGAAAGGGACTTAAAAAAGCTGAAATCAAAAGGGTCCAGGTTAAAAAACTCTGTATTTTGTTTGCTTTAAATTACGCTGAAAACTTGTTACCAGCTTCAAGCAGCCTGAAAAAAGAGGTGACCTGTTACAGAGTGACCACTCCTTGATGGTGCTCAACGTGGCCCAGCAGTGAATTATCCACGACCTCCACGGGAAACCAAGGATAAAAGCATCAAAACCACAAGGAAAACATTTAACTGATGTTAAGGTTTAGTGTTGTTTTAAAAATAAATGAGCTGTGGTACTTTGTTTTTCAGTAAGAGCCACATCCCAGGTGAGTGTTGGTACTTCCCTGCACCTCTGGAATTTGTGTGCTGGGAGTGGATTCTGCAGAGGGACGGGACTCAGAAAATGCTGTAGTTTTCATCCAACACCCAACTTCCCTCTCAACCAAAACCAAGGATGAAAGTGCTAGAAGCTCAAAAGGAGCAGAGATTAAGCCATCCCAAGGGTTATAAGAGCCTGAAGCAAGAACATCAGGAAAATGCACAAAGATCAGATCCATGGGAGCAGAAAAGGATCATATGATCATAATTAGGATGCACCAGGAAGCTGCAACTCTCAAATGGAAAATTATTGGGCAGAGAAAGGGGAGAGAGAACCAGTTGCTGCTGAAGATTTGTGCCTTTGCTTTGCTGTTGTCCTGCTCAGGGAAGGCAGGAAGGGAGACTCTCCTGGGAGAATCTCCTTCTCCAGGGAGGACTTTGTCAGAGCAGTGTACAACAAGCAGCTTGAAGGTGACAAACACTAAATAAAACCTAAAAAAAACCTGTACAAAAGGTGGGGGGGAAGGAAAAGCAGAAATTAAATGAGGGTCTCGAAACACACACAAACCAACATGGTTACTGGGAAGTGTTTGCCATAAGCCATGCAGCAGAACTTTGGAAGAATCAAGCATTACTAAATTTTAATATATTAAAACCAAAAGAAATACAGGGATTTTCACTGAGGATTTCATAAATAAAACCAGAAAAAAAAAGCCCAACCAGCTGTAAAGGAGGTAGCAATGAGAAGCCAAGTTCTGTGCTACAAAAGCATGTGCTGCTGCGAGCCATAGTATGAGGGAAGTAACATTGAGAAACCTGATTTCTTAGACATGTACTTGGCTGAAGGAGCAGAACTTGCCAACAAGCTGCAAGGGAGCGTTTGCAGATTAATCTCAGTGTGTGTAAACTTTGAAGTGTGTGATTGGAAATGCCACTGACACACTGACCGCAGTGCGAGCACAAGCAGGGGGTTGCAGCTCTTTAATCTACAGGTACATGAGGTTTGGATTACTTTGATTCTGGAAAAAAAAAAGACACTTCATCAGTTCCAAAGCGGCCTGTGAAGTGCGTGAACCTGAACAAACCATTGTACATCACATCAGAACAAAACAATAATGATCGATGAAGCCAAGAGCTCCAAAGTACCAGCACTGTCCTCTCAGAGCAGGACTTGATACACATCGGTGCATGCGTTGGAGGAACAGCCAAACTGACCAAACAGGGAATTCCGCTGGATGTGCGAAGTGCTGGGGACAGGGATCATCAGGCACAACCCATGGACAGCAACGGGGGAGGAGGGCAGGAGTGCTCAGCCACTTTGGCTCAAGGTAGATGTTCACATTGGACATTCTCCCCTTGTGACAAGGCAGCTCCACTTCCCGAACAGAACAGCACTGCCAAAAGCACAGGGGTGGGAAGTGCAAACTGCACAGCATCCTTGGAGCAGCCAATGGAATCAGCTTACCCTGTTGTCCAGGCAGGGGTGGCTGCACAGGCAGCTGCTCCTGGGCAGGCTGGGATCTGAATTTACAGAATCTGCTGTTCTAAAGCTGGCATGCTCAGTCCTGAACTGGGACACCCATGGTCACACCACGACACATGCAGGCGAGCTCAGGGCACGGAAATCCTCATCCCAGCTTACCCTGGATTCAGCTCCCCTGACACAAAAGCTCTGTGTCCTCAGCAAGACAAGGTATAAAAGGATTTCACTGCAAGGTAAGAAAAAGGACCCCCAAAATCCCAGTTTAGAAAGAAAACCTGAACCATACACTCGTGAAGAACCTGTGTAGCATCATCAGTTTGCCAGGTGAGTTCAGGTCACCCACAGAGACATGGCAGAGGAACATCCCTTCACCTGGAAAGTTGGGCATGCCCAAACCAGAGCTCTAATGGCCAAAAAAAGGTGAAGACATAATAAACCTCAGTGGAGTCTGGGACGGGTAATTGCTAAAGTAATACAGTACTTCATTATGTCTATACTTTCGGTGTCGTCACCAAGTTTCTGTAGGAGTTGTGCACGTTTCAACACCATCTAAGCAGCATTGGAAGGAAAAGCAGCAAGTTCCTCAAGGTTTCCATAGCTCTGAACTACATAAAAATACGGGCTATGGGGCTTCTTTCCAAATTCTAATTAAAACAATTTCATCTACTGCAAACTTTCTTATTCAACCACCACACCATCAAAAGTGCTTTTCAAGACAGCCTGAATTGCACTGTATATGTAGAAACTGGCATTAACCTTTAGTGTTTCAGTGAGATTTTCAGATAAACTTTATCCATTACAGGTTACATGGCTAAAGTTATCAAATATAATAAAATTTCTACTGGAGAATATACTCTGAACTTACAATCTTAGGAACTTACATACGTTTAAGTATGGCCACATCAATCAACATGCAAGAAATTCCCAGGTTTACATATGGAGAAATATATAACAGTATTTTGAACAACTTGAGCATAGATTCTTCTTTTTAATAAGAACTGCCAAGTGGATTCTCACCAGATTTAGTGACCAAGGAGGAACCCTTTGAAAAGGTGTTTTTTTTCATTTGCAGCAATGTTTGAGTGGTCAAAGAATAAATGATACAGATAATTTGTATCACAGCAAGACAGGAGTTCTGATGAAATTCTCAGTGGTTTTTGAGTTCTCAGATTTCACACAATTTTGTTTAGTGTATGCTCATTGGAATAAAATCCCTACCTTTTAGGTCACTTCTCCAAATAAATATTCTTATCTATACTGAAAGGAATCTATTAACTATTAGGAAAAAAAAAATTAAAAAATGAAAAGCTTTTTCAGGAAACAAATCACTTCACTCAATGAAAAATTTAGCTTCTCTTCCAGTTTGTTCTGTAGAGTTTAGACTTTATTTTATGGGCACAGCAATAACTAAAATATTAGTAAAATAATGAATGTATTTTTGCTTATGACTTGCTGTGAATATTTTGTGCAAACAAAAAAAAAAGTCTCACAGTCTGACCTGGGCACTAGCAAGATTTCACAGGAAAGGGCCTTTCAGGGAAATGTGTCAGAGTATCTAAAAGGTGATGAAGAAGACCAAGTTCTACTGTAAAAGAACCTTGGAAGGAGGAGACATCCAGCAAACATGTGCTTTCAGAAGTGCCCTTAGGTGTAAAATTTCTCTGCAATAATTAAGATGCTGGTATACATTTCCTATTACACAACCTCTTACACAACCACATGCGGTACATTTATAGACAGATTTACAGTCAGAAAGAAAAATGGGGTTGGTTTTTCTTTTTTTTTTCCCATCTTGATAATAAAATTAGCTGTTTTTTGTTTCTTTTTTGTGTTTTTATACAAACTGGAGTCCAGCCCATTTCGCTCTCTGCAGGCAGCAGGATGAGCTGCTCTCCATCCTCTCTCTGTGCTGTCAGAGGATCCTTCCCAGGTGTATCATCCCCCACACCCGGGTCGCTCACACCCACTCCACAGCACAGCGAACTGCGGGCAGACACTGCGGCTCATTCGCACTTAATTCATCACCGTCACTCGTCGTCGTCATCCTCGTCCTCCTCGCCGTCGGACAGGGATGTGCAGGGCCGGATCTGCCGGTAGCGGTCCAGCCACTTCTCCACCATCTGCGTGACCAGCGGGTGGTTGCGCCGGCGGGAGCTCTTCTGCATGGCCACGAGAACCCCTCCCTCGGTCACGCAGCAGTCCAGCCACTCCCGGAGCAGCTTCTCCTGCTGCTCCTCGTTGCCGATCTGGGGGGACAGGGAACACCCGGGATGAGCCACCAGCACTCCGAGGAGGCCAACAATGACATTCCCAAACACAGTGCAGGTCCTGCTCCAAGGACACCGCTGTGCTCGGAGCATCCAAAGCCCAGAACCAAAGTTTGAAGGCTCTGGGAATACTCCCCAGCTGTTCTTCCCTTCCCAGTTTTTCACACCTGTATTTCCAATTCATCCTTCCTGTATTTCAGTCATTTGTGAGTAGTTAGTTATTTATGGCAGGCACCATACATAAGGAGAAGACCTAAAAGAGCCTTCTGGCTTTACAAAGACATTTTTAGGAGTCTTTTTGAAGAGTTTTTGACATGATACATTCCCTCTGTTGTGGCTTGCTGAAGGGAACATTCCTCTTAGACTTAACACCCATTTTTATTCCTGTATGCACAGGATGCCCACTATTAGCAATTAGTTCAGGTTTTCCAGCCCTCCCTTCCCCCATGTACACCCTTAAGTGGTTCCATGTCTTTACCACAGTTATTAAAGAAAAAACTAGTTGAGTTTCATTAGAATAAAGGGTAGAATGTGCTGTAACTATGAGCCAATATTTACGCTGCATCCTTTGAGAAAAAGACCCCAAAAGGCAGATTTCAGTCTTGCATTAGTGACAGAATCCTTATTTGTGTATCTTTTTCCAGGTGTGTTTATATTCAACACTCTCGGGGCTCATGGTAGGATTTTGGGAGCTGTGATTTGGGAGTCAGTGATCCCTGTGAGTCCTTCCCAGCTCAGGATATTCTGTGATTCTGTTCTATGGTTCTATGATTCATATGAACAATGAAGTTACAGAGCTATAAATAAGCATCAAGTTTGTGGGGAAATACCTTTCAGAATGCCCTCAAGTGATGGGGATGGAAGCAGCAGTAATTAAACAGAACAGAAACACCCAGGGCTGCAGAGATTGCTGAGCTTCAGAAGCAGCTGTGACAGAGGGGACCAGCCACACACAGGCTATTCCTTACCTCTTGAGCAGAAAGGAAGTGAATGTGCAATAATTTCCTCTCGCTGTCCACCAAGGGTAGAAAAGTAACAGTAACATCATCGTCAGTGTTCAGGTTAGCACCAGCCCCGCGATTGCCATAGCCATCGTTCTCCATGGCAACCAGGGCGGAGAAATGGCCCCTCGTGTAGCCCAGGGCTATGGGACTCTTCCAACAAAAACTCTGTTCCCACAGCAAAGGCAAATACACACCTATGGGAAATAACACAGGGTAAGACTCGGAACTAGTGCTCAACAAGGAAGGATTCTGATACAAACCTGTTGTTTGTGGCTGAACAGTAAGAGAAGCACATCACAAATGTTTAAAGCACTGGTCTGGTCCACACTGACACAGGTCACAGTTTTCGGCACAGCTGATTATTACTAATTAACTAAGTCAGGTATCTTTGCAACTGTGCAAGTTGGACATAAAAGCCATTACAATCACAACCAATACCACATCATCACACCCCTAAAATCTACAGTCTATAGTGCAGTGATGAAAAAAACAAGATTAGAAGAGCAATCTTTTATGTTTGGTAACTCTTCTTAACATTAACAAAAAAAAATGAAGAAAAAAAAAATTTCTGCATCACAGAAATAAAATCTGCAGTCAGATGTCTATTTTTACCAGAACAAAAATTCCACCATCTGCTCTCAAAAGTTATTATAAAAAGAACTTACTGCACTAAATGTTACTCTGCACCAATGTAACCCATCCCAGACAGAAGGGGACTGCTCACACACAGGATTCACAGACTAAATTAACTCACATCAATTATTCATATCTAGCCTCAATAAAGAAAAACAACCCCAAAACCCCACCAAAAAGCTGATACTATTTCGCTCAGCTACAAAAAACTCCTGATGTCACAGAATCTGAGGAAAACTGCACTTTTTCTCCTCATTCTTTTTAGCAATTTGCTCGAGGTCTCAAAATACAGCTGGAACTCCTTTCTTCCAGGAACATAAATAATTCCTGGTGTGTCCTGCTGCAAGACAACTCCAGCGAGAGCACAGCTCACCTTGTGACAGGTTAAAAATAGCCCCACACAAACTCAAGTGCACATGTAGCATAGCAACCCCTCCTAGTGCAGCTGCTGCAGCAAAACAAGGCACTTCTCCAACATCCAGGGACAGGGAATGCCAAATTGGGCATCTGAGGCACGAGCTGTGTCTGCAGGTTTTGGGTAAGTTCAGAACTCACCTTTTTTGCTGCAGTAAAAACCAGTAGGGGCTGCCAGAATTGTCCCTTCCTTCCCCCCCATTTTTGAATCAGCAACCAAGAGCTATCTAAAAAGTCTTTCCATTTCTTTCAGATTAAGATTCACACAAGTTTTTACAACACCTCGATTTAAGGACAAATCCTTTTAATACCTTCTTAACAGTCCGTTCTTCCTGTCCCCATTATTAAGTCTCACTCTAATGAAAGACTAAAGGCACAGAACAAGGATAAGCTTTACCCTAAGTAAGTTTCAAGCCTTTACATTTAGGGAAAGAACCAAATATCTGGTCAAAATTCAAAGTTAGACTGAAAATAACATACAGTCAAAGGTAAGGAAAACAGTCCCTCAGTTTCACACCGAGCACAGCTGTGTGACCTTTCAGGACTGGGGTTCATCTGTGTGCCTCAACACAAACTCAACACTAAAATTCAGCAACTTTTTGGAAATTTTTTTCCCTGTTGTTTTGTCTTATTAAACATTCCACACTAATCATCTCCCCAAGACAGAAGGCTGTGCTACACTTTCCATTCCTCCTCCACATTTTAGGTGATGAACTCCACAGGAAAGGAATTTCAAACATTACCAGGAGAGTATCTACTGCTCTCAAGAGTTGTAAAAGTCACTCTGATACAAAGTGAGAAGATCGTGTAACAACAGTTGACATGAACACAAGCCATGGCAAATAAAGAGTACAGGCTGACACCTATCCTGGGAGCCACCCACATGGGATTTAGTTTCTCCAGCCTGATCTGGTGATCACTTCAGTCACCTGCCTTTTTTCCTGATCAGTTTTAAAAGCTGTATATTTGTACCACTGCACACATGCAGCCAGAGCAGGAGCACACTTAGGGCTGAGCAGTAAATGGATCTTTCACAGTCGAAGCCTTAATATTTAAAGAAGCATTAACATTCAATTGCACCCTGGGAAACAAGGAGGGTCTCACTCAAGGCATTCACAGCAGTTACAGCAAGGATGACAAGCTGCAACAAGGAATCCCTGGAGAAAAAAATTCCTACCAGGGAGAGTATCCTGGGGGTCAGTAAGAGGGCTGTAATACCTTCCAAGGTGCTGTGAACTGAGCCATGATGTTAAGCAAGCATTAAAAAAAATCCAATTCCCCATTTCTGTTATAAACTACAATCACAGAATGGTTTTGGTTGGAAGGGACCT
>JAOXXN010000082.1:33043872-33059151 GCA_026770055.1 Myrmophylax atrothorax | reverse complement strand
GAACTTCCCTTCAGGCAGTTCCAGACAGTGCTGAGGTCACCTCTGAGCCTCCTCTTCTCCAGGCTAAACACCCCCAGGAAACGTGGAAATGCAGAGAGCTCTTTGATGCACTCTTAAAGAAAGTTGTGAGGGAGGACAGTGACAAGTCACAACACAACTCTAAAAGGACACAGCAGCCCAAGTCCCTTCAGGGACGTGTAAGACTTTTGTGAGGACCTGAGACACAAATCCATTATAAACATGGACTAAAATCCATTAATTAATTGCTGCATAGAAATGTCAGGCCTCTTTAAGGCTGGATTCCTCCATGCAAATACCAGCGTCTCTCTTGTCCTCAACACCGACAGATTTAACTCCTCCCAAGCCCCAGGACCCCCCAAAATGCTTCTGCCAGCCAGAAACAAAGTGTGGGCTCAGCATAACACTGAATCCTCCAACACTGCCAGCTGAGGCTGGAGGAGATGACAACGCCACACGGAACAGCCACTGGTTTTGGTGCTGGGTTAGGCAGCCCCCTCCTCTGCCTTGTGGCTTTTGAGGGCCCCCCAATGTCATCAGCCCTCCCCAAACGCTGTCTAAAAGCCACAGATGCTGAGCTTGGGGGCTGTGGAGCTGAGAGGCAAAAGCTGAGGCACTTTTGTGCTTCAGGTGTAGCAAGACAGCACTAGCAGGTGGCATTAACACGCCCCGACCTCCAGGCAAAGTCATTAGTGGTGGGCAAAAGTGAAAATGGGGTTTATTCTAAATAAGACTCTCCAGGAGCACAGGAGGCAACAGAGAAGGGCCATTCTGTGTTTGGTTTACAGAACACAGCACATTGTGCAGAGCATAATCAGTACCAGCTAATCTGATTATTTGATGAGCCAGAGGGAGCAAAATCCATCTTGGAGTTGAAGTAATCCACCCAGAGACTGCTTAAGGATTCTGGATATTTTCATTCTGGGCCTCAGAAGCCTTTCCTTTTACCTTTTCATCGAGACTTATCCCTTTTGTGAGCAAAGATGGGATTAAACACAGACAGCTCAAATAAAAACCAGAAAACAAACCAGGTGAGAGTGAGATTCTGTGGAGTGGTGCCAATTGCCACACTCCCAGTTCATCAGGATGGTGAAAGAAAATCAGGGAGAGTTTAAAGCCATTAGCGAGACCTTGGATGGCAACTGAGGAAGCGCAGGAATATTCCAAGGAACATTCCAAGTCTGGAATTAAAATGTGCAAAGGACGTTTTTCTGGGAAGTCATGAATTTTGGAAGATGATAGATTTTTATTTTAATTCAAGCCTAGCCTGGGCCATAAATTCTTATTACTTTAATAAAATTTAATATCATTTAATCATTTATCATGAATATAATTTAATATATTTTAGAGGTATATTTTAGAGGTATTTTGTAAAAGATCTGCACCTTCAACAACTGCATAAAAAGTAGCTTTCAATCTTATATCTGCTTTAAATCTTGCAGAAATCAATCCAGCAGAATACCTCATAATGCTTTGCCTTGATTAGAGATACAAGGAGGGGAACAGAAAAAATAAATCATTTTCAAACCAGATTACTTCCCTGGTAGGACATTTCTTTGATTGCTTTTATTCCAACATTAAAGGAAAATAATTTAGTAATTATATCTTGAGCAATTATTGTTTACTTGCATCAGGCCTCACAAAAGCTGCTGTGCCTTCCTTTCTTGTCTGTTATGTTAAAGTGATGGGGAGAAACAGAATAAAATAATTGCACTAGAACATTGTCTGGGATCACTGTCTCCCTCCCACAGCACCAAGGGATGGGGAAGCAAAGCTGAGACATTTATTGAGCAGCAGGAGGTCATTAGCTTATTGTCTGTCCTGTCTCCATTGACAGCTCTGATGTGGCTGGCTGGTAGGTAAGGAGCCTTATAAACTGGCTTTTTGTAACTCACATTTTTACTTTTGTATGAAAAATACATTTATTGTCTTCCAAATAATCCTTTCCACCCAGAGAAATACAGATTTTGGGATTCAGGAACGTGTTGCTTGAGTTTTTGCAGTCACATGTCTCAACTGCATCTTGCCTAAGCAATTTAAAAAAGAGTTCAAGCTTCAAAAGGCTCCACTTCCATAGGGGAGACAGCTCTGGAGCTACCCAAGTCCAGGGACAGCTTTGAATTTACAGGGCTTTAACACAAAAGGACAGTTCAGGCTGAAAGTTTGGGGTTTATACGGCTGAAATTGCTACAACATTACAGGGAATTAGATCTTTCACAGAGGTCAGAGTGAGGACTGAGCATTAGGCAATTCAGAAGTGTATTTAACTGAGGAGCAAACGATTGATGTCATAAGCCAGCCAGATCCATGTGTAATCATTTGTCTGTACATCTCATTACTGGCCAAGCACAACAGCAGCAGACAGGGCGAGCCACTGACTTGCACTTGCCCAATGCAATTCAGCTTAATCAATAAAACCAATTTTATGAAATCATGCAAAATTGAGCTGCTGCTGAAATAACTGGAAGTTGGTGAAGCTGCTCGGTTTCGTGGAGGTCACGTTCCTCTGCTGGAGATGGAGCCCTTGGAATCCTTGGCATGGGGGGATTCATGTGCTTTTCTTCCTGGATATGGCTCTAACATAGCCCAGTTTCCCAAAGAATTCCCACACTACATCCCTTTGCCAAGGCCACCGCTACAGTGGAGGGGCCTGGGCAAACATCTCCCTTCTTAAAGGGAGAAAGTCCAGACTTGGTCCTTTGCCCACAAGCTGGATTTGATCAGCAAGGAGAAGTCACATTACATTGACTATATTAGTGATATTTGTTACACAACTGATCACAGAGTCATGGACAGGTTTGGGTTGGAAGAGACCTTAAAGATCATCTTGTTCCAACCCCCTGCCATAGGCAAGGACATCTTCCACTAGACCAGGTTGCTCCAAGCCCTGTCCAACCTGCCCTGGGTGATATCCACAGACCTGCCTGATGCAGATAGAGTGGATAGAGTATGATGAATAGACAAGATGTATTTAAGAGTCCAGGACGCATGTCAGAAGCAGAAGGCGGCTGTTCAGTTGAATGGGGCTGACCACTTGCATCAAATTAGGAAGACTATCGTTAAAATGGAGCAGAAATCTGTTTGGATTAGTGCTTTCTGACCACTCTGCTGAAGAAACAGAACTTCTGCCATTTCATTTTGTGGCTGTTTCTCTTATCTTGCCATCCTGGCTTTGAATTTTCCCTCTTTACTCCAGTGCACATCTTGCCTGGATCACTTAGTCTTCAAGAGGTTTCACACTGTCCTCAGGCACTCAGGGAAGAGATCAAGTGGAGTTGAGCTGCCCTCAGGACACATGGCTCCAAATCTGAACCATGGTCATGTCTTGACTGTGTCCCTCTCACATCAGAGAACACTCCAAATAAGGCCTCGCTGGTGTATTGCTCCAAATGAAGGAGCTTCACCTTGTTTGAGAAGCCCTTGAGAAAAGTCCCTTGGACTTTGGCTTTCCCCTGGAGCTGTTGCCTGTCTTGGCACATGGTCCTGTTAGATCTTCTCAGTTAAACACTGTTACATCACAGCTCTGTCAGCTGTCAGTATTTTGATGTTTTTCTTGGAGTATTTGCTTCCTGTCCTAGACCTTCTGCCTCCAGAGTCAAGTGATTGAGTTAGACTTTGAGGTTTTATTTTCAGAGTAGGTTTCTAATCCTCAAGGCAGCACAGAAAAGCATAAAATACGGACTAAATATAACCTCAGTGCAGGCTGAAGGTTCAGAAATGAGGAGTAAAGACCAAAAAAAGAACCACAAACACTGGTTCCTAGAAGTCATTATTTAAAAAGGTAATTCAAATGCTTTGGAACAAAATAAACAAATTGCTTGAGTTTTTTTCCCAATGTTTTTGACTGCCAGTTCCACAATACAGAAGGCATTTCTTTCTGGGCCAGTGCTGGATCAAGATCCCAGCTTAGCACAGAGGAATGAGTAGATTTGCTCTCACTAAGAGCTCTCTCAGGCTGAGTCCTTACAGCCAACAGTAATCATGGCCTTCCTAAAACATGCCAGGAAAAATAAGGAATATTGGCATCTCCATTCTGGGTTACATTTTGGGTAGATCTGCTCTGTTTAGCTCATTTTCTCCTATAGCAGAATACCTACATATTCCTTTTCTTTCCAAACCATCAGGCATTGCAGTGGAACTCCATGGCTGCAGTAGCCCATTCCAGAGGCTGCAGTGCCACAGCTCTGGCTACAGTACTTTTATGTACTTGTAGGCACTTTCCACAGTTTTGGTGTTAGATGTGTATCAGGTAATGCCATAGAATCAGAGAATACCAGGTTGGAAGCGACTTCAAGGATCATCTGGTCCAGCCTTTCTTGTTCCTCAGGGCCTTGTGCTGCTGAGTCTGAATCTCTCCCATCTGGAGATCAGGGTCTGACTGACACTGATTATTCCTTCCCTAATAAGTAGTCTAAATTTGCACTAGTTGTCCCCAAAACATTTACACTCTGCCTCTTTTCAGAGTTGTAAACCCAAATAAATTTCATCTAGTTTTTTCCCCTTGAGAGATAATATGACCAGAGATCATGAAGTCCCAAGCCTGGTGAGGCTGTGTGAAACAAAAGAGATTATGATTTAGAAGCACAAGCCATTAACCTAGAATACAAAGAACAGTTTTACCTTCTTTTTCTTCCAGCCTAAAACTGGAAGGGCCATGGCAAAAATCATTATTTAATTGATATTTCTCATCCAAGTTCATAACTAAAGCTGATTAGAGGCCACTCTTTCTTTTCTGCTTCAGTTTTCAAAGTTCTGAAATACTTAATTGTACAAAACAAAAAGTTTGAAAACTTGCCAGAAAAAGAAAAATGTTTCATAAAACAAAAATTAAAATTATTACAGAATTTGGGGCTTTTGTAATTTAGCCAGAAACTCTGGAACTTGCTCTCCATAGCTCAGTGGGATCTCCTGAAGCCTCCAGTGTCCAGCTCAGGATGCTCAGGAGCCCTGAAGTGATGGGGATGCGACCCAAAAGATACATTCCATCAGCTCCAGGTCATCTCCCTGCCATCCTGGAAAACTGGGAGCACCTTCAGTGTAGCTCAATGAACATGCTGAAGCTCATGAGCTTGTGCAAACCCACTGCCATTTACCACAACATCTGCATTTTTGGGAACATTTCCCATCTAAAAGCAGTATTCCACTCATCCTGCAGCAGCCATCTCTCCAACAGCCACTTGCCCACGAGCTGTCCTGTCCTCTAAATGCAAGAAGAAAGCCATATGAGCAGCTCCCCACATTTGAACACAGCCCAGTACGTTTCACTGCATCTAAACTAGGCTAAACAAGCCACATCCCAGGCACACTGACCCCTCCAGGGAATACAAACACTCTAGCTCAGACTATTACCAAGGCCTAATTTAGTCCTGATGTTTTGAGATGCACAGGCAAGCTGGTTTTTACAAGGTCACCACCAACAGAGACAAGGAATTTTTTATTATTAGCATGAAGTCCTTGAGTTTTGAAAAATGCTTTTGGCTTTCATCATCATCTGCATGCTGGGTTTTTTCCATCTTCCTTGCAGTAAATGGTCAGTAGGAGAGGCTGTAATTTCTGCAGCACTCCTGACAGCTGTCTCGGGGGTTGCATGCAATGAACCACCTTCATTTTAAATGCCCTTTTGCAAGAAAAGGTGTCAAAACCACTGTATCGTTTTAAGACTGAAAAGAAAACTGAGGTTACCTGGTATGGATGGAAAGCTGCATTTGGTGACAAACTAAAGCATTTGGCCACAAAAATGAGGACTAAGAGGAGATGAATAGAAAAAAAATGGGAAAACAATGTTAAATGAAGTTGTTTTGCTATTTTTAGGCACATTTTCTCTCCCCTTACACAGAATACTTGTAAAAGGTGAGTGCTGCTCCTGTGTAATTGTGCTTAAGCCTCAATACCAAGCACTCAGAGCCAGTCACTAATTACCCTTCCTTGTGGTCCCCATTTCCTTGGGCACTCTGTTTCTCTCCATAATCGTGACAACACTTCCCACGCCACAGGAAATATTTAACTCACATCTTCCTGTGGAGCAGCAATTTCCCTGTTCCCGTAACTCCACCTTCCTCGCTGAGCAGCTGCACTATCTGCTTGAACTGTCGAGTATTTACATTTTGGAGGGGTTTTTAAGTCCTGATCAAATTAGTTTGAGGCAAAGATACCTCCAACATCCTAAAGAGCAGCTGTTCCTTACAAATCAACCCCAGGAAATATTTTGTCTGTTTATACTGGGAATTGGCAGAACACAGGCTGCTGCATCCTGAGATATTCTATCATCTCCCAGTAAATAAATAGGGAACTAAGCCTCTGTTCCTAGCTATGGATCACAGATGGAAGTGGGAGGAAAGTAAACATCCAGTTTAGCTTTCACCTCAGTGCATTGCTGAGATCCACATTGCATTGCCTGGTTCTACTTCAACTGAACTTTCTCCATGATATCCTTAGGAAAATAAGAGAGGATGTAGTGGGGCTTTTCTTTTGCTGGACATCAATTTCTCTGAAGTGCTCACATCCTTCTTGGCTAGACTTGTACATGCTACATGGACAAAGACATCCATAAAAACCAGAATTATTTTCCAACCTTTGCCTGAGCAGGAGCCAAAGGAAGATCTGTGATGTTTTATCTTACGGTCACAAAGTGGAGCATGAACAAGAAACACACAGTGGGGCTCTGAGGGGCTCAGGCAGCCACTCCTCATTCTGGTCATCAATGCTGCAACATGAAAATCTTCCCCTTCAGTTAATATATATATGTTTTATTTGGGCACAGTGACATTATGGGTTGTGGGTTTGCTGTGTAGAGGCTTTTTTCCTATAAGATTTCTAATGGAATGCTAAATGACATAGAAATCACCCGTGTCAGTTAAAAAAAAAATTAAAAACATTTTGAAAAATAATATATATGTGTATGTTTTATTTTGGCACAGTGACATTGTGGGTTGTAGGTTTGTGGTTCAGAGGGTGTTTTTCCCGCAGGATTTCTAATGGAATGCTAAATTACATGGAAATATTCCCTTTCAGTGAAAATTACAGACATATATATATGTTTTATTTTGACACAGTGATATTGGTGGTGTCGTTTGGGGTTCAGAGGCTTTTTTCCCTATAGGGTTTCTAATGGTTTCTGATGGCAGCAGGACTTCCTGACTCCTGCATCCATCCTGACTCCTGCATCCATCCTGACTCCTGCATCTATCCTGCTCCTGCATCCATCCTATTTCTGCATCCATCCTATTTCTGCATCCATCCTGCTCCTGCATCCATCCTGACTCCTGCATCCATCCTATTCCTGCATCCATCCTGACTCCTGCATCCATCCTGACTCCTGCATCCATCCTGACTCCTGCATCCATCCTGCTCCTGCATCCTCCATCCACCCTGGGAGTTGCAGGCAGGGCAGCAGGGATGGGCCCTGCCCTCCTCTGTCAGTCTGGTAATAAACTGTAATGACAGACCCTGAGCTGTCATAAGAGGATATGACCAAGCCTTGTCTGGGAATGGGGAATTCGGCCACGTCTGAGGACGTCTGGGATCATCTCACAGGGAAGGGATCTGCCCACAGCCAATAGCTTGCTGCCCACCCACAGGTAAAGCTGAGCTCTCCATGGGGATGTTCCAGCTTCTCTCCTCCCTCTTGGTTGGACCAGGTGGCCAAATCTGGATTAATTTCATTCTGTCCTAAATGAGAAGTAATTTCTGTGTTCTCACTATACCACAGCTTTTGGGTGGGGGGAGAATTTTAACCCTGGCAAGATTTCCCACCCTTGGAGATTCCTGCATGAGGATTTGTACCAGCAATGGAGCTTCCACAGGACTTTCTGGGGAAGCAGTGGCGATGTACAATCCTTCTTGATGCTGGAGCCCTACTGCCCAGCCTGCCTTGGGATCAGGGCAAGCAAATTCCCCATTTTTGTTCAGAAAGTCACACAAATTACAGAGCTATTGCCTTCTTCATTTGAGCAGGCAGCAGTAATCCCAATGCTATTAAAATCCTGATGTTCCCAGCTTTCCTCAGGAACACTGAGTGGCTGTTCAGCACATTCACATCACACTGCTTCTTCTGTGGTGGCACTGGGTGAGTGACAAACACTGCATGGTCCCTGTGACCTCCTGTTTTGCTGACCTCCTTCCCAGGAGACAGGCCAGTGCACTCTGGAGCAGGATCTGTGCTCCTGCTTCCTACTGTGACAAAGGAGGTGCCACAGGAGGGCACAAGGAAAGTGAGTCATTCCTGTGATCATTAATTAATTAGTGTCCTGCTGGTCCTCCAGGCAAGCCAAACAGATTACACATGGCAAAATTGACATAAACAACTAGAAAATTCTGCTTATAAAGGAACTTGGGAAAGCATTCAGTCCCAAACCTGCCAGAGCTCCAGACAGTGATCCAGTCTGCTCCATTTTCAGGATGCTCTGGAGTGCTTGGATCCATTCCCCCTAACAAAGGTGGGGTTCCCACATTAAAGGATGCACAGAAATTACTCTCCCTGGTGAGACAAATGCTTCTGTCTCCAACCTGGACGGGTGAAACTTTAGGGTCTGATTAAACCACAGCCAAAGTCACCACTTCCCAGCAGGTGCTCCATGGCAATCACTGCGTTGCCATCTCCAGGTTTCCAAGGAACCCACCTCCACATCCCATGCCAGCAGAGAACTGGGGCAGTCAGGACATCATCACAGCCATGGTCAGGGGCCTTTGAGTTCTCTGAGACCACCCTGAAGGAGGCTGATGGGAGCCCCTGCTCTGCCCCACCTCCCTGGACCCCAACTGTGTCTCTCTAAAACTGTTCCAGAGAGACAGGGGGACACTTTGCAGGGAGAGCTCTAGTGAAAGCCAAATCTCACCTGCTTTGTGCACTCCCTTGTCTCTTGGACAGCAGAAGCAGCTGCCTGCCAGAACACAGCCCTCCCTGGTGCTCCCTCTGCACCTCGTCCATGGGCCACCACAGAGGCAAAAGCTCACCAGAAAGGGCAACACTACTAAAAAGAGATAAATCCTCCAGTCCACACCTGCTCAGAGAAAAGTTGTCTGGAGGTGGGCTCTGCTCTCTGTGCTGCTCCCAAAGCTGCTGCTGGGGCAGGCAGGAGCTGGGCAGAGCAGGAGTCAGCAAATGATGCTCCCCAGAGCTCCTGCCAAGGAGCACTGCCAGGTGCTCGCTGTTCAAATGGCTTAATATATCCCATTAAACAGAGATCAATATCGGGATCATGGTCTGCAGCCCTGCCCTGGCGCTTGTGCAGAGCAACAGCACCAACCCCACCATGGCCCAGGCATCACCCAGGCAGGGACTTACCTCCTGGAGGCACATCCCACTGTCCTGAGTGGGATAATCTCCACCTTACCCTGGCCAAAGGGCTGGAGGTGCTGAGAGCACACACAGCTACTGCTCCTAAACTGACCCTCTGCAAAGTCTGGGGGTGCTTTTTGCTGACCTCCATGTGGAAGTGGGCAGGGTAACCCCTTGATCTCCATCTGCCTGGTGATGGAAAAGACCTCAAAACCTCAGAGAAGGGTGCACAGCCCCAAACTAACCTTACTGAGCCGGTGGGAGGGGAAGTCCCTGCGAGAGTGATGGATGAAGCCACGGCAGAAGGAACCAAACCTTGCTGTTAGTCCCCATAAAAATGAGGCCCGTGACACTCCCAAGCACTGTAGGCTCAGGTCCAAGCTCTAATTGCTTCATTTTTGTTGAGTTACAATGGTCTGTGATAAAATCTCCAGCTACACAGAGCATTCCCCTGGCAGGGATCCAGGGCAGTCACACACCTGATGCTGTAGCAGAGCACCCCGTGGCCATTCACTGTCTCAACAGCCTCCCAATTCCCCAAATCCGTGTGGCATTCCACAGCCCCAGCTCCAGCCAGCAGCATCCTGGAGGGCAGCAGCCACCCAGCACTGAGGATGGCAAAATCTGCTCATTAATAACTTGCTCTGGACCTCTGAGTTAAGGATGATGGACTGTACTTGGTAAGTAAAGTCTAAGAGGTCTCATGGCTGCAGTAGCTTATTAATTTGCCTCATTAATCTAATTCCCCAGACTCTTTAGGGGAAGATTAAATGAATCATACATAGGCATGAAAAATCAGCACAGGGGGAAGAAACAAGAGATCTGGCACAAATTAAAGTCAAAATTCTTTAAAAAATATTGGATAAGTATTTGAGCTGACCAGAAGCCAAAATATTGAATATCTGTTACAAGGAGGAAAATTCCCCTCCCTCCTATATATAGGTGGGAAACCCCATGGAGACCCCACAGATGACTTCAAATGAGCAGAGTTTTAAGGCTGTGTGAAGCTGGGACTGTGTTTGCTGAGGGGGGGGTCTGTGTTACACTCACATTTGTGTTTGGGTGCCTTTGTGCTTCTGTTTCCTTAAACACAGATATGGCTTTACAAGGAAAATCAAAATGAGGACCTGTGAAAAGCAAAATGCTCAAACAAGTCTTGTGGTAGGTCAGGACAACCCTGACAGGTCAGATGTGAGATAATCCTCCCTTGTTTACCCCAGCACTTCTGTGTGTGGTCACGGCCACACTTAATACTTTGATGTTTTCTGTAAATCAAACTGGGGGGGAAAAAATCTGCTTTCAGATTTTTGGTAATAAAATTTTGCCCAAGTCATGTATTTTAGCAGAAATTCTCCGAAACAGGCTGGAATCTGACCTCTGATGAAGACCTTAAAGGCAGGTTCCAAGTCCAGTTTACCTGATTTGAAGGAGACACTTGACAAAGAGATGGGTTTCAGAGTCTGACCCTTAACCACACAGACACATTGGCAAGACCTGGAGCAGGGGAGGGTTTTAGGGCTTCTTCCAGCCAGGGGTTAATCTTTGCTTTGTGTAATTTCCAAAAACCTCAGGCAGAACACGGGAGAACAAATCTGGAGGCTCAGCTTCCCTATTTTCTTCCACGAAACAGGCTCTCTTTTAGCAGTTGTTATGTTTAGCTGGTTTGCATGATTGAATTTCCATTCCCTAATGGCACATGAAGTCCCAGCTTGGAACTGCCACCAGTTTGATACTTTAAAAGGACTGCTCTCTCCTAGACTTCAGAGATTTCAAATTATAGCTTGTCAGATAACTCCTACCCCTGGTCCAAACTGCAGCTCAGTAGTTTTTCTCCCTTTGCTCAAGAATAAACCATTTGATGAACCCTGTGAAAAGCACCAGGTCCTGGACTGTGTCCATGAAAGGCAATTAACCCAAGACAAGGGTCAAGACCTGGTCCCATGTCTTCAGGATTTAATACTCCTTTCACCTTTATGACACTTCAAAAGTTGTTAACTGTTTAGTTCACCTCATTTTCAGAAAATTTCCAGCCCAGCTGCCAATATCTGCCTCATCTAAATGGAACATTGCTGTCATTCCTTACTCAAATGTCTTAGAGCTCATGGACCATCTCAGCTCCTGCTGCAGAATGTGTAGTACCTGGAAAGAGCTCAAGGGGACCTTTCTGAGACAGATCCTTTATCATTTGGGATGGAGCATTCACCAGACCCCACATCCCAAAGCAGATTACACAGCATTAAATGGCTTCAGGTGACCAACAATTCCTGCAGGAACAAAGTGGGGAGATGGGGGACAAACCCTGGACAAGTTCTTGTCACTTCACAAAATTTGGGCCTGGCTACAAGGTATTTTGTCCATGAGACAGCAGCCAGTTTCCAAGTGAGCATGATCCAGACCTGCCAAACCCTAGCCAGGCATCTGGAGAGATGGGAACACTTATTTCCTGGAACATTTTTAAGGCTTTTGCTTTGCTGCCATCACCATTTTCCCTGCATGAAGCCAGAAGCTCGTTAGAGGTTGGCTGTGCCAGGCAGGAGTGTATTTAATCCCACATGGAACCGATGGGTTCCACCATCCCCTGCCTCGTGTTTCTCTGCACAAGCATCAAGCTGCAGCTTGAAATGTGGCATCTGCTTGGATCTCCCACCCTTCCATGAGGGATTTATTACCTTGTTCTGGTCCCTTGCTGAAGCAGCAGTGGGCTGGATTTCTGGTCTGCCCAGTGAGGGGCAGGAATGGTGCACAGACTCTTCAGGGGCTGCCTGTGGAATCTGGGAGGCTCAGCTTGGACAGAGGGGTCAGTGCAGGGTCTCAGGGAGATGTCTGTCACATGCCTGGGGACATCTCATGCTGAGATTCCTGAGAAGGACATGAACACTGGCTGCCAAATTGTGATCCCTGCCATGGCGAAAACTCAGTGATGAGATCTAAGGTAATTTATTTCTCTCTCTGCTCTTACCCACAGAAAGTGATAACTAACAAAGATCTCAAACTGGAGAAATGGTTCAATGTCTTCAGCAGAAGAATCAGCATTAGGTTTGCCTTTCCCAAACACACAGCAATGCTCAGAAAAGTCATTTCACTGCATATTCACTGCTCATGGGCATCCCGCTGCATCCACACCTCCCTCCTCTCCCACTGCAGCAGTCAGGCCTTTTCCAAACACATTTACCAGCCCTTTCCCTGTTCAAAATCCTAAAATAATTGTCAGGAGCTATTTAAGGACCTTCAAACAAAAGCCTTCTGGGTGAGCCCAGCCTGGCTGTTTACAAACAGGACACAAAAAGGACAGTCACGTTGCCCCAGGAAGCTCCTGCTCATCAAGAACCTGCCTGGAGGTTTGCATGGCCAAGCCCACAGATCAAGTACCTGCACTTCAGTCAGAGCAGTCTGTGCCTCGGCCAGAGCAGGTTTGGGCAGTGCTGGGTGACCCTGGGGACATTTCCAGCCCAAGTGGTGGAAATCCTTCAGACACAGCTGGGCAGCAGCACAAGGGATGTGTGTTTGGGGGGTCTGTGGGATGCTGTGGAGCTGCAGCCTGCAGCAGCCTGCAGGAAAACACAGCAGTGCTGCTCCACAGAGCAGTGCCAGGCTCTGGAGCTGGAGAGGGAACAGGAAAATACAGGCACGGCAAACAAGCAAGTGGGCTGAGTGAGCCACAAACGGGTCTCAGCTGTGAGTTTACTCCAGAGTTTAACAGACAGTGTAACAGGTAGCAAAACCTTTTTCAAATTGGAAAGGGAATTAGAAATACAGGGAATTTCTTGCCACAAACACTCTACAGTACACAAATGTCAGCAAACAATCTTCAAAGTGGTGGAGAGGTCATTCCTATAAATAAATCATCCTGGTCCTGAGGAGTCCTGTGGAGTTTCCTGGGAAATATGTGTCCTGGCAAATTGGATCTACCCTGAAAGAGGAGACAGGTAATGACCACTCCTTTCAGTGCTGCAGGAACAGAGAGTTTAAGCAGGACCAACAATGGCTCCTCCAGTTTTTAATCTCTCTGATGAATAATGCAGCACATTCCATGAGGTGACGGCAGCATGTTCCAACAGACTGACACCCAACACCAGCAGGGCCAGGGCTGACTGTTCATCCAGAGGATAAAAGCAGGGATGGATCCACTTATCCTGAGTTGGCTTAGCACACTGGGGTGCTCTGGGGTGCACATGTGCAGCACCTGGAACTTCAGCCAGGCAGCACCTGGTGCATGGTGTGACCTGGATGTCAATCCTTACACAGGCAATGGTGCAAATCCCTGCTGGACAGCAGTGAGCAGGAGAAAGGGCACCAAGTTACTGCCACCCAGCCTTAGGGCACACCCTGCAGATGGGCAATCTGTCTGCATGGCTGAAGGAGCAGCACAGAGGCAGCTGCTTTGCTCTGTGCCTGGGAATTCATCTGCAAACAACAACGGGGGGCACAAGCAGGAGGTGATGTACAAGCCACACAAGCACAGGACAGGGTTATGTGGGACAAATCCAGGGCTGTGTGGGCTGAGCTTGGCTACACGGAATGCTGTGCCACTGCTGCGAGTAAAAATCATCCCTGGGAAGGAAAATGCAATGTGTAGGGAATCATCTGGTGATATGTTTTAATATTTATGCAGCACAGAGCTTACTATAAACTACAGTGCAACCAGAAATTTCAGTGCTGAGGAGAGAAGGCATTAGGGGTAATCCAAGTGTTGGGAGCCACCAGGGTCTGCATGTCTGTGATCCACTTCCATGGCCATTACACTAGAACTACTCGCTGCTCTTCTGGAATATAACTGGATTTGAAAAGAATAAACCATAATTATTTTTAAAGTACTATTACGCCGTCCTTACCCTAAAGCTTCTGCTGACCTCCAACAGCACAGACCAGATCCATGTAACACCCTTTAACCTCAACCCACTTTAAAATATTAATCCTTATGCATGGCACAGCATTATTATCCCCTTCCTGGGGCTGGGGAACGCTCAGCAGGGAGATGGGATGAGCTGCTGGTGCTGCAGTGAGCAAGGGGAAAGCAGGAGGGCAGAGAGGATGTGCTGGGCACAGCAAGGGCAGTACTGAGGTCAGTGCTTGGCTCCCAGGGCAAATCCAGAGGGATTCAGAAGCTCAGCAAACAAGACAGAAAGGCTTTTACTGTAAAGTCTACCCTATTTGGGGACAAATAATACATGTGCTAAAATATTCTTGTGGTAAAATAATCTGTGCCATTTTTTCCATTAACATTAAAAAAAGAGCTACATTGGGATGCAAAACAACCTCTGATTTTAATTATTTTGCTTTGGAAAATAGAAGGGATGGGGAAGGTTTCCAAGTGAGAGAGAACTGCATTAAGAGAGAGAACATGTGCTTTATGAGTTTTCATAAAGGATGAAAACTGTTGATTAACCTGCAAATATTGCAGGAAAGGTTCACTGTGGACTGAAAAGGCTTTTCTCCCCAAAGGGTTTAAACAGGGAATTCATGATCAATAGCCAGTTTAGATTCTATAATGAGCTCAGCTGAAAATGGGTGGTAGACGCATTCCCATCCTACAGTATCGTTGGATGGATGAAGCAGCCTCCTCCCTGCCTTCCCACGGCTTAGCAAAGCCTGTGCAGCCCAGAGACGTTGCCAGTAGCAACAATGAGGCTTTCACCTGCTTGAAGCTCTCTCTCCCCTTCGCTTTAGCTGCTTCCTGGGCCCTGATCCTGCTGCACATGGCACATCCCCAAAGGCTCTGGACTCACAGTCTGTCCCTCCTTTTTCACCAGGTGTGTGGCTGGAGCTCCCTGGAAGCCACAGGGGCTGGGATGGACCTGTACAAGGTGCCTGGGCACTGCATTTCATACAGTCACAGAATCACAGAAGGGTTTGGATTGGAAAGGACCTTCAAGACTCAGTAGTTACAACTCCCCTGCCATGGGCAACGACACCTCCCACCAGCCCAGGTTGCTCCAAGCCCTGTCCAACCTGGCCTGGGACACTCCCAGGGATGGGGCAGCCAC
>JAOXXN010000082.1:33002078-33012693 GCA_026770055.1 Myrmophylax atrothorax | reverse complement strand
TAGGATTTAATTGATTTGTGTGTGTGTGTGTGTGTGTGTGTGTAATACTACAGGGGAGTAGGTAAAGAAAGGGGCTGTCATATTGTCACTTCTGCATTCTTCATTGGCTCCATTAGTTACTGTAGAAATTGAAATTGAAGTCAAAGTCAGGTTGGTAATGGAAATTTTGTTAACATGGACTTTATTTTAGAAGACTTTAAGGCCTTGGTGGGGACTGGCTGCTACACCACAGCACAGGGGAAGTTATGTCATCAAAACCAGAAAATGCTCATCTCATTAAGGGAAATTAGCCTTATAATGATAATTGTTAAGTGCAATGCTAGCCAGCTCTATCATCATTGAAACATCCAACAGAAAAACCTCATTTGTAAGCCTTCAGTTTTACACTGACCCCTCTTGCAAATGGGAAACTGATTTTCATACTGTAATGGGAAAATGACAGCCTGATAGCTTCTGAAAACTATTAAACTGCAGTAAAAGTACCCTCTTCCCTTACATTAAACACCTCAGAGTACTGTGGTTGCTTTTGTGGGAACTTTTCAGTCCAGTTCTCATTTGAAAAGTGACTTCAAAAATTATAGTGTTTGTTTTTGCTAAATAATTTAGGATCGCACTTGCTTAGTTGATGTAAAAGAAATTTTTTTGTGTGTTTTCTGTCAGGCTTTCAAAATCAGGTTGGGATTCTTTTGGCAAGAACAGCAGCTACCATAGGACTGTTCTGCCCCTGGAGTTGGACTCCATAATGGGATAGAAATGGCAATCCTGGAAAAGACTCAGTCATAGAGGACGTTAGTAGCACCTCTCTAAAACAGACCTACTTGAGAGTACTTAAGTACCACATAAAAGGGACTGGGTTTTATATGGGAAGTAGACCATAGTCATACCCCTCTTAACTTGAAGGATGTGGTAGGCTGGATTTATGAAGTATTTCTTTTGCCTTCCAAAAATTCCAGCTCTTCTAGGGAAAAGTCGCTGCCACATAAAGCTGTGCCCTTCTCTTATTGTGGAGTATTGTGGCAGCCAATGATACTGAAAAGCTTTCCTGGAGTGGAGGATATTCACCCCTGTTGGGGTGTCTGCCTGGCAGCAGCAGAGGCCCAAGCACAGGGCAGAGCTGGTACCAGTGCAAACTGTCTTCTGCTCTTTAATCTGCTTCTCCAAGAAGCTTCGGAAGAGGGATATAAATACCACCTTCAGGGCAGGAGTCCAGCTGCAGGATGGCACGTGAGGGAAGGATCCCTTCCTGTCTCAGTCAGGCACTACAGGTTTAGCAGCATTTAATGTTGTTTATCTCTAAACTTTCCTTCTCTGCCCTGGAGACTATATGAGTGAATGGGAACTCCCTGAAGTGACTCAAGCCCTTCCTTTCCAAACAGAGGAGCTGTTGTGGGAACTACTCTTCCACCCCCAAGCCTTCAGCCCAGGCATCTGAGGAAGCCTGCTTTGCTCCAGGGAGGAACGTGGGCAGCAGCCTGAGCAATAAGCTGTTCTCCATCACATGCAAACAACACTGTCTTTGTGTTGAGCTGCAATTAGCCCTCAGTTCAGAACAGCTGGTTAGCACTGAGCTCACAGGCCTGAGGGGCTGCTGGAAGGAAGGAGGACTGTTGTGAAAACTCCTCCTGGCTTTCCTGGCTGGTGAGGTGTCGGCCTTTGGAACAAGTAGACACGCAGCTGGTTGCCTAATGCCAGTTCAAGTCCATGTGTTTTTCCAAATTAAAACAAAGCCAAGCCTCCTCCCTGTCTCTGCTGTGACAGCCTGCAGCTGGCCATAGGATCAGAGCTTTTCCTGTTAGGTTTGGGTTTAGCCAGGCCAACTCACACACGTGATATCCTGAGCTGGTCCCTTCAGCTCCTCCCTTGGAGTGCAGACACGTGTCCCTGCTCCCCTCCCACATTCCCAGCTCCAGCTGAGGCAAGGTGCCCACCTGCTTTGCCAAAGGGTTGCTTGGATCTCGCTGCCTGAGTTCCCTGAGCTGGGTTATCCTTATCTCCTCCAAACTTAGATTAACAAAGTCTCTGTATGCTCTTTTATGTGATGCATAACCTGCCTGAAAATTGCTGATACAGAGACCTTTCAGCATGCAAATAATTGTATTCAAATAGGCATTAGCATGAATAATTAGAAAAATGTATGATTTTTGCAGTGGACTTCTATACTAGTATAATGTATTATGTGTTTTGGCACTTACAATTTGGGTTATAAACCAAATAATTGCTCAATCTCAAATGTTATGTGTCAGAGAGTAATTTTTTCCTTGTTTTCAAGCATGTGGCATTGTCACATGTTCTCATCACTGAAAATTCCTGGTTTCTGGCTTACTTTTGGTGCAGATAAGAGAGTCTGTTCCCCTCCAGGGTGTTACTTTTCACAGTTCTGCTCAGTTTTCCACTTGACATAAACCAGCTTTCACTCAGCAGTACTTTGGATGAGGTATTTAGGCAGAATGGAATTATTTCAACTCATTCCTTGAGCTAGTTAGCTCTTGTAATGGTAACAGGTATAAAAA
The DNA here is from genome assembly GCA_026770055.1 of Myrmophylax atrothorax. Lineage (NCBI taxonomy): Eukaryota > Metazoa > Chordata > Aves > Passeriformes > Thamnophilidae > Myrmophylax > Myrmophylax atrothorax. Next base: position 33,010,183 of record JAOXXN010000082.1, on the reverse strand, counting down.
TGAGTAAAAGGTGGATTGTTTTTTTCCCCTGTCATTAAGAGGAGAGATGAATGGATTATAGATAGGGAATATACTGGTTGGGTAAAAAAATTACTAGTGCACTGATTAAGATTCTCTGCTTCTGTCTAGGCAAAGTCTGGCTACATGAATCTCACAGGGATTGATTACTCTCCTTCTGCAATACAGCTTTCAGAAAAAGTAAGAGAGAAAGAAGGGATGTCTAACATTAAATTAAAGGTAAGTCTTGAGAGAAAGTTTGTTGAGGAAATAGAGAGCAGTTGAACCCAAGATTAAATGACCTAATTGATACTCAAATGTACTCAGGGTATATTAAACAAATGATGCCTTTTGACATTCATTTGTGAGAGAACTCTAACCAAATAAATCTCTGTTTACAAGAAGGGTTTTGGTCTTGATTTTTATTTTCTGTTTGTAGCAGCAATTGGAGTTAAAAGGATTTCCCTGCTTGGAGCAGGATAGGGGTTCACCCTTTGGTGAGTCCTGTAGTTTAGCTGCTACATTCTGAATTTCAGATTGGAGATATAGGAAGAAATCCTTAAGTGATAGATCTTTACCAGTAGCTGTGCAGCAGGAAGTTGGAGAGGCATTGCTGGACCTCCAAAGGTCCCTTCCAGGCTCAGCCATCCTGTGATTTCATGACTGCCTGTCACCCTGAGCAATCTGCTCTGCTGTTCTGTCCTCCAGCTCAGTACTTGTGTGATGTCTCTGCTCTTGTGTGTCAGTTGTACAATCTCTCTGGCAGGCACTGTCTGTTCTTCTGCAGTTGTGCAGAGCCTGGCTCACAGCAGGGAGCAAAGTACAAGTAATGATTTAAAGAATGTACTTCAGGTGTGTTAGTTTGAGCTTTGGATTACAGCAAATAGATCATCACAGAATACACAGGGAAGAAAGAAGCTGCCATGGCACTGAAAAGCCTGTGGGTTACCCATTCCCAGACACACCTATTGTCAGGTTTGAAGCATTGTATTTTAAAGTCTTGCTTCCCATTAAAGATTCAGGAGCTTTCAAGTAGAAGATTGTTTTCACAGTTGCAGACTTCTGATTTAGGTGGAAGACTTCTTGGCTCCATCAGCTGAGCTGTCAGGCTTTGACATTTGCATTGACAAGGGGACTTTTGATGCCGTGAGCCTCAACCCTGACAACGCAGCGGGGAAGCGGCAGCAGTACGTGAGCTCCCTGAGCAGGGTGCTGAAACCAGGGGGCTTCTTCCTCATCACATCTTGCAACTGGACCAAGGAGGAGCTGCTGAACGAGTTCAGAGAAGGTAAGCTGCTGAGCAGAACCCTCTGCCAGCTGAGGGTTGTTGTAGGATGGGATGAGTGAATTTTAATGTCTGTGTTAGCATATTGACTTTCCCAGATCGGGATTAGAGAAGGTAAAGAGAATAGGAAATGCTTCAGCCTGTCTTCCCTCTGTTTTCCCCTGGAATTTCACCTCCTGTGTTTGCCACTGCCGAGGTGCCAGGGGAGGACAGGTTTTGTTACACTTTGGAGGCTGGGACTGTCAGTCTAATTGCAGGGGGAAAGTGTATACCCAGGTGATACTGTTTCTCTTTGGGCCCTTTATTACCAGTCCCAGGTCACCCTTCTGATTGCTTTGAAACTGGGGTAATGTTATCCATGTTTAGAGAAACCGGCAAGTCTGTGACCTGTTGTGTCACTTGCTCAGCTGCCTTTCTGATCCACCCTGGAGGTTTTTTACATGCCAGTCAGCTCCTGAATCTCATGCCTGAGGCTTGAAACTCGGTGTGGATCCGAAACAACTGTCCCTTATGGGAAACTGAAATTACTGGCAAGTTCTCATCTTTTCTGCCATTAATTTATGTGAGTCAGCCAGCTGAGATTTTTATTATCCATGGAAGAGGCTCAGCTGTATAAAGCAGTGGTGCAGTGCAACAATACAATCCTATAAACTCGTAGATTAACTGACTTGCAAGTTTTCCAGATGAATAAAGAATGGTTTGCAAAGGGTTATCCAAGAGGCGAATAAAACGACTTCCTTCTAATAAAAGCATTTTAATTTCTGTCTGGCAGGATTTGAAATTGTGGAGGAGCTGCCAACACCCAAGTTTTGCTTTGGAGGAAGAATTGGAAACAGTGTAACAGCATTGGTTTTCCAAAGGAAAAAAAAATGAGGCCATCCATCTTGGACAAATTAGATTAGATGAGAAAAGTCTGAACTTTAAACCTGACAGAAAACCTCAGACACGTGTGTAAATAAATGCTTTTTGAGTGCACAGTAAAATACTCTGTGTGGAACTCTAAAGGGCTATAAAACATTGCCCTAGAAACATTTCAGCTTTGCATAACTTGCTCATAAATTTTGTCCTTGCTACAACCTCACTTGTTCTAGGGAAGCTCCGTGTTTGTAAGTGAGAGGGAAATAAGACATTCTACATACAGATACAAATATAACTGAATGGTATTTGTGTTTGGAACATGAAGGTTACCTGGTATTTAATTTCTGTGTTGGTAATCAGTGACCAATACAGGCAAAGGTATTCTACAAAGCAAAAATCTCATTTTTCTGTTGTGCACTGGAATAGGGAACAGACTTTTGGTATGTAAGTGCCTAATCTTTAATTTTTTTCTTTGGTGAACATGAATGTAGCTGTTAAAGACGAAAATGATTATAAAAAACAGAGCACTTGCAAACAAAAAGGACCAGTTAGTTCTTTAAATTCAGATTTTCAGAGGTTCTCAGACAGCATAGTTCTGCCTCCCCTGAAGTAGCTCAGCTCTTTTCCCACAGAGGGAGTGTCTTCAAAAGTCTCCCTTACCTGAGTGTATTCATGCCTGGTCAGTTATTTTCCCTGATCTCACAATTACATAAAGGTGGGATGTCTCACAGTCTCACTGGTGAGTGACATGTGCCTCCTTCATTGTTAATTTTCTGTATAGTAATTTCTTAAGTGCCACAATGACCATCAGTTTTCCAGTGAATTTCTCAGGATGGATTTTAGCTGAATAATCCAAAAGAATTGAAAGCATGACTATCCATTCCTTGTTCCTTTTTTAAATATACTTTTTAAAAACTTCCATGTGTGATTCTTTTGCTTCATTTCCTTGCCTTTATTTCTTCTGTTGCTTTGTATTCTCTGAGGACTGTTACTGGAAAGGCAGGAAAATCAGATTTGTTCATTCCTTGACAAACCCATTTGCAGGTGACAATAAACTTGTTCTTTCAAACATCAAGGAGGCCCTATTGGGCAATCAGGTTTTGTTTCACAGGCAAGGTCATGTTTGCTTATCAGGGAATTGCTTCTCCTAGTTTCCACAGTTCTAGTTCCCAGGGTTCAGGAGATCTTTAAGGGTCAATAAATGCTTGTGGTCCTTCCCCAGGACAGGAATTAAGACATTATTTACACAGTGGTGAGTCCTCCCTCTGTGATCCATTTGTCCATGTCCTCAAGGTAGGAATCCTAATTCTACAACTTTTTGCAAAGTGGGATATATTCCATTGGAAGAATGGTTTTTATCAACAGTGGTGAACAGATTTAGTCTCTGTGAATAAGTCTTTGCATATTTGGTCAGGCCTGGGTTCCTAAACTGAGTGCCAAACCCAAGGGCTGGTTACCCTTTGGGTAGCTGTTGTATTCCTGTGTTCTGCCTCTGCCCAACAGCTACCTGGAATGACGGGAAATTAACTGGAAATCCAGGCAGAGGATTTTTTTGGTGGAGTGGTACAAAGGATTCAAAGCACACTCCTGATAACAGCCTCAATAAAAAGCCTGTGACATTTTTGTAGCTGATTTGGCATCAGGTAGGGCTAACACTAGGAAATTTTAATTGTCCAGGACTCTCTCAGGATGTGTTTAGGACATCTGTTTTAATTTTTGCTAGTGAAGGCATGATGTGTGTTTAATCATGGAATGAAAATAAAATCATGGTTGTCATGGATTTTCTTTTAATCAATTAGTTGGAATTTAATCATTGAGTCATACTCCATGATATCTATAAAGTTAAGGGCAAGTATTGTTTTCTCCTCTTCCTGGGATTGATTATTATTACTTTTTGTTCTCTAGGTGGTATCAGTGTATAGTTTGTAAAACAAAAAGCTTCCTAAAGTTGCTTGAAAGTAAGGATTTCTGCATCTAATGTGTAGTTTGCATATTCCTTCTCAGGCCCAAACACTCTCAGGTCTCACTGGAGAGTAGAAAAATGCTTGTAAATCATGTTTTAGGAGATTTATTTTAAGGCAACAACAACCAAAGAGTTACTATTTAAAATTTGCTCTGTTGGAAACCTGGTATTTTATGGATAATGGAGTCTAGATAGTAACTCCAATAGTGACTTAAGCAATGAGGGCTTTTTGGCTGCTTAGGATTTGGAAATGACATGTCAAAGACTGTCCTTGATTTGGGGCAGTTTGTCTTGCCAGGAGGCTCTTGATGGAGGTGTCATCTGTAAATATTGATGCATTTCAGCTAAAAGAGAGGCAGAGGAGTAAGCAGTCAGTCAGGAGGGGTGAGTGTTTGCTGGAAGTTTGGGGAATGCATCATGATAGTTCCTGAAGGCTGGAATCTTCATGACTGCAGCGCTGTGTGACTTGTTTCAGCTGCAACACCAGACTATGGGAGAATAAATGCAGCATTTGAAACACATTTTCCTGCTATTGTTTTGCTATCTGGAAACCCTGTATGTGATTTCACTGTCAAATATGAGGTTTGTGGGTAGTAAAACTAACATCTGCCATGAATCTTGGAGGTGGTTGAGCCCACAGGCTTTTCCTGCAGGACCGAGTTTAGGCTGGATGATGCTGCAGAGCTGGCAAACCTTTCTGTGGAGTTTTGCATAAAACGTGGGCAGAACAGAAAGGGTTTGGGTTCCCTTGTTCATAGACAGCATGCTGAAGGATGAAATGCTCTCAGGACTGACCCTTTATTCCAGGAAGATGGCTTTTAGTGCCTAAGCCCAAACGAGCAGCACCTCCACCAACATCTGTGCTTGGGGCAGCTCAGACATCTGATACCCAACTCCTGATCCCTCCTATTGCCAAGCAAATGGTCTTTTGGGATCCTCTTTCGAGGCATTTACTGGGAGAGGCCATTGTATTTGTTGTGGTGCTTGTACTACTGAAAGAGCTTGGAGTGTTTTACCCTGGAATTTTATGGTGTGTATCATAGAAGTGAACTGTCAGCATGAAATACCTGGGAGAGGTGACCAAGCGATATAAATGAAATAATTCTTGATCTGAGATGTCTGATCTAGGAGAGTTTCTACATATGGGACTCTGCTAGAGTGTGAACTAAATGGATTCCCAAGACAAAAAGCCTTTGCCCTTTCAGCACCACAGTACTTTCTTGAAGTAAACACTCCTCTAATCATGTTTATATAAATTAAAGTGTGAGAAATGCCAGACATGAAAATCATGACACACCTGAATGAACAGAGAACATTCAGAGGGAAGGTTAATGTTCCCTTACTGCTTGACTTCCCTCTTGATGACCTCCTTCTTACTTATGAGAGAGGATGTTCTTTTAACAGTCCTTAAGGAGCAGGAACAGTCATAGAATGCCAGAATGGTTTGGGTTGGAAGGGACCTTCAAGACCATCTCATTCCAACCCCCCTGCCATTCCACCCACCTTCCACTTGTCCAGGTTGCTCCAAGCCCCATCCAGCCTGGCCTCCATTCTTGTTCATAGACTGTTTTTTAAATGATTGGGTTTTGGTTGGGTTTTTTCTTTTTTTTTTTTTAAGGCTTAGAAGATATGGAATTAATATTCTGTTCTTTAAACTCAGTATAATTCTGTGGTGTAACATGAAGAATTACTGGGAGCTACATTCTTTTTAAGAGCTGTTGGGTGACATCACAAACACTAACAGAATTATGGCAGCTGCTTTTGCAGACAGGGCCAGCAATGATGAGGCAGGCTCTCTGTCCTACCAGAATATTTCTTCAAATCATTATTGAGAGCATCAGGTTGAAGTAACTGTTTGCATGATGGGCTCACCTTCTCAAATTCAAATCTGGTGTTGCAACACCATTTCTAAAATCTGGGAATGGCCAGCTGCCTTGATTGTGCTGTAGGATTGGGGTGTTTAACACCTGTGGCAAAAGGAGACTCAGCCTTTTTTTAAACTTTGTACTTTTCCAAAAATGAGCTTTCAGATATTTGTGTTTTTACACCTTCTGTTGCTGTTCACAGGAATGCTCATTATACCTGAGTGAAGAAGTGCATGTCCCACCACACAGGTCTCAGGTGTGAGTCTGCAGAGCAAACAGTGTTCTCTCTTAGAATTTGTATTGAAATTATTTCAGTTCTTCACATGTTTCGGGTGCAGACTGTGAAATCTGTGAAGGCCTGAATGGACAAACAAGGGGATGAACAAATCCCTCCCTTAGAACTGCTGGGTTTGTATCCAGGTGTGCAGGGTGAAGCCAGGTGTGCAAAGCAGAGCAAATAGACACTTGTGGAGCTCCAAAGCTGAGCTGACACAGCTTCTTTGGAGTTATTTTTGTGTTAGGATGAGTTCTTGAATAGCTTTTCTGGTGCATTAGGCACAGCATGCTTTTCTCCATCGCCAACCCTGGCTTCCATGTATTTCCACATTCCAGGAATGCACTGGCAGCTCTGTAGCCACTGTAAGGGAAATCTGCATGTATATATACTCTGCTATGTCTGTTCTGCTCTGTTCCAGGGTGCCTGGTATAAGACTGCCAAATTTTATGTTATTTCATACCAGACAAAATCTTTAAGTGTGGTATTTAGCAACATACAGCAAAATTTTCAGTGTTTTGGCACTGAGATTGCTTTCCTGATCTTGGCATGCCAATGGTAAAGAACACAGCTTGCTGCAACAATAACTGCTCTATTTTATAGGCCCTCTAAGCATTTGAACGTATCGAATCGTCTCCTGTAAAGTATGTGGAGAGCACTTAGAAAATAATTGGGCCAGGGCTCTGCATTGCCACGAGGAGATTTGCCTTTGCATTTCCATTGCTCCCTGCCTTTTCTGGGATAAGAGGATGGGGGAGACTGCCCTTCACAGTGTTACCTGTTCCAGGGATGAATGGGTGGCGTGGAGGGGACAGCTCTGTCCTGAGCCTTGTCTGGAAGAACGCTGAGTGTGACCCAACCCTTGTGGGTATCTCCTTGAGGAGCAATTAATGGCTACCAAGGGCTTTCAGTGAAAGGGGATGAGGTGTTATAGCCTCAGGACAAAGGAGGGAAAGGAACGCTGGCGTCTTTTGTTTCGCACAAATAAGGGAAAAGCCAACCTGCGGCTTAATTTCCATTTGTTAGGGAACAGTACAGCTTGAAACGAGCCCATTTTTATGTTACTGGAAATGAAACTCAGTGCTGTCAGGCAAACCAATTGCTGCCAGGTAGCATATGAATCTGGATAATCACAAGTGTATAAGCCCATGCTGGAGAGCCAGAGCTAATAAACACCAGTGAGGGAGCAGAAACTCAGCACAGTCTCTGCAGCAGCCAGGTATTCATGGACAGCATCACGTGTGGAGCAGAGGTGGGAAGAGTGTGCATGTAGTGAGAAATCTGAACTGTTGATGGGGTTGAGAACTGACATTCAGGCAGAAGGATCTCAGCTCTTTCACCCCAATGTGTGGTGTTAATTAGCCCTGCTGGCTCCTTCCAAACTCCATGGGTGCTGCACTCCTGCTTATCCATCATAGTGTGCTGCCTTGGGGTGTGTCTGCAGCTGCCTTGAGCTTTGGGAATGATGGACAAATAAATCCTGGCTTATCTTAAGCGAATGCAGACACAAACATGGCTGATAAAATGAGAAGCACATTCAGGCAAGAGTGAGGCTCACATATGTATTTCATGGTCTGCTTACTTTATCCATCAGCTGTTTCCATTGCACCTTGTTTGGGGCAGCCCAGAGCTCAGCAGTCATTCCCTCTGCCGAGGTGGGAAGGGAGGCAGCAAACACAAAGCTGTTGCATGTGTGCAGCAAATAACCTGTGAATAAAAGAAGGATTTTTAGGTTTGGTGTCATATGCCAAATGCAGTCAGAACTCCATCCCTCATTACAAACTCTGTACAGCAATGGTTCAGTTGTTCAGGTGTCAGATGTCCATGATTTGGGTATTTTCTGACCCAGAGCACACTGATCAT
>JAOXXN010000082.1:32977050-32998742 GCA_026770055.1 Myrmophylax atrothorax | reverse complement strand
AGAGGGGTCGTGCCGTCCCGGGGGGTGTTGGGGAGGGGGCAGACAAAGGGCGGCGGTGCGCCCTGCCCGGCCCGGGGCGGCAGGAAGGGAATGGGGGAGGATGGTGGTACCCCCGCGCCGCAGCATCCCCGCGGAGCGGGCTGGGGGATGTCCGCCTTTGTGCCGTCGGGTCTCGTCCCTGCCGGGGTGAGCAGGGAGCACGGCGGAGAAGTCGCCTGGGCGTCCGGAGGGAGCGGGGACAGTGGGGTGTGTGCCCGGAGCGGCGGGGGGGTGCGGGATGCTGAGCCCCGGCCGCCCGCCCGACGTGCGGGGAAGGGCGGCTCTCCGGAGTTTGGCGTGCGGGGAGCGAGCGGTCCTCGCCCCGTCGGATTCCTCTGCCTTTGCCCACTGGAATTTCTTCCTGCAAGCGGATCAACACGTGCTTTCCTTTCTCCGGGCCGAGAGTGATGTTTAAGGGGGTTGAGGCTCGGATGCCGAGTCTCGGGTTCCCACGGTGGGGCTGCAGCCCAGCGGAGTCGTGGTTGAGCATCCCTGCAGAGATGCTCGCCAGCCCTCCCAGGGACATCACACACGCTTCCCACCGTGCCATGCTTCGGATTTAACTCCGGCACGTGCGAGGTGGCTCCCGGCAGCAAGAGAGAGGGGCAGGCCCGTGTCCCGGGGGATCTCCAGCACCCAACGCCGCTGCGGTGGGACTCAGGCAGCTTCTTACCGTGCTAAGTGCCCTGGCAGTGGAGTTGTCCTAGAAAGTCCCTAAGTCTTGTTTCTCCATTCAGTGACGTTATGTTGTTGGGGTTCTACAGTACGTGAAGGTTTCATGTGCAGCTGTGTGCAAAGATTTCAGGAATAAGAGGGGTTTTCCTCAGTATTTTTAGTTTACTTGACACAGAGGGTGTTTGCACCAGCACAGTGCCTGTCACTGGGCAGTGCCGCTGCCTCTCGGTGCCGTGCGGTCTCCACAGACGCTGGTGTACCTTGGCAGCTCATCCCCTCCTTAGGAAATCCTCTGGAGTAAAAAGTAAGCGTAATTTGTTATGAAATAGGCTGATAGACGAAACTTCAGTTGGCGATTGAAACCAGATGTGCATATTTTCCTTTTGAATCCTCAAGCAATAACGAAAGTCTATTTTGACAGATTAAAAACTACTTGCAAATTGCAGAGGTAGCAGTGCCTTGCCATCATCCAGTAAAAACACGGAGTGCTGCGAGCATCTCTGCCCAGGGTCAGGTATCTCTGAGCACAGGAGATGCTCCTGCAATCACAAAGCCCAGATTTCCTTGGCCTGCCTCTAACGTGGGCAGAAATGTTTACCAGGGCTTGGCTGAGGGCTGGAAAAAGAAATAAAGAAACCCCAAAACAATGTAGATAATGTTTCTAGAGAAAATATTTGGGGTGGGTCATGAAACAGATTAATTAGTGTGATAGTAAAAAAACCTGAATTTCAGAGAGATTTGCTCTGTCCTTACCTGTCGCGGCTCAGTGCGGGTTTGAAGAGAGTTTCTGATTTATTTCTTCTTTTCTGAAAGTCCTCTGGAGCCTGAGAATGCTGGTGGTGGGTGTGTTACACCCAGCTCAGGCACGGCCGGGCTCAGGGCTGCAGGATTAGGGCTGCTCACCCCGTGCTGAAGGCACTTTCCTGTGAGAAGGACTCAGCCTCCTCACTTTCACAGGTGGGGGGGGAACCCCAGCCCAAACAACCTGCAGTGGAATTGCTTCCTTCTCTCCACTTCCAAGGAGAGCAGGATGCCCCGCCGAGCACGGCCACGTGGAGCACGGCCACGCGTGCTGGCAGTTCGCAGCTGAGCCCCTGGTGCCAGACTTTCTCACTTCCAGCTTAAACCCAGGGCAGGGAGGGAAACTTTGGAGACTTCCAGCTCTCTGCAGCGCCAAGGTGTCCAGGAACCACACTGGTTATAGAAAGCAGATGGTCTTTTGCTGTAAATACAAAATTTTGCATAGAAGATCTGGGCAAATCAGTTCAGTAGATAATTGATTTTTTCTGAATAAAAGCCAGATTTCTGTATATGGACATCAAGCAGACTGTGGGACAGAGCCAGCACCAATGTAGGCTAATTTTCAGGTATGGATACCTGCATAAATATATACATATGCATAAATATGCAAATAGGAAAACATATACTGATATAAATCCCCAAATCTGCTTTGGTTAATTATATGCACTTAATATTTTTTTAGTATCAAAAGCTTGCTTTACTTTCAGCAGAAGTGTAGGTAAAACAAGGCATACAACTTTTTGCCAGAACACCTGTATTCCTGTGCAGAACAGGCACCATGGGCTGTGTCCTGGTGGGATAGGGAAGAGCTTTATCCACTTTGTCAGTTTTATTATTGCTAGTTGACTTCTGATTTCTCAAATGGCAGCTGTGTGGTTTCTGACTGTTCTTCCTTCCCTCTTTCTTTCTTTATTATAATTTTGCACAGAGTTTTTCCTGATCTTTGTCTGGATGGAGGTAGTTTGTACTTGCCTTGTAAAATCTCAGATGGAAAGAGGGACACCCCCAAGTTGAAAGGGTGGTTTTGGTTTTGTTCCCTTCCTCCTCCCGTATCACGTGGTTTGTCAAATGATGTTACTGGGAAAGAGTCCTAATGAACATTAATCTGTGGCAGAGCAGACTTTGGACCAACGGGCTGGGACAGGGCGAGGTGCCAGAGATGCTCTTTGGGGAGCTCAGCCTGGAGGGGTTGAGTCTCATTCCCAAATCCCACGGGAAAGTAAGGGCAAGCAGGGCTTTCTGCATTCACCAAAACTCTTTCCTAGAGTGAGAATACCTTCAGAGAGACAAGCTTTATTCCCTTGGCTGTGTGGGACCAGCCCAGCAGAGGAGATGGGAGGTTGCTCCTCTGAAGATCCTCAAGCAAGTTCTCTTCTTGGCTGATGTTTTCTGCTCCTTTCTCTCCAAAACAGGGAGGAGGAGGAAGAGGAAGCAAGCCTGCTGACTTGGGGAAACAACTAAAAAAAAGGTCTGATGAGTGGCAGAGGGCTGTGACTGTCGTTGGCCTCACGTGCCCGGTCCAGAGTGGGCGGTGAGAGCCGTGCCCGGTGGCCCCATTTCACCTTGCAGAGGTCCCTGTGGGGCTGTGCAAAACCACCAAAACAACAGCTCCTCCAGCACATCTGCTCCCCAGAGAGCTAAATATAAACTAATCAGGCAAAGAGGAGGGAATTTTCCACAGTGCTACTCATCTGTGCCTGCCGGGTTACGGAGCCTGATGGGCTGCTCCTACCTGGGGAAGCCCCTCTCCCTGGGTCTGTCCCTGCCACCACTCTCTGTAGGGATGAGACCTTCCATAAATTCCTTGAAAGCAGTGAGGGCACTGGCAAACCTGAGCTCTGGAGCTCTGGTTCTGCACACAAGTTTCCCTGTGAGAAGTGTCTGTGTTGTAATTGTGAAAAAGGACTTTTCCAAGGTCACACTCCGTGCCCGCAGTTGCAGCCTGGCTGCCCACGGCCCAGCTGTTTCTGCAGAGCAGCAATGCAGAACGTGGCTTTGGGACAGTGAACCAGAGAGCAGATCCGTGGGCTTTTTTGTTTTCCCAAACTTTTCTGAGTTGGCTGCCTGTAAGGGACAAAAATTCCCAAGCAAGAGCCTGTTTCAGAAACCTGGGCTGGTGTGTCTCTGCAAGTACAGGCTGTGGATGTGTCTTTAGTGACCCACAGGTGAAGTGGGGGTTGAAAATTAAGAAGCGTCATCGTGCAGTTAATTTACCACCAGAATTTCTCCTGGCCTCAAGTCCTTGATCCATGAGTTTTGAGGCCTATGATGTTTGGATATGTGAGATACCCCATCTTATGGATCTGACATATGCTATGTAAGAGAAATAGGATTTGATGTGTTAGAAGTTTCTTTGAAATGCATGGAGGGATAAACTGCACTAACTGACCTGGAGGAGCAAACTGCACTTTCTGCCCTTTCTGAGGAGCACCAAGCCCTGTGTGAATTGTGGCTGCTCCCAAAACTGCAGGCTGTGGGTCCCTGTATGGATGGGTGGGAGGTACCGGGTGGATCTGGCCCTGTAATCACTTCATTTGGGTAATATATTAAGAACTAGTCAAGTGAGTGCAAAAAATCTCTTCTGGTGCATTGAGTTTCTATAACTCCCCCCTAAAAATGTACCCAGTGGAGACCTGGTCATGGTTTTGCTTTTAGAGGATTAAATATAGCAGCATCATTGGTGTCACTCCTCTGTAGTCCATTTGAAGCATCCCTTGGGCTACATCATTCCCAGTATTTGTGGCTCCTGGCCACAGCTTTTGCTTTCAGCAGCCAGAGCTCAGGGCTTGTGCTGTGCGGTAGGTGTGGGACCAGAGTGAAAGAAGAGTTCTGCTTTGTGGCTGTTTTGAGCTTATATATTGTTACCTCTCCCAGGGTTTGTAAAAAATGGGATCTGGCAAGCTTTGACCCAGCAGCTGGAAAACCTGCTCTCCCTCTCTCTGTTCAAAACCAGCCCTTGAAGGGAAGGACCAGAAATCCTCTGGATGGCAGAGGAGAAGCGGGGCTTGGGGAGGTGGTGGGGCAGGAGGATGGGGCTGTCAAGGTGCATCAGCAACTTCTTTTGGTCTTCACGACTGGCCTGGACTGAGGGAATTGAAAGACACCCCTTATCCTGCTCCTAAATCCATGGGGATGAGTTAAAGCCTGTTATGCACTTACTTGCATTTCAGATTTTTCTTTTCTTGTGCTTTTCCCCATGATGACTCTTGTAGTGATCCCAGACAAGCCTTCCTGCTCCTCTGCCTCAGCTGCCCCAGTTACACAAGCCCCACCATCCCTATTCTGCACCACTGGGAAATGTTAGGGAAGGAAAATGGCATTAATGCAGGCAACAGGTCTTGCCTGGGTAGGACAGCCTGGCAGCACAGTTAGGCCAGGTGGTGGTGGCCATTTCTCCCTTCAAGTAATGTGGGAACATCATAATAACGGAGTTTTATGTTTCTGTGCTTGCCTTAACATTACTGAGAACCTTCAGCCTTCTGGTGTGCTGGGAAATATGTCAATGTTATAAAATTACTTCATGTATATATATTATTAACCCTGTTATTGTGTTGTTTTTTTTTTGTTCCAGCTGTTACAAATGAATATTGTATAGTATTTTTAAAAGGACAAGTTTTAATACTATGAACTAGATGCCAAAAGCTACAATTGTGTGCCAAAGCTGAGGAGCTGTTATAATTATAAAGATACAGAAAGCATTAAAAATATCCACATTTGCCTCTCTGTTAATTCAGAAAAACAGGTTAATTCAGCCACAGTTGTGGATGCCCCATCCCTGGAAGTGTCCAAGGCAGACTTGATGGGGCTCTGAGCAACCTGTTCTGGTGGAAGGTGTCTCTGCCCTTGTCAAGGGAGCTGGAACAAGATGATCTTTTGGGTCCCTTTGCACCCAGGCCCTTCTATGATTTTATTTTTATTGGAATATCAGTTGTGCTGTAAATGAAATGCAGTGCAATGGGATGGTACTGCTTGGAGGGAAAGCATTGTGGTTAATGAAGATTTACAATTACCAAAAGCTTCATTTAGAAACTCTCACCCACATTTTCACTTGCACATGATTTATGTTGTTGGTAGAAATTATTTTTCCCATGGAGGTTTCAGATATAAGTGTTTTAAACTTAATTTAAGATAAAATGTCCCATCTCTCCAGTGGGATGGATTATGCTGTCAGTGCCCTCCCTGTGCCTGTCTCTTGTGTACCCCACGATACACCATAAAGGTGGCAGGTTGAAAAGGAGCCCTGTTAGAGTTGGGACAAGAGCCAGGCCAGCCTGTGGAGGGGCTGCTCTATCAGTCCACCCTCTTTTTCCCTGCACATCCCACCCTGGTGAATGTGCTGGGATGAGGGACTGCAGGGAACAGAGTGGAGCAGCTCACTCGGGGTGTAGAGCAGCAAGCCCAGAGAGCCCTGCTCCTGGGGACTGCTCTGTGGATCACCACTGTTAGTAATTTTCCAAATTAATTCTTGCTGGAGCATGGGCTCGATGATCTTAAAGTCTTTTGCAACCTCAACAATTCCATGATTCAGTGTCCTTTAGAAAGTGCACCCAGTGTAGAGATGAAACTGGGAGCCCCCCGCAGTCATTTGCTGTGCTGGTAGTTTATGATGATGATTATTGTCTGTGCTGTTCAGGAAAAAATTGCACTTTGCCCTTGCTCTGACTCCGCACAGTCGCAGCTTCCCGCCGTCCTGGGAGGTGTCCCACTGCCACTCTGCTCCCTCCCAGGGACCTGCCCAGCCCCTCCTGCCCTTGTCCTCAGGAGTTACCACTCCACATCACCCCAGTCTTGTGCTGTACCTGTGTCTTCAGGTCCCTCAGTTAGTTTTGGGGTCTCCTCCAGACCTTGTCCAGAGGTAGAAGGAGGTGCCCGTAGTGGTTGTGGAGAGCAGAGCACAGAGACAATACTGTCTGTTACTCTCCTGGAGAGCCCCAGTTTATCCAGCCTGTGGCCATATCCCTGCATACCTTGTTAATCTACTGCACCGTGCAGGAGCCTGGGGACGTGCCTCTGCCTTTGAGGTGAGTGGCTTTTAAGCAATTTAGTTTTTTCAGGTGTATCTTAACATCTCTGTTACAAACTGTGCTGGTTGCTTCTCTCTGTTCTGTATTACCAAGTTGTTCTCTGTATTTAGTGCTTTGCTGGTCTGGAGTCACTTACACAGTGCTGATTTTCCTGTTTCCTTCACAGTTACTGCCAGAAATATTGCATGGCATAAGGTGACAGTCTAGGTTCTGTTGCAGCCAGAGTTGCCAGTTATTTGCAAGTCTGTTTGAGATCTGCCAGGTAAAGAGTTGTCAATAGCTGTCATGCACTCCTGTGTGCTTTAATGAGGTCTGTTAGACCAGTGCTCCCTTTCACCTGCACAAAGACATCAGCTGAGGTGAGAGCTCTTTTGCAGGTGCTGTAATTGTGATTCCTCACTCCCCGACCTTGCACTGAAACTGGAGCCTTGCTGGGCTCGAGGTCTCGGGGGCCATCACATTTATCACCCTGGCTCGTGCCCATCCTTGGGAGGCATCGGTGGGGATGGCTCAGAAGACTTCTTGGCACAAACTTACAACAGTTGAAGGTGTAAATTATTTGGAGCTGTTGTTTAAAAAAGATCTATATTTAGAGCTTGCTGTTTAATATCAGCCCAGGTTACTCCTGACAAACATGACCACATGGTTTTCCTTTATCCTTAGGACAGTGTTAACATTTATATTGACCATTTCTCCCTTTTCTACATTGTGACCAATGTTTTCACTGTTCTTTCTGTTATTGTGTCAGTGGCACTTCTTGTTGTCCTTATTACCTATAAAAACCCTGTATGTTGTTTTCTAACAGAACCTGATGTTTAGCTATAGGTGGTGTCAATATTTTAGGGACTTCATAATGATTTACAAATTCTGGGATTCATTAATTCCTTCACTCCATGAGGGTTGCAAGTTGATACCTATTTTTTCCATGTGATGAAAGTGGACATTTTTGCTGCCCTATTTGTCCTGGGCAATCATTCATGTTTGTGCACTGACAAAATACATGGCACAGTTCCCTTCCTGGTATCCTGCTGGCAGCTTTGGAGCCGGGATGGGATGCAGCATTTAGGTCAGTTCTCCTCAGGATGCCATTTCAGGAGTGGGCTTTGTGGTTCACACCATGCTGGTGCTGGGGCCAACCCCTCTGTCCTTTGGGCTTCCCCTTTCCATGGCACAGAGAAATCTGTTTCTCCTCCTGATTTTCACCTGTGGAGTGAGAGAAAGAGGGATATATGGAGACTATCCACAGATGGAGACTCTTGGGGTGGAAAATGTAGATTTCAAATTTTTTTCCCCTTTACTACTGCATGTTCACACTGTCATAAATGATCTCGAGGAAGGCTGGGCAGGATGAAGTTCCTGCCAGCCCAAATAAAACCAGGGCTGTTTGCATTTCCACTTACTTTTTTCTTTTTTTTTTTCCTTGCCTCTGTGACAGGCTGCAAAATCTGGACTTTTATGGCTGCCAAGCTACAGTGGAGCTCATCCTGCTCTGCTCCATGCAACTTAGGCATCTCCAGGGGATGAAGCATCCCAGTCCTGGGAAAATTGTCATCTGTGGGTGTTATTTCTCTGGCTGGGCAATCACCTGGTGGGGTACCTGGCTTTGATGCAGCGGTACCTGGGGCACACTGAGCTGTACCCCAGGTTGGCAGCATCACAGGGGGAAGCATCTCACTGCCTGGCCCTTGGGGAGCCCCTGATGGAGCCAAACCTGCAGAAGGTTTGGGCTCTACGTGCTGCTGACACCTCTCAGGAGCTGAGAGTGTGTTACAGCAACACATCCCGTATTATTCCAGCCTCGCAAGCGTCTCCCTGTGATATTAAAAGCACCAGCTAAAAGCCAAGTCCAAACTCTCAATGAATGACTCCGTGGAAATGCTGTCGGGCACGTTTCAGTGCTGCTTTGGCTTTGATTTAAATGGGTAAACACGGTGAGTGGGTGTTTGCTTTGACTTCTTCCTCATAGCAAAAGACTTCCTTTGAGGGAAGGCGAAGCCTCCGGTGCTGTTCCCCATCACAGCATTGGACCATTCTGCCTGCCTTGGCCCTGTGGTGCCCAGCAGCAGTGGGAACCCCCCAGTTTCCCCAGGATCAGGGATGCCTGGTGCCCAGGGCTCTGCCCGTGAGTATGAATAACCCTGGCAGAGCCTGGTTCCTCCATCTGGTTGTGGCACAGTCATCCCAGCTGGGATGATGCTGAAGGACATCCTTGGCTTTTTTAGGCATCTCCCCCTGCTTGTCCTGCACTCTGCTCTGTTCCCCTTGAAGCTTCCCAAAATCACCTCCGGCTTTGGCTGCACTGGGACTACGTGCCAGAGACAGCCTTTGCCACATGGTGGGTTGTCACTGGAGGAGTCAGGGTGGGTGCAGCCTGTCCTCTCCCTGCCTTGCTGCTTGAGGAAGAGCCCCCCTCTGCTCCTCACACATTCCCCCATCTCCACCAGAGCCATCAAAACGGGCTCCTTGGCAGCCTGTGCACGTAGGAACCATCTTCTGGTAACAGATTGTTGTGTATTTAATGAACCCGAGGAAAACAAGAAATGCGAAGGCTGCGGGGCAATACGAGTTTGCTGTTCAGTCTGCCAAATTCACACTAATTCAGACAACTCACAGATGTTTGGCTCCCTGTTCGTTAAAGAGATTTATGGAAGATGCAGCGCTCAGAAATTCACATAGAGATGGAGGTGGCAGCGTGGGCAAAGGGTTCCTGGCCCCAGAGGGCTCCTTCCCTCCCTTCACTGTGCCTTCCCCTTGCCAGTGTTGATGGCAACGAATGGACAAACAGCAGAGAAAAGTGCCTTTTGGTCTCTAGGAGGATTAGTAAAGGCTCTGGGTTCGTCTTTCAGGAGCCGAGGAGCTCTTTGAAAGCTATTTCTCAGCTGAGGAATGAACCCCCAGAGACTGCCCAAGAGCCAAAGTACTCTGGCCTAATGCAAACAGTGTAGGGTGTGCAGGTGGCATTGGGCACGTGTATTACCCTGTGTGGGCACAGAGACTGTCTGCTGAAAGCATCTGACATTCTTCAAGTATTTCCTGCCTAGTTCAGGGAGATAATTTCGATTTTTGGAAGGTTCTAAGTGCTCATGTTTCTGTACTTCACGTGAGGGTTCTGCAGTCTTAGAGTGTTTATGCATAAAGAGGAACTGGTAGAAGATGATGTGGAGTCTGGCAATTGATCCATACATCCAATATTTCCCTGCTTTAAATCCAGATAGCTCTGTGGGGGCTGTCACACTCTACCTGTTCTCCAGCTCAGACTGGAAGAACAAAGAAATCTGACTTGCAAGCAGCATCCAGATCTGTTCTAACAGCAATGACAGTGTTGTGGTGCTTGGCAAATACTCCCCAATTACACTGTGAGATGTCCCAGATCTGGCTTGTGCTTGATCTGGATGGGTTTGCTGTGGTCACTGAGGAGTAGCAGTGTAAGAGTTCAGTGCTGAGCTCTCTTTGCAGCTCCAGAATGTTCTTCTCACAGGGATCTTGAGAGCTCTGGCGACAGCCAGAAAGCCCAGACTGGCTGAGAACCCTCTCCTAACTGAGGGTGGTGATGCCCTGGCACAGGTTGTCCAGAGAAGCTGTGGATATCCCATCCCTGGAAGGGGCTTGGAGCAACCTGGACATCTGGCAGGTGCCCCTGCCCATGGCACAGGCTTGGAATGAGATGATCTTTAAGGTCCCTTCCAACCCAAACCATTCTGTGATTCTAACCCTCGGAGCATCATTATCTGGCTGTGAGGAGATGGACATTGTTCATAGAGGTCGGTGTTCAGATGGGCTTATGAGCTGTTTGAAATTGTATGACTGAGAAGTGAGTCAGTAACAGTGGTGTGGTGGGACTGTGTACCCTCTCTGGCTCAGACATCTCAGGCTGTATATGGGAAAAGAATATAAGGAAGAAACAAAAATTATTTTTTTGTGTCTATTTACTAGGGCAGAGTGCTCTGAGTGGTAATTAAAAGTAAACCTGGCCCCTACTGGCTTGTTCAGCATCCCTAGTTGTTGAGATTAAGCAGCCAAAGCAATTCTCAATTCAGCAATTCCTCAGCTTTTGGGAGCATGGCCAACACTCACAGTGTCTCACAGACCACTGCAAATTCTTGTAATAAATCTCACAATTGAGGCAGGGGGAGGAATCCACAGAAAGGTGAGATGGTTGTTGGACCAGCAGGCTGGACTGTGCTGCTGCTGCTGCTTCAGTTGCTCTTCTCCAGAGACAGCCCTTGGTCCAATATTTCCACTATTGCTTGAAATATTGCTCAAAGTTAGAAGCAGTCCTCTAATGAGCACATTAGGCAATGATTACAGCTTTACTCAAAGAGAATGCATCATTCCTGAGTTTGTTGGAACTAAGAGCATCCTGTGGGATATGTCTCTGTGGCCCACACAGTGCTGTGCTGGGATATTGGTGGTGTGTGTGCCCAGGGCAGTGTGGCTGCAGGGGGCTGTGTTCCTGCAGGGCTCCCTGGGGCCAGTCCTGCTGGGTGAGGATGATGCTGGGCTCCTGGGGCTGAGCTCTGCTGTGTGGTGTGAGCAGCTCTGGGACACTGCTCCATGGCAGAGTGATGGGCTGGGGATGCACCCTCAAGCTGGAGCAGCTCACCAGCCTATGCCTGTGGCCAGCTAAGGAGTGATCCCTTTGGAGATGGTGATGCTGGTCCTCAACAAAACCCATGTGCAGGCTGGATGTGCAGCCAAGAGATACTGAAGACCTCACATTAGTGCCCCCAGTGTGTCTGGTCTTCTCTTTAACCACCACGTGCGAGTTTTTGTGCAGTGAGCTGGGTCATGTGTAGTCACTTCATAGAATCATCATAGAATCAAAGAATGGCCAGGGTTGGAAGAAACCTCAAAGCTCATCTTGTTCCAACCCTCCTGCCATGGGCAGGGACAGCTTCCACTATCCCAGGGTGCTCCAAGCCCCATCCAACCTGGCCTTGGACACTTCCAGGGATGAGGCAGCCACAGCTTCTCTGGGCAACCTGTGCCAGGGCCTCACTATCCTCACAAGGAATAACTTTAGCCTAATACCCCATCTAAACCCACTCTCTGTCAGTTTGAAGCTCTCCCTCCCCTTGTCCGTCGCTTCCCACGTCTCACTGGTTCCTCTCCGCTGGAGACCGGCCGTCTCCTCGCTTGCACCTCTCCCTTGCTGGTTGCTGTTTTGCAATGACTATTTTTGCTTTCTTCTTCTTCTCCTTTTCAGTTGCCAGGGAGGAAAAGGCAAAGTCACTGCCAGCACCATTTCCTTTGAGCTAAAGATGTTGAGACAAAGCACATCTGCCCCTGCCCTGTCCTTTCAGTCCTTCTGCTGCTGGTGTGTGTGGGAGTCATTCCCCTCCACTCCTGTTCCCTGAGGGCACGGGGGCAATAAACCTGCTGTGTTTTACTCAGCTAGACAGGGTAACTTTCCTTAATTGCTGTTATTTCTTCTCAGTGAGGGCTTGCCTGCAGTTCAGGTCCAACCTAAACATGTAGATCTGGGTGTGAGCTTGGACTTCAGGCTCTCCAAGAGACTGGGGTTGTTTGGATGTGTGGTTTGGGACTCAGGGTACCAGGGACCCACTGGCTTGTGTGACTTTGGCATCAGGCTGGGGTGTTACACAGGTGCTTGGAGCAAGAGGTTGGATTGAAATAATAGATTTTTATTTGCACAGTAATTAATTTATGGCTGTGGGCAGGACCCCAGAAGGTCCATTGATGCTGGAGGTGAGGGTTAATCTCAGACCTCCATAAACCAGGTTGCACAATGCCATCCTTGGTGGCTGCACATGATATTTTTGCTTCCTAACATGGCCCCTTGAGGTGGGTGCTGTCATGACAGGCCTCAAACTCCTTCTGGCTGTGTGTTTTATTAGTGTGGCTCTAGATGTCAGCTCTGTCCAGGCTGCCCTGCACTGACAGGACATGTGAGTTCTGGGCTGTGCTGGTGAGAACCTGCATTTCTGCATGGATTTGTTGGTCATAAGAAAAAGAGATAATGTGGTTCTTGAAGCCATACAGACCTCTGGAGAGATGCTCACCTCAAACACCACCCGGCACTGTTTCCCCCTTGCTATGTCAGAGGTTAAAAATGTTATGTGTAGGCAAGTCTTTTCCTTATTAATTAGTGCTGAAAGTGTGTCTTTATCTTGTTAGCCCTGGAAATGTCTAGTCTAGAGGCAAGCAGGAGGCAGAGGAAGACATTCCCTTATTCCTTTAATTTATCTGGTAGTCTCTGAGTACTTGGAGCACGTGGCAGCACAAGTCTTTGCCAGACAGGAAACAGGCAGGAAAGGAGTGCCATGCAGGAGCCCTTCTCCTGCCTCTTGGAAGGATGGTGCTTGCCTTTCCAGCAGGTGGGGAAAGCCCTGTGGGGCAGAAGGAGAGGCCTGCAGGCTCAGGGCAAGATGGGGCAGGGCTGCAGCCTTTCTGCTGCAAAGTCTGGGCAGCCTGGGGCAGCTTTTTCCTCTTGACGGAATCCCGGGGGTGATCCTGACACGGTGCATCCGTGGAGGTTTTGTCCTTTGAAAGTCACGTGCGCTGACTCATGATCCTGTTTACCCAGGACTATTCCATGGGGCGTTTGCAGAGTGTACAGGCTTCTTCTTGGGCCCTGAATGGCATCTTTCACATTTATTGGAGGATTTTAGTCCATAAATAAACTCATTATTCGCTAATGACGTGGGAGAGCGCTCAAACAAGGGGAACAAAATGCCCAGAGCTGAGCTGAGCTCCCTCAGCCCTGCTGCAGAAGGCAAATGATTGCCTGAGTGAGGAAGTGAGCCCAAACTTAGCCAGATGCAAATGGTAGGCTTTGAGGATTTTTCCAAATTTGTAATGCAATAAATCAACAAGTTGAAGATGTACTTCTTGGCATTGTCTAAAAACATGATAGTAAGACAGGCTGTGCAATGGGGAGAGTCAATGTAGCCCCAAATCCCTTCTAAGAAGTGGGAGGATGAGGGAGAAGCATGATTTGTAGTTTAGGTAAATATTGCCATGTGATGCTTTGCAGGAAACCTTAAACCCCACAATTTTCAATTGTAGTCACCAGTTTTGGCTATTTCCCTGAATTTTTTGTCCCCCAGGAGCAGTTCCAGAGCTGTGCTCCTTGCTTGTGCCTTGTAAGGAGCACGTTTGTTCTGCAGTGTTACCTTTCAAGCCCATGGATGAAAGTTGGATCATATGAATTACTCTTCTTGCAATGCAATTTTTTCTAAGCCCAACACTCCGTGACTGTGATACTGTCCAGAAAACAGCTCTGGGAGAAACTTCCTCCCACCTCTGCAACTGCAAAGACCACACAGGCTTCTGTTTGGTCTGTATTTTGAATGAAAACCCATGGAAAAAGCAGGGCTTGCTAAAATTTGGGGGCTTCCATGTGCTGGTGCTTCTCATGGGCTTGTCATACAGCTTGGGAGATCACGTTAATCCCAGTGGCCATGGCTTGAGTCTACACTTAACCTTGACTTCAGGATGCAGATAGCTCCTTTATCTGATTGCAAATGAGGAAATACATTTCTTAAAGTAATTAATGGTCCCTAAAGAGCATCTTTTTATTAGCCTCTGTGTGTGTGAAAACATTCAGTCTATAAATACACAGTAGTTTCCTCCTCAGCATCAGCAGGACCTGCCCCAGCGTTGCCGTTTCTGTCCCATGGCCCTGGTTTGCCTGGGGAGGACATGACAGGGCAGGACCACGCTGGGTCACACCACAAGGCAGGGTGGGGAGCCCAAGATCACATTTCACTGGAAAGTTTTCCTTTTTATTGCAGTTTCTCCTTGGAGGTGATTTCAAAACCCAGCCAAGCAGTAGTTAAATTGCTCCTACCAGCAAGAACACCTCAGACCTGGCGTTGAGTGGTGTTGGTGTGTTGGTGTGTTGGCTGCCACCTCACAGGCAGTTTGCTGCATTATCTCTCATTAGGGTTGTGTTAATTGCAGGAGTTGCAGTGGAGCAGGGAGAGGGGAGGTGTGAGGAGGTGCTTGGGCAGGAGGCTCTGCCCGTACTTGCCGCTGCTCCTGCCTGCGCGTGTGGCAGAGGCTGCTGCAGCAGCATTAACCATTACCTTAGGGAAAGGTAATTATTCCTGGAGGAATCATACCTGCTGAGTGAGGAACTGTGCTCAGCTGCTTTCACACTGCTCTGCATGCTTGTTTGGTCTTCACTCCCTTCGTTGGCCTCGGTGTCCTCCCAAACACAGGGAGTCTGGCACTGGAGCCAACATTCCTAAATCTGTGTTGGGATCAGGGAAAGCTAAGATTGGGACAGACAGAAATCACAGAATCACAGAGTGGTCCAGCTTGGAAAGGACCTTAAAGACTGCAGAGACACCTTCCACTATCCCAGGTTGCTCCAGCCCCATCCAGCCTGGTGTTGAACACTTCCAGGAATGGGGCAGCCACAGCTTTTCTTGCCAGGGCCTCCCCATCCCCACAGCCAAGAATTTCTTCCCAATATCCCATCTATCCCTGCCCTCTGTCAGTTTGAAGTCATTCCCCTTGTCCTGTCCCTCCATCCCTTGTCCCAAGTCCCTCTCCAGCTCTTCCGGAGCCCCTTTAGGCACTGGAAGGAGCTCTAAGGTCTTCCCAGAGCCTTTTCTTCTCCAGGCTGGACAACCCCAATGCTTGTGCCCTCTTGACATGAACTCAGGCTATCCATAGTATAAATATAAGATGTGGTATCACAAATTATCTGTCATTTTGACAGTCTGAAATATTTTACTTTCCCATTTGATGGTTTCCCTTTGGTCACTGGGTTGCCCAGAGGTTTATGATGAAGGTACCAGTGAATTGTATGTTATTAGCCCACTGATGTCCATAAAAACTGGAGACTGCACAACTTGCCCTTGGGAGCAGTAAATCTTTGGAAAATGTATTGATTCCCAATCTTGGCTTTGCACTCTGAATGAACTTTGTCCTTACAGAATAATAGAAGGTGATTTTTCTGTACCAGCCAGCTGGCCTTTAAATGAGCTACTCTTAACACCACCACAAGCTCTAATCCAAGTAAACACAGACAGGATGATTTACAAGCTGGGAAGAGCAGCCATATCAGTTCGGAATGAGGGTTAATACTTAGCAGCATATTCTCAGCTATTGTCCTTAAATATCACAATTGGCTTTGACTGGATGGTACAAGATCAGTGTTTTATGCCCTTTGGATCAGTGGTGGGTTTGGTTGTTTGCGTTAACAGCAGAGCAATGAAATAGAGAAGCAGGATTAGAGGAGTGATTTGGGGAAAATGCTGATTCCCAGAATCAGCTTTGAATTGCAATCTGTCTGCTTTTACAGTCTGTGGAGAGGATGCCAGGAGGTGAGGCAGGGCTCGTGGGCAGGGCTGGGCAGTGCCATGTGAGCTTGGCTTGCAGTTTGTGCTTTCTGAGTGCTCCCTGTTGTGCACTCTTTGGCTTTTCCTTCCTAAAACCACCTAAGAAATAGGTAAGGATCAAGAGGCACAGTGTGGCTCTTGCTCTCTCCTTCCTTGCAGGTGACTTTTTGCCTTGTTTTTTCCTTAAAAGGCTCTTCATGGGTTGGCAGCTGGGGACGAACTGGGGTGGGATAGGGGCATCCAGGTGATTTAACAGCCTTAATGATGCTGGAGAGGCTTTTTCTGCTGGATGTCTGCTCCCAGCTGTGTGAGGGCAAGGGCTTCTGTGAGATCAGCACTAGGGCTCTAATGAGCCCTTCTTTCAAAGTCTTGGTATCTTCAATATAGGGGGTGTGAGTTCCCTTTCCAAATGGAGACTTCAGAGGAAATTTTATCTGTTTGACTGGAACACGTGTCCCTCTGGATCGCCCCGTGTGCTTCCAACAGCTCCTGCGAGTGCCCATCCCATTAAACACCTCTGTGCTGATGGGGTGCAGAGGGACACCAGTAATGTTTAAGAGCCTAAAATAAACACTCCCTAGCAGGATCTGCTGTCAAGGAGTTTTTCAGACAGTGCTTACCCCTTCCCCAGTGTGCCCACCCTCCAGGCAAGTCCTTTAATGCTGTTGCTCTCCCTCTCTGCATACAGGGAGTTCTCCACGCTCCGAGGCTGTCCCTGTGTGTCCCCTGAGGGACCCAGCCTTTCCTGGGGAAACATGGACTGAGAGAGGAGCTCTGGCAGACCCCAGCTGCCAGCACCCTTCCCCTGGACCCTGATGGACTCCGAGGCAGGACTGCATTACCATGGTGATGATCTTAACCAAAACTCGGGAAAACAAAGGTGCTGACTCCATAACATGCAGGACTGAGCTGGTAAGATTTGTGAATTCTGTGTTCAAAACTGTTTTACTGCCGAGAGCTTTGTTGTAGCTTTATAATAAGGGTTTTCTGTGCTGCAGGGCTGGATCTTCAGGTGGTTTATAGCATTGATTTCTACTGAGCTGCATTAATATCCAAGGAGCAGGTGATTAGTTAATGATTGGAGTTCTGTGGCTTTTGCATATGTGGATTTCAGTGAGCATACAGTGGGATAAACAGTAGGAAAAAACCAAATCAATGCTGTGAATAATACAGGTGAGAAGTTGCTTCCCCAACAGTGAACAGATGCTCATCATTAATAGAAGGATGAGCAAGTGGGGAGCAGGATTAAGTGGGAGATGGTGGAGGGCATTGCTGTGATACTTAATTTTGCTGGGAGCCTGGAGAGATGCAAATCCAACCATGCTGAATGAGCAGGAAACCACAAAAAACCAAATGAGGGGCAACAAAGAGACTAAAGGATGCTGTGAGGGGTGAGCAAGTCTGTGGCGCTGAACATACCTGTGGTAGGGGCAAATAGGGAGCAATACGTCTGGAGGCAGGGTCAGAGCAAATGAGAGTGGAGAGTGGGGCAGGAGGAAGAGGTGCAGGGTGATGGGGAGCCAGCTGAGAAAGCCCAGAGCAAGGCTGGTTGTGGACATTTGCCCCTCTCTCCTCCTGGAGAGATGGTCATGGTCTGAGAAGAAATTAGACCAAAGGGCAGGGTGCCCTGAGAGCCTCAGATAAGGGTGTGCAGGAACACAGCAGGAAACATCTGGCAGGATTAGCCATAATTGGGCATTTTGAACCTAAAACAAATGTAAATGCCTGAGTTTGTTGAGGATGACAAACTGTCCAGCTGGGCCTTCCAGGCAGCTAGCACAGCGTGCCGGGGCAAGGCAGGCTGCCCTGGCAGTGAGCAGCTCAGGAGAAGGTGAGCAAGCCAGAGGCAGTGTTAAATCCTGCCTTAAAAGGGTGAAATTTTGTAAGGATTTTGATATATTGAAAGAATATCCTTGCTGTAGTGTTGGCTCCTGCTGGGAAGGCAGCATCTCCTGTGGCTGTTGCTTGGGGTGGCAAGGTGGGAGCAGGAGCATCCAATGCTGGCTGTATCCTGGGAGGTGTGTGAGGCAGGGGAAGGGAAACTGGCTGCAGAGAGGCAGATGACAGTAATTCCTTCTGGTCCTGGGAGAAGGGGTGGGTGTCCTGGCTGTTTGATGGCAGACAGCAAAGATGCAGAGCTGTGACACGAAACTTTACCCTCAGGTGTTTGCTGAGTGCTTCCCACAGCTCCAGGACAGAGTAAATAGTGTAGGGGTGGTTCTGGGTACACAGCTGGAATGATTGGGTTGCCCAGCTGTTAAATTGGGGCAGACAGTCACAAGGAGGCTGATCCACCAAAGAAAGCAAGAGTTTTTCTGTTGACTTCATGGGGAAGGCCAAAAAGCAACACTGAAAGGAAATAAATGAGCAATGTGGCAGTATCACCTGCCAGCAGCCAATGGCCTTATTTGGCTCAGTTCCCAATTTGGGATTAAGACAAAATTCTTACAAAATGGTGATTATATTGAATATGGGACACATGTCATGTTTCTCTCCCTCCTGCTTTTGCAGGCAGTGGCTGGTCTCTGGGGATGGCACACAAATGGTGACTGACCCTTACTTACCTTCGCCACACCTACACCCCATAGTTGCTTTCTGCCTCCACATCCCTTAATATTCAATAATTACAGCATTCTGTATATCAAGTGGGATCCTTTATTGGGTTGCTCTATACAGGCAGGTGCCATCATTTGGTACATTATTATTATCCTCATTAGGCACTGGAGACACTGGCACAGGTTGGGCAGAGAAGCTGTGGCTGCCCCATCCCTGGAAGTGTCCGAGGCCAGGTTGGACGGGGCTTGGAGCAACCTGGGATAGTGGAAGGTGTCCCTGCCCATGGCAGGGGAGTAGAACTACATGGTCTTAATGCAGTGGCCTAATGCCAGATAAAACACAGTTATGGCAGTGCAGAGAAACGTGGAGGCCGTGCTGGTGCTTCCCTCAGATGATGTAAAGCCTTGGTCAGATGGGCTGGTGTTGCCAGGATAGACACTTCAGAAGCCAGAACACAGATATTTTTAGGGATAATAAAAGAACAATTAGTGTGAAAGTGTGTTTTTGCAGGCATAGCTGAAATGGCATGCAGCTGCAGATGACATATTGATTTATTATATGTAAAACCATCTATGCTCATTTTTAGAAGTCTGATGGTGTCTCTTATGCTGTCAAGAGGAAAATTCTTGGGAAAAAAAAGAGTGTAAAAAGCAACTGGGATTATTTTGTAGCCATGTAGTGGCACTTTTCCCTATTTTTAGTGCAAATCAGCACAATCCAAGTGCAGACTCCCCAGAAGTGCTGAGGTGAGAGTGCCTTGCCTTAGAAACACATTATATGTTTAAGAAACCTAAATAGCTGCTTTGTACCTAGATGGGGGAGGCTTTAATGGGCTTGGATGTGGTTCACATACCACTGCTGCTGCCTTATTGCCCAATCCAGAATTCCTGCTGAATCGCAGCTCCTGTTTCCCGGTGTTTTGGGTCCCAGCAATGGGGACCTCGCTGTAGTCATGGGTACCCCTGTTCCCATGGGTAAGGACTAGCTGTAGGACCCATGATCTGTAAGCTCAGGCCTGGTCCATGACGCTGCACAGAGTTTAGTCAGATCTGATTTCATTGAGGGAAGGTGATGGGGTCTGTCCCCAGGACTTTGGCAAAGCGGGACCGTTGCAGGCGCCCAAGGCTCTCCCTCCCCGCAGGCAGGGAGGTTTCTGGTGCCAGGTCGAGTCTGCGAGAAGTGAATAGTTTTTCTGGTTGTTTGCAGCACACTCCAAAGATGAGTCAAGGACCTACCCTCTTCTCTTGTGGCGTGATGGGTAAGTAACAGAAACTTCTGTCTGTATTTACTCCACCTCTGCTCCCGCTTCCTCACAGCGATGGGTGGGAGGATGTCCTGACTAGCTGGATGTCTCCAAAAAACACACTCCTGCCAGACTCTGGGGTGGGCATCCTGTCCCACACAGCAGGGATGGAGGGGCATCCACCCCACCACCTGCTAGTGGTGGCCATCACGCCTGTGCCACTCTCCTCCCCAGAGGTGGTTGTCATGATCTGTTGCCATTGCTGAGGGAATTGCTTATCTCCTTTCCCCTCCCCTTTGGTGTATCTGCTTATTTTTAGAGTAACTCACACAGTGAGATTATAAACATTTGGAGTCTGAGGTTGTGTTTGTGTATCCAGCCCATGACAGTGGCTCTTGAATGTTTGCACATGCAAGTAATAAATAACATTATTGTCACCATAATGTTCTACCCCTTAACACAAAGTGTTTGGGCAGACCTCAAACAGTAAGGAAAATGTCTTACTTTTGCCATTGACAGTAACCCCTGGCACAGGATGTTTGATGCCTTTTGTCTTGAGCTTACTATCAATTTTTATGCTGAACAGCCACCAAAATTGATGGAGGATTTGTGCTTTGGCTGATGATCCTGAAAAACCAATAGTTCCAGAGGATGTGCTGTTATGTTGTGCTCTTTGGCATTTGTAGTGGAGAGCCAGGCACTGGGCAAAGGCTCAAAACCCAATTAAAATTGTAGGTCAAGTCTGAGCCAAGCTCCTTGCTGTGAAAGCCAATACCTCACAAAGAGGCTGCCCCTTCTCTTCATGGACACAACTCTCATTAGCGTTAATGAGAGCCGGGCACAGGCATTGATGGGAGATGTCTCCCAAGCTCTCTGATAACTCCAGTCATTGTGGGTGCAGGGGAAATGGAGAGCATTTGGGGTTTTTTTCAGATGAAAATCACAGGCTTCAAAGTCAAGAAGGGGTAGAGACAGCCTGTTCCCTTTCTCCTGCCTGTCAAACATGAGTGAGGAACAAAGAACCCAAATCAGATGGTTTTGTCTTGCACTGTGGCAGTCTCTTCAGTAGATATGTGGAGTCTCTGCCTAATTGAAAAACAGTTTGTCTTTAAGAGCTTTTACAAAGCCTTCTGCATCTTCCTTGTGCTGTGCTGGTTCATCTGCGTCTGCCAAATCACCCCCTCTGAGGGAACTGAATGTCACCTCCTTGACCTCAGCTCGCCCAGTAATGGTCTTTGTCATGCCCAGCCAAGAGGAGCCCATTTCTCCAGCATGCAAGGGCATTCGTTCGCTTGGGTTTCATTTCAGGCATCTTTCCTGAGTGTTCTTGATGTCTCCAAACATGGGCCATGATCACAGACTAATCCAGTATCAAAACTTGCTTGACTTAAGCCCCCTGGCAGCTCATGTCTGGTCCTTGTGACCATGGGGCAGCAGGACAGAGGGAAGCCC
Source organism: Myrmophylax atrothorax (assembly GCA_026770055.1). NCBI lineage: Eukaryota > Metazoa > Chordata > Aves > Passeriformes > Thamnophilidae > Myrmophylax > Myrmophylax atrothorax. The sequence goes on along the minus strand of JAOXXN010000082.1, from coordinate 32,977,638 downwards.
AGGCCTTGCCAGGGAGAGCATCGTCCAAACCCTGGGATTCCCTTGTAAGGTACTGAACACCACAAGCATTTGAAAGTGTATTATAGGTTGTAATAGAACTCATTGTATTGAGTAAACATTATTAAAGATTGATGTTGGATGATGCAATGTTTGATCCACTTCTCAAGGTGACCTAAATAATCTTCTGATTTTTGAGATTTATAAGAAATAAAAAAGGGTGTGATGATATTACTGAACAGATTGGGTTATCTTTATATAGTCCTTTGCCTGGAGGAAGATTAAAGGTGAAATATCTAGAACTATAAATTCAATAATTTCTTTCCTCCCCTTCTCCTTGATGGGTCCTTGAAACACCTGGGAGTGTCAGATTGTCCTGTTGTTGGATAGGGTTTTTTTTACCTTTGCCCCTTTCCTTCCCCAACAGTCTCCATCACATGCCCCAGTGAAAACATCAATGACTGTACCAGAGAAAGAAGATGGTGCTGACATATTAGAAAGTTGGGGCCTTAGTGTGGTGAGGCCCTGGCACAGGGTGCCCAGAGAAGCTGTGGCTGCCCCATCCCTGGGAGTGTCCAAGGCCAGGTTGGA
>JAOXXN010000082.1:32956022-32972599 GCA_026770055.1 Myrmophylax atrothorax | reverse complement strand
GTTTCTGGGAGCTTTACCCAGGCACTGCAAAACCCATCTCATAAAAGGAATACATTTATGCTGACCCTGTAGCCATGCAACGGGTCACCACCATCTTTTGCTGTGCTGCATTGAAAGACTTTAATAAAGCTGAATTTGCAGGGGAAACAAATTCACCTGCAAATAAGAGGAATGAAATAGAATAAATAAATAAGTAAGTTATATAAGAGAGGAATAAAGTAAGTGTATTTTTTTAAAAAAAGTTAGCCTGTCGAACAATTTGTTCCTTTAAATAAATGCCTGGCCTTATGTTTCTCAGAGAAATGCAAACAATTGGCTGTGCTATGAACACCTGCGATCATTAAGGCAACCCCAGAGGGATGCTAAACCCAGGTTGCAGCAGAAGAGTAGGAGAGTGTGGGTAGCTGGTGTCCATTTCACCCTCCTGTTCCATGGGGTAACTGGGCAGGGGGGCACCTGGCCCAGAGCAACCAGGTGAGCAGAGATTTGGGGGATGGAGGGGAGATGCATGGTAAACCTCACAAGAGGGACCTAAGAACAGCCTCTTGCATGGCTTCTGTTAGACACAGTATTTTGGGCTCGGCTTGGGAGAGATACTCAGAGCCACAGTGGGGATAAGCTGGTTTCACTGGAGCAGTGCTGCTTTAGCATTGGATGAGAGCAGGACAACAGGACAGCTCTCAGCCTCGACAGTGTTGGGGTGGCTTTTGGCTTCTGTAGGCTCTGGTGACCTTGTTGGGGTTTCTGTACTGTGCCAGGCAGATCAGTGCCCAGTGGGACACCCTCCTTTCTGTTAGGACCATCCTAATGCCTATCTCATCTCCTTTCTGGTGTTTTGTCTCCCAGGGTACATCTTGCCCCAAATTTGTACTCTTCACTTCCAGTTTTTGTGAGTCTCTCAGGCAGTTACTGCTTGTGGAGCCCAGGACAAACTGCCCACATCTGAGACACGATTTAGCACCAAGATAACCAATGGCCATATCATTTTTGTACTGCTGAATTCCCCTTAGCTAGTGCAATCTGGAATATCCAAAGCAATGTTTTTATCTTCCTCTGGCAGTTTTGCTCCTGCTGGGATTGTCACTTGTCTCTCTCTCCATCTACATTGCACAACCCGCTCTGCTGGCAGTTCAGAAAACCATATTCCAAGAGTTAATTAATTTGTACTGGAAAACGTCCCATATGCTACTCTTTTGTATATGGACGTAGAAAGCGAAACGCAGAATTAATTAACGCTAATGCCTATGCGTGTGTGTTGTGTTTTTTTTTCTCCTCCTTTCTGAACCAGAAAATGACAGATGGAGAGATCTCAGCAGGAAGTGTCCACTCCAGCTCGAGCAGCCGGGCGCCAGCATCTGGGACTGCTTGTCGGACAAGGGCGAGGAGTGCCCGCGCTGGCCGAGGGAGGGGACCAGCACCTGCTCCGTCACCAACCTCATCAAGGACCTGAGCCTCAGCGACCCCCACGGCAACTCCTCAGCCCCCCCCAGCAAGCGCCAGTGCCGCTCGCTCTCCTTTTCCGACGAGATGTCCGGCTGCGGGACCTCGTGGAGACCGCTGGGCTCCAAGGTGTGGACGCCGGTGGAGAAGCGCCGGTGCTACAGCGGGGGCAGCGTGCAGCGCTACTCCAATGGCTTTGCCACCATGCAGAGGAGCTCCAGCTTCAGCCTGCCCTCGCGCTCCAACGCGCTCTGCAGCGAGCATCCCACCCTGGGCGGCCGCGTGGGGTGCCAGCCAAGGAAAGCAGCCACTGGTGGGCACGGGGGAGAGCGGGTGGACATCCAGAGGTCCCTGTCCTGCTCACACGACCGCTTCTCCTGCTCGGAGTACGGCGCGCCCTCGGCCAGCAGCACACCCGCCTCCACGCCGGAGCTGGGCCGCCGCGCCGCGGGGCTCTCCCGCAGCCGCTCCCAGCCCTGCGTCCTCAACGACAAGAAGGTGGGAGTCAAGCGGCGGAGACCGGAGGAGGTTCAGGAGCAGCGGCCGTCACTGGACCTCGCCAAGATGACCCAGGTAAGAGGCAGCGGGGGCTCAGCAGAGGGGGGACATTAAGGAGCTGTTCTCTACTTGGTAAAGAGCTTTCAGCATCCTCCAAGACGCAGGTAAATACAGAGTAATGCAGGTGTTACAGGGAAACACATCCTTCTGTCCCAGCAGATACCCATTGCCTTCCAAATGGATTTCTTCCCTGCCTTTCTGTTCTACACTGATTTTTGCGTGCCGAGTCCGCCATGTCACCGTTTCCTCCTGGCACAAGTTTCAAGCAGGAATATGTTAAACCCCACAATTTTGAGCTCAGGTGAGAGGAGCCCTGGGCCTGCCATGGCGAAATGAAGGCAGCACCTCGAGGCACCCAGCCCTGGCTCCATCAGGAGCTGAATTCTTACTGCTACGGGCCTTACTCGCTCTTAGCCTCTGTAATTTTCCACTCTGGAGATGTTATCACGTTTCATTTTCAGATGCAAACACAGAGCACAACCTCCCTCTTCAATCTGCTGTGCAGAGCCAGATAACAGATATGAAGCGCGAATCAGGGAGGATTTTGCTCCTGAGCCCTCTCCCTGCAGGACCAAGTGATTGGACTCTGGCAAGACACAGAGCGAGGGGCTGCATCGAAGGACAGCATGAGCAACGTTTCCATTTCACACTCATTTCTTTTCCTGCCGTTTCATGACTTGACATTTCCCACATCAATAATTTATAGTTGTGAAGTCAGTGGCACCACAAGATCTGTGCGGGATGGAGATAACAGGGGTGTGAAAACCCCAGGGCCTGTGGGAGTGGGGGCACCTTGGCCATCTCCCGGGCTGAGCTGTCACCTTCTGCAGGCCAGAAAACTTCTCTCATGGTTTCAGTTCAATGTGGTTGCCTGCTCTGCTTTATCTCAGAGTAAACTGTGTCTGAATCTGCCCTGATGCTTTCTTGTAGGGCCTGTTTGGTGCAAGGCATCCCCTTGCTGTTGGCAGGAAAACTGGTGGGAGCAATTCAATAGGTGGGATGGAGAAACAGCTGGGAAACACCCAGTGGATGACATCCAATGCTGTGTGTGCATTTTCTCCTTACAAGAACATGATATTTTATGGTGTTTAATGCTTGGCAGCACAGAGGGTGTTTGAAGGAGTGCAGTGGTGTGTTGGAGGAAGAGATTGGCTTTTCCTACTCCAGAGAAGCTTAGAGGATAAAAAGGGTGAAGGAGTCCCATATCTGGGTGATAGCAGCAGGGGAATAACATGAGGATTGCTCTTGTCTTTTGATAAATCACAGCAAGAACATTTAATATGCTAAGCTTGTTTTATTAGATAACAAGCTGAATGGGCAGTAAAAACCACTTACATGTGTTACTGTATTTTACTAGGCACAGTGTGGAACAGCACAACTGTCCCCTCCTAATTCTCTCTGTACATGCAGGCACCTATTTCACCTCCCTGGAAGTGTCCAAGGCCAGGTTAGATGGGGCTTGGACCAACATGGTCTAGTGGAAGTTGTCCCTGCCCATGGCAAGGGGTGGAAGGAGATGATCTTTAAGGTCTCTTCCAACCCAAACCATTCTATGATGCTATGTGTGGTACAGGATGTCTTGGATGCCTGTGCTGGAGTTTTCCAGCAAACCAAAGCCTGAAAAAGATGTAAATTGCCCCCAAACCTTTGAAAGCCTCTTCTTGACGCTGTTCTTCCAACCTTGAGAGCCCATGGATGCTCCTTCTGGGCTCCCTTGGTCCCCATCAGTGGTTTAGCACCAGCTGTAGCTCATCTCGAGCCCTTCCAGGTGTCTGCCAAGGACTGCATGACCTCCCTAACCATTTGCAAGTCATTCTTAAATCCTGCTCTCCAGGTTAATTTTCTGCTGTCATTGGAAGTATGAAAGAGACGCAGGAAACAGAAACAGGAGTGGGGATGGCACAAACAAATGCTCACAGTTATGAACCAGCCAGGATGCTGGAAGCAGCAGAGTGTCACTGGAGCAGGGGTGTTTGGTAATGGAATTTCAGGAGAAGGGCTGTGGCCTGTGTGGCAGTGACTGTTCAGCAGGAGAGAAGTGCAGACCCTCCTCTCTTCAAGCTGACAGAGGGCAGGGTTAGATTAGATATTGGGAGGAAATCTTCATGGAGAGTATGGTGAGGCCCTGGAATAGGTTGCCCAGAGAAGCTGCGGCTGCCCCATCCCTGGAAGTGTCCAAGGCCAGGTTGGACAGGGCTTGGAGCAACCTGGGCAAGTGGACGATGCCCCTGCCCATGGCAGGGGGTGGAATGAAATGATCTTTAATGTCCTTTCCACCCCAAACCATTCTGTGATTCTCTGGTGTGATGGACAGGGAAGGAGGAGAGTGTCCAGACTCTGCCTGGGCACTGACCTTCCCTGCCCTCTGAGGATGTTTTGGGGCAAAGCCAACTTCTCCATCACATCAGTGCAAGGGGGAAAGTTTTGGCTAGAAAACAAAGGGCTTGGCCAGGGAGATCCTGGGGATCAGCAGGAGCTTCCCTTTCCCTCCAGTGGATTCTGAGCCCAGGCACACATTTATAATTTGGACAGCCATGGCTTTGGCATGGGCAGGTGATCCAAGGATGACAAAATCTAATCACTTGTATATTCAAAAGCAGCTTAGTCCATGTTCCTGGAAAACCTTCAGCTTGAGGAATAGCTGTGTTTTCTCTGGCTACTGTCCTCCACAGGAAAAACTCTTCCGCAGTGAGAAAGCAACACCTGAGCACTCAGTGTTGCTCAGAGTTGGGGGGATTCATCCTCTGCAAGAAACAATACCACAAGGAAAGGGTGTAGAAGCTCCACACTGCAAGGGTTGAGCACTGTAGGAACAAGGAAGGAATTTCCTGGGGCAGCATCTCCCCCAGTGTCAGTGGGGACTCCCTCTCCCAATCCCTCCTCTCCAGCTGGTCCAGACTGGGTGACCGATGCCAAATGCCCTGCGGTTGCTACAACCAACAACCAACAACAGCGTCACTAAGGAAATCCACCACTGGGATCCAGTGCAAGCAGGTCCCACGGAGTGTTCTGTTTCCAGAGAGGAAACCCAGCTGGGCTCGGGTGCCCATGGCAGTGGGTGAGTCCCCAGGGCAGGGATGTGCTGCTGTGTTTGGGGCAGCAGGGAGGGAAGCAGAGAGGAGTCTGGAGCAGAGAGGGAAGAAAGCAAGGCTGGGAGCCATGCATGGGTAGGGGTTTTCAGAGCTGCTGGGTTGTGGAAAGCAGTGCTGGCAGGCTGCTCCCTGTGTGGGAGGACTGGCACAGAGGGACAAGCAGGATGAGGCAAGTCATGGTGAGCATTCTTGCCTTTGGTGGGGCACGGTCAGAGCCCTCCCCGGCACGGGAATGCTGGGAAAACCAACTAATTCCTTGTGGATTGCAGGAGATGGGGGATAAGTGTGCTCGAGAAAACCCTACACGTGTGGGGTTCCCCCCTAGGCTGCTTTTAATGTTTCCACTGCAGGAGACTGGAAGGTTGGATGATTTCAGAGCAAGAGCTGAAATCATGGCAAGGTGTCTATGTGGCTGCATGTGTCCCTGAGTCTTGCTTTATACAGTGTAGAAATAGCTGGTGTGCAATTGTCATCATGATCCAAGGCAAAGGAAAGTCAAAATGTCCAGATCATTCTCTTTGCAGGTGGGGAAACTTAGGCACGAGGCATGCCATGAGTTCCTGGGTGCTAAAGGCAGAGCTGGGCACAGAGCCTCAGGGTGCTGGGAGCTGGATCAGCATCTGGCTCTGGCAGTGGATTGGTTAAGTTTCTGCTTGTGCTGGTAACCACATGTGTTTATAGGCCTGAAACCCCGCACCATAATCAAAATTAAAATAATTTGACCTGAAAGAAATGTTTTCTTCATACCAGGAAGGGTATTTAGGCCAGGCAGGAGGGGAGGGAGCCGCTCCTGGAAGCAATTACATGGCCACATAACTGGGCTAATTAAGAAAGAGACTTAAATGTTAAAGTTAAGCTGGGAGGGAAAATAGTTGGGAAAACATTGCCTTTAATTCCTCAAAATCCTGGTTATGTCTCTTCTGTCTGTAGTTCTCATAGCTGAGAGAGGGGAGGTGAGCCCATATCCCTCCCTTGTTATTTACTCATGTGGCACCAACTTCAGGCTTCAACTTTAGGCAGAAACCAAACCATGAACATAGTTGTCCTTGAAGTAGCAACAATTTTTAAAAGCCACAGCACCTCAACAATTCTTCTGCTCTTTTTAAATGCATGCCAACTCTCTGCTTGGTGCCTTTTCACCTTTGAACTGGGTATGAGCCTGGCGGGGCACACTCAGGTGAGTGGGTGATGGTGATGTGTCATTTAATGATCCCGTGTCCGGAGGCAGGTGAGGTGTCAAGAAGGTGGTTTCTATTCTTCATCCCAGTAAAGAAGAGTTTGGGTACCTGGCCTGGCATCTCTGACCTCCTTAACATGAGAACATCCACTCTTTTCAGTGCAGGGCTTGGGCTTGTTTTTCAGCTTCAGCTTTTATTCCCTTTTTCCACATAAAGCACAAGCCCAAAGAGGACAACATCCCACCCCTGAGATCCTGGCGGTTGTTCTGACAGTGTGTTAATTAATCTTCTCACAGCGTGCTCTCCTTCCCAGGCGCAGTGCTCTCCATCTTGCAGCTCCAGGGATTGTGTCTGTACTGGCGGGTTGTGGTCAGAAATGGTTGGGATCAGGTTTTTCATGAACTGGGAGGTTTCTCAAAGAGCTGGTTTTCTTTTTCTGGTGTGGGTGCCCCTAAAATATCCAAGAGATGAGAAATGTCATAAGGGTGCCAGGAGGTGGCTTGGACCCCAGGCACCCTTCTAGCTGAGCTGATTTGGGCAGGAATGGGTGGTTTCACCCTTTGCAAGGCACAGGAAGAAGTGTCTGGGTGTATTAGGTGAGGAAAATCAATTTTCTAAAATAAAGGCAAACTCTGCTGGGGATGCTGTGTGGTGGAGAGACACCCCCTTGCTTTTCCTCTCCAAGGGTCTGGTGCAACTCTTCTCCAGAGACACTTGACATCTCCTACCTCCACATCTGCTGCTTTCTGACATCTCCATTCCAACATTTCCTGGGATCTGGGGTGCTGTGTGCCGAAACGCCTCATGGCAGTGCAAACACTGCGTTAGGTGGCTTGTCTGAGTCATCTCCGGGAAGCCGAGCCATGGCCAGCCCTGATGTTGGCATGTGCTGGCTGAGCAGATTGTGTTCCTTCACACAGGCTCCGGGGAGCTGCACGGGAGACACAACACGTCTGTCACACCGGAATGGGAATACGGAATCGTCCCCGGCTGCGGCAACGCGAGCCTGCGCTCTCTCTTCCCCATTCTGTTTCCTGCCTTCTATAGTTTTGATCTGGGTGTCACTGAGAGATTTGAATTTGCCTTGACACAATTCTAAACACAGCTATCCTTTATATGGATGTGGGTTTCAAATGGATCATTTATATTTATACATATATATATAAATGTATATATATAGGAGTCAAGGCAAGGCTGGACAGGGCTTGAAGCAACCTGGACTGGTGGAAAGTGTCCCTGCCCATGGCAGGGAGTTGGAACCTGGCAGTTTTAAGGTCCTTTCCAAATAAACTATTCTATTTTATTATGATATCTATAGATATGGATATACATATAGATATTTGTTCAACCCCATGTTCCCCCCAGCACCAACCCCAACCAGGAGTAGCTCTGGCTGGAAATGGTGGATGATCTTGTAATGTTTGAAAATACAACTTTCCACAAAAAGAAAGGCACATCTTTGTGGAATGTAAAGCATAACGCTGCTGGCAGTAATTGCCAGATGTGGGGAGAGATATTGGTTCCTCCCAGTAGTAAGTGCCCTTGGGATCTGTGCACTGGCAGTAAATGAAGATTTGGGGATGGAACTTGAGCTCCATTTCTGATGGCACTACAAGGTTTTGGCTTCTCTGTGAGCCTTTAAAGCAGTTGCGATTTGAAGAGTACATTGCTCATAATAAATACTGTACTACTGGTCTTTTCACCCTGAGTTTTCTCTATGACCATTTAATTTTCTACGGAGGTTGTACCCATGAACACTGAGGATTCCCAGGCAGCTGGCAAAGTACTTCTTCTCCACGAATCTCCGTGTTATATAATGTCTTACAGTATATGGGACAGAGAGTAGTTGCTACAGAATAAATAAGGCAATTAAAATACAATATACCCTTGCATCTCCATGAGTTATGGAGAGCATCCCATGGTTAAGAGTTCACCATAAATAGCTTCTGCCCTGTGGTGGGCTGTGAGGGATGGATGGATGGATGGATGGATGGATGGATGGATGGATGGATGGATGGATGGATGGATGAATGGATGAGAGGGTGCTGGCAGCAGTGGACACCAGCTGAGGACGTGGTGAGCATGAAGCACTGGGCGTGCATAAGGATGAGTTATAGAGAAGACTTTGTGCCTGAAAGATGCCTGTTGTGGGAAGGGTGCTGGGTACAACAGCACTATTCACATTGCTCACTGGCTGCTGTGGACAGACAGTGCCATTCACGGGGTGACCTCACTGTCCTCTAGAGAGCACGTGCCTTCACAGGATGGGGTCATCTGCATCAGGAATCACCAGAGCATCCCCCTCAAATGAGGATGTCTCATTCATGTGGATTTCAGGATTAAAATCAGCTCCAGTCTGGGCTGGAGATCCAGTGGAGCTCCACACACAACGGAGTGTGTAATGCCCACAATGGTTGCCTGGCTGGCCCCCATCTGTTCTCCCCTCCAAACTAAGGGATAATGGCAGTTTCCATGAGGATCCTTGCACTCCCAAAGCAGAGGTCTTGACACTGAGTGGGAAGAAGTTCCAAACTGCAGGGTGGAAGAAGGGACCTCTCCCCTCTGAGTATCTGGCACTTTCCTTGAGGGGTGAAATTCTCTACATTTTCACATAAGATTTTCTATTTGAATTTTGGATCCTTTCAGGCTTGCTGGTGGGGCAGGAGGGGTGGCAGTGACCTTGGTCGGCATCAGCACCCACTCAAGCCGGTGACAAATATTGCCAAATGTAGCGATAGGCGAAAAACTGGAGGTTTTAAATTCCAGACGTATCCCAGGAAATAGTTTGCTATTGATGTAACTTCTGAGACAGATTCCAGCTTCCAAGCCCCAGTGTTTTTTAAATAAACAGGAATGAGAGTCTGCAAAGGTCAGTTTGTGGCTTGGTGGGAAAAAGTCTTCGGTTCAGGATCAAAAGGAACTGACTTGGTTCAGAGGGCACAGAGGACCTTGAAGGCTGGCTGGTTTTAACTCTGGTCAGACGGTTGCATATGATGCCATCTTTTCATTGCCCTGGTATTTCGTTACTTAAATACACAAGTAGCTGAAAAACTTCAAGTCAGTATTAGAAGTTCATAATAATGTTTGCTCCTGGCATAAACTGTTAATGGGGTTTTTTCCCTCCCTGTTCCCTTGGCAAACAGCTCTCAGTAGTTACTGAAGTACAGCAAACCTCATCTTGGCTGGTGTCCATGGAGGGAATGGAGACCAGGCCGTGCTTCTGAGGTTGCTGCTGGTGTAAGCCCATGTTGCTGACATAGAGCCATAGAACCACAGAATGGTTTGGGTGGGAACTGACCTTAAAGACCATTTACCTTCTACTAGACCAGGTTGCTCCAAGCCTTATCTAGCATGGCTTTGAACACTTCCAGAAATGGGGCATCCATGGTCTCCCTGGGCAACCTGTGCCAGTGCTTCACTACCCTCATAATTTCCTCCTAATATCCCATCTAACCTTGCTCTCTGTCAGTATGAAACCATTCTCCTTTGTCCTGTCACTCCATACCCTTGTCTCTTCCCTGCTCTCTTGTAGCCTCTTTAGGTACTGGAAGGTGCTGTAAGGTCTCTTTGAGTTCCTTCCCATCCCATCCCATCCCACCCCACCCACCAGCTGTGCCTGGCTCTATCCTCTGCTTCTGTCTCCAACCCCTGCTCCCAGCCCGACTCCCTGCTCCCAGCTCCATCCCCTGCTCCCAGTTCTATCCCACCACGAGGTCCAGGGATATGGGTTTGGGTATTGCACTGTTGTTCACACACATGGGAGGACAGGGCTGGGAACACAAACAAAGCTTGGCAGTGTCTGTCCCAAACATGGACAAAATCCAATTGTATCCTGAGGATGCACATCTGATTCACCGCATGCTGTTTAACCCTCCAGTCCCTGGGCTCGTGCACTATGTGAGCCCAAAGAGCAGCTTTCAGAAAGCACAAAGACTCATCCTTGAAGGAATCAACAAGCTCACAAGTGATATTTTGGCTCTAAAAACCCAAAAGTGATTTTTCTTGCTGATTTTAAATAAACCCCCCAAACTCCAGCATCCAGGAGATTTCCAGGCTTGCTACTCTCCCCCACAGTTCAGGTGGATGCAGCAACAGCAGGATTTGCAGGCGTTGGTTGGGTTTTTCTCCCCTCAGAGATGCTTCATTAATCACCTCTTCTGCCAGAAGATTTTGGAGGCATTCAAAGACTGGAGCAGGGTGCAGATTTTAGATCCATGGCTAAGCCCAGTGCAGTAGTGGGAATGGCTCCTTTGGGCACAGGGAAATGTGGCTGTGGCATCCCGAGTGGGTTTGTAGAAAATATATTTTCTATGCAAAATTCTGGTAGTGATGTTCAGAGCAGTTATTTGGGAACCTCCTGCCTTGCAAAACTCTACCACAGCATCTTAGGAACACAAAGCATTTCAGGTGCTAAATAAATAATAAATAAATAAACAAACAAGGGCACTTCAATTTTCCTTTCAAGAGAAAGGTGCTCAGAGTCAGCCCAAAGTGGAGGCTGTGTCAGAAAAATGAGGTGTATTTTGGGTCTGCATTTGATTTGCAGGATGCCTCGGTCTTGGATGTGGCGGTGGGTGCAGGTGCCCTTGGAGCAGGGACAGGCACAGGACTCCAGATTCCTCACTCCCCTCACATTTTTAATCCAACCTGACATTAATTTAATACCTGGAGAAAAGCAGGTTGTTGTTATCACCAGCAATCAGTCCCTGCTCTGGGTGTGTTGTGGGAGGCAATGTTGGCACAGGAGCTATTTGGGATTAGGGGCACCCTTGCCCCTCCTGCCTCGTGTTGGATGTCCCAGGTTTACACACCACAGGATCTCCTTTCCATAAACTCTGGATTTATGGTCATCCACAATATGGTTTCATCCCTTTTCTTGCTGATAGTCCCTCTTTGGTGCTGCTGCTGCAACAGTGACATTAAGTTTGGTTATGATTTTTGTAAGGTCCTGCCTTATAACTTAGGGCATAAAGTGAGATTGCAATGGCATAGTAGGAATATTGCTTTTATACTGAAAATTATGCAAATAGTATGAAATTGGAATAGGGCTGAGGTTCTCAAAAAATATGGTTAAAAAAATTAAGAAATTCCTATTGGTGATGCTTCATCCAAACTTGAACCATTCCAAATCCTGAAGTTTTGCCAGCTCTGGGGATGAGCCAAGTTCAGGCTTACCTTTGCTCATACCAGAACCATTCCACTTAAATGCATGGCATTGCAACAGCAGCATCAGGAGAGCAGCCCAGCCCTGCTGCCACCATCCCCACTGGGCTCTTGGCAACATGTGTTGGCACGAGTGCCCTGCAGTGCTCAGGGGTGCCCTGCCACAGCCTCTTGGGATGCAGAGGAGAAGGCAGGGAGGCTGTGAAAGGCTGGGAAGGCAACCTGGAAATAAATAAATATACAGTGATTGCTAATGACCTGTCTGAGCAAATGGATTTCTCCAGCTCCTAGCAAAGGGTTTGGTGTCTGTTAGGGAAAATATTTGTTGTTGGCAGGAAATGAGGATTTCCTGCAATTATCATTATGAACAGGAGTGGGCTGGGAGGCTGTGCTGGGACTGAGTGCCCAAGAGTGGGATGCTGAGGGGTGGGACAGTTGAGTCCTGCAGTGTTCACTGCTCTCTGATTCCATTCATTGCTGTGCCTGCTGTATTTCTCCTGATTTGTGGGATTCATCTCTCCAGCATCTCCCTGGGGCTCTGTAGCACCAGAGGGATTCCTGTTGGTGGGTCATGTAGCAGCTTTTTTTTTTTGCACTTGTGGAATCTCCCTGACCGTCCTCACTGTCATTGGGGCAGTTAAAGATCTCCAAAAGACAAGAGCAGATCTGTGAGTAAAACCAAATTACCTCCACAGGCTCCAAAGGCAGTGTCAATACTAATGACTTAAAATCTTCTTTTTACTCTTGTTTTTGGCTTGTTTAATACTGAGGTGTGAAGTGACTTGGTAAGATAGTAGATGCTTCCAATCCTGGCTCGTGAAAACTGTTTTTCACACCGAACAGAATAAAAACAAAATTATCCATTAAAGCAGTATACTTTCAATGCACCAAGTAAGCACTAGTGCCTGTTATGGCAGAATGAGAACCGGAGCTGAGTAAATCTTGTTCTTTTGTGGATGAAAAGGGAAGAGCTGGAAGGCAGATATGGAAAACCAGGGCAGGGTTGTGGTACTCACCAGCAGCAGGGCAGGGAGCCATCCCCTCTGTACTGGGGATGCTGCTGCAGGCAAGTTCTGCAGCACCTCAGCCTGATGAAAGGGAGTGCCTTCGAATTGCTCAATGCCTCCATAGATAAAATTTAAAAAAAAAAATATTAAAAAGCAGATGAGTTTGAGGTCCCTGCAATGGCAACACCACGTATAACGCAGCTCTGCTCTGCTCCAGGCACAGGGGCTCCATTTGCTTTTCACACACCCCATCACTGCCTCCTGTGTTTTCCTTCCTCAGGTATTTCAGTCATTCCCAACACTTCATCACTTAGAGGCTCCTTCTGTGGGAAGACAGGGAATGTGTGAGACCCCCAACCTCCTCCCCATGGCAATGTTGACTTGGGAGCTGCATGTGGCAGCGATCCCCGGTGCTCCTGGGAGGAAGAAGGCTCTGTCTTCCTCTTTTTGGGGAGTCCAAACTGCAGCAAGTGAGGTGCTGGTGAGACTTATTTGGGGCATCACTGAGCTGGCAACGTGCTTGGTCAGAGCAGGACCCCAGTGCCTGTGCTGCAGCCTGGACCTGTTGGCAAAACTGCTGAGGTGCTCCTTGGTTCTAGAGACAGGTGGTTACTGGAGCCCCAAGGTTGAGCCATGCCTGCTACTGCTCCCTCCTCATCTCCCTTCCTCCCCTTCCCACTCACTGGGAAACCAGCCTGGGGATGAAGTTGTGGAAGATTGTGGGTGTCTTAAGAGCAGTGGAGAGCTTTGAACCCAAGTGATGTGTGTGTGTGTGTGCATGGCCTGAATCACATCAGCTGCTATAATGAAGCTCTACAGAGCTTCAAAACCAAAGGAAACTCATTTTCCAGCCTCATTTTCCAGTCTCCAGCACCTGGCCCTCCTCCTCAGCAGCACGGATGAGTGCTTTCCCTGGCACAAATGCCAGGTAGGATTTACTGTGATGCAAACGACCGAAGCATTTATTTATAATGATATAAAGATAACAATGAAGGCTGAAGGTGTATTACAAGGAGAAGTTTGCCTTGGAGAGTGTTTCCAGCTTGAGCCAGGCAGAGAATCCCCCAGTGGAGGTGACTTTGTTGGCTCAGGAGGGCTGGCAGAGACGCATCATTCCCGCATGGAGCAGCCCCGCTCGCCGCCTGCTTCCCCCCTTCCCTTCTGGCACCGGGTTATTTTCAGCTCTCTGAAGCAACTGTAGCCCAGTGTGCTAACAGGAGGTGATGACAGCTTGGGAGGTAGGGCCGGTGGTGCTGACAGCTTGGAGCGTTACACCTTTCCCGGGAAAATTGCGGCAATCACCTGGCAGGGTGGAAGAGAAAAAAGGTGTTTGAGCACAAGCCGTGATCCCTGTAGGGATTTGCTCTGGTAGATCCACTGTGTTTGCAGGGATGTGTTTCAGGGAAAAACTCCCAGCTGTGGGTTTTACCAAGGGAAGAGTTGTATGAAGGAATTTTGTTAGGGATTTCTGCGGCTTGCTCCCTGTAGGGCTGGATGCTGCAGTCCCTGATGGGGACACATACTCAAAGGTAGGGAAACCCGAGGAAAAGGAAGGATATGGGGAGTGAGTTGGATCCTGGAGACTTCCCAGATTGTATCCTGCATGGTGTGGAGCATCACAAGACCCCATGGGAAGAAGACATAGCCTGAGCTTGGTCACCAGTATGCAAGAGTGGCATGTTCTAGAGCAACCCTGCAGCTCATTCCAGAGGCCAAGTGTTTGTTGTTTGTATTTTTAGACAATTTTTCAGGTCCTTGCATTAGCAATATCTCATTTTCTTCCTCTCCCTGAGGGATTGCCCACATGCTTGATTGTGGCAGCTTCAGGGAGAGCTGGGGGAAGAAAAGCCAGCACCTCAAATGGTCAGATATGGGTCATTGTGGTTGGCAAAGGTGGTTTGGGTGCAGGGTGTGTTACAGATACTCCCGAAAGCCACCTGTGTCAGATTCAGGAGGGTGTCTGGATTCCCATGGTTTTCCTGACCAACAGCATTGAGGTGCCTGCTGCCCCTTTTTCTGTGGCACTGAAGGCCAAGGTTGTGGAGAGGCTTGGAGGGGGCCCAGGGCTGCCTGGCCATGGGGAACAAGTGCCACTTTGTGCCACCAAACCTGCTCTTTGGCTGAAGTCAATAGAGGTTTTGACTGCCCAGTTTTGCCAGCTCAGCACTTCAGCACGTGCTAAATTCACCCAATAAATAAAAACTGAGTAAAGAACTCCTGATGGGTTGAGAACAGACACTGCATTGACGGCGGCGGCTGATCCACAGCCAGCTCATGGAATGCTGGCTTGGTGATCACCATCCATCCTGGGTTCTCTCCTGACCCAGCCCCTGGGAAGGCAAGGTGTGGGATGTTCTGGCAGCCAGTACCTGTGAAAACTTGCGTTCCAAGCTGTCAGACCTGTGTCAGAAGGACCTGCAGGTGGCCTTCCTCTGCCAGCAGCCACCGCAGTGCTGGGAGCACCAGGACTGTTGGAAGGGGTTTTCCATCCTCTTGCAGGGAAGGCAGAAATATTACCTGGGATAACTCAATGCTTGGGTTGCAGCGTGTGTGGATTTGAGCAGGGAACATGAGGCTGTTGGCTCGATTGTCTTGCTGAAGTCTCATAAAATGCAAAATTTCCCTGAAAGTCAAGTAGCTTCATGGCTGTTCTCTGAGACATGTCCAAGCTTGGAAACACTTTTCCTATGGATGGGAAGAATGTGCTGTGGAGCTGTTTAGTTGCTCTCCAGGCTGCATCCTCCTTCATTCATCACTACATGCATCAGTCATCTCCCTCTCTGAAGCACTGCAGAGCATCTCCCATCCTCTCAGCATGTTTTATCCCACCTGGAGCACCCTGGCATGTCCACACCTGAGTACCAAGCTCTGGAAAGCAACAGGACCAGGAGACGAACTCAATCAAGAAGGAGAAAAATTAACATTCCTTGAAGTGCCAGAGTTTTGTTTGTAGAAGGGATTTGCACTTCTGAGAGGGCTGTTGACTTTCAGGAGACTTAGGGTATTCAAGTGCCTAAATCACTGTTGGAAATATGCTTGCAAATTTTTTAAGTACTTAGAAAATATTCCTCCTATGTCCTCAGGCCTCCTCCAGTGGTAATTGTGAGTTGCCCATTAACCACAACGTGCAGATCTCTACTTGAAGCTGTTGCACATTCAGCACCCAGAAGACAGACCTCATGGAGAGGCACGGCTGAGGATGACGTGGGGACTGGGTGCAGTTGCATATTTAAAGGACAAATGCCTATATTTTCACACAGGCTTAGGGATTTGGGGTTTTTGAAGGTTTCACAGGCTGAAGGCATGTGAAATGTGGCTTCTTCCAACTTGAGCAGTGGCCAGCTCCTCCTGGAACAGCAGGAAATTCTCTTAGATACAGCAGCCTCTGTGTTGTCTCCTGCAGTGACTTCTTTTACCATGTGTGTCATGCAGTGCAGCACCCAAAGCCTCTCAGCAATGTGTGGTTCATGGGTAGCAACACAGCACAGGTACCTCTGATTTATTAAGAACTGAATGGAGAGTGACATAGAACCCCTCCATCCCCCTTAGGGGCTGCCTAAATGGGTGATCTTTCTACATTTACAGCCTGGGGTAAGTTATTTTGGGCAAGTTGCTCCCAGCTTACCTGGATTTGAAAGAAAAACCTCAGGCAAACGTGTCTGAATTCCCTGGGAATGTCAGTGGGGATGTTTTGAAGCAAGGCTATGTCTCAGGCTGTGTGTTTGGTCCTGAATTGTGCCAGGGCAGACACAGGAAGCAGCCCTGACACTCTGTGCCACCACTTAAACCGTGTCCCCAAGTGCCACATCTACACAGTTTTTAAGTTCCTCCAGGAATGGGAGCTCCACCCCTGCCCTGGGCAGCCTGTTCCAGTACATGACAACCCTTTTGGTGAGGAATTTTTCACTAATATCCAATCTAAACCTCCCCTGGCACAACGTGAGGTTGTTTGCTCTTATCATAGAACCAGAGAATCTCACCCCTCCTGGTGTGCCCTCTATCTTATCCCAGCCTCATGATTTCCCCCCCACGCCTGTCTCAGCTGCCTCTCTCCCTTTGCCTTTGCAGAACCGCCAGACTTTCAACAGCCTCACCTGCCTTAGCGCCGCGGCCGAGGACGGCTCCCCGCGGCCCCCCGG
>JAOXXN010000082.1:32903093-32933583 GCA_026770055.1 Myrmophylax atrothorax | reverse complement strand
TTCCACTGAGACTCGAACTCACGACCTTGGGATTCGGAGTCTGGAGTGCTCTCCATTACACCACGGGACCGCCCCTGGAAGGCATGTGAATGAGTGTGTAATGGGGATAAGTTGGTCTTTTCTCATTGTGTGCAGATGTGGAGAGCACATCCAAGTTCTGCTAACAGGTGGATTTTTAAAGGGAAGAAAAGCTTGGCTTGTTACCTCTGTAAAAACACCTAAAGCTGTCTGTGAAGAAATATTAGGCTCGTGAGTATTCCAGCTTAAATAACCAGTTGACACAGTATTTGGATGTCCCCTTTGCATTCCAGACAACTATCTAGGTCTGTTGATTTTGGTCTTCTTAATGTGATCGATCAAACAATGAATAACCTTCTATTGCCTGGACAAGGAGGCAAACAAATAAATAAAACCAAGTAAGAATTCCAAAACAATAGTAACACAAAATAAAACAGTGTAAATAAATACTCTGTACTGAGGTAAGCAATTTTACGTGTTAATTTCCTCTTCCCAAACTGCTGAATTAAAAGCTATTCCCATGGATAAATAGTTTGGATATCTGCGCTGTGTCAATTACACCTACACTTGGGAAAATTGCTTTAAAATATTAATAGCCTAAAATATTACATTGCATATAACAATAATGACCACCTGAATGCAGTACTATCCTTGCTTCTTTTTTCTCTCCTTGTCTTTTGGCAATGCAGCATTTTAGCCTGAAAATGGAGTGTCCCAGCACCAGTGTGCTCCAAATGAAGATGTGTGCATTTTAAAGTGAGTGATGAAATGGGAGCATTTTGAAAGGTGTTACCCCTTTTCACAGTGGCACGTACAGCCAGAGTCTTCAGTCACTTGTCAGGTGCCACGTGGCTTCTGAATAAAGGGCTTTATTGAGGTTTAAGATGCTGTGGATGGTGTGAGATCCCTCTCACCCATGAGCTCCTTGGCATCTCTTGCCACCCCAAATCCTCGTGCTCAGCACTGCTGCCCTTAGTGAGGCTTTGCTGGGCATTTGTGTGAGTAATGGACAACCCAGATCTTGGGGCCTGGTCCTCTGTGCAATGGGGTGACAAACATCCTTGTTTCAAGCTCAAGCCCCAGATATTTCACATTTCAGCTCCCACCAGTTTTTGGCTGACTGGGATGCCTTGCCAGGCATGGTGAAAGTCAGGTCTGCTTGGTCTGAGTTATATCCAAAGGTCTGAAGAGGTTCCTGTTTGGTCTGGGCAGAACTGATGTGGGTAAGAAGGTCATTTGGGCAGACACATGAAGGCTGGTGAAGTGATAGCTGCCCTCCTGGTGAAGTGGAGAGAGGTTCTCAGGTCTCTGTGAAATCCGCTGCTGCTGCCCCTGGAGAGCTCCCAAAGCTGCTCCATCATCACTCCATAGGGGCAAAACCCTTCAGCAGCAGCTGGACAATGGGGAAAGATTTCCCAAGGGCTGCCTCTTTCCAGGGCTGGTAGAGGAAATGTCCTCCACTCTCTGCAGCTCTGCTACATTGTTCTGCAGCAGTTTGCTTTTCATTCTCTGCTAGGAAACCCTCTTGCTCCATTGCTGTTTGCCCTGATTCTGAAGCTGGTAGTCACAGGCAGGCACAACTTCCTATGCACGACCTTCTGCTCTGTAAAGAGTGGTGCTGCTGCCCTTCAGATGTTTTACTGCATGTAAATATACACAGATCTGAGGGGAACATTGCTCATATAAAGAGTTAGGCTGGAAGCCTTCTAGTCCAATTCACTGCTCAATGCAGGGCCACCTTCCAAGCCAGATTGGGTTGCTCAGGGCCTTGTCCAGCCAAAATATTCAGGGATGAAGATCCCACAGACTCCCTGGGTGATGCCTCAGTGCTGCACCTCTCTCAGGGTGGAAGAACCTTGTCAAGAACCTTTGTTAAGAAAGGTTAAGATCTTAACTTTTGCTTCTCTGTTAAGAATCCTTGTGCCTGATCACAGCTTTCCTGGCTGCAATGCTTGTCCGTCCCCTTGAAGTCTTCTGAGTATCTGAAAAGCAAAAAGAAGCCCTGGTAGGGGTTCATTGTCCATTCATAGAGCTCCACAAATACAGCTCAAGATGTAGCGCGCAGGATCTGTAGATGTGGGTTTTACTGGTAAATGGAACTAAACTGCCTTATTAACTAAGAAAATCAGTAGCACATGTCCCAAACTGCTCTCCATCATTGAAACCTCCAGATGTCCTCCACTGTCTCCTCCCTTGGCTCCATTCTTGGTTGTGAGCTCTTTCTTCATCCCTGATGGTGCAAATCTGTACCCCAAGCAAAACTGTTGTGCTGCTGCCTCATTTCTTTGTGTGCTGAAACGCACCTGGTCTTTCACCTCATCTTGACATGGCAATGGCCTCTTTGAAAGGGAGTTAGTTCCCTGGGGTGTTATTTCTAGCTCCTCATCCTGTTCTTCAGGCCTTCCCAAAGTACTGTCTGCTGGCAGTCAGGGCACTGAACTGGGGGCTGTTCTGATGCCCAGACACGAACTGTTTCTCTTCTGGGTTTCAAATTTTTGCTGATAAAGCTCAGATGGTGACAATCAGCATCCTCAGAACAGATGCTTCCCTCAGGTTAGGAAAGCATAATTTTTATCTTGTCGGAGCAGTACCTGAAGGGTAACACCTCCCTCACCGGAGAGGAAGGTTCATTTTATAGGTGGTTTCCACCCTTGTGTTCTAGCACTGTCTTCTGTTGCGCCCTTATCTCACAAAGATTGCGCGATTAAAAAAGGGAGTGGAACTGGTTTCTCTGTCTATGAATAGATGGACTATTAGAGACTGTTGGCACCTGAGAATGGGCTTGTTATCTTCAGATAACAAAGGAATTGTTCCATCCTGGGGAAGGTCAGGCTACACAGATTCCCTGGAGCAGGCTGGGATTGAGGTGACGAGCATTCACAGAATCACGGACTATTCTGAGTTGGAAGGGACCCACAAGGATCATCGAGTCCAACTCTTAAGTCAATGGCCCATTACAGGGGATTGAACACCTGACCTTGGCATTATCACAACCAAGTTTTAGCCAACTGAGCTAATTCCCTTAGAAGCAGGGTTAAGAAGCCATTTACAAACAAAGCTTGGGAAGGTAAAAAAATCAAGAAGGGAACACACCTCTGCAGAAGAGACTCCTTTATGATGAGATAAATTTGTGTGAATGGGAGCTGCAGAAGAAAGGTTTCAATTTGATGTGGGAACAACTTCTGAAAGAAAGTCCTCCTAAGAGGACCTGGAAAGGGGCTGACAAACGATGGGAGAGAACCAGAAGTTGGGAAGTGCAGATAGGCTCTACTGTTGCATTATTTGGCTCTGTAGATTTTCTTGCACATCTCTACAGAGTGATTATTTTTGCAAACATTACACAATCGCTCTGCTATGTATTTTAATAGTTATTTATCCCTGAAGTGGTAAATTATGAAGTAGAGGGACTTCAAGGGTGGGATGCATACAGAAATTTAAGTTAAAATTCCTGGAGAGCTGGAAAAGCCATCATTAATCTCCATTTCTGGCTGTGGGGTCTCAGGGAGAAGTATTGAAGGGAGGACCTACGTCCTGAGAACACACTTAGAAATCTTCTGTGCCTGGGATCTGTTTGGTTGAAGGAAGCATAAAAAGCACATGGGGGTAATACATGCTGTGTCCCAAACACAGCCCTGTTATGAATAATCAGAATATTATGTGTAGGGGTTTGAATGGATTTAGCAGGTTTGAGGGACAGAGTGTTACTGAATTTTTTTTTCTTGTTGTGTCCTGAAAGTCAGGGACAGATTGAAACCCGCTGGCTCCAGTGCTTAGAATATGGTTCAAAAGACCCCACTCCTGGCTCAGAGTTTCCAAACCCTGCTGGGAATCAGAACATATGTCCAGAAGAGCATCAGATACCTAGAAAAAGTTAGAAGTAGAAGTAATTTTGCTTATCTTCTGAGCTGAATCCCAATTAAAATGTTTGCTGACAACTTTCTGATGCTTACTGTAACTTTAGCTTTTTCCCCCCCACACACTACAGAAACAGCATATTCTTGTCATGCAGCTGTTGCTTACTGTGTCTTCCTTCTGCTTTGGGTGGATTTTCCCATGTTCATATCCGTAGCTTTTGAATCCTTCTGTCAGTGAACAGCTGCAGGCTGATACTAGATAGAGCTGATTTTTTTTTTTTCTGTGTTCACACACAAGGAGGCTTGTGAACAAAAGATTTTTAAGGAAGCTGATAAATGAACAAGGTCTTTTGGACGATGCAATGTTGCTAACGTTGGGGACAATAAAAATCCTTGTGCTTGTACTCAGTGGAAGCGAAGGAAGACATAACTCAAGCTGTTTTATCTGTGAGCCTCCGAGCTTTTCCCTACAGGCTTGAGAGAGGATGTTCTCTAATGAACTCATCTTTCATGTGACAGAAAGGGAAATGCTATCTCACAGCCTAATGCTTGCCTTGCTGTCTGCCATGCAACTTGGACGTGGCTTTGTGAGGGCAGCCCCTGTTTTTTGAGCTTAAGGAAGGATCAGGGTTTCCCCCGCACTTCCACATCGGACGTGCGAGGATCACAGAGCGTCCCTCTGTCTCCAAGGAAAGCAGATACAGTTATCTCGATGTGTGTCCATCTCAGACATGCTCTGAGGTTCGATTCAGTACATTTTTCCAGCTGTTGGGCCCAGCCAGGCACAGTGACTGCCATTGTCTCTCGAGGGGATGGAAACGGGAGCGTGTGTGGAGAACCATAATGTACATTTGTCCCATTCTTGCATCTCTCTTAGGTTTCCTTGCAGCTTTGGGTTTTGCCTGTGGACCCTGGGGACATCAGCTCCACTTGTTTGTTTTTCCTTGACTTCTTTTTCCATTCTTCAAGTAATTCTTTCACATATATGCAAAAAAAAAAAAAAGGCAAACCAGCGGTGACTGACCCATTTAGCTGCCACCATTCAGAGTCCACTCTTGCTTGAGAGGACACAAGAACACAGACAGATTCTAGTGCTGTGGGAAGGGTCACCATGGGGAATTATCTGGCCAGCTCACCCCAGGAGAAGTACAGGAGGATGGTTTTTTTGTTTGTTTGTTTGTTTTTTGTTTTTTTGTGGTTTTTTTTTAAGAGGGAAAGGGAAAAGCCAGGAGACACAACAATGGGTTTGGCACAGAGCTGGCCACCCTTTGCCCCCTCTGCCAAGGGACTTTGCCAGCATGGACATTTGTGTGTGCTGGGGAGAGCAGTGTGGGCTCAGCTTGGAGGGAGGCACGTACAGACAGATGGACAGGGGAGGGTAGAAGGGTTATGCCCAGCTCTGCTCAGCCTCCCTGAGAGAGCCCTGTGTCACAGCTGCTTGGGACACTGCCAGTGGTGGGCTCTGGTGTGAGCATGGTGAGAGGCAGAGGGAAGCATCAAGCCTGATAGTGGAACGGAAGAAAGAAGCATTAAAATAAATTTGGGAATAGCTGGAGACAAATTACTGGGTTAGGTGGATCCTTGGTCTGAACTGGCTCATCTGTGTTCCATTGTTTTCCCACTTTGCTTCATGTGTCTCTTGTCTCAGGTGCAGTATTGCAATATTATTGGGGCAGAAGATTGTGCCATTGGTTTGTGTTTGTACAGTCAGACACCTGGGAACACACTGTCCATGTGCCAGCAAGGAGATCCAGGTTAATCTCCACCTTCTCTTAGGGCAGCCGAGTCATGACAGACCTGTGATCTCCTTCCCCAACAAGGAGAGAGCTGTGAGAAGAAATACATGGAGGTTTCCATGGCATTCACCTGTTACACAGGTGATAAAAGGGCAGAGGGAAAATATTACATGATTTTTGACAGCTTAAGACAGTCGAGCCAACTTTGGGCAAATGTGAGCCTGCCAAGGCACAGTGCTCTGTTGGTGCAGGTCCGTGGGCACTGCAGCCTGGTGGAGGAGTCACACTTGAGGGACATTTGTCTTGTGGTCAGCTGGTAAAAGTGCAATACTTTGGCTGAATTATCTCTCATATAAACTGACCCAAAGCCAGAGTGCCATCTTTTGCTGTGGGAAAGTTATTCCCTGTTTTCATCCCATCAGAAAGATCAAGACATGTAACTGAAAGGGATGAGGAAAGGAAGTGTGAAGGGGTAGGTGGTATATGGGATACAGCTGGTCCACTGGGGGCACTTCCCAACAAATCCTCTCCTAATCTTCACACAGGAAAGGTGCTCCTTATTAAATATAGCTGAGCTTTTTCACTGTCCCACAGACCTTTCCATGCTGCTCTTCTCTTCCTCAGCCCCTACAGAAACTTGGCAGTGGCGATGCCTCTGGTGTCCTGTGATTGCTGCTCAGCATGCTGAGTGGTACCATCTCATTTCTTCCCTGGGCTCTTTGCCCTCCACTTCAGACCCACCTGCAGCTTCTCATTGTGCTGCCACACGTGTGGCTGGAAACATCATGGGAGCCTGGATTGTGGTTTCCAGCCCCACAGGGACAGAGTGCATGAAGTGTCTTCCTAAGAGTGGGGTCTCATGCTGGGGAGATGGTGCTGCTCGCCCCACCTTACTGTAAATACTCCTCACCTGACACTGAAGAGGTTCCTCAGAATCCTTTTGTTTTCTGTTCCTCCTAATGATGGCTTAATGCTGTGGTGAAGACACGGAGGGGGCAGTGTGAGCAAGGGGAACATGTGGGACCTTAGGCACAGAGGGAACAGGGCCAGAGAAGAAAAATCAGAGGAACAAGAGGAAGATTCTTTGGGGAGGAAGAGGAGGACAGTAAAAAGCGTCAGTTGTGAGAAGTGGAGACTTGCAGCAAAAAGCCCAGCTGAAACTGTGCATGGGGGTGCTGTGCCAGCAGGAGCTAAGCTACAGCAATGGGGGCTGATGGAGAATGACAGCTG
The DNA here is from genome assembly GCA_026770055.1 of Myrmophylax atrothorax. NCBI lineage: Eukaryota > Metazoa > Chordata > Aves > Passeriformes > Thamnophilidae > Myrmophylax > Myrmophylax atrothorax. Next base: position 32,926,745 of record JAOXXN010000082.1, on the reverse strand, counting down.
CAGTTTAAGTCAAGGAAGGCTTCAGGGCCATCTTCCATCATATTTTGACAGGCTGCAGCATGGTACTGGCCCAGAGATCCTGCACCATCTCAGTTGGCATGAGGAGGGATTAGGAAATCTGGCAGTAGTCTGAGCAAACCGAGGAGCTGAGGAGAAGGAACACGGTATCAGACAACCCAAATGCTATAAATGCTTTTAGCTAAAGACTTGAAACAATATGTCTTGGTGGGGATTGTTTACAGTGACTTAATATTTTACACTGAGGGATTAGTATTATCTATAAAACCTTATTAGTGGGAGCAGTAGTTTGTAAATGAGAGAAACAAAATTTTTGCTCTAAAAAGTAGCATGGGATTAGAAGGGATCACCTCCAGTCCCAAAGCAAGTCCTCTGAAAATCATAGGCTGCTGAACACAGGTGCTGAGCTCCAAGGGGTTCATCAAGCCTTTATTCCCAACAATCCATCAGAGCTCAGAAGATTTTTGAGCACTCTATAAGAAAATCCTTCAGGAAAAGCCCCCAGAAAAGCCATGGGAAGATTGTGTCATGCGAGAGTGGGGTAGATCAAGGTCAGCTCACTGTTCACTAACAGGGAGTTTTACTTCACTGTTGTTCCCTAAAATTGGTTGTTCATCCAATGGCTTCCAAAGGCTTTGTCAGTCAGGAGGCTGCTTGTGTTCAGAGGATACACTGACCACCAGCCAGGAATGCTGGAGGTTCCAGTGCTCTGAGGATGGTGACCTGCATGTTCCTTAAAACTGTGGTTGACCAGAGAAAGGCAAAATCCGTGGTTTTCATGGAATCATCACATTCATTGGCTGGTGCAAATGAAGAGCAGTTCAATGTCATTTCCAGCTCCCATGGAGGTTAAGCTCACACCTTTGAACCCCAGTCACAGGCATAATTTTCTCCCTCTGGGAGTTTTCCCATTTAGTTATAACCTCCTTTCTGTAAGTTTCTAAAATTTCATCTGTGCTGGGGAAAGAAAATTGGAACATCAGATGGAACACCAGAAAAGGTGTCCCTTGATGTGTCTCCTGATGTCTGTGGGAGCCCAAGTGCCTTCTACTGGTAGGCACCATTCTGCTCAGTTTTAACCACTTCTGGGGTGTTCACTGGGTGGCATTTTTGACAAAACTCTTCCCTCATGTGCCACAGTAGGAACTTTCCAGTTACACATCACAAACTTGAGTGGGGTATGGATGAGGCTGTGAGCCTGAGAGTAACTCCTTTTTACCTGCCAGTATTAAAGGGCATGGAAGAGACCTCTCTGCAAGGAGAGCAAGAACTGTGGGAGGTTGAGAAGCCCTGCTGGATTGTTCCCACCTCTTCCTCTGTGCTCCCAACTTTTGGTGGTTAAGAGGTGGGATACTCAAGGATAGAGCTTCATATCCATAAACCTACCCAGAAGTCCTCTGGTCACAGTTTGAGTTACTATCAAGTCAAAACCACCTCGGTGTGGAGGAAAAAGAGCTTCTAAGAAGGTGTCAGAGACTTTCCTATGTGTTTTTTGAATGATGGAGGTTTCTTTGAGCAGTTGTACAGTCCAAGTTGGCATTTGAGGTTTTTATTTCCCTGTGAAGGTAAAATTCTCCCCATAATTTGTGGCTCCAGAGCTTGGGGCCACATGAAAAAGCCACAAGACCAAATAGAACAGTCTGGATACTGTGGCTGTGGGGAGGAAGGTCAAGGCTACTTTCTGGTTTGTGTTGTTGTTTTTGTTGTTTGTTTGGTTTGTGGTGTTTTGTTGTTTGTTTTTTTCCCCCACAAAGAATTGACCCAGCAGAAACACTCAGAGAAAAGTGACAAATACAGAGTTTTCAGAGCCAGGAAGAGTTAGTGGCAGAGTTTTTGATGAGGTAGGAAGGCAAGGGCTGTTTGCCAGTGCTGGGGACTGGAGGGCAGTAGGAACAGAATGCACTGGGTATCACAGAATATTCTGAGTTGAAAGGGCCCCACAGAGATCATCAAAGTCCAACAAAATAGCATGGGAATTGCTGGGGAGAATAAAAAATCTGAGAATTTCTTGTACAAGGCATGCAGACAATCATATCAGTAATATCCTATCACTGTTTTTTATCACAAAGATAAAAGGGTACTAGGTGAGTACAAGGAGAGAAGGACAGATCAGACAGTTTTCATTAGAAAAAAGCAATCCTGTACAATGTTGAGTTCTTTTGTAAACTGGTTTCAGTGTCTCTGAAATTGTGTAAAGGAAAAATCAGGAAAAGAGCCAATCTCATTTTTTAAAATAAAATAGTGTCATTTTTCTCTTTGAAGCAACTTTTTCAATGAGACATTATATAGAGTTTGTGTGATCTCTCTGTCAAAGAAAATCTGAGCACAGACTGAAATTCTCAGGACTGTCCTGAAGCAATTTATCATTGCTGATGAAATTTGTGTCTGTGGAGAAGCATGGACTTTTCAGTCTTTTTTCTGCTTGAAACTGAGCTGAATTTGGGCTTTCAAAATCCTTTTGTGTGAGTGGAATCCACAGTGCTGGGTACATCTCCTTAAGAAACTCCCAAATACCTCTGACTTCTGTGGGGAGTTTTTGGGGGTTTTTTGGTTGCTTTTTTCTGTTTTCTTTCCTTTTTTTTTTTTTGTTTTGTTTGTGTTTTTTCTTATTTTTTTTTCCAAATTCTACTTGTGTTTGTGTTTCTTCCCAGTTTATTATCACCTGCAGCTTTGATTCATGCTCAGGTCAATCATTCACACCTGAATGCAATTTAGTAACATCAGAACTGACACTGATGATTTTAACACCTCAGGAATGAAAAAAACAAACTCATTCCAATATGATTCATTGTTGTTTTTTTTTTTTTCATTTCCATTTGTTTCTGCTCTTCCAGTCTGTTTGCTGCCCACATGTTTGGTTGTTTGTATTTTTTTTTTTCCCAAGCCAATTTGGACTAATTTCTGCACTGATGCTTTCATAGGACACAGGATCAAATATTTTAATAAAATCCAAGCGCATTGTATCCTCATGTATTCCTTTCACCCACTAATTGTGTAATCCATCCACAAATTCATCAAACTTATCTGGCAAAGAAACTCAATTTTCTGAACCTCTTGCTGCCTACTTCTCACTACTTGCTTCCCCTGGAGATGTCTAATGATGTCCCACCCTCTGCAGCTCCCCCTTGGTGTTTCTGTGCTGTATTTTGGATAGAAACTGGACTTAAAGGACAAGGGAGTCTCATGGCCACCCTGCAATACACTGGGGTGTCCTGGGAAGAAGGAATGCTTCTGGGAAGGGTGTGTTACTGCATGCACCACCAGATGAAACAGTTCCCTGCCAAACAAGCAGGGATTGGAAGTGCTTTCCCATGGTGTCACCCTCAGTCTGTGTTCCAAAGGGCACTTCCAAAAGTGAAGGCATCAAGTCTTAAGCAGTCAAAGGAAAGCAAACATAATCACTGATTTCTTTGGGCATTTAGTGAATCACTCATGGTCTGAAATGACCCAGCCATCACTGTTGGATATGCCAACAGAGTGCTATTTAAATTCTTACACCTAAAAGTACTTTGGATGTCTCATCTCAGGCTGCATTGAAAGCAGTGTGGGCAGCAGGTCAAGGGAGGGGATTCTCCCCCTCTGCTGTCATGAGACCTCACCTGGAGTAGTGCTGCATCCAGTTCTGGTGCCCCCAACACAGGAAAGACATGGAACTGTTGGATCAAGTCCAGAGGAGTTGATAAGGGGACTGGAACACCTCCCCTATGAAGTCAGGCTGAGAACGTTGGGACTGTCCAGCCTGGAGAAGAGAAGGTTGTGTGGAGACCTCACAGCACCTTCCAGTATCTGAAAAGGCTACAAGGAAGATAGAGAGGGACTTTTCTCCCAGAACTGGAGTGACAAGACAAGGGGGAGTGGCTTTAAACTGACAGGTTTAGATTGGATATTAGGAAGAAATTCTTCCCTGTGAGGGTGGGCAGGCCCTGGCACAGGTTGGGCAGAGAAGCTGTGGCTGCCCCATCCCTTGGAGTGTCCAAGGCCAGGTTGGACAGGGCTTGGAGCAGCCTGGGCTGGTGGGAGGTGTCCCTGCCCCTGGTCAGGGGTTGGAATGAGATGAGCTTTAAGGTCCGTCCCAACCCAAACCATTCTAAGATTCTGTGACATACCCATTAACCCTCCTGGTTTGCAGCAGAACAAGATCCACATCCAAATACATGCTCAAAAATTTTCAAGGTGTTTCCTCCAACCTTCAAACCCCACTTGTGCCTCCTTTCTACAGCCTCTTGTTTTTTTATAAAAATACTTAAAAAAAATACCTGAGAAGACGTTTGTGTGCCCCTAGAACAGCTACTACCTGGTGCCTGCAGGGAGGCACAGGTGGCACCATGCTTTCATTCACAGGAATCTGAAGGAAAAAGCAGGCATGTGGCTTGGGAGAGCAACAGGTTCTGTAGTGCCCCTGGTTTTAACTCTAGTTATAAACAACCTGGGATATTCTGCAAAATTAGAATGACAAAACACATTATGGATAATTGCTGGAGGGAATCCACAAACTCTGACTTTGAATGACTTTGTCCTGGCTCCAGGGACTTCAGTGTTTCCTGCCTCTGGAAGTCACTTGTCCAGCATTTGTAAGTAAAGTGTAAGTGTTAGTGATGCTCCAGCCAGGTCTGCTGGAAGACTTTTACCTTCTTCCTACAACTAAGCACTTTGGGAAAGCTTCCCATGCAGCCTGTGAGCACTTCCAGTTTCTGAAGCTATCTCTGCCTACATCACTGTAATCTGATTTTACCTCATTAGCCTCTGTGGCTACTGGTGGCTCGTATCCTATGGCAGTCTTTGACAACATGTGAGCATAGGGATGTCAGACAAAGCCTTTTTTTTGCAGCTAACTCAGCAAACACTGCTCAGGGAATACTGAAGCTCTGAAGTTTGAAGAAATCAGATAATAAGAAAAAGCATCTGGAAAATATTTAATTAACATTTATGCAGAGTAACCTGGGGTTCTTAGGTGACTATCAGCAGATCACAGTAAATCCTATGGTGAAAGCATGCTCTACTGAAAATTACTTGCTGATGAAGACAAGCTTTAAGGCAGTGTTAAACCATGTTGCCATTCACACACATGATTTTCCTCACACACAGGAAAGGGCACTTCCTCCTCTGAGGGGGGAAAAAAATCAGAGAACCACAGAATGGGTTGTCTTGAAAGAGACCTTAAAGACCACCTAATTCCATCCCAGATAAAGGGGCAGGTTGCTTGAAGGAGGAAGAAAAATTACCCATCAGGGACATGCAGAAATGCAAGATGACATTTGGACCTGAGTTTAGCTATTCTGCATCTGGGAGATGCTACTTAGCTACAAACCCAAAACAACAAGCCAGAATCCCAACCGCTTTCCCAAAGGATTAATTAAGGAATCCTCCTCCCAGACCCCATTCAGAAAATCTGGCTGGAAACTAAGTAATAGCAACTGTTTACGCCATTAAAGTTATGCAGTAAGAAAGGACAGCCTCCTACAGCTTCCCACAAATTCGGGCAAGATAAACATCTTTGTTATAAAGCAAGAGCCTCTCCAGTTTTATTGAAGGAGGCAGAAAGTGCCAGACAATACAATGGAGCTGCTGAATCCAGGCTCTGATTAGCAATTAAGCACTTGGAGAGGGGCAAGGCTCTGAGCAGCAATGCCCTCCCCATTGATTCATAGAAAACCTTCTCACATAAATTAGCCATCCTGTGATTTTAGAGCTTGGGGATGCCTGTGACAAAGGAGCCCTCACAGGGCTCTGTGGAGCCAGCAGATCCAGCTCTCCTGCCCGGAATTCTGTGGGGGAATGTCCAGAGGGCTGTAGATAGACCTGTGCCCCCATGGGGACAAGTCCCTGGCGTTATCCACACAGCCCCACAGCGCAGGGAGCCTCCTGAATGCACCACTGCCTCAGTCGGGTATGATCCCTTTGGCTTGACTCCCACAAATACCAAACACATCCTGGTTCTGAAAGCATAGGAGACAGGGAGGGTTTGTGGAGCTCCCCAGCTTCCTGATCCAGGCCCTGAGCAACCCGGTCCAGTGGAAGGTGTCCATCCATGGCAAGGAGGTTGGAACTGGATGGTCTTTAAGGTCCCTTCCAACCCAAACCACTCTGATTCCTTTTGTGCCACGGGCTGGGCTCCAGCTTCACACGCCCGCGGGGAGAGGCGCCCGCTGTGATTGATGCTGGCAGATGGAGGCGAGATGGGATCAGGTATTTTCTCAGCGAAAGGTATTACATAAAACCCAAGGCCATTCACGTCAGAGGCCCCTCTCCCTAATGAAGGGCTGGGAGCTCCGCGCTCGGGCCGGGCGTGCGATCAATGACCCAACACAATGTGCCCGCACAGAGGTTTGCAGAACACGTCTGACGCTGCCAGGGGCTTTGTTCCCCACACCTCCTTCCCCAAGCACGAAAAGCTGCCACTGAAAAGTGCTGGTCCTCGTAGGGAGTGCTGGTTTTTATCAGATGGTAACGATGAGTACATCGTGAAATCATTTAATAGTTCTCATTAAATGCCTTGCTGGAGAGCAGCCCTGATTTATGAACGCTGTGCTGTGGGTATAAATAAGCTGCACTTTGCTTGTAACACAGCTGGTCAAGAAAATTAATGTTTTGTTTTCCATAACCTTTATACTCCCCCTTCCTCTGCTACTATGGCAAAGCTCAAGGCGTGTAACTGGATCGCTCTTCGGGAAGAGGAGACGCACCCAAAGGGCTCGGCAGGGGCTCAGCCCAGCAGTGCAGAGGCAGAGGCAGCACCCCCAGGGCAGCCCTGCCCTCCAGCTCTCCTGGAACTATCACCCTTACACGTGGATGTACCTCCCCATTTCAAATCAAACACCCAAGTGCTTACAAGCAGACCTGACTCTTCTGCACTCGTGCTGGAAGTGTTGCTGGAACAGCATATCCTGGGGAGTTCAGGTCCAAGAAACACTGATATATTTAGCACCGCTGAGTAACTTTCCATACTTAAAAGCTCAGTATTCCTTTTTCTTTCGAGACCAGGGAATAGGACAAAAGCCACTCCAACCAGATGTACATCCGTCTCCAGAGCAGAGGAAATATGAGGCTGTTGTGACACAGGACAGTGGCCAGAGACATTTTTTAATGCTTGTATTAACCACAGCACCTAATCCTAAGCAAACACTTCATCAGTTGCATAGTGGTTTTTTTCCAAAGACCTTTTAGTCCCAGCACAAGGTGTACACTGAGCATGTGACTGAGCACAGGGAAAACTGCACTTCCAGCACAGACAGATGTTGAGGAGGCTTAGGAGAGAGTCAATTTAAACAAGGACAGAGAGAAGGGCTTTGCAATCATATGGTTTGCATCTGGAATTTACAGGCATGATAATTTTATAACCCTCTCCTTACGGTTTTGAAGCAATGCAACATTCTTTGCTGCTGCGGGGACAGGGCTGCAGGAAAACATCCTCGTATGTCTGACAACTTTATGTGACCCTGACACAGCTCACCATGTTGTCAAAAAGGTAGTGGGAAGCTGGCAGAGCCAGTGAGGTGCATGTGGGCACTTGTATTTCATGGGCATTAAAAAAATGAAGGCTTAAAATCAAAGAGTTTACTTCAGCTCACAGCCTGTCTCGTTGTATCTCATTCAGAGACACTTCTGGTGGCTTTGATGGTATATATGAGATTTTGGTCACAGAAGTGACTTTCTAGTGACTTTATATACTTCTTTTCTGGTTGAAACCAAGAAACCTCTTAGTCAACCAACCATTTTTCAAGTGTACATAATGCATGAGGCTGTAGAATCACTGCAAGAAGAGATTCTTAGGCAGGAGGACTCAAAGCACTGAAACAGCTGAGAACAAAACTGTACGAAAATCACCTCTAACCATAGCAGGAAATGTGGGAAAGATTAATCTCTTTTAAGAGTAGTATTTTTATATTTCCACAGACATAGCCTCAGCACAGTCACAGCTGTGTGCATATTCCAGCCACTAACTGTGCATGGACTCACAATCTGCCCAAAACCAAACCTTAGCTATCATCCAGCTTAGTTTAGCCACATATTTGGCATCTAAACACCAAGAAATTAAGAGTTTTTTCCTTGGGAGGCAACACAGATTCTGGCAACTGCGCTGAGTTTTAAAACATTTGAAAGTAATTGCTAATGCACAAAGAAGCTGGAATTGAGGAGAATTTTCCCCAGGTTGGAAATCAGTGCTGGTTTCCACTCCAACAGCTCTTGAAGTCAGTCAGGCTCCGTCCAACATGCCCTACCCAGATGTCAACACCATCACAAAACACGGATACACACAGACATATCTGAATATCTGTTTCTCTGTAGATGAAGAAAATTTATATTCAATTATCTTCCTTTCAAATGATACATAAAGCAGGAAGACAACTTGTTTCACTACAAAAATGTACTGGACTGATTTCTAGGGTGTATTTATTCATAAGACAAATTTTTGCTAGGTGATGGATTCAGATGGATCTGACCTAGAGACTCTGGTTCTTCTCTCCTATTAGTTCCTGTCTCTATAATTAATAGGGATTTAATTATTTCTTGGAATATATTTATGCAAAAATGTATCAGTTTTGCAGAGGTCATTAACTCCAGGGTTTCTCCTGAGCCACAGAGACTTCATGATTGATCTTGAGTTGCTGCAGGTCCCAATCCAATTTTTTCTGGTATGAACCTTTGTTTCATTTTATTGCTATTTGGGTTTACAAGAGAGGCTGGGAAGGAACAGAGGACATGGAGAACCCTCTTTTGCCTCTGCCACCGGTCTGGTGTGTGACCTCAGGTCATCACTTGGCCTTTCTGTGAATTGGTTTCCCCAACTGAAAAATGAGAATAGCAACACTTTGCTCCTCTGTGTGAGCACCTTGAAACCTCATTAGGGAAAAAACAGACACAGGAGAATGAGGTGTTTCCAGTCCCTTCAAGATTCGGCAGGGAAAAGACTCAGAGTGATGGAAGAATCTGTGGCCAAGCCCTGAAGAGGATGGATCAGTCACAAACTGCTTGGGATGATGCCCTGGCCAGCTGGGACCCATAAATGGGTTTTGGCATTGACTCCAAGAACACCCGAGTTTGACCTACGTCGCAGGGCCTCATCTGTACACCAGAAAGAGCTGGTCTTCCCATTCCCTCTCTCCAACACAGATGTGTTCTTCAAGGAGAGACTGTCTTACCTAAACTGTTAAGCTCAGTTTTGGTAGGAACCTGGAGGATTGTAGAAAGGCAATGAAATAACCCTGCAAGCAACATGACTGGCAGTAAGAGGAAGAAGAGTGAGAGAGCAGAGGGAGAAATTGTTTGTGAACCAGCACTGAGCCCTTTTGGCTGGAGCAGCCACCTGTGGGCACGTGGTGGGGGCACAGCAATTTCAGAGATAAATTTGTCTACAAAGTATGGGATATAAATCCTGGCCTTTACCACCTGAGAGCAGCTTCCTTGGACTTGAGTGGAAACTGGTTCCTCACAGCTGAGAGCAGGATTTGCCTCTGTGTAATGTCTTGCATGTTTAAAAAAGAGGGAGGAAGAGCCCTCTTAGATAATCATCACAGAAAGGATCTTGGCTTTTCTAGCACCCGTACCAAGAATACAACTGATAAAACCTCCTAGAGAGGGTCTCTGCCTCGTGATTGCCTTCCTGCTAGTACAAATTTGGAAACGGGTTGGTTGCTTGTGTGCAAGGATGTTCCCTGCACAAAGTTCCTACTAAACATATACAATAAATCCACAGCCCTGCTTTCCCTTCCAGCGCTCCAAGTCTTGGGCCTGCAAAGTCATACCCATAGAACCACGGAATTGTTAAGGCTGGACAAGACCTCTATGATCATCAAGTCCAACCACTAACTGGTTGGACTGGTAATGCATCCTCCATGCATTAACTCCACAGTTCTCTGTAGCAGCCATGGAAACCCCCTGACAGATATTGGAATCAGAACTCCCAGATTTATGTTTGACCCCCCCAGGTTTAATGATTTCTTTGTGATTTTGCACAAACAAATTAGTCTGTGTTGTAATTTAAAAATGCATAAACCAGAGCAAACATACCACCAAAGAGCTGGGCATGAAAAGCAGAGCACTGACAAAAGCACCCACTGAGCATCACCTAAGCATGCTCCAGGTCCCCTTCTCCCACCTGGACATTATTTGCATGTACTCTCAAGGCTCCAACAGGCTACAGAGACATGGGAAGCACCAGGATTATGATCACACAAACTGCTCTCCTTCCCTCTGGTTCACCCACCCTGTGCAAACCCCTGGACCAGCAACACATTGGTTCCTTCCTCCTGGACAGGGAGGTGGGAGCAGCTACTCCTCAAAGCCACTGCCCCCAAGGAAGGGAGCTGCTGCCAGGAACTGAAGGTAGCCAGCCATTACTTGCTTACTGTAAATATTTTGCAGCCAGTAATTACAGCCTGTTTCAATCCTCCACCCTGGAAAAAGCTCTCTCTGTTCCCAAGGCAGGGGCAATCCAACTGTTAGTGATTGCTTTTACCGACACCTCCAGCTTCCCTCTGGAGTTTTTCTGGAGTTCTCCAGCTTTCAAAGGACCATGACCTGACTGTCCCTGAGGGAGGTGGTGGCTTTGGCTGATAGAGATGTCCAACCCATGCTTGAACAGACCGGGCCACTTCTTGCCCAGACAACTGAATCACAAGCAGCTGCCTCAGAAACAGTTAAAATAAAGAGTCCTGTTAACATTTAAGTGTTCCAAATCTTCTCAGTTAAAATAAATTATTCAGGAGATGTCAGCCTCCCATCAGCACCATCTGAGCTACATTTTTAATAGTTCTGTGCACTGAACACGTTCTGTCATGGTATCAGTGATACTGAGCTGCGAGACGATGAAGGGGGAAATGCAAACACGCTGTGAACATGCAAGACTGAGCTGCTTTCTCTTAATGGCCATGAAACACGTGTCACTCAAGGCAGAGGAGGGATCAGTGGTGTTGGTTACACTGACGAGGAGTAAAACAAACAGAAATAATGCACTGACTTCAGGAATTCTCACAGGAGCCTCTTGGTTTTCCTTCCAAAGCACTATCCAATGGATAACTCACCCACCACCTTCCACTGTCTTGTCTCACTTGTTGTGAATGAAACCATACTGAGTTCACTAGCTTTTTCCAAACACAAGCCTTCAAGGCTGGATGGATATATAACTCAACAACAAAAAGTCTTCTGCTCCATGTCCTTAGGAACAAGATTGGAAGAAGGGAGCAGTTTTCTCTGCCCCAGATGTTAAAATAATCACCTCACTGACCCATGTGTTCATTCATTTGTCCAAATCACAATCCACCTGGCTAAACCCTTCTATTTCCCATCCCTGTTTCTGTTCCAGAAGATAGAACAGAGGAGAAGGACCAGATTTCCCATAGGGAAGCTATTTGGGGTAAATAACCCTAAGAGAAGAGCCTCTTGCCCTAATTAGGGGAAACTGGCTGCTGAGGAGTGACCTTAAATTTCTATGCTTCTTACTTCTGAGTAGGAAAACAACTTTGCCCCAAGTGTTTTCTGCCTGCAGCTTCACCTGCTTCAGCTTTTTCCTGAGAGAGAAGGAAACAATGAGTAAGTGCAAGGCTGTTACATATCAAAGCATAGAAAAGGGATGGGGATATGGGAGTTCCTCATCCTTCTCCAAAGGATAGAAAAGGCATGTGGATAGAAAGGATGGATAGAAAGAAGATAAGGGAGTCCAGCAGCATCGTGAAGCACATCAAATCCCAGCTTCCGAGGAGTAAACACCACCTGTGTCCTCTCTCTTCTTACAAGCAGGAACAGCTCTGGACACAAGGGCAGCAGCAGATTGGTAGGTCTGGTTTGCTCTTAGGCATAACTCAGTAAGGTTAGCTAAGGAAGTTGTGCTAACTGGTGGTTCTCCTCAGACAGACAAAGACCTCAGAGATGACCCTTCAGGCCAATGAGGCAGCATATGGAGGATGGAAGAAAGGACCAAGGTTTGGCAGGGGTTATGGAAAAAATGCAGCCTAGTGGTTATTGCTCAGAGGGAACAATGAGCACGAGGCATGGAAGTCTCTGGATGCCCACACACACACTCCCTCTGCTCACCCAGCACCTCCTCAGGACCTGAAGGAATTTTACCAAGCACAAAAATGCTGCGGTCAGTTCTGAGTGGGCTCAGTGACTGAACAGCCAGCAAAGAGGCCGTACGTGCCCAGGCTGGAATGAAGAAAATCCAAATGCAAATATGCTGAAGGATCTCTTGCAGAAAAGTCCCCTGGGGAGTGGCAGAGGGGACCTTTGCCAACAGAGTGGTTTCTGGGAGTTAGGCATGTGCCTGAAGGAGAACTGAGTGATGCCATCGACCCCAGGGGGTGCAGGAAGGGCACTGAAGCCTGAAAATACAACTGAATACAAGCTCAGAGGCAACAACGCTCTCACCCACGTGAAAAAGAAAATAACACCCTGCTGCAATAAAGCCAGAGTTCCATTAATTTTCCCATTTTGATTTACACCTGCTCCCTCAGCTGTAAAACAGCTTAACCCTACTGGCTTTCATCTGCCACAGCTTTGTACCTCATAAACTTGGACACAAGGAGGATGAGTGGCCCTGTGGTCAGCAACAGCGTGCTTGGTAAAGGCTGATCAGCATCCTGGAGAGATGCTGTCCAACAGCAATCCATCATCCAGGCCAGAGCACAGAGGATACAAGTGTGAGCTTAAAATCAGCTGTTGTGTGGATGCACCTACTGAGAACATTTGGTGGAATAAGGTTAGTAAGGAAAACAGGAAGCCTGAGCCTGTTTGCCCAAGGACAGTGATTATAATAGTGCCTATCTTTGCAGCATACAATGGATGTTCCTGCAAGGCTGTCACGTGCCACGTGACCAGGAACATCTGGAGAAATATCTTTCCTAGGATACCTGGGAGGGTGAGGAACCCTCATCCCATGAAGTGAGAGGTGAGCAGAGCAGCAGGGTGGAGAAGCAGAGCAAGGATGAGGATGGGAGGGTGTGGGGACAGCCAGCTCCTATTTTTGGGAGTGAAGCTGCCCGAGTTAGCAGGGAGGTCAATTCCCTTCAGAGTCTCCCACTCATACCATGGCAAAATAGTTTATCTGACAGTCACAAAATAAACACTGATCTCTTCCAGAAGTACTGAGTGGCCGATCAGTACCAAGATCTACCACAAAGAATTAATTCTGGGCTGGGCCTGGTACTGATCCCTCCAACAACAGGAGTTGTGCTCTTCTAAATGGAATTTTTAAACTGAGCCCATGCAGCAGTGATCTCCTTGGGAAAGCATATTTCTGGGTGCCCTCTGGAATGCTGTTCTTTGCCTTGTCATCTTACTGTTCATCCACTCCAGCAGTCCCACTCGCTCCCTGGGAGGCTGAAGACAGTTCTGGGTATTTCCAGACCTGATCTGTGTTAACACAGGCAGTGGAGAAAACAAACTCACCCAGAGTGCAGCAGCCAGAGATGCAAAAATGCAGTGACCTTGTGAATAGTGAAGGCAGGCCCAGCCCAAAGCAATCTGTTGTTTGGAGCCAGCCTGGCAGCGGCTGCATTAAGAATGCACAAACTTGAATGTGGAGCATATATTTGTTGAGAGTAATGAAGCACCTGAGCATGGAAGCTGGGGCTGCTGAGTCTCCTTCCCTCTCTTGGCAGCCCCAAAATTGCTTCTGGTTTATGACTTTGGGGGTGAGAGCAAGATCAAACAGGTGGGCCTGAGAAGTCCAAGGGTTTTATCCTGCCATCTGTCCCCAGAAATAAACAGGGTAAGAAATAAAAAGGGTAAGTGAGAAAATGACCAACAGCAAAGGAAGTGGCAGGATTGGGAAACATCAGCAAAGCTGGCACCAGGTCCAAGCTGGTGCCCCCTCTGGCAGAGTCCTGTTTTTGATTTAAACCCCTAAAATCAGTTTCTGCAGACCCCAGGGTCCTTTCTCTGAGTGGGTTTTTTTGATTCTACAAAACACTGAGGCATTTCAAGCATCCCACATGATGGCTGTAGCTGGGACTGGGGGCCACCAAGGGTCCCCAGCAGGGAGGGCTCCCCAGGGACACCCAGACCTGGGTGACTCCTCTGCAATCTCAGATTTTGGGCCCAAGCCAGCCTGGCTATGCCCCAGGGACCTAATGCCATGCAAAGCTGGGGAGCAGGAGGATGCTCCAGTTCAGGTGCCTGCCCAGTGTGTCAGGCTGCCGACATGGGAAGGGTTAAGGTATCCACAGCACCAGGCTTGTTTACTCTGAGCATTAGAGAGGGATAGTTTGCTGTGAACACACTGATCAATATCTCCCAGCTGCCAGTTTAATCAGGATTAAGTGAGCAGCTATTAATTTTGCTCTTTTCCAACATTCAGCCACCATGTGAAAACGCTTCTTCTATCACAAACAAATTAACCTTGATACCATCTATCCAGACATTTTAAAGGGACTTAAAAAAAGAAAACCCCTAATCAAAACACTAACAAGAAGGGCCAAGACCAATAATCTGGCTTTAATTAGAAGTTTTCCAGTGAGTGGCTCGCAGCAGGAGGATGAAGCTGCGGCGGGGGCGCTTGAACGGAGCCAAGGTGTGCTTGGCTGGCAGCTGGGTGTTCAGACAAGGCTGGGTGGACACCTGCAAAGGCACCTTTGAAGCCGTTACAGCCATAAAAGCCAGTGTGAGAGCAGAGACACCCCCGTGGTGTGCAGACACAGGTGAGGAGAGGTTTGCCTCCTCAGTCCCACTGTGTTCCCACCACTGAGGCAACCCCTGCAGCCCTGGGGTGTCCACCCCTCCAAGCAGACTCCAGGAAATACTTCAACACACCGCCGGGTGCAGTTTGCGGCTCAGCCGCGGGTGCTGAGTATTTTTATCCGTGCAGAACTGCTTCTCCTCGGAGCCACACGCACCTTTGGCGAGGGTGGCACGATGCCACCCGGCACCGCGTGTGCCTGCACATACAAACGCGCTCCAGCAATTCAGTGCTGCAGCTCTTTGGGATTGAACTGCCCAGGCTACAGATGTCAGATGCTTCCAGGGCCACGAACAAACAGCCACAGCACACCCGCTCTGAAGAGCCAGCTTCTGCTGCTTTGTCTCCTTTGCCCGAAAAAGTCTCTTATTCTCATCCACGGGGTGACTCATGGAGGAAGAGGATGCGTCCTAGGAAAAAGGGAAGCAGCATGCAAAGAAACTCAGCTTCGAGCTCTGTAAAAGCCCTTTCTCTCAGCTATTCTGTACATTGCAAAGGCACCAGAAGTTCTCTGAAAGAAGGATGACAGACGTGGCTGGACTTTCTTTCCAAGCTTCCTCTGAAATCACACTTGGCACAGCAGCCCCAGCCTGTTGAAAGAACATGGGAACGTGCGTGGCAAGAGCTGCTCTCAGGTTGGAGCTCTCTGGGCTTTTCTAAGCCATCTGGGGGCTGATTTAGCTTGCAAGTCCATAAGTCCCAAATGAAAACTCAGCTCCTAACCCAAGGGTTCAGCTCAGGGTCGATGGCAGAGGAGTGGCCAAAGAACTCACTCTTAATTCCTCCTGGTTAACAGCAGTAGGGAAAGATCTTTGCCACAGCAAAGGAAAACTCCCCTGATCCTTTCCCATTTCCCAATTCCACTGCCTCATCCAGCTGGAAAAATTCTACTACAATTTACCATCTGCTGGTAAAGGAGTGAGACCCAGTGCAGGCAGAGCTCGCCTAGGCAGCTGATGAGTTTCTCAGCACCAGGTTATACAACCCTCCTTCCAGACAGCAGAGCAAGGCACTGCTTGAAATGCTGGTGCTCTCCATCTCACCCTGAAGTTTAAGTTCCACTGGGATTAAGTTTCCCACCATCATCCCAGGTGAAAAGCAGTGTGCCCACCACCACCCAAGTGGCAATGGTGAGCAGCCTCAGATCAAACAACCCTGGTGCAAACACCATCTGCTGTAAATCCTCACCCTTTCATGTAGCTCCAAAGCTTTGTGAGATGCAGGAACATCTGTCTCTCTCCATTTTCCTTGTGGACCCAGGGAGGTCCTTGAATTCTGTCCTCTTGTCTACACTACATAAGGCACAAAGACCAGGCTATGGGGTGGGGGGAAGCACATCTTGATTGGCGACAAGTCTTTTTAGAGCAAACCTCAAAAGTCTTTCACTGCTTCCTTCCGCTCTGGTCTGCACAAACCATTTCTGAATTGCAGAGTGACACCCAGCCCTGATTAATAGATGTGTGGCACTGGGCCTCCACCCTCCCCACTTGTGTCAGGAACTATGTAGATATGAATTAAACTGAAGAGCCATTGTTCACATCGGGCCATGTTAAGCCATATTTCATCCAGAAGAGCAGAGATTGGAGGGAGGTTGGCACATGGCAGAGCAGGTTCAGATAGCTCTGAAGGTCAGTCCAACTCCACTGTGGAGGGCTAAAAGCTTTCTGTGCCAGGTGGGACTGTGGATAAAATCATGCTCTCCAAGGATTGGATATAATCTGGGTGACAGCCGTTACCCAGCGCTGCCTCTGGGAATGTTAAAATAAGACTTTGCCCTGTTTCTTTAAAATCTTGGAGAGTTTTACAAACATTAGGGATCTAAATCTCTCCATGCTCCCAGGGTGCAATATAAACCAGCTGGGATACCCACCGAAGCAGGTTTGGAAGTGCCAACAACTCTTTCATTTGTTTTACTGAAAGGGAAACTGAGGCCCCAGGGGAGTCGAGCCAACGTTTGCTAATTTGAATGCCTGATGTTATAGGCAACTCATCTGCATGAAGAAATCATTTACAATTTTTACCTTTTTCTTCTTTTTTTTCCTCTTTTTAATCAGATTAAAGTATTACAAGGTTGATCCCCTTCCAGACAGCTTGGTTGGCTGCATTATGTTTCAACATTTGGATTTTTCCCACAAAAAACACCACCTCAATATCACAGAAATTCGACCACATGCCTGTGTGTGCTTACACAGGGAGCCTTGAAAATGGCAACACCAATAAGTATTTCCCACAAAACCAAAAATTCCCTTTGAATATTACAGCTGTTAGATAAAATACATACTTACTACTGCATAATTAAAAAAGCTTCTGCAACTTTAATGCATATTGCCCTTGATCATGTGGAAGTAAGGAAGAACAAAATCATTAGAAGCTAAATTATTCTAGTAGCCTATTATCATGGTGTAATCTTATTAAAGAAAATTCATGCTGGTGTAGCCTCTTACCTTCACCACTTACAGAAGAGCCATGTGGTGCAGTTTTGAGTGCACAGAGATAATGAAATTACAGTGAATTATGCAGCCCATCTATGGAAAAGGAACATAATTCCATCCCTTCGAGGAGGGATGCTGATTTTTCTCAGGGAGGTGACACCAGTGCTACTCAGTTACGAGGCATAAAGGGACTATTCATTATTATCTGCAGACAAGCAATTTTGGAGAAGATCTAGGGGCTGCCAGTGCAAAAAAAGGCACAGCTTGCTGCCACAGCTTGGCCAACAGCCAGTGCCAATCTCTGGCTCCAACAGCTTCCACCACTCCTCACACTGTGGGTGCCTGTCCCTGACCACCCAACAACCTGGGCACTGCCAGAGCAGCCCCTGACACAGCCAGCCCGGGCTAGTGGAAGGTGTCCCTGTCCATGGCAGGGGGTTGGAATTAGATGATCTTTAAGGTCCCTTCCAACCCAAACCACTCTGTGATTCCAACTGGCAGGGAGCACAGTGTCCCCCACCAGCCATGGCTGTCCCTGGCCGCTTTGCTGTGCCAAGCCAGGATTCTGCACCAAAATGGGGCATGGCAATCCCACCTGAATCAGGGGAATGATGAGGGCAAATGATGCCACAAGAGCATCCAGGCACAACAGAAAGCCAAAACACACTGTCAGGAGATGGGGAGGAGCAGAGCTGGCCCTACAGCTCCACTTGCCACCAAAACACTTCTGTGTACACCTGGCCAGACCTGACCGTGCCATCATGGTCTGGACCAGCCCACCACGATGCCTGTACAGCCCAATCCACCTGAGCCAACTGTTTGGGGAGAAGATGGGTGACACCACAGGTTTTGGGGTTTTGGGCCAGCTGCTGCCTTTCCTAACCAACCTCTACAAACAAAGAGTTGAGCTGGTCGTCAATTGGGGACACACAATATAGAGCTTGTGCTGATTTGAACATTGTAAGGGAGAAAGGCCCCACTCCCCTCATCACCTGCTGTGAAGGACAGGCACACAATTATAAGTTTTCTGCAGATGTTAATTACAGTGGACTTAGCTAATGACCAATTGGTCTTTTGATTGTATTAAGTTTCTAAGCGTAATGAACTTAACTGAAGTGTGGATTACAATCTTGCTCTAATTAAAACAAAAACATGTAACACATATTTAGCTATCAGAGTTTTAATGGCTGTTTGGGGTTAAACTGCTGAAAAATATTAATGTGTTGTCTAAAGCCTGCAGCTCTTAATTAGATTCTTCATCCAAGTGGAATTCATGTTACTTCAAAGGATGCACCCAGATAAGATTTTCTTGTGCAGACAGAAATAGATGGAATATAGATCTGGACTGTTACATCCATGCTACCTCTCCTTTGCTCTCCAGTTCTGAATCCTGACTTCCTCAGCCCCCTCCAGCCCTGTGGCTTGTGGAAGAGATGGAGACAGCTTGTATTTCTGCACCTTTTGAATATCTCATTCCTGAGCATTTTGCCTATCACTGCAGTAAGAGCTTTACCATTTTCTGGCTTGCTTTGGGCACAAAGGGCAGAGCAGAGAGGTCACTGTTACCCTGCAATACATGGACACAGATTAAACAACACATCTTGCTACCAGCAGCCACAGGGAAAAGGTGTTCAGTGTTGGTACATCAGTAGTGGTCAAGCAAAGCTGTGATCAGAAAAGTAAAGCAGAGCTCAAGAAAACACAGGGTTGAAATGCCAGGAATCCAGGAGGTCAGGATTAAGCAGGGAAGAGCTCACAGCTCTTGTCTGTGCTGTGCTGCAGCTCTGCCTCTTGGCTTTGCAGCCCTGGGAGGAACTGACATACTTTAATCCAACTTTTTAATGCCAAATGAAGAATGCATTGGAAAAAGGACATTCTCCCTGGAAAGCACTGGACTTAATTTCTTCCACTCCTTTGGCAGCACCTGTTTCTGCACTTCTTTAAGACAAAACACAGAGCCCTTTCTTTTTCTCTGGATGCTGCCTGAGGCAGGATAAAGCTGTTTGCTGTAGGTGATGTCTCCACCCAGCTCCTACTAGAAGTGACATGTTTGCAAAGTCAAAAAGTCATCCCTCCTGAGGCCTACCCAGCCACCAAAAAAAGGTATTTTCAAACATCTGTGATCTCTTTTCTCCCATCCCTGACCTTCAGCTGTCCTCACTAACCCTTCCTGTTTCTAAACCACCTGGAGATGCTTGGAAGGGCACAGGGGAAATGCAAACTTACCTGTGAAGTGGAACAGGGTACAAAAACACCAGACAGACTTAGGCAATTAAGGCACTGACAAGCTGGTGCATCATTTTATTAAATATGCTATCAGGGATTGATTTTTGAGGCAGAGCCCAGGGGGTGTCAATGTTCCAGGTGCCCCCTACAAGTTCAGGCCAGACATGCTGCTGGACACACAGCTGTTTGCTCCAGCAGAAGTTGGTGGAAGGGAACCCTCCCTAACCTGGCTTCCCCCAGACAGACAGAAGGACCTGTGGGGAGAACTGGACACATGCAGCTCCCTTCTGGTCTCCTGACCATAGGAGTGGGGTAGAGGCTCTGTAAGAGCAGCAGTTGCTCAAGGGCAGGGCTGGGGAGGAAGATGTGTGAGCTCAGGAAGAGCTTGTGGTTATGAGTCAGGGTGTCACCAAGCAGCATGTGAAGTGACACTTAGACCAGCCTGAAGTAAAGGCTTCCTGTCTTCAAAATACCTCATTTGGGTCACACTTGAAGCAAACCAAGCTCAGCACAGCCACATGGTATCACCTCATTCCAACTGACGACAGAGGTGTGTGACTTCTTGCAACAAGTCTGACAGTGCAAACCATTCTGGTTTTGTTGTCACAGCAGTTACAATAACAAATCCATAACTATGGTCATGCAGCTTCCCCAGACTGTGATACAGCAGCTTATCAGCATCTTTATGACAACTTTGGTCACCTCTCTCAACACGAACAACGGCCTGGGATCAGCAGAGCTGTTCCCAACCTTCATGCGCCACCACTCCACCACTGCTGAGCCCTGCCATGGCAGCACCACATCTGTGAGGCTTTCAGTTCCAGGATAACCTCGGTTTAGACAGCCTTACCTGGCCACGTTAACCCAGTCAGTAACTGGTGTTTACTCAGGATATCAAGTCCTCGACTGTGCACACCTGGGTGTGCCCTGCACTGACAGGGGGAGGAGACTTTACACCAGAATTTGGAAGTTGATTTAAAAATCTTGTTTGCCTGATGTAGGAATCCATGGCAGGGGTTTACAAGCAAGGCAGAGAGGGTTTGGGTCCAGTAAGGGCTTCATTGCAACCACCACCTCTGATAAGAGAGATACCCAGCTGACCAAGCAGGGAGTGAGAGCACCAAGGGAACAGACCTAATTCTGTGCCTATCACGTTGCCAGGAGCTGGAGGGACACAAGATGCTATAAGGTGAACCCATTAGCATAAGATAACATCACTCATGCACAGCCCAGAAAGGAGAGAAGTAGCCAGAACAGCCATGTCCAAACAACTAACACCCTGCAAACTCATTGTGAAATAAAGACAAGGTTAAGGAGAAGAATGAGACAGGCTGCCCAGGGAAGTGCTGGAGTCCCCATCGCTGGAGGGGTTTAAAAGACACGCAGGTGTGGCACTTGTGGATATGGGTTAGCAGTGGGGTTGGCAGTGCTGAAGGAACAGCTGGACTCTCTGAGGTCTTTTTCAACCTAAATGATTCTATGATGATTCAATCTAATTCAAGGATAAAGAAAGGACTTCAGGACACCAAACCCAGTGAGGCAGCCTCAAAGCCAGAGGCTGTATTGTGAGCACCCATCCAAGGCAACCTGAGCTCACCAGAGCACCTGCAAACAACCACAGAGTAGTAACAAGAAGCCTCACAACAGAGCTGCCCTCACACCTCCCTTTGCTGGGCTTGTTTGCTTCTGGGATGTAAAAGGAGAAGCCTCAAACGCATGTGACTCTATATGTGCACACCCAAATGTGGCCAAACAACTCTGGGGAGGACCAGGGAAGTCAGCAGGCACCTGAGAGCAGGAGCACACTGCAGCTAAGCAACCTGAACAGAAGTGATAGGATTTACTGAGGAAACTCAGCTATATGTTCCTCCAAAAGCCACAGATTTTGCTGCCGAGGTTTCTGTGCCATTAATCCCATTAGTGTCAGGATTTACATGTCGAGATGAGGAGAGGTAAAGCAGGGGTAAAACAGAGATAACACAGATGCTACTTCACCGGCCCCAGCTAATTTTCATGCAATTCTGGTTTCAGATAAAGAGTCTTCCCTGGGTTTTTGTATGAGAACAGCAATGCAGGCTATTCAAAGGGTGATAATACATCTCTCTTGTAGCTAAAGCCTCCTGCTTTCTGTGCATCCTCAGGGAGCACAGCAGGGATGTGCCTTCAACAACTCTGGTGCCAGACTCAATCTCTTCTCCTTGTTCAGCTCCAGCTTTGGGGCAGACAATGGGACAAAATTATTTCAAGTGAAGCCTTACTTGCTAATTGCATTTTGTGCCCCCACTGGATTATGCTGAGAACTAAGCAGGAGCAGGCAAATTTATTTGGTATTATGGTTATTCCAGGGAGTTATGGAGAACACTAAGCCCTGCACAGATTCAGTAAGGGCAAGATTAAGGCTTTGTTAAAGCTGAGTAAATGCATAAGAGCTTTGCTGAAAACAGATGAGCTGAGT
The DNA here is from genome assembly GCA_026770055.1 of Myrmophylax atrothorax. Classification (NCBI taxonomy): domain Eukaryota; kingdom Metazoa; phylum Chordata; class Aves; order Passeriformes; family Thamnophilidae; genus Myrmophylax; species Myrmophylax atrothorax. The sequence continues at coordinate 32,904,943 of JAOXXN010000082.1, read as the reverse complement.
AATATCTTCAAGAACTGCAGCAACCATGACTGGCTGTTTTCACAGACCCATAAACTGGACATTGAAAAACAAAACAAAGGAAAACCACTTTAGCTGAGATGAACTGAACCTGGACACATGTACAGACCTCAAAAAAACCAACAAGAGGCATCTCACAGGCTAAAACAAACTCCTCTTTCCCAAGAGTGTCAAGTGTGATCTGCTGTGGAACAGGAATGTGAGCTGATGTTCTTTTACTAAAACAGTGAAATTAAATGCTATTTTTGAGAAGTTTGTATGCAGTTAGGAGAGCAGGGTAACCTCAGCCCCTTAGAGCAAACCTCTGACACTTGTTAATGCACACAAGAAGGGAGGTATAAATTCTCTGGGCAGAGCTCTGTCCTCACATGTCCTGGGCTCCTGACACCCCATCATGAACCATCTGGCTCTGAATCATCACCTGCCCCTCATTGCACTCCCTGGCACAACTACAGAGGAAACCTTTGTGTAAATCTCTGTAGAACCTGAAATGTAAAGGAGGTTGCTCAAAGTAGGTTGTAAAGCATCATCATCCTCTCGATGCCCAGCATTCCAGCCAGCTAATGTGCTGCCTTCACTAACACAAGGGATGAATTTTTCAGACTTCCCCAAAACCAACAGCCAAACCTATGAAGCCCATGAAGAAGTGAGTCCTTCTCTGCCATGGGACAGCAGCCACACCTTTTTGTGAGCCCAATAACAGACTCCTTTGCTGCCTTTGCATGACTTCAGCACAAAGCCAAGCCCCTCTGACCTTTCTGTTCTTATACATATATATGAACAATGTGGGACTAGACAAGGATAACTTCAAATGAAGCTCCTGTTGGATGGCTTCCCCATGGTTTTTGCAGAGCACAGACTCCTTTTAGCTTTTCCCATCACACACACTTCACCCCATGTGTAGGACAAGGGCTCCCCCAACAGGGATGGACAGGGTCTCCCTCTCCCCACTCCCATGAGCCCCCAGCTCTCTGAAAACCAGAATGCAGGACTTTGTTGCATGACTATAAATGGTGAATAGCTTAGACCAGGAAGGATTATTTATTTATTCCTTCATTACTCAGGGCATGCAAGACTAAACTCTGTCTCCTGGGACGGCATATGAGAGCTAAGGGCTGTGGGCTGCTCACTGGGGTGAAGTCCCCAGGTACTTTTGAGTGGGCTGTTTTATTGTGTGAACCTTTCTGAAGCTACAAATGAAGAATATGTTTGGGACAGAGGGTTTGCCATTGCACTGCAGTGTTCTGAGCGGGTGCCCACCTGTCCCTTCTCAGCAAAATTCCTAACAGTGTATTTTTTGTAGACTTCAGGTGCCTGACAAATCTTTATGTTATAAAGTGCCACCTGGAGAAGTCCCTCCTACCCCCAATTTCAAGCACTGCTCAGCTTTCCAGCTCTTGTAAGCAGGAGAACACCTGAATGGCCCCAGGCACTCTGATCCCTTCTTGCAAAGCACCAGGTTGGTTTTCTTTCATCTTCACTTCTCTATTCCCCCTTCTTCCCATAACAACTGCTCCTCAAGCTCTGCCCACCTCATTCCCAGGGGACAGGGTAACCAGTAACATAGTGACTGACACTTTTCATCATATTTCCCTGGGAAGGAAGGTTTTCCTTGGCACTGCAGCACTGTGTGACACTGTGCAGCACAGTGTTACCATCCCACCAGGAGTACCCAGTCCAGCTTCACCCCTGTGAGAGGGGTTTATTGCTGGTGTTGGTAGATTTTCCAACACCCTGGGCTAAGTTTGTGCCTTGGAATCATAGAATGGATTGGGTTGGAAAAGACCTCCGAGATCATCAAGTCCAACCCTTGGGCCAACTCCAGTCCCTTT
>JAOXXN010000082.1:32883197-32902993 GCA_026770055.1 Myrmophylax atrothorax | reverse complement strand
GCAAAGAAGTTTTTTCTCATCTCCAACTTCAATTTCCCCTGGCAGAGCTTGAGCCTGTGCCCCCTTGTCCTATTGCTTAGTGCCTGGGAGAAGAGACCATCCCCCCCTGGCTACAACTTCCCTTCAGGGAGTTACAGACAGTGCTGAGGTCACCTCTGAGCCTCCTCTTCTCCAGGCTAAACAACCCATGTGCTAAATTTGTAATGATTCCCTCCCAACCCCCTCTGCAGCAGGGATGTCTTAAGAGTAGCTGCACTGCTCATCCTGCTTGTTTCCACTTGAGACAGGGGCCAGGGACACATCTGGAGGCTCCCAGCTGGTCCAGGCCCTGGTGTGCATCAGCTTGACAGCCCCTTGCAGCCCAAAAGGTCCCCCAAGGCACCAGCACTCACTGAAAGGTGCCACCAGTGCCAACACCATTTTTAGCAGTGCAATGTGAACATTCCACAGGAGCATCCACTGGCCTGGCTGAGCTTTCTGTTTGCCATCTCAAAGCCCTCATGAGGGCTTAATCCTGTTTTCAGATCTAATCCATTAAACAAATGCATTATCCCTATGCAGATTTACTTTTCTCCTAGAGTTCTGTGTTCTGTGTCATGTATCTGTCAGACAAGATTCTCCCACTGCCATGGGAAAGGAGGGCCTTGCAACCTAAGGAGACATCCCAGTTCCTTCTCCACTGGGCTTCCAGGTCAGGGTCAGCCCTGACTGCAAATGCCCAGTTAGGTCAGAGACAGGCAAGAGTTTGCCAACAGGCATCAACATCCTTCACTTAACACCCAGTAATGCTGGAGCAGTTCATGCTGTGCTGGGGGTGAGATGCCAGTTCCACTGGGCTGCGTGGTACAGCCCCACTCAGCGTGCAAGGGCTGTGCCAGGGGCAAGGGAGGTGCAGGCAGAGGAAGCAAACCCCTTGTCCACCTCCTTTTCCGGGTGCTGAACCTTCCACTTGCTTCTTTCTTGGGACAGTCCAGCAGACCTCTGCACCTTCCCCTGCCTTCAGCCAAACCACAATTCTCACCCAGTAACCCAGACAGTATTTCTTTGCCTTCACTTGGTTCAGATTCAAATCTGTTGTCAAAATACTGAAGATCCAAGTACAGGGACATAATCCCCACCCCTGGCATTGCTTTCCAGGGATCTTTGGACCATTCTGCTGTTGGTCCAAGACACGGAGCTGTGTCCTCTCCCCCTGCCAGCACTCCTGCTCTCCAGGGCTTTTAATAACCTCAGAGAACTGAAATAACACAGACAGGAGTGATTCTGCACTCAGCAGAGTCTTCATAAATAAGAAGTCCTCAAGGTAGAAAAACATCCTGCAGACTTTTCCAGCAAGACCTCCAGCCACGGAGCACCACAGTGCATCACAGGGGCTGTGTGCTCCTGCAGCCAGCATTGCTGCCTCCTTAAACCTCTCCCAACAGCCCAAATCCTTCCTATCTCGGGTTTAAACCAAGGTCACCGTGAGCAGGTGAGGACTAAAGAGTACAGCCCAAGGTTTATGTGGTCCCTATGGCCTAGTAAAGAAAGGAAGGTAATTATTCTTTTTTCTTTGAACTTACAAACAGAGCAGAAGACAAACCCAGCAGGAAGAAATTCCAGTCCTTTCCTTTTAATTGAAAATAGATCCATAAAATCCTGCTAAGTCTACTGGCTAATGCAAGCACTGTGAGGCAGCAGAAATACACTTCCCAAGGGCAGGGTATGTTACAATCATTGCATTTAAAAGTCACAGGGGTCTAAGTATAAAAGTAAAAACTACACATATGTTCCCTCCTCCTGTACTCACCCTCTGCTCCTGACCTCCTTCTACTAATGTAGGAAACCTGATTTTGGAACAGTCCCAAAGAGATCAGAAATAATGGTGAGTCAGTGATCAAATTTTAAAAATGTGATGTGTCAGTGACTGGATTTTCAAACATGATGTGCCAACTGCAGCCTCTTGGTGAGCTAAACCTGCTGATCATGGGAAATCCTACAGGCTGGAATCAAGAAGAGGGATTTCTTCATGTCCAGTAGACCTCCAACAACTATTAGGTCTATTCACAGTTTATAAATAAAGAAAAAGATGAAATGCCTTTAAACTTCCTGCTCCACAGGGCACTGCATGAGCAAAAATTACATACATGTATATAAAGTAAACTAAATTCAGACATCAAAACCTGCACCTGAAGGTTCATAATGATTTTTTCAACGCATTTTTCGGGCGAGATTATGGCTGAACAGTCAAAGGAAAGCAAAAGGCAGGAAGAGCAGGCACCCAGTCCCTACTGCCAGCTAGAAAACCAGGGACCACACATGGGACACGTCACTTGATGCTGAAGCAAAAGAAATGTGCAGCTCGGGGTTTTCTTTAAGGTTCAGCTGCTTTAAGGAGCTTGGGTTTTTTTAAGGAATGTCTGCTCCAGAGTGGTTGGGAAATGGGACTGTGGAGAATGGGACTGTGGGAAAACAGCCCTCGGAGCCGGGTCTGGCAGAGGAACGTGCTGTCTTTGATGCCATCTACTGGAACGGTGGCTCCAGGACCTGGGACCTGCTGCTGCTCTGCTGGAGACCACAGAATTCCAGCTTGCTCCCACTGGGAGATGGATGGTACAAGCATGATGCAGGCTTGGAAAGGCTGCCCAATCAAAGTGATGCTCCGCAGGATTCACGGATGCAGTGGGACTTCCAATAGCACATCTGAGGTTTTCAGAGGATTTCACACAGGCTGTGCTGCTCCTGGAAGCCCACAGATGGCCAATAAAATCAGGCAAGGAGGCAGAGCCCAAGGAATGGACACTGCCACAGGAAAGGAGGGCAAAGAAAATGGAGTTCCTGGCTGTAAGATTAAATCTACAGGAGATTATGGCATCCTGGCAGGGGAGAAGAAGGACACAGCAACCCTGTGTGAAGGGGGGGAAGGGCTTCCTTCACTTCCAGCTACAGCCCAGTGAGAGTTCCAGTCTCTGACATCAGACAAAGCTGGGCTGTTGCCCATAAATGACAGGAGAAGCCAGACTTGGATGGTATGTCTGAAATCCCTGGGCTTTTCCCATGAGGATGGATCAGTCTTCCCCAAGTCACTCTACAGTCCCAGCTAAGTCCTCCTCCTCACCCAAGTGCCTTTCAGAGCAGCAGACCAGCTCACAATAGGAAAAGCAAAGCTCAGTTATCTGCTTATTTCACTTGTTCTGGTGCTGACTGTTCTCCCTCTAACACTGCAACACCCAGGCACTGCAAGACAGAGACAACACTTGGGGGGCTTTTGGAGTCCTAGGAATTTTAAGATGTTAAATACCATATTTCATCTCCTGGGGAGATTATTCAGAGGGGGTTATGCCTTTTCCTTAAGAATCCAAGCAGACAAGTCCAAGACTGGCACAGGGTTGTTTGTTATCTCTCCCAGTATTTATGATTTGCAGATAGGGAATCACTGCCAAGTGTCCCAACTACATGGCATGTGCTGGATGTGGAGCCAGCACTCTCAGTGTAAGGGACACTTCTCCCACACTACCTCCTCAAACAAGCCTGACAACATAGCGACAGCCACGTGGCCCAAGTGCTCCAAGTGTGGCCACTCCAGGGAGTATCCACCTGTGCTGAGCCCTCCTGTGGCTTTACAACAGTGCTGTGTCTTTGGAAAGGCCCTTGTTCATCTTTTTGGACTAAAGATCCAGAAAATAAAGGGAGGAAAAGAATTACCTGCCTACTGGGGAAAGAGTAACAGCGATGGCAAACAACGTGGGGGTGAGCAAACTGCAAACTTGGAGCAGATAAATCAAGAGAATAAACTTTTCTCCGACCTCCTGTAACTACATGAAACTTCCCAGTTATTTGTAAGGACAGCCAGCTGAACCAGACAGAGGAGAAGCCTAAACCAACAGCAGATCTTTATATTTCCATGTTGCCTGTTCTCCAGGCCAATAAACACACAGTCCAACCAGCTGACCCTCACATTCCCATGCCAATAGGTTGTTCTTTTTCACTATTTGTTCCTTGTGCACAGCTTGGACATGCAGCAGAACCAGGAGTTTTCAAAGGGAATAACAAACATGCTTGAGAAAGTCACTTATTGGGAAATAAAACCCCCTTAAAACAACACAGATCATTAGGAACCCATTTGGGATTTGTGGGACTGGTGTAACTCCAAAGTCAGGACCCACCTCCACAGCCCATTGCTGGTGTGGGGCTCATTCTTCAGCCATGCCATGTGCTTCTGAAGGGACATCACAGGGAACAGCATCCCTGGGAAGCCAGCAGGAACCCCCAGCACATTCATCCTGTGTCCAGTCCCAGGGACTCACAGGGAGCAGGGCTGCAGACCAGCCCCATCACATGGAATTGCCTCTTCCTGCCTCCCAGCACAGCATGAAGCACAAGAAGGAATCAAGGAACACACATAAATAAAGAAATAAAGAAATAAACCCAGAAATCTAGGGCAAAGATATAGAGAAGGAAAACAGCGAGGAAAATGACAGGATGAGTGAAGACTTCATGCACCTGAGATGTAATAAGGGGAGGGGTTGGCTGAGAGAAAAGACAAGGGAAATTCAGTATTTTTCTGTTCATGGGGCCACACATAGCTTTGTTTAACAGGTTTTGCTGCCTGCAGCATTTCCTGGGCATCTGCCACAGAGATCTGGGCTGACTCTCCAACCAAACAAACGGGATTGATTAAATTCTATCACACTCTCAAGGATTTCCATAGGCAGGCGTCCTATACATTTGCAACACAGTGATCTGACCAAATTCCCCACAGAGCAATTGCTACAGAAAACTGTTGTTTTACTGCCTCGTCAATCCTCTCGGAGTTTCCTATAAAGACAGCAGCTCCTGGATTTACTTGGCAATCTGCCTGTTTCCACATGATGGCCACCTGGGACCAGTGAGTTTGCTACCCAGGCAGCGCTGATGCAGATGCAGTTGGCAGTGCCCTTGCAGAGGGCTATGAGAGGGGGTTTCTCTCCAGCCACTCTCACAGGACTTTTCTGTTCAGAAAACACCAGTGCACATGAGCTGGAACAAGCACTGCAGTTTTGCTGCCTGTTTTTCCTTGAGCACTGCTCTCTTGGATAAAACCCACCTGGCAGTGTGTGGGGTTGGCTGGGAGTGCAGCAGGGCCCTGGAGCACAGGCTGTGTTGGTCCAGCACTGCTTCCACCCCCAGATTCCTCTCCACCTACAGAGCCCAGGAATGGCTTGATTTGCTTTTTCCCCAGACCTCTTCCTCCACCTTTCAACACAGCCTCATCCCTCTGATAAAGTCAGGAGGGTGAACACAGCCTGTCCCTGAGGCATTAGGGGTTACAGCATCCTGCTGAGAAGAGCCTGGCTTTTCCTGGGAAGGGACGCCTGTGAGATGTCCCCGCACCATCTGAAGGGGACTGAGCAGGAACAGCTCAGCCATCAACAAGGAGGTCCCTACCGAGCAACAGCAACCTGTGCAGCAGGGGATCTGGGAAGAAAGGCAGAAGGGCACACACGGGAACAATGCCAGGATCAGAGAGGGCATTGAGGGAAGTTTCTGATTGCCCTGGTTTGCCCAGAGCCACCTAGAGATGATTTCTGCTCCTAGGACCAGGGCAGGTATGTCAGGCACTGTCTAAGAGCAGGCAGCCAGCAGCATACTGGTGTCAGGGGACAGCTGGAGCTGCTGGCACTGGTGATGTGCCCATGTACATCCTTCCTGAACCTGGCAGGAGCAGTCCATGCTGGGACTGGGACAGAGGATTCCATTTAGCCCCCACAACAACCAGGATTTGGGCTGCTCACAATTCCCTCTCTTTGACTCTCCTGAGTGACCTGCAGCCAGGCAGGCACTGGGACAACACCTGGGATCTGAGCTGCAGGAACTGCAAAGCTGTTTATCCATTCCCATCAGTTCCAGGCGCTCCATTGGATCCAGGAAGCATCTGTCTGGATGAAACGATGCTCTGCATTATTATTCAGCCTGGGTAAGTTTTAAACGTTTATATGGCAAACTCCACCACTTCCTCTTAATTGTCTTTTCCTTTTGGCAACAGGCTGTGCTTTGGCAGGGACAAACCCCTGAGACTGGCCACACAAGGGTGTGGGAGCAGGGGGCCAGAAGCAGCAGTTGAGAGCTAAATAGTGTTCACTGCAGCTGGAACAGAGGGTTCAAGGCACTGATGGAAGGTAACAAGGTTACTCTATCCCCCCTCTCTGCAACCAGCCCATTTAGTATGTCTTATAACATGCTTCCCAAAACTTTCCAAGAGCAACTTCTAAGACAAGCTGTGTATACATGGCATGAAAACACTCTCCCAAGACACAGCACAAGGATTGCCACAGCATTTTGTAGCTGAAAGTGATCCCAGGTTAGGATTTCAAGAACATCTCTGCCTCTTGTGGCTGTGCTGTGTGATGTTTCAAAAGCAATAATAAAGAAAACCAACAGGAAGAAAGCAATACATGTGGGATGTGTAAGACCTTTTCCAGCTCTTCAGGACTGATGGGAAAGGCTCCCACTGGCTTCAGCCAGAGGGACCAGACCTGCACATTGCTCTCCAGCCACGTACAGATGGCAACACTCCCTCATCCACAGCTGGCAGCATGAGCCAGAGCCACTCCTAAACCTGCCTCCCACTGCCAGATACCTCACTGGGATGAATTTTGCCAAGGCTGCAGCAGGAAAACGAGATACAAAGACCTCAGAAATCCCTTTGATTTCCTAACACCTGGAGCAGCTGTCAGCTTCCAGGTGCAACAACCTGCCCACAGAAGGGCTAAATGTGGAGCAGAGCTGGCACTGAGGATCTAAACTCTGTTCTGGATGAAGGGGGGGGACATTTTTTGTTGCTGTCCCACCACTTTCCCAAGTACATGCAAAGATTCCTTCCTTTGTTTTGCTCAAACTGTTTTGTAGGCTACAAAGCACTGATGTTCCCTAAAAACCCACCACTTCCACATCATCCAGCACCTTAACCAAACTCTTCAGGCCTTGGATGTTTGCAGGAATGTGAGTCAGACACCAAGGTGAGGAGCAGCAGGCAGGGATGGCAGCACAGGAGCTGGGAGCAAGGGACTGTAAAGATACTACTTTGGCAACCAGGGCACTGAGGCTTCTGAATATACCCTCAAACACACATCCAAACCCCTCTTCCCCTCCTGCCTCCCTGAGCCATCTGAGCTGGTGGCCTTCCTGGTGACAGCACAGCAGTTCTGGTGACAAGGCACCCCTCTGTGTTCCTGTGGGAAGGTGTAGCAGGCCAGAGCCATCACACCGGTTCAGACAGGCAGCCTGAGTTAATTGTCTATTCCACTTTCAACAATGGCCAGTTTCTGACAGTGGTTTAGGAAAATGTAGGAGATTTTATATTAGAATTTGTGCCCTCAAGGAAAAATGCCTTTTGAATTTTATTAGGGAGAATTTGGCTTGTGTCTTGAAGCATGAAGGCTTAGAGTGCTACCAAACCCTTTGGACAGAACCCTGACTCAGAAGGAGGCAAAGGAAATTTTCCTTCTGTGTTCGTTGGACCACTATTTTCATCTTTCAGGGTTTGCTGTTTAGGGTTTTGTGTGAGCTTGTAAAAACTCTAAAACCCCACAGTGCTTTAAGAGTCGAACAGGAAATCAAGGCTGTGCATTTCAGCTCCTGCTGCACTGGAAGACACTGACTTTTGTGGTGAGAAATGAGTAAATATTCAGCCAAAAGGCAGCACAGCCCATAAAGCCACAAATGCAGACAGGTCTAGAAGTTATGAACGTATTACAAAGAAGACTGGCAAAAATTATTTAACTTTAGCCCAGGCATTTTCCTCTAATATTAAATTAAATATAAAAGGGCTTCCAGGCTCTGCTCCTTTACCTGGCTTTTCAGAGATTTTGGATAACCTCTGTTCTTTAACAAAGCCTGTATTGTCCCAAAGGGATTTTCCTTCTTGTGCTGCTATTCCTGCTTCTAGCAGAAGTTTTGATAGGGCTCTAAGATGGACAGGTGATATCCATGGCTTGGCATAGGGAGGCTGCAGTCAACTGTCCAAATATGCACTTGCCACTGTCACCTTCCCTGCTTGGGGAATTTCTGAACACGTATTGCCTTTCCTTACAGAGAATCATGCAATGGTTTGAGCTGGAAGGGATTATAAGGATCATCTCATTCCAATCTCTGCCATGGGCAGGGACACCTTCCACTAGACAAGGTTGCTCAGAGCCCAGTCCAACCTGGCCTTGGACACTTCCAGGGATGGGGAAATGCAGGAAAAAAACTCCACAGGAATACTGGAAAGAGAAAACATAGGCAGCTCCTGAAGAGGGGATGGAAGGAGCTTTGTTCCTTTCCCACCAAGAGCTGGAGCTGCCTACAAAGGCCAGGCACTTCTCACCTGCAAGGCAAGTGGAAGGAGAGTGTTCCAACTGACTCCTGCTGATTTTTGGCCTGCGCCTCCCTTGCTTCCATCTGCACTCCCAGTTCCCACGGCCCCTGAGTGGTGACAGTGAAGATAACCAGAACAGCCCACAGATGAACTCCCAAGTATTTAGATTATTAAACTGCACCTCCATAAATCCATCCAATCCCATGCTGTAGGAAAGGGCTCGGGGCGTTAAACAAACAGACAATAAATTTCAGAGGATTTGGTAAAATTAGGATTGTCATTACTTTTCCATCCCAAGAAGACTAATCTTGGTTATAATTATCCAGGCTACATCCAGGCTTTTCAATAGCTCACACACTGATAAATGAAGCGTTCATGCTCACAAATGCCTCTCCTTCCCCTGATGGATGCAATGTATTCCATATGGATGGAGAAACATTTTCCTTTTTTTTTTCCCTTTTACACTTGCTAAGCTATTTCCAGGCACCCAGAGCACCAGCAGGTGTAAATCAGCAGAGCTCTGCCCATTTACTCCACTCCTTAGAGCAGATGAGAATTCAGGCCGTTATTTCTAACCTTACAATCACAGATTGCACATAGGTGATGGTCCCATAAATGAGTGAGGCAAGAAAAAACCCCACCAAACACAAAAGATGGTAATTGCACAAATCACTTTGGGCAGGCAATGCAGTGCCTGCCAGCCCCTGAAAAAAGCCACTTTAATTAGGCTGATTTAAATGCAGACAGGTTTTTTTTTTTCCTTTTCCTTTCAACTGTGGGCTTTGTACCCACTTTGTATGAACAGGAGCCGGCCCTCATGTCCTCAGCCAAAGCATGTCCTTCCACCCCATGACCAGGACAGAGGGAAGAGCCACCTCAGCAGAGCTTCTGTGAGCCCCCCAAAGGAGACCAGCACCTCTGAGACCTGGTGGAGGGAGGCAGAGATGCTTTTGAGATGAGAAAGGTCAGTGCTGCCCCTACAGAGGAGCAGATTCTCCCTCTGCCCTGCCACGCCGTTCCTCTGTGATGCCCAGGCTTTCCTCAGGGCACCGGGATTGTTCAGTGCTGGGCCAGGGCCAGCTGGGAGCCCATCTGCAGCAGGGCTGAGCCCACACAGTGCCAGCCGTGGCGGTCACGAGTGGCAGTCCCAACATATGTTTACTCGAGTCCTTTCAAACTGAGCATGTGAGCACCCAGCCCTGTGGCCACTGTCAGCTTTAACCTCCTGCCCCTGTGTGCACAGGGAAGGCAGGATGGCAGAGCTCTGCTCCAGAAATAAATGCATGAATGTTTGTATTTAGCTACCACAAAGAGATGGTAGAAAAATCCACGTGGAAACCAGTGAGTTCCCCCACATACAAGACCATGTCGTCTGCTTGGTGTGATGGGGAGACAAGGACTCGGTGTGGGGAAGGGGATGATCTGAGTGTGTCATTAAGCCCTGCTGCTCAGACTGAATGCAAATATGGCTCAATTCACGCTCTAACTGTCCTTTAATATGTAGTATTTTTATCTAAATGGTATTTGACAGCTTGTGCTACGTGCAGCAGTGCTGGCCAGCACCGTGTGTCTGCCAGCGCCTCTGGCCACCATCTCACAGCCCCTGAGCCCACTCCCTCCTCCCAAGTAAGCCCCATCTCCAAATCTGTTTTAACAAACCCCAGGACAGATATCTAGGGACGTGTTTTCAAAGAAACACAGCTCCAAAAGCTTTATGTGCATAAAAACACGGCTTTGTACAAAACTACTGTATCATGAAGCTCAGGGGCTGTTGAGAACAGAGTGATCAGTCATGCCAAAAACTGCAGGAAGGGACTTTTCAAAGCAAAAATCCATTTGCTTTGGTAAAAGGCAACTCCCCACTTCTCCACATAGTTTAAAGATGACAAGGAAGTTGAGTGTTTGCTAGAACATCTCAACCAGCAAGGAAAAATAAAGTGCTCTGTCTGCAAGAATAAGAGCTGGCTCCTCTGGTGTGTGCTCACTCTCACGTCTGTCAGCTCCACTAATTCTCCGTGGAATGATGGGGCTGTGCTGGAGCAGCTGGCCAACAGCAGGACTGGCATTCACCACTGCAGTACACCAGATTTATTCCAGCTGCTCAGGTTCAGGCCCCTGCTGTTCACACCGTTAGTTCTCTTAGGCTGTACCTAATAAAAACTATCAGGGATCAAAAGGTAAGAAGATTCACAGTTTAGTTGCAAATAGAAATTTCTCTCTCAGTCAGAGAGGCTTCAAAAAAAAAAATAGGCAAACTATGGAAAAACTGTTCAAGCTCCTCTCTGGGGCATATACTTAACCCTAACATGGGAAGTAAATTCCTGACCCTGCCTGGGCCATCATCTACCTTCCATGGGCTCAGCCAATGGCAATGAAACATCTTTGCAACCACAGCCATGTCATTTCCAAGCAGACAACCAGAAATATCCTCGTGCTTAGTCAGACAAATCCTACCCAAAGGCTGATGAAGTGAGAGGCAGCTCATCTGTGCCTGCTGCTGTGGCAACTGCCTATAAACCAGCCTGTCTGTAGGAAAAGTTTCACTATTGTGATGATCTAAGGGCATTAAAACCCCAAGAAGGAACGACTGGCATGCCTGAACCCTGTTCTCAGTTTCTAACCAAATAAATTGGTCTCCTATCAGACGTCTACATTGATATGGTAAAACTCCTTCCCTCTTTTCATTATCAGAGTTCGTTAAAAATGCCCAGCATTATGCATGAAATCAGCTCTTGACACAGTGTTTACACAGCAGCAGCAGATTTTTCAGCTTCACTGGGGATTCAGAGACCAAACAGTGCCCACGGTTGTGCTTCAGGCATCTTTGCTATAACAGCATTATAAATACGTAATGAGAATTTAAAAGGCAGAAGGAAAACAGATAATGGAGACATCCCATATCACACCAAGCTTTCATCCTCTGAAAAGAGCTACAAATTTCAGCATGCACTCATCAACAGCAAGGGAAAGGGGGCCTCATTAGAGGATGAGCACAGGAGTCTCCTGGCAGCATCCAAAGGGAAAAGGCACCAAGTTTCAGAGGAAAAGCACTACCACATTTTATGCACAGTACCACTTTTAAAGAAGACAAAGCAGTTTAGCACAGATATATGAGGAACTGTGTTCAAGCAGTTTCGAAGTAGAACAACAATAGCAAGGTCATCCACGCCAGAGGAGCACAGATTTGGAGCAAATCCCTGAAAGTTAGCCTGGGAAAAGCTGCTTTCGAATCAGAGAGCTGAAACCAAGGGAGGTCATTCAGCACCTGGCCATATCAGATGCTTCCACAGCCACCTTGAGTAGTGTCCACACACCTGCAAGTCTAAATTAAGCAGATTCAAACCACAGCTGTGACTAATAACCCCAGATAGCACTGGGTGGGCTCATGGTCAAAACTTTGAGTGCAGCTCAATAACTTTACACGCACTTAAAAGGAAAGAAAAGAGTCATCTTTATGGGACAGACTCTGCCTGAACAGGACTTTTTTTTTTCCATTTATCATTTTCCCTCCAGTTATACATAAACAACGCTCCCAAAACTCTTTTCCAATATTTTTCCTCCCTCTTTAGGTCCTTCCTTCCCCATTCCCTCTTTCCCCAGATTCACGGCCACAGCAAATGTGCCACTTGATTATCTGCTGACACATGCATTTAGCACTTCTCCACGCAAAGCAACGAATTTAGAAGCTTTTCCAACTTCCCCTCTGGATGATGTCACCCTGGTCAGGCGCCAGGCTGGGTTACAAGTGAAAATCCTTCACTTCAGGGTCAGACATCCTCCTATTTTTAGGCCTGGTTTCAGTGTCGTGCAGCCAACAGCCAAGCTGAGCAGTTCACTTTATTCCACAGCAAATGCCTGCCAGGCTTTGGCCAAGGCTGGGCTTTGGGGCTGGTGAAGGGGCTCTGCAGCACATGAGCCCCTTCTAAAAAGGCAGCTGCTTTGCTTCCCATGCTGCTCCAGCAGCTCACAGTGAGATGAAAACCACTTCAAGCTCTCACCCTCCAAAAACTGCAACTGTAAACCCAAAGCCAAAGGGTGTTGTGCAGCCCTGTGAGCTCTCACCCATCTCTGACAGATCCATCATCCAGCCATGCCTCCCCAAATTCTCCTTAGTGGTGAGGTCATAGTCATAGAATTGTTTACATCAGAAAAAAAGCCTTTAAGACAAACACCAACCATTAACTCAGCACTCCCAAGCCCACCATTAAACCCTGTCCCCAAGTGCCGCATCTATGTATCTTTTAAATCCCTCCAGGGATGGTGACAACCCTTTCTGTGAAGGATTTTCCCCCAATATCCAATCTAAACCTACTCTGGGCACAAGCAGAGGACATCCCCTCTTGTCCTACTGCTTGTTACATGAGAGAAGAGGCTGACCCCTACCTTGCTACAATCTTCTGTCAGAATGTTGCAGAGAGGGAGAAGGTCCCCCCTGAGCCTCCTTTTCTCCAGGCTGAGCCCCTCCAGCTCCCTCAGCTGCTCCTCATCAGCCTCATCACATTAATTTCCCTAATTGCAACACCCTGATCAGCCAATGCCTGTGTTGTGCTTTGGCCATTGAAGACAGTGATGTGTTGCTGTGGGTAGAGCTGGTTCCCACCAAGCCCAGCCTGGGCAGCTTCTCCAGTGCACATCCAGATCCATCTGTCTCTCTTTAGAGATGAGATGACTTACATCTGCAAGTGCAGAGGTAGCCTGGGGAGATTCCAACCTCAGCTGCTGTTGGAAACAGGACAGCCCTTCCCTCTGCAGGAACACAACCACTGTCTGCAGCACCAGAGCCTCCTGCATGCCATGGCCAGGTCTCCACCCAGGGACAGGTTGTGGAACTCTGCTTACAAGGAGACTGACAGTGGTTACAGTGGGTTGGGAATGAGGGGATGCCAGAAGGACAAACCTGACATCTTCTCCTCCCTTACAACTCAGAGGGCACTCAGGGAGCAATGGGGATTGGAAAAGTAGTGGGAGCTGCAAAATCAAAGCACGCACTGGCATAAGTAACATGCAATAAGAAACACTACCAAGATCACCCTCCAAAATGATGGAGTGAGTCCCATAAGGCATCACAAAAATTATATCCAATGGGAATGAGCCTATGGATCAGGAGCATCAGACCCAGGTGATCATGTGGGGCCATTTTAGACTCAGAGCACAGTTCAGTAGGACACAGCTTCTGAGATGAGCTGCAGCAGCAGTGGCCCTCTGAGGCTCCCCATAGCTCTGAGACCCAACCCCATTTTTAGAGAGGTTGATGGCTCAAGTTTAAAGAGTTGAGAGGATGCAGACCCCATGGAGCAGCCCCAGCCCCTCATGCTGAATGAGCTCATGTCCCTGCAGCCTGTGAGCACACAGGGAGAGGTGTCACCATACACTCTGCTGACAGTGACTGAAAACCACAGACGAGTGAGAATCGTAATCACTGGGGGCAAAGTGTGAACATGAGTCACATCCCACACCAGCTGCAGGTTGTCTGCACCCAGCCAAGAGCATGGGCAGCGCTGGCACTGGCAGGGGAGCCCTTTCCCAAAGCCCTTCTCTCACATTACGCTTGTACTCCTGCTGCAGTACATGAGCACTCACGTACGGACACACCAGAGTTTTGCAGTGTTTGCAGAACACCTAAAGCTGGCACTGCTGGCTGCTTTATTTTTAACTCTGGGCAAGACACATCATGCCTCCCAAAAGGGATGAAAACTAGCCAGCAGCCCCAGCCCAGCAGAAGCAGCCAGAAGGCAGCAGTTCCCATGTCTTGTGGCTGCTCCCACAGCCCCAGCAGCCTGGCAGCCCCGCTCCCATACATCCCAAGACACCTGTGTCCATCACCTCTCCCACACATCCCAACAGACACCTGTGTCCATCACCTCTCCCATACATCCCAACAGACACCTGTGGCCATCACCTCTCCCATACATCCCAACAGACACCTGTGGCCATCACCTCTCCCATACATCCCAAGATACCTGTGTCCATCACCTCTGTGGCTGCTGGAATCACAGAGTCACTCAACGGTGTGTGTTGGAAGGGACCTTAAATATCATCTAGTTCCTGAACCCTGCCATGGGCTGGGATACCTTCCACTAGACCAGGTCACTCCAAGCCCAGTCCAAACTGGCTGTGAACATTTCCAGGGATGAGGGGAGACACTCTGGGTTTGTTGGTTACATCCACTTGTATAGAAAAAATAAATGTCACTAGCCAAGCCTGCAGGGACCCTCCAGCATCCATGGGCCACACAGCATGGATGAATGATGAATACCCCATTGTTTTGTGCTTTCAGGGTGCCAGCACAAGGTACTGCTCCAGCATCTTGGCTCCTGAGCATGTTTAGAGTGCAAGAAAGAGCCCAAGCCAGAAGATTAAATTTCAGATACTGAACCGTTTGCTTCAAGGGAGTTACATCAGCAGCTGACTCGGCCTGTCTCTCTCTCTCTCTCCCATTTGCTTCCCTCTCCCTTTGAAAACAATGCTCTGCCTTGGTTTTTTCAATCAGAACAGCCTCTCCTCCTGCCACACTCCCTGAGCCGCTCACTGAGAGGACTCCATGCACCAAGTGAGCCTGGAGGATATTCAGCTACAAGAAAAAGATATGCAGAGAAGAGGAACCTGCTCTTTAAAAGAAAGGAAATCTCTAGTGAAACCACAATTGTGCAGCTGTCCCAGCTGTGCCCTTTCTGCAGCACATTTCAACACACTCATTTGCATTTTTACGGAAATAAAGTGGCTTGCTATTGGTATGGTGTTCTTCAATGCTGTCAAATCTTGGACAAGCTGATACAGCTCAGCATTCTGCAAGGGACAAGTGTTGAAAATGCTGCTTCACTGTGGAATTTTTCCCCACAGACTTATGCAGGCACAGAGAAAAGGCCTCTGAAGGATAAAAATAAGCAATAAAAATAAGATGGCTCCCCATGCCATCTCCTAGACGGCGCCGCTCAGGTCACAGATGTCTGTGGGGACAGCGGGTGCTCTGCAGATGAACACACAATGTGGAAATGCTGGAAAGCCCCTGAGATGCCTCCTTTCAGGCAGTCCTGCCACCACCATCTCAGCTCAGGAATTCTGTATCTGCAGGGAGGAGGGAAATGCACTTTGGACAAGCAGCTGCCAAGGGCTCTGTTGTTCCTCAGGCCAATGCAGGAGCACACGTGGCCATGGCGGGTGGGGATGGCTGCCAGCCCAGGCTGAAAGAGCACGTACTACCAAGACCTTGAGGCACCAGAGCAAAAGGGAATGAAAGCAAAGTGGCCATCAGCTTTGGATGCTGCCAGAGAGGGTCTGGAAGGGATTCAATCCCATACATCAAGACCAGCTGAGCCACGTGCTCTCTCAGGTCCCACTGCCTCTGGCTTCAGGTAGCAGATGCCACCTCCTCCTCTCCTCCTCTTTCAGCCCCATATCAGCTTCAGAAGAGGTGAAATGGAAACCTGAGCTGTCTCTGCTGCTGCATGAGCTGGGTGGATGTGAAGCAAGAGGGGAAGCAAAACGGCAGCCCAGGCTGATGTGATCACTACCATCTTGATTTGCAGAATGCACATTGCTCCCCTTCCTACATGCTGGAGATGAGACAGCTGATTAGAGTAGGATGGCTATGGAAAAGTCAGTCATTAGACAGGCAGAGAGCAGAACTGCCAACACTGCTGAGTGATACTGCTTTTTCCTCACTGACCTGATCCATTCCTCCCCTATTTATCCTACTCTCCTCGCAGACTGATCTCTTTTCTGATATCCAGACTGGTTTTCTTCAGAACAGCACATGAGCACACACACAGAACCCAGCATGGCTACAGCCTGAGCACACTCTGCTTCCTTGAGGTTTATTATGGTACTAACAAATAAATTTACCTGCTAATAAAGAAACCCCCAAACTCACATTTCTCTTTTAGACTGAAGATCATTAATTTTATCCATGAGCTACAAGGTAGCAGAACTTCCTACTCCCCTTTGCTCCTTTTGGGTGTGTTTTAGCTCAGGTATTACCTGAATTTAGACTAGACTGGAATAGAACAAACTAGTTGAAAAGGGCCTACAATGATCATCCAGTCCAACTGGTATTTCTAATATCAAATAGTAACTTTACTGGAAGGTAAACACTTGGCTATGTCCAATTAAGGAAACAGAAATACTCAAGACACATAAAATATGATTCTTTTAGAGTCAGAGGGTAAAATTTTCTGTTTCCTGAATTCAGCACTTAGAGTTCAAGAATAAGTGCAGTAAGTATTCCCAATGCAATGTGTTATGTTGAGCCCTGCACTGAAAAGTGAATGGTTGGATTAACAAAGAATCCTTGAATGGTTTGGGTTGGAAGGGATCTTAAAGACCATTCAGTTCCAACACTCCTGCCCTGGGCAGGGACACCTTCCACCAGACCAGGTTGCTCCAAGCCCTGTCTAAGCTGGCCTTGGACACTCCAGGGATGGGGCAGCCACAGCTTCTCTGGGCAACCATGCAAGAATTTAACAAGAATTTAAACCTTCTCATGGGCCACTCATTCCTAAAGCACCAGATACTAAAACTATTTTCTGTGTCTGGAGACTGGAATGTAGTGGGAAAATGTAAGGCTGTGGTCAGATGAGCATGTGTTTGCTAAGGCACTGCAGTGTTTACACAGAACTTCCCCTACAAAGCTGATTCAAAGATTATGGTAACCAAATTGATAAACAAGTGTGAAGATCCACACATGGACAAAGCAAACCATGATTTGAATATGCAATAAATGCTGATGAGGCTGTGCCCTGGGACTGCCTGCAGTCAGCTATCCTGCTCAAATGAACACTGACTTGCTGACACTGGGTTTTAATAAGCATTGCTTAAGACATTAACCAACATGAATTATAACATAACTTTTCACAGTGCAAATATGGCCTGCAAGTCTTTCCATTTAATACTTGAAACAGGCTTAATTATCAGGATGTGAGGCCATAAGAATGCCTCTAGTTGTGTCTCAGCACAAAGGGAGTGTCTCTGGCTGCTTGTTCTCATTACACACTGCTGGTGTGATCCATGGAGACCCAGGAGATGGGAAAGAACTAATAAAATTGTTCATCTTGGTGTGGTTAGTAATGCAGGAAGCAAGAAAAGGAGGGTGGAGGGATGCTGCCTCTCTGCAGAGCAGTAAGAGGTGACTTTTTCTTAGCAAAAGTTGTCACGAGCTTTCATTTACTTACACAGTGACAGCAGTGAATTTATCTATGGGTGGAAATCTGGGGGTTTTAAGAATACTTTTATAACCTCATTTAAGAGGTTATGATAACAACCCAACCTGTTTTTCTCAATGCTTTATCAGTTGATGATGGCAGCCCAGAAGACTTTTCCTCTGTCCCAGCCTTTGCAATGATCACATCTGGGTTTCTCTACTGCTAAGACGATTTCCTATAAACCTATACAAATTCTGAATGTTTTCTTCAACAGAAGAACAGATCACAAGCCACCTTATTAAAGAAGTTGGGATAATCATTCTCAGAGGATAATTAAAAAGCAGGGATACATGAAGTAACATGACTCAGTTCTCCCAGAGAACAGTGGCAGAGCTGGAGGGAGGTGACAACTCTCACAGGCCTTGACCATTTCATCCTTCATCCCTGGGGTATCCTCAATGTCTGTAACAAGACAGCTCAGGGATGTTGATACTGATGTCACTATCAGCCATGGCCATGAGATAAATTCCTAATCAAAGGAAGACAACTCCCAGTGGGAAATGAGAGGGGCTGAACCCACAGCACCAGATTCTGAATGACTTCAGAGCTCACAGGTGAACAAGGGCAGTGGGCACCACTGCCACGATATTCCTGGTTACCACTGCAAGTTCTATACCTACAAATCAAGACCTGTAAATAACAAGGAGAAGGGGGTAAGTCATTCTTCCTCCCAGCCAAGAACCACGGGCAATATGACGCCCTGACGCACCTGAAAGGTGTTCCTGATGTTACAGGGAGACAGTTGGAAAAGCCTCAAAGTCATTTTTCTCTGCTCTAACTTGCAGGCTGCAAAGAGGATATTACACAGCATTGCAGAATCAATAGCTATTGTGGGAATCATTGGTTTGATGTCAAGGCCAATTAGCTGCAAGTGGAATTAGCACATACCCTGTGCTGGAAGACAAGAACATGTTCTTCCCTAGACGGGAAAGATGTTGGCTATGAAGAGCCTCCATGCAGGTGTGCACAGAAACTTGGGAATTAGCATCACATTTCCCAATGCTGACAAAGCTCACAACAGCTTCTTCCCTCAGCACACAGGAGCCTGCAGCAATGGCCTGGTCTGTCCCGCACATGGGACAAACTGAGAGAGGACAAACCTACAGACCAAGCTGACCCTCTGCATTTGGATTTTACACCTGAGAAAGGCTATACTTGCCCAACTCAACCACTCACCCCATGTCAGAGAACTGTGATGGCTGAGGTCACCTCAACACACCCTTTTATCCCTACAGCTTCCCACTATTGCCCTGACTTGTGCCAACAGAAGTTTTATTCCATGGTGCAGCTGGGATTTATGGCATTTCTTGGACTAATCTCTATGCTATGCCTGGTTCAGCTACTGAGAAAGGGTTCAATGCTTGAGACCAAGTCCTGCTGGAGGATTAAGAGCTTCAGAGGAGAAGAGTACAGGTGCAGGAATGAGGAACAGGCAAAGTTTGTCACCTAAAAGGAAATCAGATGCCCAAATCTTATTAAACTTTAAAGATGCAAAAGAAGCAAGAGAAAGGAGCCAACTTTCAGGACCTCCATGCAAGGTGGTATAAAACTGAATGTTTTTGCAGCAGCTTAACCAACATTTTGAACCCACCCAGGGAGCAGCCAACATTGAAGAAGACTTTGCAGAGGTGAGGAGGGTGAGAGCCCAGGGAGGAGGCAGCCCTGGGGCTACACCAGCTCTCCATGCACATCCCTTCTGGTTCCCCTCTGGACTGTGACTTGCCTGCAGAACCAACCACCCCACCCTGCACTCACAAAACCAGTTCCTCAGTTTGGCAGGGAGCTGGCACCCAGTTCCAGTCACGGAGCAACAGGGCACAAACGTACCACGGAGAAGGCTCCAGCCACTGCAGGCTGCAGTCAGCTTCTCTTTCCTGGCTGGAAGCTGCCCACCCTGCAGCAGACCCAGCCACCCCATCTACTGCCACACCCTCTGCAGCAGCAGCTCAACCCATTCTTTCCATAAAATGATTTTGTGGTCTATTAAAGCAAGCAAGATTCTCCAGATTGCTCTCCAGCCTCAGGCTGAATGTGGTCATTGAAGCCCCTTTGAAATACTACAGTACCATAAACAACACATGTCACCTTTTGTGCTGTGGTGCATAAGCTGGGTTGGCACTGGGGAGGCAGCAGACCTAAAAAATCATGGAACCATAGAACCACAGAGTATCCTGAGTTGGAAGGGACCCACAAGGATCATGGGGTCCAACCCCTGTCCCTGCACAGACACCCCAACAATCCCACCCTGTCCCTGAGAGTGTTGTCCAAACACTCCTTGAACT
>JAOXXN010000082.1:32872665-32883097 GCA_026770055.1 Myrmophylax atrothorax | reverse complement strand
CCCAACAATCCCACCCTGTCCCTGAGAGTGTTGTCCAAACACTCCTTGAACTCTTTCAGCCTTGGGGCCGTGCCCACTGCCCTGGGGAGCCTGTTCAATGCCCACCACCCTCTGGGGGAAGAAACTTTATCTAAAATATTCATATAATCTACACTGACTGCTGAAACAACGAGAGATGCCCCAAAGCACGTTTGTGCATGGGAGGTGATGATGTCTGCCAGCCAGGGACAGCATTGGGGTGAAGGTGGAGTGGGACAACAGGATCCCTTGGACCTACAGGACAACATGCAAAATGCCTTCACTGGGATAACTTGAGCAAATAATGCAATTTCCACATATCCAGCAGTATGCTGTGAAATGAGCCTGCAACATTTCCTGAGGTAACTCCTTTGTTAATTTTTATTTTATTCTCAATTCAGCTCTGCACTCGTTTTGCTGAAGTGAGGCACCATTGTTGGTGTGGAAATGGAAAAAAGTGCTCAAGGTTGTAGAAACACTGAGACAACCCAGCTGGGGTGATCACTCATGTCCCGAGCTGTGAGATTCTCACGGCAGGGGGTGGAACCAGATGATCTTTAAGGTCCTTTCCAACCCAAACCATCCTGTGGTTCCAAGATTCTGTGACTGAAACCTGTGGCAATCCCACTGCACCTCTGCAGCTCCAGTAAAACCCTGGCACCACTGAGCTTTACACCTTTGGAAAAGCAGCCCCAGGCTGTGGCTGACAGTGACGTGCATGAACCAAGGGTGCCATCCAGAGGTGCTCGGGTGCAGCACACAGCTCTGTGTCAGCAAGGACTAAAGGCAGGGCCCATGCAAAATCTTAGATACCAGACCTTAAACTAAACCCACCATCAAACAATTACGTTTTCTGCTATTTTTAATTTATCTTGCCCATCGCTTGTTTTTTTTCTGTCTCTCTCACTATTCACTGTGTGTTTTGATTTTCTAAGATGCTAAGTAAGTCAGTCTTAAATGACTTAAATAGACACACCTCTGACCTCTCCTGGTAAACAAGAGTTATTTCACTTTACTCCCAATTACTAACAGCAGGCCTGGCACCAAATGGGAAATGGAGACATTCATCTGTATTTCACTGCTGTGCAATAGTATATAAATCCAGAAAACACCAAGAGCACACTGAAACAGGAAACAAACCAGTGGAAAACAATCTACAAGAGCTGGTGACTCCCTTACAGCTGTGAAATCATGACTCAAACTTGATGCAAGAAAAGCTTTTTCCAGTATATGATTACACATATTTATGTCTGTGTACACAGAGTTTGTCAGCTGCCTGAACAGTTTGGATACAGTATCATCTGTGGCATATTTTAGGATGGGCAAATATGGCCCAGGAGAGATTTGGTCAGGAGCAAAGGTTTGATTTATCTCCTTCGCTGGCACCTGTATCTATGTGACATTATGATGTGGATTCACAAAGTGAATAAATATCAGAATAAAATCAACCACTGAATCCCTATTTTCTCCTTTAGGAAATGACTGAGATTAGAATCAGAGAATCATGGAATGTCCTGGGTTGGAAGGGACCTACATGGGTCATCGAGTCCAATCCCTGGGAATACACAGATTACAGACAGATAATGCCAACAGCACAAACTACATACTTCTTTAATCTTAGAGATTTTTCAAGTTTTATTGAGGTAAGTAACTGATTTTGAGATGTACTGTCTTAAAATTATAGAAAATACAATACACTTGTATCTGGGGGGTTTATTCTCAGAAAAAAAAAGACCATCACTTACTGTTCCATTACAATCAAGGCACTGGGTATTACTTTATCACCCTACAGAAACTAAATAGGAAAATGGAGAAGCAGATTCTCCTGAAAACGAACCAAATAACTTTTCAGATGGCTTATGACAAGCACAACTTCCATGTGCTGTATCCCTCCCCAAAGGAGCATCCTTCTTTTACAGTCTCAGCATTTGAAAATGAAGGAAAACTGTAAAAATATAAATGACATCAGAAGACAGATGGTGTGGCTGAACCCCAGTAAAAGGAGGCATGATCATGGCTAAGAGGAGATGGTTAAGAGCAGATTTTGAGTGTTATGGGATCAGAATGTTAAATGTAGAGACTGATCTGCACCGCATTTGGAGTCACCTTGAGCAGATCTCAACCCAAACCCAGCCTGAGCACCTGATGACACCTTCACTTCCCACCAGTCAACCCTGGGCCATGCCCTGTTTATAGGGGCACTCCAGTCCTCCACCAGCAGCTGTAGGGGGTAAGTCTTGTGAAAGCTCAGTGAAAGCACAGGATCAGAGACATCTGCACAGAGAAGGGTTTGAAGGGCCATTTGGAAGAGATGAGAATCCTGCTCTCTGGTAAGGCAAGAAGTGGAGAAGCAGCTCTTGTGTTTCAGACACCTCAGAGCTGAATATCTGGAGAGAAGGGCAGACATATGGAGTCCTTCATAAAGCTGTGAGAGATGACCCACAGAGATTGCTGAGTTGACAGTCTAATTTTATAATCCTAACCCTTCTACCGAGTTTCAGACACGTCTTATCTCAAGTGCACAACACTATCATGCAGCAGCCAGAAAGAAAATAAACTAAACCCAGGAAACACAGAGGTTCTATGCACTGTGATGAAAAAAATACACCAGTAACTTAGCAGAAAACATTTCTCCGAAAGATCAAAGACATCCTGCCTTCTCCTTCCTGCCACTTTCAAACGCACCGTGTTTTCCCAAATGAAAATGTCACCATCCACCCAATGCTGCACAAGGAGGTGCTTGTGCAGACAACAAATGCAAGTCTACATTGACACCAACGGAAAAAGAGCTGGAAAAGGCATAGAAAAATTCTGCTCTTGTGCATGTGGAGGGTGTGCACTGACCTGTACTTCCCTGTCCTCACTTGCAGCGCTCTCATCCCACACTGCTGGGCTCCCCCAACATCATTCACGATGTCATCGCCGATCATGATGGCCTGTCAGAGCAAGGAAATACAGGAAAACTGCTGTGAATTCCATTTCTGCCACACATCACACTCCCCTGACATAACAAACAGCCTGGCTTGATGTTTAATACCACCATCAGACAAATTAAACAAGATAATATTGTCATCGGATTGATTAAAAGTCATCCTGCCTTGAACGTATTTCATGCTGTAGCTCCTCCAGCAATGCACTAGTGCAGCACAGTTTGTAATCAATCACAAAAATCAAAGGGATTTGGCACACAGTTCAAAGAAAACGGTGAATTTTCTGAAGTTAGGCCTCCTCTGTCCCTAACAATTCATTTCTGTTATGCTCCAAGCAGTTTAAATTAAGCTTAACTTCTTAAAACTGGTATTCTACAGGCTAGTCAAAAGCTTAAGCTTGGGGTCACTGAGAGCGGGATCCAAACCCATTCTTGAGTTGATACAGAAATGTGGGAAATCACTGTAAAATGGAATTTATTCATTTTTGCACAATATGACATGATATGTACAGGCCTGGCATGGTTTGTGTTACCATCAGCTTAAGTCTGTGCAAATAGTAATTACCTTAATTGAGTAAATTACCAAAAAATGGTAACTGGTTGTGCTAAGACTTGTCTGTGTCTGATGAAAACACACAGCATGCACAGAGCACCTTCCTGCCTCTGTTAAATATATTTATTAAATCAAAGTGTATCAACCAAGGACTCTTTTTTATTGACAACCCTGTCTACAAAATTTCAAGTGCTTATTATCATCCTGCATTAAAAATTACTACATTCTTTTTATTCTTCAAATTTAAAGTGGTTGAGGGGTGTCATTTTATAAACAAAAACCATAAAACAGTAATCTTCCATTAATAAATCAAAAAATCAGCTTTACACCTTCCAAAGGTGTTCTGGATTACTCTGAAGAGAACAGAGGCAGCACCTAAAACTGGGGAAACACAGCAGCCTTGAAATTATGTCACCTGGTTTATCAACCTGATTTTACAGTGTGATTTTGCACCTTTTGTATAAGTCAAATTTTATCTACAATACATTAATTAGCTGCACCTTTAACCATTTAATTTCCATCTTGTTGAATCAGCCTCCTGCTTCATGAATGTAACTTCTCACCTTTCACAACCTCAGCACCTTCTCAATCCAGACACTCCTGCCTGAATTTCCATCCCTTCCATGTACTTTTGATTACTTTCATACCTGCACATCAGATACACAGAGTCACTTTGCAAAGTGTTTCTTGTTTTACCAAAGAAATTGCTCCGAGTGGTTTGAGCTTTCCCTGCCCCTGGGGTGGGTTTAGGGAGTTTAACGGGATGTTGGAAGGGACTGGCATTGCCTGGAGCAGCACCAGGGCACTCTGCTGGGCACACACAGAGCCAGCCCAGCCTTTTTCCATCTGTGGAGAACTGATAAACAGCCCCTTGTCAGAGAGGTCATGGGAATGTGGTGCACATGGCAGAACCACGGATCTATGGGAATGCTGAGCTCTTTCATACAGTTGGCTGCAGCTTTATGGTCAGAAACACAGAAGTCTGTGTTGCAGGTGCCATTCCAGTCACCAGTTCTGCTTAATACAAACTCCTCCTCTTCCTCTGCCTTCACATGGAAGCATCTCTTTTTTCACAGAGCATACAAGAGCCAGTTCATGTGTCACCCCCACCATGAGCTGTCTGCTGAGCAAAACTAAACCAGAAATATTGAGGAAGGCTAAGAATACTGAAGCTCCAGAGATGTTTTTATTAATTATCTAATTGCAACAGGATCTTCTCCCACTTACTGCACAGCATGTAAAGGAAATCTCAGGGCATACATAAATTTTCTGAGAGCATTTAAAAACCAAACTGATCTATGAACAGGTGGATCTGTGACAGCTTCATGTTAAAAAATAAATCCTCCTTTGAGTAACACATCAGCTGTGGTGTGCAAGTTGATAAATAGTAGTTACCAGCCCAGTCTACCTTCCATGTTGTTTCTGAATAGTGTTCACGTGAGAGATGGTGACCACACCTCAGGGGATGGGATGGAATAGGAGGAGCTCTCAAGTCAAGGCTCCTATGTCTGGTATCACTCAAGTGGTTTATTTTGAAACAGTTTATATATGCCCACCTTTACCTCCTTCTGCCTGGAAGAGTCACCACTGTGGAAGTGCTTTGAGAAGTCCTTTAAGGAACAGAGACACAAGGACTTGTGACAAAGGGGTTGGAGCTGGGGAAAATGCAGGGAAGGAGCAGCAGCAGGCCTTGGGACAGGCAGCTCTGCCTTTCCAGCTCTCTTCTCACAAACCCCCTCAAAGCCAAAACTATGCAGGACTCAACCTTGTCCATCCTTTCTGCTTATGGAAACACGTGTGTTCCTGAAAATGTGTCTTCTCCTTTGAACAGTTCACCTTTCCTTACCACTCCTCCAAAAAAGCATCCAGCATGAAATGAGGAGAAAATGATGGGTTAAATTTAAGTAATTAGTAAATAAGTCATGTATGCATGGGTAAGGAAAAGACAATAATCTCACTCACACAGAGCTGCACAGGACAGGGCAGTACTGCTTCAACCAACCACTATCACCAGCTTCTCCCAAGATGCTCCAAGATATTTAATCACTGCCTTTAACAGTTCCTCTCTCCTTACAAAATTCCTTCCAACATCTCCTTGAGGGGGAAAGGAACCAGATCTGCCCTCCACCCACTGCATGCCCTTGCTCAGCCTAAACCTTGACGCTCAGGATGAGATTTCTGAACTAAAGACATTTTCAGTCCTGCATTCTCATAACCCTAAAACCGACTTTCCTCTTGCAAGGTGAAAGGGCAGAGCAGGGCAGCCCACTGAGCACTCTCTTGCTTGCCAGGGCTGTATTTTACCCCACCCAGAGAAGTTTCCCTGCAAGACTGTGGCAGCTCTGTGAGTGCAGCTGCAGCTGAGCAGCGATGCCTGTCCAGGCCAGCTTGTGGCATACGCATACAAAAATGTACTCCAGCCCCCTGGGATTCCACAGATTTACTATCGGTGAAGGGCAATAATCACTAAAGGAGGAGCAATTATTCCCAAATCATTTAGGATTTAAAAAATCATTGGCAAGAAGATAGAGGTCAAAAGGTGTGCTGTCAAGGGAAATAAAAAAACTCTACCTGTCAAACCTGGGTTTAACTTCCTCTCTCACTGCAATATGGTAAGAAGAGAGAGAAAGATATAAAACTGAAAGGTCACATACCTACTGAAAGCAGGAATTAAAAGATCCCTGCCTGTGTTTTTACACAGGGATCACACCGTTAATTTGTTCAATCATTCTGCAGGACTTACTCTTTTTAGATGGGTTACAAATTTACTAAAAAGAAGGTTAAAAATACAGTGAGTCTCTCTGGTTTCAAGACAAATCATCAAAGAATCAGGATGATGTCATTTCCATTTCCCTAGACCATACAGCTGGTGAGAGATGGTGTGTGTGGTTTACACAGCAAATAAAGCACATGAGGGAAGCCACTGCTCTTGAAGGGTCCCCATCACACTCAGCCCCCATGGGCAGTGATCACAGAGGACATGAACTTGACCTCCAAGAATTTGGGGGTGCGAAGGCACAATATAATCCTCACAGGTGAGCAATCTTACTGGTGCTATCTGTGCCACAGAACTGAATGGAGGTGGGGGACAACCTTTTTTACCCACAAAAGCAGCCAAACTAGTAAACCTTCAGTGATGTTGTTGAGGTCGGGAATGGGAAGCTCAGGTAATTTTTGCCTGCAGAGTTCTAGCACTCACTGAAATTACAGAAAAATGTCTGATCAGAAAAGGAATCACGGAGTAAGGAAATGAATGAGGCAGAAAGATAAGAACAGCCTGATTTACCCAGCCATGCTCATGTTGCAGAACAGTATTTACTAGGAGGAGCTCAGAGATGGTATTTTGGAGGCTGAAGTCTCGTGGAGGGTGCAAACAGAGAGATGCACAAAAGACAGTGGGTTAACTTCACCAGAGTATTTAACACAAACATATTTATGCCTAAACAGATTTTTTGCTATAGGCTTAATAACCTTAATCAAGCTAAATGTGCCAGGGCCATAAGGAAATAAAGCTTATACACCAAATCTTGATTAATATATTAAATCCCTTTACAGAACAAATACAACACATTTACTTCTCTCCCTGTTCTCCTTGGTCCCAGTGCTAATCTCCCAGGCTTCAGGGTCCCATATTCCTGTGAATTATGTTTCTCTCTTAGATTTCCAAAGGCTGCAGGGCCAGCCAGGTTCCAATAAGCTTTCAGCAGGATTGAAGCTTGAAACCGCAGTCAGTCACTTCACTTTTCTTTTGGAGATGGGAAAACTTCCACTGCCGTGGCCACTGAGCAAGGAGGGGACATTGGCATGGCAGCAGGTCCCCTGTGCCACTCTTGGGTGACCTCCCTCTGCTCTCATGCACCACTAACTCCCACCTGAGACTTGCAGGTGGCAGACATGGGAATTGGTTAACTACCAGTAGTTTATGGACTCCAATATGACCTGCCATAACTCCCATTAAAACAGGACAATTTGCTACAGAGAGAACTTTTTATGATTACATAAAACTACCAGAACCTTAACATTATTTAGGTTTTATTGTAAAGCTGTAAAAATCATCCACTGTTACAGCTGCCTTAAAACATACGAATTAGGCATTTCAGTAACCTTTAAGATGTGTTATTCTTTGTCATATTACTGAATTGTAAGATAGGTCTGGTTACCTCTAAAAGGTTTAAATTTCCAATCTATTAAAGTAATACCAGCAATCTGTTATTTCTAGGCCATTGAGGAAAGGTTAAAATGAAAATTGGACTTTGGGGAGTTCCTCCTATTCTAAGAGCAAGCTGAAAACATCTCAGCAGCAGAAGGCAAAGTCAGGGTCTCAGTAAGAAGCAGTTATCAAGGGAAATGACTGGTGATAACTTTATTGATTAAAGCAGCTTGAGGAATTTCAGAATTGCCACTGTCTCGAGTTACTGTGGTGAGACAGCTTTATTAAAAAGGTATTTTTAATTAAAAGTCAGGTGAAGGAAAATTGTAATATGTTTTCAAAAGCATAGCTCATCTAAAATGGTTTAAAGATGGTATGGATTAAATGCATTCCACAGGTGGAATGAATTACTGGCAAACATTCTGTAGAAGTAAAGGCAAGTAAAACCAGCCCTTGTCATGTCACCACAAATGCAGACAAGTATAGCTCATTCAGGAGACAGATTAAAATGTAATACAGTGTATTACAGGAACTTACTGCAGAGAATATACTGAGGTTTGAAACTGAATACACTGAGGTTTTAGTATTATGTACCATCAACTAAACCAACCTGCAAATCCTTCTCCAAAGAACATTAAAGTTGCAAGAAGTGCAACTCAGAAGTGAGGAAAATACGTTAGAATTACTGTGATTTACTTGGCTGTTATTTGCTTCTCCTACACATGTGCATCCTGATCCAGGTTTTAACTCCAGCAGTGTGGACTGCTTTTTCCTTAATGGAAAGAGTGGAGCGACTGGTGCCATCATGCAGTGGTGTCTCCTTGGTTAGGCACATATTCCGTCTCAAATCTCTCTGGAAACAGAGTATTATTCCTACAGACTGGACATATTACTACAACAGACTGATGGCATCTAATATGGAAAAAGCCCAAAACTCTGTCAAAACATAAAACTGCTCACTAGTAGCACTGTGCCACTAACAGTTGAGATAGAATAAATAATCTCTGCTGAGGACTATTCCTGCTTTTCTGTAATCAAACCAAACCCTCCTAAGGCCAATGGGGAGCACTCACTGAGGCTCACCCTGTGGGACCATTTTTGCCAGCTTGGTGAAGCATTAAATGAGATTTGTTTCCCAGGATACAGTTTTTGAGACAGGAGTTCTACTGTTGCATCCCTGTAACGACACCTTCCCTCAGTGCCATGGGTTGACCTGGTCCTGGCATTCCAGGAGCTGGGAAAAGCAGTGCCTGAGGACAACTGCACCACCCTGACTATGGAAAAGGGCAAATGATACCACCATGCAGGGTCACCAGGATAGAAAACTGGGAAATTAGACCTTCCCTCCTACTCCTGCACACCAATCATTTCTGCTATGAGCAGAAAGGAAACACATTTACACCTGGGATATACATAAACAGTATCCAAGGGCTGAGTTCTGTGGGTGGGGGTTTTTTTGTTGTTCTTTTTTCCAATGACTTTTTCTTCAAATGCCACTCTGTGGCTGAAAAGGATTTGGGTGTTTGTTGGTTGGATGAATGGACTGAATCACTGCCATGGCTGTAACTGGTGTATTATATTCAGACTGAGCTATTTTGTTACTGGGAAGATGTGGACAAACTGAAGGGAGCACAGAAACGAGCAGAGGGGCAGAACTGAGAGAAGCTGCTGAGAGCTCAACTACACAGTTTTAGTAAAAGACAGGTACTGTCATGATAACAAGCCTAGAGATAACTGAGGGAGAAAATATCCAGGACAGGAAGCAGTTATTTTGGTTGCTAACTAGAGGAAAACTAGAAATAATGAGATGCACTTTAAAAGGGAAGTATCCCAATGAATCTCAAGAAAAGCTGCCTGCACACAAAACCTGAGCACTGCCCCCAGGGTACTCCCAGCAAACTGGTTGTTTGGCTTACTGCAAACTACTCTGGACCAAACATTAATAACTGGGGAGCAGGGAACATTCCTGCCCTGGGAAGGAGATGGATTAGATGGCCTACTAGGTCTTTTCCAATTCCCCACTCTATAATAAAGTAAAACCCAAGCACATACTGAATTACAGGGCCATAATTTCATCTCCAGGCTCTGGAGACCTACAAGCCAACCAAACTTTGCTCCTGCTGTTTATAATGTCACCCAATCCCCCCTGATGGAATTATTATGTTGTAATTCACCGCTGTTTGTGAGTCATCTCATACTCATCCTTATGTCCTGTGTGACATAACAACAAATCAATAAAGAGGAGCTGGGAACAACTACAAAGAGGGGGGAAAAAAGGGCTCTGTAAGGAAGAACCACACATTCAGCATGTTTCTGGAAAACCACTATTACAGGAGGTGGGTTTGGGTCAGTCAGTGCTTCCCTTTCACCCAAATTATACAATATTTTACTTCTGCCTTGCCTTTTTATAAAAAAAAGGTAATCAGAGTGACACCAAAGGAAAAAAAGTAACATTTTGGCATCAGTTCCACTGTCCTGCAGCCTCCAGTCTTCAAGCAGACTGCCAGGCACTGGGTACCTCTCATGAGGCAAAACATCTTTCATAATTCCTTGGGAAACCCAACTTTTCCTCTTCTGCATTCTTTTCTTTAGCCTCCAAATAAAGGAACTTCACAACAGAAGTGCATGTTCTTTTGAATCATGTGGTTTGGGAGGGAGGTGAATATGAAAGCACAACTCGAGAGTGTTGTGGAGGGAGAAATTACAGTAGAGAATGGAGTGATGGAAGGCTCTCACCTGGACAGAGGTATAGAGGGCACAAACCAGAGCAAAGAGAGACTGA
>JAOXXN010000082.1:32846803-32866514 GCA_026770055.1 Myrmophylax atrothorax | reverse complement strand
GAGTGCCATGATCTGGTAAAGGGACTGGAGTTGGCCCAAGGGTTGGACTTGATGATCTCAGAGGTCTTTTCCACCCCAAATGAATCTATGATTCTATGGTATTCTGAAACAGGAGCAGGATCCTTTGCTGGGACCAGACACATGTAAAATATGGACTCTGGGTGCTGCAGCTTTCACATGCAGAGCCTCTGCCAGAGGATGAACTGCACTTCTGGAGCACAGAGCTGAGCTGAACAGCAGCACAGGTGATGTCCACAACCTCCAAAATACCACAGTGTGTCAGGCACACACTCCACACACACAAAAAAACCCCTTAATCCAGTTCCTTTTCTTTAAACTGGTCCATGGATGCCAACACACCTGACCTGAAGGCACTGTGTGTAATTATCTTTAAGGACCTGAGCTCATTCAGGTTCAGATACTTAGGTAAGTCTGGCACTATGCTTATAAATTCTTATTAAATTGCTATTACTTTTCTTTGTGTTAGGATGAAGAAGAGCTTTTCTATTAAGAAAGTCCCTGCACTGATTCTCAAGACAACAAAAGATGCTGGGTTCATTTGCTAGGGAAGATGACCTCAGCTGGGTGGTGCAACACCAAAACCATCTCGAGGTAACGCATCTGATGACGAACTTTCCATCAAAGGATTCTTGGAAATCTGGTCCTGACCCAGAGAGTCCCTTCCTCTCATTAAAACTGCACACCAGTGTCTTCTTTAATAACGCTGGTGATTCATTTCTTTCTTATTATTTGTCTTTCCTAATCATAGATATGCGAATTATCAATTACACTTAGTGGTTAATTGCCCTTCATAAAGATAGTTTTTCTATTTTAAATTAGGCAGTTAATATATTGTAACTAATAGCATCCACTTGTACATTATAAATATATCTTCATTGATTGGAGCACTGAATGTGAGATTCACTCCCAAGTTAATGAAGCAATTGAGTGAAGAAGTGCAGGGTGTACCCAGGGAATAATTATTGTTAATGAATTATGATGTGACCTTCTCAGAACAATGAACAATTGGTGTGACAGTGGGATGACAGTATTCCACATCTGTTATTCGAGACACGGTTTCAGCTGGAGTTTAAAAGCAAAGCAGTGTAATTTGGATACAAAACAAACTTCAATAGAGTGTGCTATGGTTAAAAAATACATTCTAAATGCAAAACCTAACTGCACTCTTAGAGGAAAAAAAATCCCATGATTCACAAGTACCTGGAAGCAGACGTTTGCTGAATAAGAGTCTATTCTTTGTCTTCCTAAAGGTCAACCAGATGATTCCAGGAACAACACTGGAATCAGGGCCTTGCACAGACAAACAAGCACCATGATGGGTCAGCTCGGTGAAAGCAAAGACTCAGTTTTCCTGTACTACAAACTTAACTTCTTTCTCAGCATTTTGGATGAAAACCAGTTATATCTCTGAAAGACTTGACCAAAGCAGAAGCAGTCTGGACACATCCTGGTCTGCTTCACGCCTTCCTGGCCACCAGCAATTACCACCCCAACAAACAAGCTCAGTAAATGCTTAGGATCAGGTGAGGTCTACAAATAAGTAGGCCAAGCAGGACAGAAAATGGGAGTCCACATGAAAAGGACTTACAAAAATATCCCAGAACACTAAATAAAAGAAAGTCCACAAGAATTCCAGAGAATACCTATTTGTACAAAAATACCTTTCCAATGAAGAGCCACCTTTTCCTTCCCAACAAGCACCTCTAAAAAGACCCCCTGCTACTCTCTGCCAAATCCTTGTACAGAACTGTCACACTTACTGGTATGTGCATGATTACACACACACACACTGGGATGAATCCATCCCTGGATGCCCAGCATCAGCAAACACCCATCAGCAAACAGCTATTAACTCAGAGCTTAAACGATAATGGAGAGCTTTTACCATCATGGGTGAAATCCTGGCTCCCCCAATCACGTTTACAGCAAAACTCTCCTTCAGTTTTCCTGGTCAGGCAGGTTTTGCACCAGGAGGAACTAAAGGAGGGGGCTTGAAGGTCTCTTGTCTGACAGGTGAGATGCTTTGTTCAGTGAGTCTATGCTGAGCTGGCCAGTTCAATGAGAAACCTCCATTCTCTGAACTGACCCACTGCTCACACCTCCAGAATCACGTGCAGAGCAAGTTACTACAATTTCTAGTGCTGGCAAGCATGGGGATGTCAGGAGAAGAATAAAGAACAGGATTAGTAATGTGATGTCTTATAAGATAAAGAGGAAGGGATTAGACAAGTGCAAGTACAGAAGAATGAGGCACCAGCAGATGAAATACACAACACACATTTTATCAAGATCTCCAGCGTATTACAGATTTATCAGCAGTTTTATTACAGAAGTGCAGGCACACCCAGGAAACCCAGTCAATCAGGGCTTCAGCTGCCTTCCATGCATCATGGCCATGATAAAGATCCCACTCAAATTCCACAAGCACCAGGAATCGATCCTGATTAGAGCAAAAGCCAAGCACACGGACAGGCAGCACTGCACTTACACCGCAGGGACCCGGCATGGTTCAGGTAGCTGTGACATCCCAAGGCTGCCTCTCAATCCTTATTTGGGGTCATCAGCAGGCTCAGAATGGATCAAACCCACTCCATTTCAAACATGACTGCTCACATCACCCCAGATACCTATCAGCAAGAATTGGGGAACTCGAACTTCACCTGCATGAAGGGAGAGCAGCTTCTGACCTTTAGGGTGTCACAAACAGCAAACTCAGCTGAAAGCATCTCTGTGGCAAAAGAAACTGGTTGGATCCCCTCTCAGAGGGCACAGCAGAGTGGGCAGGGCAGCAGGGAGCAGATGGAAAACCTAGTTGTACCCCTCCAGCTTTGTACCAGCACCAGCTCTGCACCAGCTGCCAGGGAGCTGCCCCACCACACAGGCACTGAAGAGAAGGAAAAAGTCACCAAAAGCTTCCAAGCCCAAAATCACAGGCAGAGAGATGAACACCAAACTAACACACCAACAGGTGGGTATGGAGTCTTTTTCTAAGCCTTACCAGAGGAGGGATTTGAGCCCCCTCCAGGATAAAACAACCCCTTGGTCACACAAACGATCCCTAAATGGAGACCTGGGGCACCCCCCGGCCCCAGGCATGCCATGAGCACATGCAGAGGGGAGAGAGGGCTGTGAGGGGTTTAATTTCAGCCCTGAGCTGCCCCTCAGGCTACGGCAGCTCTTTGAACTGACCTTTACCTCGCTGTGCCGGAGCAGGACACGACGCTGAGTGACAATGTCCCACAATGCAATTACCATGCGTCAGATGAGCCGGTCCCTTACAAATCACCTCGAACTTTACACATCTGCTGGCTGTCAGCATCTGCCAGGCTCACTCACCCGAAAATAATGAAAAAAACTCTCATTATTGTTCCATAACAGGTAAAGTGTTAGGACAATTATTAGACATCCTGACTGACCTTGTGCAGACTCAGCCAACTGCCCTTGCCAACCTTTATGGGCAGCCTTTGGGCACATAAAACACAAAAAACCCTGTTCTTTCACGTGATGTAAAGATTGTGACACCAGTAGGTCCTGGAATCTAGACTGGAAACCATCACTCTTTAAATTCACATTGTCCTGCACATGGCTGAAGCAGCTTAAGGATGTGGTAAAAGGCCAGACTTCAGATTTCCCACCTTTGGATAGACTCTTTTGTGGCAAAGATTTTTCCTAACATAGGAGAAGGAGGAGATTCCTGCCCACAGCCAGCAGGTCCTGAGGAGATGGGCAGGGAGGGCACAAAGCAAAACCCTGGAAGAGGCAACAAGCCTGAGCTTGGCAACTGTCCAACGACAATTTCAAAGGGTTTTGGAAGAGCAGAATTTATGAGATTTCCAGAATTTGCCTTTTATCCTGCTTTTGGTTTTTCACAGTGTTTTAGATTTTCTTGATTTAAAAGAAAGCAAGCTAAGCACTTATGCCATTTGACTCTTCTGCATCAGTGGACAAACACCAGTGTGCTTCAGTGTAAACCTGTCAGCACTCTAATACTTTGTCTGAAACACAGGATATCACCAGTACCAGGGAGTTATCTACCTGTAACCAAACAATAAAGGAAAAGCAGGATTTCCTCCCATCTGGACTGGGCTAATGTTCTCATCCTCTACAAGAGCCAAGGTGCTGGTGCTCCAGGTAAAACACCTCCTGTCAGGAGGACATGAAACTGCACCATGACAAAACTAAACATAATGGTCAGAAGTGGAAATTGCATGTCTGGTTACAAGATCAATACAGCAGAGCAGAAATTTACACTTCTTTAGCCTGTCTGGCTGATAGAAAACCACAGCACATGACGTGGCTTTAGTCAGCACCTAAAAAAAATTCAAAATGATTAATTAAAACAGGTTTTGCAACAAGAAAATGTACTAGTCCTCAAAAGTCTGTGTAGCAGTGGGTAAAATCACATCCAGACCACAGAATGGTGAGTCATCAGGGCAAAATCTTCTGTGCCTTCTGACACAGCTGTCTAGCAGGCAATGGGATGTTTTTTCCATTGCCATGGAAGCCTCCCTGGCTGGCCCTGCCACTTCTGGGCAGTAATTCACCTAAAAAGTCATCACTACACTTTACACAGAAGGCAAACCCCCCCTTCCAGCCCCTGCAATGCACAGGTTACACCCAAGTGTCAGATTATGTAACATTTACAAATTAATGCAAATCCTGGGCCTGATATTGCAGGATTTTTTTTTCTCAGGAGAACCTCCCTGGGAGCATCACACATACCTGAGGATTCAAAAGGGTTTTGGCTGAAAGTGATAACCCCTTCTGTGGTCCAGCTGTGGAAATGCCTGTGAGGGCGGAAATACATTAAAAAGTGTATTTGTGGCAACAGTGTATTATATTTTCTCTGTGAACTTGCATTTCTGCCATTCCAGTGGCAGTTTCAGCAGCAGCAATTTTGCACCTGCAATTTCAGCCTCTGAAATAACACCAAGCAAAGTAATTGTTTCAGAAGACTGAAGGAGGCCATAAGTACCTTCACCCATCCTTACATGGCACAAGCCTCTCCTAATTCCACAAAAACACTGAACTTCCTTGTGTTTTTTTCACTTGGTGGGTGCAATGGGATCAGAGGACTATGCATAAAATTCCAGGTTATTCCTCCTCTATCCCAGTGCCCAAACCTTCCATTTCCTCTGATTTCTGCCATCACAGCATGTCCAAACTGCTTCAATCTTGCTGTCACATCTCTGATGCTACTTTTGTGCCCTGATCTCCTGGTGTTTCCATTCACTGGTGTCCTGTCACTGGTCCCATGTACAGCTGAGCTCATTAAAATTCCCATTCTCTGGTGATCCAGCTTTCTGCTCCATACAGCAAGGCTGGCCTGACAAATCCTTCCACACAGCACTTTTTGGCCCCTCTCCCTCTTGCATTCTTGTGCCTGAAACTCATCTCTACATCTGCCATCCCCGAGCACAATTTCCTCTCCAGACCCACATGGCTCACCTCGCTCTATACATAGAAGTGGATAATTTGGAGGCAATCCAAAGGAGGGACTGTAAAAGGGATTTAAAAAATAGGAGGGCATTACCTTTGAACACAAACAAAAGCAGATTAATAGACACATATGAAGGAGCCACAAGAAGAGAACAATGTAACTTAAGGGTTGGCAAGGATGACATAAGGAAGGGTGCAGTTACAAAACTATACACTCTGGAAACACCACTTTGAGACACTGTTTGACAGCAAAAACTAAAAAAAAATAATTAAATTGTAGTGATAGCAAACTGTAAAAACCCACCAATGTCTTTATTTAGGTATTTTGATCATTTGGAATTTTTCAGAGGTAAAAAGAATGGCTGGAAGTTGCACATCAAAACAAACACAAAGTCCATCCAGTCCTGAAATCTCAACAAAGGCCACCAAATACAGCTGGATACCAGAATTACTGCACAAATTATCTGACACCATAAACCACAGCCCATCTCCTGGAACAGAAGGGTAGACAATAATATGACACAACAGTGTAAACTAGAATTAAATCTTTAACAAAAATAACACATACTTTTGAAGGGAATCTGCAGAAAGGAAGCACAAAGCAGAATATAAGAAAAATCTCTCGGTACATTCCATTCAGCAACAAGATGCATTTAACTGCTGCAGATTACCAAAACAGCTTAATGTATTACTCCTGAAACACTTTAACCACACTGCAAGGGGGTAAAGAAATAAAATCTAGCAGACCTTAAATAGTTGGTAAATCTCCACTTTGGAGCTGTCAGGGGAAAAACCCAAATCCTTGAGCATTAGGTAGCATGAACAGGTCTGGACTATATTTATTTGCATTGGGTAAAATGTTTTTATGGCAATATAGTGACTGCTACTCCAATAGCTTTCATTCTGTGCTAAAAGGAAGGGTCGCATGGCAGGGGGTTGAAACTCCATGATCTTTAAAGCTGCTTCCAACCCAAACCATTCTGTGATTCTACAAAAACAGTTTTGCCTCCGAAGCTCCGCATTACTCTATTAAAAATTCAGTCAAAACCAAGCTCTCTTTGTCAGGGTTGAATTCTTTGTATACAAACAGCACCTGTTTGTAAAGAATGAATTCTATTTCTCAGACCCTAAAGCTTAATGATGTTTCAATTCCAAAACTGCAAGCACTTATGCAATTTATGTAGACAGCAGGGCAGCACCCACAACTTCAGGGACACAGATACTTTTAAAAAAAAAGAATGAACACTGCTGATTAGGAAAGCAAATATGGGTTAGGAACATGCACTGCTCTTCAAAGCTAAGGGCACAGCTGATGGTACAGACTAGAATGGAGCTGTGACAACTCTGCATCCACTGGATCAACTCCTGGAGCCCTTTCTGGCTCTGCGAGGAACAGCTATAGGACAATACAGAAGTGCTGCATCTTGTTGTGTTTCTGCTGTTTCAGAAGGGGCAGTGACACCCACCCTACTTTGGGATCCACAGATACAAAGTGCAAAGAGAGTCAAGTAGAAAGACAAACAAAAAGACGTTTACACAAGAGTTTTCGTAGTTTATTTGAAAGTCTCTTTCTAGGAGGAGCAACTCCTTTGCTATCGCGTGTCCCGAAGGCACAACAAGCCTTGAAACTGCACAGCTTGTGCTAAGCCAAGGCTCGGTTATCTCCTGTGACAACAAAGATTTCCTGCTCCTTGTGGCACACACACTTGACAACAAAGGTTTCCTATTCCTTGTGGCACACACACTTCCAAAAGGCTCTTTGTGACCTCCCAACTGTGCCACCCAAACCCCCACACTCTGAATTGCTTTACAGTTCCAGTTCCGCTTGTTGTCCTGGCAATCTTTGCCTTGTTCCACTCTCCAGGTATTCCACTTTAACACGACTGTCCAGCTGCTCCACAGCCTCCCTGCTCCCCAGATTTCCGCTGCTCTTCTAAAGGACCCCGTGCAAAGTCGTGCTGACAGATGCACCATCCCGGCCCAACAACAGGATGTTGTAAATGTCCAACTACTGTGTGCTTTTCATATGGATATGCTAATAGACACACTATCAGCACACAGCTGTAAATGCAAATGCCACAGCACAGCCTGAGCATCTTTTATGGATGTTTAACCACCTTCTGTCTTGTAAGAGACCAGCTCCCTGCTATTTGTGAGATAAAAAGCGACTAGCTCACCTCGTGTCAATGCTGTGTAAATCGATTAAGACAATAAGAGCACAAACACAGAGGCACTGTTAGGGCTGGCTCCAGGACAAGCCTTTAAGTCACCGAGGGGCTTTCTGATCTTGTCCACGGGCTTTCTGATCTGCCCCACAGCATCTGCCAGTTAGCCACACACACTTGGAAGAGATCTGTTTGATTTAACTCTGTTACAAGGATTTTAAAAAACAACAACAAACATATCCCACAGCAAAGTAAACAATCAAGAAATGTTATGGGTTAAGTTTTAAAGGGACAAATTATCTCATGGAGCTGCTTTTGGATTTCTTAGTTATCCACTGCTCTAATATCCCCACCTAAAGTTAACAGTAGGAGCTCCTGAAGAATTTGAAGACATTCCTGGCACCCTGGCTCCTGGGCTAAACCAGGGTGCCAATGCCCTTTGGCACATGGGTAAGGTCTGGCTGCCATAGTATGGCTGGGCAACAAGAAGGACCCACATTCACCTTATCACTTGAGTGCAGGAGGAGGTCTATCCTGTACAACAAATACTTCTGAGGTTCATCCTTTCAGGCTCCGATTCACCAATTCCCTCTTGGTGCATACTGAATCCCAGGATACTTCACAGGGGAAAATTATTAGAGATGGACGTGTATTAGCAATAAATAAAGCATTCCCAGTTGTTACACTTGATGTTTCACCACAGGTTATACTGACTTGCAGAGTGACTACTGATGTTTTCCTCAGGGGTTCTCTACAGCACTGGCAAGTTTGTTACTGAACGTCATCTTGCTCAGGATGTTTCAATCTCCATCCCTTTCTCTGGTCATTTCTCTGCTCCATCTGACTGTACTGTCAGCTAAAAACAAACAAACAAACAAGAGAGATGCAGCCCCCTGCAGTCATCATAAATATAAACCAGGCCAAATTCTGCTGGCAGAAATTCCATTGCTATGCTCTCAAGCCCTAACTCAAATAACTGCATAGCAGAATTTGGCTGAACACAAAAGAAATAATGCAGCCAATAGAGTTTTAAGAGGTCAAAATGGCTTCAGTCATATGAAACCAATGACAAATTAATATGTTTGCTTATCATTTTTATTGGAGTGTACTATATGTTGTTACACTAAGTTAATTGCTGTAATGGTGTGGGAGATGATGTAGCAAGACAGGCTGAAGAGAGGAGGTCAGCTGTCACATTGTAAGAGTATCTGTAGTATGAGTTATCAAAATGGTATTTAAAGCTCCTATTGGACATATATATGCACTAAAATATTTCAGACAGCTCTTTTAGCAAAAGGCCACATAACTTTGAATTAGTTCTAAAGTTCCTAGCTATCTGCAATTATGACTTTTTAATTGATACAGAAAAAAGGAATTAATTAAAACAGAGATCCTTTTAGCTTTAATCCATCTGCTTGAAACCACTGAGCTGTACTGTGACGCAGACACAAATATTAATGACCGACTGGCAATAGGATAATGAGTCAATAAAGATTTTAAATGGTGTGAGCTAGAACAATTACCAATCTAATAGGCAGATAAATAAGGCTACTTGACTTTACCCAAGGAAAATGATTATTCTTAACCACTTACACTGAATGACCTGAACAAAGTGGTTTGGGGTTGGTTTTTTCCCCTCCCTTCCTGGCACTTTTCCATTCTGCTGTCCCCAGTTCCCACAGGTGTGGCTGCTGCTTCTCCAGCGCTCACCAAACCCTGCCCAAAGGAGATCAACTTTCCCAGTGCAGCACTCCAGAGCCTGTTGCTGGATTGCAACAGCAAACCCTCCTCAAAGACCCCCACAGCCCCTTCCAGACAGGCAGACAGGACGGATTAGCTGCCAAGCGCTTTCTGCCATTAATGAGGAACAAGGGCTTAGACACTCCCAGTATTTTCAGCGAAATCCCATAATTTCTTACATTTAGCCCAAGGCCAGAGTTTTACTGTTGTTTCATCAGCATATTTCCGATATTGCTATAAATTAAACTGCAGTTTATGTTGCCTCCATGCAGGAGGATTCAGCAAAGGCAGTGACCAAGGTTATTAAATAACAGCCTACAACTTGACAGAAAAATAACCTTAAAAACCATGGAGGAAGAAACAGCATGTCAAAAGCATTCAGCGGCCCACAACACAGGTATTAATGCATATGTCCTGGATTTTAAAGGAATGACCTGATCTCTGGCAGTAATTATGCAGTTGTTGCTATTTATGCTTGGTTTGGCCACGCCTGGAGGCCTTGGCTGTCCCATGCTAAACACTGCACATACACAACTCCTTGAGAGACCCATGTGCCAACAGCACTTCAATACAATGTCTTTATAGAAGCAACACTTCCCTCTGCCTTATTTCACTGAATTCCCTTGGAGTGCTGCTCTCCCATGGGCTGTTCTGGCACCTGCAGCTTCCCCCCAGCCAGCTGAGCATCACAAACAGGCCAAGAGCCTCAGTAAGCCTTAACCTTGCTTCAAACACTGCTCTCTGACAGCACTGGTAATTCTGATCCTGTGGATGAAAACAAAAGCTTCATCTGATGACACTTTCTGTACCTGCTACGTGTGTTTCAAGAAATATGAACACAGACATAGTTACTAACAAAAGCAGCAAAGACTCCAGTTATTGCTGCCACATTTGGATCTTCTCCAATTCTGCCTTTCCATGGTGATTCCACCAGCATTTAAGCACATATTCAACTAACCTCCTATGACTAATTTTACTGATTTCAGTATTTCTTCCTGCTCAAAAATATACTCACCAAAAGTGTGTGCATGCTGAGTGGCCCCAGAGGACAGAAACCACAATGGTGCTCAC
Organism: Myrmophylax atrothorax; assembly: GCA_026770055.1. Classification (NCBI taxonomy): domain Eukaryota; kingdom Metazoa; phylum Chordata; class Aves; order Passeriformes; family Thamnophilidae; genus Myrmophylax; species Myrmophylax atrothorax. The sequence continues at coordinate 32,856,078 of JAOXXN010000082.1, read as the reverse complement.
CAAGCTGTCAGCCTTCCAGGGTTCAGAATTTAGGCATTTAAACTTCAACCGGGGTACATGCAGCAGCATAGAATCACAGAATGGTTTGGGTTGGAACGGACCTTAAAGACTATCTTGTTCCACCCCCTGCCATGGGCAGGGACCCCTTTCCACTAGCCCAGGTTGCTCCAAGCCCTTTCCAGCACTTGCCACTTGAACAGATCTGTATTTTCTGCAGTGGGTTGGTAAAACATCATGTAGAGCCAACAGGCTCTTCTATAAACCCATAACCTCCTTCTGCAGGGCAGGCACGTGAATCAATACCCATCTTTAAACAAACTTTCAGCCACTGCTCTCCCCTGGCCACATCCTGCTCCTCTGGCCACACAGGGCCAACATAAGCACACTTGCCAAATCAACCTAATTGGTTCAAGTTAGTTAAATTAAATTTACTTAGCTTGTGTGACACGGATTGCATCACTCAGCTGAAAGTGAAGGAGTCCCCTACTTGTGGGCACTGGCATTAACTCATCCCAACCACACCGTGCTTTGAGTCACCTCCAAGCTGGGCAATCATTAACCCCAGCGCCGAAATTCCCCATGTCTGCTGGGCTGCAAGCTCTCTGCAGGAAGTCTCAGCTAATTTGACAGCAAAGCTAATCAATTTGCAGAAGCACCATGCCAGTGCGGGTAAGATTTTAAGAGCGATTACCAGGGGATCGTGTCAGATCTCTCACATATCCCCCGTGTGCAGTGAGGACAGTAAACACAAACCCGAGCAGGATGTGCCCTGCCGCACTGCCCCCTGCTCCTTTCCCCACCAGCCCATGGTCTTTGGGCTCCCTTACTTAAATAATCCTAAACCCCACCAAGGTGACCCCAAAAGTTCCCGTTTGCTGTCCAGTCCGAAACTTGACACACCGCGGGCCGGGGTGGAGTTAAACCCCCTTTAGGAGGTGACCCGGCTTTGGGTGCAGCCCCAACCCCGCACTGCGCGTTCTGCGGAGCCCAAACCACGTGCGGGGGTGCCCGCGTCCCACCGCGGGATGTCCCCACCGCACCGCGGGATGCCCCCACGCCCCAGCTCCGGCCCGAGGGGGGTCCCGGGCCACGCACCCACCTGCGCACGGCCTCGACCGAGCCGGCGATGGGAACCCCGCCGTCAGCGCCGCTGTCGTACAGGACCCCGCTGACATCCAGCAGCAGCCCCCGCACAGCCCGAGCCCAGCCCGCCATCGCCGCCCGCACGGCCCCGCGCCGGGCGCTGCCGGGAAATGCAGTCCCGCGCTCCGCTCCGCCCCGCGCCAGCTGCAGCGCGGCTTCAGCCACAGGAGCTGCGGATGCCTCATCCCTGGAAGCGCTCAAGGCCAGGCTGGATGCGGCTTGGAGTAACCTGGGGTAGTGGGTGGCCTCCAGTGCGGTGGAATGAGGTGAATTTTTAGGTCCCTTCCAACCCAAAATATTCTATGATTCGTATGACAAACAAGAAAAAACCCACTGACTCGTCATATAAAGAATTTTACAATCACAGATAAGATTTTATCAGCTTTACAGATAACACTGTATTCTCCCAAATATCTTCTCATGGCTAATACCATCAATAGCACGCCAAGACTCCCAGAATATATAAGGAGCTGTGGTGGAATTATAGTCCATTTTGTTCTAAGGAAAGCAAAGGAGCCTTGCCAGCATTGATTTGCATCACCGCTTCTGGAATAGCCTCTGGCTTCTCCTTAAAGATTATATCTAAACTGTGAAATTCATTAAATAGACCCAGAAATGGATCAGGTTATTTAAAACAACATTAGTAATGGCGCAATATCTGAGCTGTCTGCACTGATAGTGAACATTGTCTTGGATAGTGTTATCAGTCCAGGACACCCGCTATGAATATTGATCCACAGCTTGTTACAGCCATCACTTGCCGTCAGGACAGGTCAGGGTTGAAACCCACCTAGCATCAAAGCAATTTGAAGACAGCACTCGGGCTGAATTTTAATGCTTAAGCTGGGAAACAGATCAACTTCAGAGTGCTAAAACTAATCCATGAGTATGTGCTTTTTCATGTGCACCTCTCCATATGTATGTTTGCAGGTTGCTGTGCATGCATGTGTTAAACAGATGATATTTGAAGATGTCTGCTAGACCACAAATTAATCTCAGTGCTACAATTTACCTCCTCAGCTCCTGCAGACCCAACACTTGAAACAGAAGTATTTGTGGCCTCACATATATCAGATTAACTTTTTTTTCCAGTTCATCACCGCCTGCATCCCCAAAACCAAGTTTTACCCACCTGTAGCTTCTGAGTGTGAACTCCTCAGGCCAGAGCTCCTTTCTCTTTTACACTCCTGTGGTATCCCATTCCAGAGGCCAGTGCCAAATAGGCTGTTGGATGCTGCCACTACATAATTAACAATGACAGTTACTTGTAATCACATCACCCTGCACATCATCATCTCATCTTCTTGCTCTCCCCTTATTTTAAGGCCTATGCCTTTGTGATAGCACTGAGATTAATTTCTAAACCCAGTTCTGCTGAGGCTGAGACACCTGTTAGAGGGGGAGGCTGTGCTCTGCATCTTCACCTAGGAATAAAAGCAGGTGGAGTAGCAGATTCCTACTGAGGGTTGCCTTCCCTGGCTGAAGAGTGCCTTTTCCATCATCTATCTGGTGATCTGTGGTACCAACAAATGCTGAAATGCTAAGGAGAGGGAAAAGCATCCTTCAGAACAGAGAGAGGTGTACAGAAATACACTACTAACATGTTTTTAATAAGCTGGGCTGGCTAGAAGTGGCTATGGAGTTGGTGTAAGCTGGTGCAGAGAGGCTCGGCCTGCTGTCACCTACCCTGTCCCAGTTATAGGCAAGAACAAAGTGTTCCCCCCACACCAAGGAGGGTTAGTCAGGGTGTTGCTCAGTGGGGCAGGAACTCCTCCAGCATAGGTATGCCCCAGTTTCCCTGCCTACTAACTGGGCACAGTGTGAACACCACAGGTGGATTGCAGGAGTTTGGCCCAAAGTCTGAACTACACTGATACTAAGCTGCCCCGAAGTGAAAAGCTGCTCATTTCTCCCTCTGGGCCACTTAGTAATTTCACATCTCAGAGTGGCCGCTGGCAGAGGCTGTGCTGGGACCCCGGAGCTTGCCCGCTGCAGCCGAGGGATGGAGGAGCTGTCCCTCCCGTCCCTCCTCTCTGGGTCCCGCTGAACACGAGGCTCACCCCGCTGGCCGGCACTGACCGGGGAGCTGCAGGTGGTTCAGCGGAGGGTGGAGGGGCAGGAGCAGCCGGGGGCTCTTCGGACCGTCGGCAGCTGCCGGCGGGCTGCTGTGGGCAGCCACATCCCTGCGCTGGTGGAGGACCCCGAGGGGTTCCTGGTCGCCCCTGGCCCACCTCGCTGCTCATTCCCCCTCCCAGCTCGGGGAAGGTGATGGGAAAGACCCGTCGCCGGGAGGTTGGGATGGAGGGAGACGCCCGCTGTGCCCCCGCGGAGGCAGCGCGGCGGGGAGGGGGCGCGGGGCCGGGGGTGCCGCGGGGAGGAAGGAAGGCCCTGCCCGGGGGGCGCCGGGAGGCTCCGGGGGGCTCACTGCGCGTCCGGACAAAGGAGAGGCCGGGAAATAGCAGGCCAGGCTGGGAGCCGGGGCTGTCGCCGGAAACAAATCAGAGAGGCCACTTCAACATAGATTTTTTTTAATTAATTAATAATTATTAGCAGTATTATTAATATTATTCTGAGCCAGGAAACAAACAAACTTGAAATGTAAACTTATTTAAGTGACTCAGAAACAAAGAGACTGGACCGTTGCTATGGAAGACTTTGTATTTTTTATCGTCTCTAAACTTTGATCCTGTGAAAATGCGCAAAGTTTGGTGAGAGTGATTTAAAATCGAGAGAGTTAAAAAATAAGACAAAAAATAACCGATCAAACTCCCTATTCCGTGTGGCTGAAAGTATCGCATTTTTAAAAGAAATATTTATGTGCACCTTGTTTCTTTTCACTTTGCAATGATGTATAAACAAGACATGCTATTTATTTGTTATTCTTTAAATGACCCTTCCACGCCAACAATATTTATCATGTGTTAAGGTCACGGGTCTTACGTGCATTTACTTTAAATGCTTCTAAAATTCTGTTTATGGATTTACTTCAACTGTGTGCCAAGTATTTAAAACATTTATTTGCCAACAACGTATAACCAGAAATGTTGATGTATCCGAGCTGCTTAGGTTTATAAAAGGTCATCTGGATTTTAAGTTGCATCATCCCTGTATTTAAATTGAGCTTTAATAAATTGCTTCAGTCCAAAAATTAGAAGAAAAGTGTATTCTTAATTGTTCAACCAACTGATTTTTGAAAGGGTATTCTTTGCATTTGTAACAGGTAATAGCTATTTACTTTTACAAGGCATCAGAGCAATAGCTGCTACAAGAGCACTTGCCAAGTAATTTTTTTTCCCTGGCGCTGTGTTTTCAAAGGTATAATTTAAACGGCTTTTAATGTATATGTAAATTATTCTGACTGTGGATGATTATTTAAGTTGAAATACTTTAAAATACTTTAGGCTGATCTACAGAACGCGTGGAATTCTTTTCTTTTTTCGCGGGAGGGGGGCGGGTGGGGTGGTTTTCTTTTTTAAGGAAAAATGAGAAATGAAAAGCAAGAAGTAGCTATTTACCCAAAGTGAGCCTTCAGTTTAGTTTGCATGGCTGGGTGGCTGTCTCTCTGCCATTTGTAAATCAAGACATTTTTTCCTTTTTTTTTTCTTTTCAAAAACGAGTCCTGTTATTTTCCACTACTTGCATATTATACAAATTCGGACTGTCAGGTTGGATGGCAAAATAGGAGCCATGATGGATCTGTTGGCAGGTCACGGATGTGTAAAGAGTGATATATATTAAATAGGTCAATCAGATTATGACAGCAATGTACGATCGTTTGTATGTGTATCTATGTCGGAAAGAATCTTTATTAAAATATTTTGAACAAACGCTTTCATTATGCTGTGCTTTGTTAAGCATGTATCTCCAGACTTAAGGAGGTGGGTAGTGGAGCCGGGGGTGGGTAGTTTCCTTTCCTTTGCCTTCCTCCCAATGCTCCCCGGCACCCCACTCCCGGCTAAGGGTGTCCCAGGTAGGGGGTCAAGTTCCTCCCTGCGCTGCGTTTCTGCCTCTCCCGTGGAGGGCGGACCCCGGAGCTGAGGGGCAGCCGTGGGGCAGCGCCGGGCCCTGCCCGCCCGTCCTGCGGCTCCAGGCAGCCCCGAGCACTGGGGCTGGATGCGCCCCGGGGGAAGCTGCAGCACCGTCTCCCCGCCTCCTCCCTACCCCTCAAGTTTTGAATCCGCCCCTCCCCTCGTGGACCCTCCGCCCTGCCTCGTAACCGAGGGCAGGGAGAGCACACGGTCCCCCAAAGCTGCCCGCCTGGTGCTGAGCCCCGGGTCGGGAGTCCCGGCCCTGCGTCTCCCCCCTCCCCTCGGGCGGCCCAAGCCGGCGCCGGGTGTCCGCGGAGCCGCCTCTCCCACTGGCAGCACCACAGGCGGGGGAAGGGGATAAATATTTTCTGCTCCACTTCCCATCAAAAAAGATTAATCAGAACCTGTAACTTTTCAGGAAACATAACTGTAAAGTGCCACGGAGCTGTGGGAAGGGAGCCCAGAGAGGGTGGGCAGATCAGCCCCCAGGCGCAAGGAGAAGCGTCTCTCAGCATTTACTAGACAAAGGCTGGGTGCGTCTAATTATGATTATTAAAACAATTTCCATGACGATGTCTAATATTATGTTAATTTGAAAACAACTGTGTATGAAAACTGTCGACTATAATACCTAAATTCATTTAATGAAACACATCGTTAAGGCAATTAAACCTCCTGGATGTGATTAAGGAACATAATTACGACACTGTTCTGCGCCATAATTGGGTGTCTTTAATCAAGGGGTAAAGTGATCAGCAACACAGCCATTAGTTTGTATTGTTCTGTCTCTGCTGTCCATCATTCTGATTAGGAATTAACCACCGCCACCAGCTTGGCGTGGTGCGTGCCTGTGTGTGTGTGCGTGTGTGTCCATGTGAGTGTGTGTTCGTGCATAAAACATCGCAGGACACATTTGCTGCAATATTTACCGCTTAGTGTCTCTGGCTACCGAGCGGGCTTCCTTTCCCGGGAGGTTCCCCTGGAAGGCGCGGGTGCTGCTCGGTTCTGCCCGGCCATGGGATGGGGGAAGACAAGCCAGGTCCCAGAAAACTCTTGGAGCGGCCAGCACCTGGGCTATGGGGAAAGCAAGGGGCTTGGGAGGCCCACGCTCTGTCTCCCAGCTCCCGTGGTCAGAATCAGAGGTGTGAGGGCCGGGCCTGGGACGCTTCCCGCCGGCACTGGGGAGCGAGGGCGGCTGTTGCCAACTGTGGCACATGGAGCGGTTGCTCCGTTCACCGCTCTCCCGTCTGACACTGCTTCCGAGCAAGGATGCAGCGGAATGAAAACCCTTGTCATCCCTGGCGACCGCTGCCGCCGACTTTGGGCTCTCTTGCTTTGGCTTCGATTGCTTCGGAGCAGGGCGAGTGGACCGCGCCTGGAAGAGCTGCTGCCACTCCTCGCCCCTCTCTCCTGTCCCCCTGCACCGAGCAGCATCTTGCCTGGGAAGCAGAGCGAAGCCACTGGGCCGGTCCCTGAGAAGGTCTTGCCGAGGCGAGCCTCGTGTGTATCGGGGCTGGGGGGAGGAGAGAAGCTCCCCCGCCCCCCTTTAAGCTTGACAGATGACTTATCCAGAAATGAACATGTCCCCTTTCAAAAGAGCGTCTTCCCCGCTTCCACCCGCCCTACCGAACCGGGATCTCCCCCAGCCTCATCCGGAACTTCCTCTGCCCCCGTCGCCCAGCCCAGCACCCTTCCCCGGCCCCTTACCACAGCTCGGAGCCTGAAATTGTCCCAGCATGAGTGACATTGGCTTTCCTAATGTAATGACTTATGAAAGATATAATCATGTGTTAAATTGAATCCTCCGCTTAACTGTTAATGGTGTGCTCTGGGCACATTTACGTATTAGATGCTATGGTAACTAATTACCACTAGAAGAAGGGATAATACACTTTCCAGACTTTGACAAATAATTATGAGTGTTCACATCCCTGCTAGCAGCAGTTGCAGCGGATCTGCTGGAATGAATAAGTGAATAAATGAATGGGTAAGTGAACTTGTGTGCATGGAGGGGACTAGATAATGAATAGTGGTCAAGTGAGTTTTCTTATTAAAACCTTTAATGAAAATGTGATTTAGGGTGGAAGGGGGGAAAAAAGTGCGACGCTGCTTCACACGTAATTACATCGCGTAATATAAACATCAGAAACATAAATAAGTTTACTTTTAATTAAAACGCAGCAGTCAAAGTAAATTATCCACGTGCTCGGAAACTTTACAGCAATTAACACTTTTTTTTTTTTTTTGGTGGTGGTGGCGGTGAGGGGTTGTTGGGGGTAAAATAGACGAGCGAGGACTCTGCGACTCTTTCCAGGATCAGTTTTAACTGTGATCGCACCGCTCCTGCCCACAGGCCGGAGGGATCCTGAGGCTGTTAAGCAAACGGCGAAACGTCCTTATCGGAGCGGGACAAAACTTTGCAGAAGTCGCTCTGGGCTCCGCGCCGGCCTCGGCCCCCGCCACCAGCCCGCTCCGCGGGGTCGCTGCTGCCCGTCGGGGCCCGTCTCCTGTCGGGGAAGGCTCCGGCACTAGTGGAGCCCATAGGAGGCGTAACACACGTTCTCCGTGGAGTATTGCTTGCACTTGGCTGAGGCAGCAGCGGCAGGGGTTAAGCCGCTTGTGCCCGCCGCTACCATCCCGCCGGGGCAGGGGCGAAGGTGGGACCGCTGCGGGAAGCGGGAGCCGGCATGGATACGCCGGCCCCCAGCTCGACTCGAGGGCTCCTACCAGCCGAATACGACGCAGAAGGGACATCTGCTAAATGGGCAAAGTGCTGAAGCCAGCCCCATTTCCCCGTGGTCCCTCATCAGCTCGGTGTCACCCAGTCCACCCCACCTTCCCCCCAAGTGCTGCATAGGGGAATTTGCACTGGGTCGGTTGGTTCTCCAGCCTCGGGAAGGGTTAAATCCTTCCCCAAGCCCCTAGTTGCCCTTGTCCTCTCAACCTGATTCAGAGACGTGTAATAAAATAGGAAGCAAATTTATGGTCTGTTTCAAGCACTTTATTGCTGTATTTTTAAATTCATATATGCACATATAAGAACTATGATCTGTGAATAATTTGAAATGCTATAGGAAAATGATGTATTTTAGATCAAACATAACCGTTTTCTTACATAATTGTCTCGGATTAAAATAAAAAATAAAGATACATTTCGAACAGAGACAAAGCTGAAAATCTAATGACAGTCATAAACTGCTAGACAGCCATAAATTAACGTCTTCATCAAACACTGAAGGGATCAGTGCTTACCTAAATCAACAATTATTTCTTCTGAGAAGTTGCAGAACAGATTGCCCCTCTAGTACTATTTTTAAATCCCCATAATTGAGGATTAGGGGCAAACAATCGCCTTTCCAGAATAAACCTCCTCTCCACCAGCTGAAGCCCTCCAAACTCACCGAACACCCAGACCGCTTCCCTAGGAACCTCCTCGGAGTCCCATCCCTTGTACCACTGTAGCATCCCTGGAAGCTCTGGTTGATTTTAGGAACGGGCGGCAGGAATCTTTCCTCATCCCCCTCTCCCCTGATTTTGTCGGGGGCCGGTGGAGATGCAGGGAGCCCAAGCCGGCACCGTAGCGGGCGGGGAGTCGGGCGGGCGGGCGGGTGCGGGTTCCTGCAGCCGCCGCAGGCCGGGGGCATCCCGGAGCGGGGCCATCCCGCAGGCGGCATCCCCCCGTGCTTCAACCCCGAGCTCATCTAATGCCCATCCGCCTTTCAGGTTCAAAGCTTTAGCGAGGCGGCACTTCTCCCAGCTGCAGCCACCTGCGATGCCGGTTTTCCGAGAAGCCGCTGTAAAGAATTCACTTTTAGAAAGCAACTGAAAGATACGATGTGAAGAAAGGCGATTCACTGTCTCACAAGATGGAAATTAGACAGGGAAGGACTTGCTGGCTGTAAGACGTTAGCTAGCCACTAAAGTATCTGGAAGAAAGAGGTAGTTGGAAAGATGAGCTGATAGGAAAGAAGTCACTGTCAAAAATCATCATAGGGTGTTCACTTACTAACTTTTACTCTCCCTGTAGCCAGAACTTAAGACTTTTATTCAACTTTGCTGGATTGACAGCTGCTAGTTTTTGGGGAAACCTCCACTCGCCCCCCC
>JAOXXN010000082.1:32830154-32844718 GCA_026770055.1 Myrmophylax atrothorax | reverse complement strand
GGTCCCGCCGCTCTGCCCTTCCAGACTTTCCCTTCCTACGCCGCCGCCAACGTCCTGGTGCCGCCGGCCGCCCCCTTCCCGCTGGGCGCCGGCCCCTTCGCGCCCTTCCTCGGCCCCGCGTACCTCGGGCCCTTCTACGCCCCGCACCTCTGAGCTGGGCAGCGCGGGGGGCGGCGGGCCGCTCCCGAGCCCAGCCCATCCCCCGGGAGCCAGGAGCGCACCGCAGCCCTGCTGACCCAGCGGGCCGCACCGGCATCCCTTCTGGTGGTTGCACGGCGATTGGAAGTGTAAGAAAGTTGATTTTTTTTTCCTAGGCGTCACGGCAGCATGCTTAACTTTGACACAGAAAAAACCCGCCACTGTAACCACTGGATTTTATTAGCACGTTTGAGATGTAATTATAGGTGTTGGAGATGGGAAAAGTAACCCTCTTTACACATGCCTGACACTAATTCCCTCCAGATTCTTCTCCAAGTTCATTGTTAAAACCCTCCTCATTGCTGTTTGGCTTGCCAGCACATGTCTCAACCCTCGAGGGTGCGGGAGCTGTGGCACTCGTTACCACTGCTGTGATCCTGATCCTGATGACGGTGCACGTGGCTGTTTCAAATCCCAGGGATGCTCGTCTGTGAAGATGTTCCCAGGCTCTGAATTTGCTCGTGGGACTTGTTTGCACCCTGTTTGGCCCCCATTTTGTTACTGTTTCTGAAAACTGCAAGCCACGTTCTTGGCACCCTACCTGGAGGAGAGCTTTTGTCTGAGTAGGGGTAGGAAACTGCAGCTCTGTGGCATCAGGCAACAAGAAGAAAATCTGCCTGGTCAGTGGGAAAGTGTCCAACGGCAGCTCGTGTCCACAGCCTCTCTGCCTTTCTTTGCAGTTCATTCCCAGTGACTTCAAAGGTCTTGGATGAGAAGTGTAAAGATCATTCTTTTTGCAGTGAACAGTTGTTCTTGTAATAACGCTGTATTAGTGCCAAATGAGGCAGAAAAGAAAACATAAATCTGAGAAAATGATTACATTATTCATTTCTTTAAAAATGGGGCATTTGTGGTAGAAAGTAAGATGCAGAATTTCCAGCATGCTGAGGCCTATTTTCCATAACAGAGAAACAAATGCTTTTTCTGGTTTTGCTTTTTGGAGCAAGGAGAAGGAAAATCACATTTCATCTTCATCGTTACAAGCACCGGAATGAAAAGGAATTTTAGCTGGGGGCTTATCTCTCTCTGAATGGACGGGAAGTAATTGGTTTAAAAAAATCTGTCTCATGCAGTTTTATAAATTACTACAACACGGTGTTCAAGACTATATCCTCTTGGTCTCTGATGATGCTTTAAAGTACACATTGGCTCTCCAACCAAAACACTTAGCTCATAAATCCTATCTAGCCCTTCTTGTGTTGGTCTAAATAAAAAGGTTTTTTAAAAATTATTCCTTGTTGAATTGTTTTTAACTGTACTTGGATGAAGCAGTGTCTGCTTTGTGGACTGCTTGCCCAACTGGATGTTGACAGTGCCCTGTGTTGTGTGTCAGTGACTACAGGTGGTATCTCATTTCCTCTGGGCTGGCTGCAAGGAGGGACATCCCTCTCCTGCAAAAAACCACCTTCCCAGCTTTGCAGGGAATGGAGGTGTGAGACCCACGAGATCAGGCTTGGGCCAGCTGAAATGGCCTGAGTTGTCTTTCCACACCATAGAGGAGGTACTCAGTGCCTTCTCAGTGATTTGGAGAGCTATTAACAGAACTCAAGGTTCACCTCAGGTCACGGGTTTGGCAGTCATAGCTGCTGCATGGATGTGTTCACCTGCAGGTTAATTAAAGTAACTTTTTATCTCTAATTTAAAGAGTTCTAAAAGATGGGGTCATTTTAGCCACTCAGCACACATCCAGAGCTGCCTTCCTTTCTGGCCAGTGAATCAGCATTCCCAGGTATCCAAGCCACCAGGACCCACCACTGCTAACAAACCATCTGTCCATTCTGGCTGCCTGTGGGCAATTAAGAGTTCAATCTCTGCAGGAAGGGAAAGGTGTTCCAGCAAGCTTGTCTAGTCCATTTTCTCTGCTTCAAGTTAGGACTAACCAGACCTAAATCCTCATGCCTATTCGTGACCTCCTACTTGTGATTGCCATCATTGTGCATGTAAATAAAGGTCTGGATGTCATTTGGCTGTCACTCTAAGAAGTTCCCAGAGCATGAAATATTTGGTCACCCACAGTGTACTCAAATCGCTGGTGGAAGACAGACTTGTGCCCTGTTATGGTCCTATGATTAGTTCTTTTCCTTGAGAAGTGTAAATTGTAGCAAGACCCTCCCAGGAAATGTTACAAATCAAAATAAACAAATAGTATAAATTGCCTCCCCTTTGAGATGTGTTTTTTGCTGTTTGTAAACATTTGAAGGCTTTGCTTTGCCAGCAACTTTGCCTTTGCCAAAACTGCATTAACTTTATGGGAAATATTGATGCCTATACAAGAAACTCCAGTGTTTGTTTTCCCACCACTCTGTCTAGTCACTTCTAGGCCGGATTCCCCAAAATGTTTTACAGTTAATTACAGTTAATGTTGGTCATGGTCCTCACTTTGCCTGACCTGCACCTCTGCACAGCCTTGGAAAGGAAATGCATATCAATGGAAATGCAGATTTTGTGGCTGTGATCCCAGGCCACCAAATCTGTTCTGTCTAAACTCTCCCAAGCTCTTTGGACAGACCGTACCCTCCCTGCTTTATTATCCTCCCTGCTTTGTCGAGCTGGAGTTGCTTGGAAGGATGATCTCTGGCTTCTTGTTAAGGGTATGGTGACTGGGCACTTCTTACAGCTGTGATTCCAAGCAGCCCTGGGAACAGCAACCACTGTCAAAACCCACGTGTCCCAGATTAGGCCATTCACACTGGTAACACCTCTGGAAATGCCCCACTGAGTATCCATTATCTTCAGCAATTCTGAATATGGATTTGTGCAATATTTTCAGGCATAGGCAAAAATTGACTTTACTCACAGCTGAATGTAGATGTTAAAGGGAATTGCAAGTAGGTTCTAAGTGTGAAAAGCAAAGAATGCATCTATGTTAAATTAAAACAGCTTTGAATTCAAGTGTTCCCCAGAGAACAGGAAAGGTTGTAGCCTCCCTCATTCCTGGGCAATCTGATCTAGTGGGTGGCATCTCTGCGATGGCAGGGGGTTGGAACTAAGTGATCTTTAAGGTCCCTTCCCACCCCAACCATTCGATGATTCCATGATTCCCCACACCGCCTGCACTCACAGTGTCTGCAGTGAGCAGGCAGCAGCCAGGTGTCAAACTGCCCAAACTACTGGTAACTTCTGTGTCCAGGAACCACAAAATCACTTTGAAAACCAACCTGATAATGAAAGAAATACATGGAGAAGCACCATGGCATCACAGTTAGGAAAATGTTAGAAATGCCAATTTAACTAGACTTTAAGATCTGTACTTAAGAAAAAAACCCACAATACAATTCATATAGTTGGGTTTGCAAAGTCAGATGAATACACTGAAAAATTAAATACATTGAGGAACTGAAGATTAAATATATTTAATGTAATGTCATTGACCAAGCATTTTTCTTTAAGAAAATCAATATGATTTGTTGTGTAATACATGACTGGAAAATTAAACTAAAGTTTATTTCCTTCCTGGAAATCTCTCTCTGTTTAATATTAGAACATCTGTAAAAAGCTGTGTGCTACCTACACACAGATTCCTGAGCTAAGCATAGAATTCCCTGGTCTCCAGCTGGGGATTGTTTAAGTAGAACCACAGAGGGAGAGAAGGATGATCCAAGACAAGGATGATCTGAGACGAGGATGATACAAGACAAGGATGATCTGAGACAAGCATGATCCAAGACAAGAAACAGGCAGAGAGGGAACTCATAGGCCTTCTACTGTCCCTGTTTCTGGCAGAACAGTTCCTTTGGAAGAGATGTGACAGCTGATTTTTGTGGTCACTGTGGAACAGGTGAGTGTCACCTCCTGGTGGCAGCAGAGGTTGTGGTAGGTGACAATGTCTGCTGGCAGATGCCTCTTGGCCAGCCAGTTCCATGCCACATTCAGCAAAGCAATGAAAGTCAAGATACCCACGTGTTTTACCAAGGCCACCCAAAATATAACAGGTGATCTATTAAATGCCTCATCAGCCCATTACGTGGTCAGGTGACCCAGGGATGACTGAGAAGCATTGGTTTGGTCCCACATACCTCTTAGAAATGAGATCAAAGTCTGATTTTCAGCAGCTTTACAACTCACAGGCAGACTAGACGTCTAGTCTAAAAATATTTGGTGTGTGAGATCCTCCTGAAGAAAAATTGATAATGGGGTTCTTGCATCACTAGGCCTGAAGAGAGTTTTTCTTTTCCAGTATGACCCTGTATCAGTCCAAGTCACCTCGATCAAATCTTTACAGTACTTTCATGACATGGAGGACTCATGTTCCAGGCCTTGTTTCTAGTAGTGTAGTCAGTAAAAGTTTCTGGGAAGATAATGATGTGTGCAACTAATTTATGAGCTGCTCGTTACAGGTTTGCTTTACCTCTTTGTTGGCATCTTTACCATTTTATTCACAGAAGCTGCTCTGTGGTTGCTGTGATTCACATAGCCTGTAGCAACACTGCTGTTGCTTTCTACTGCAGCAAAACGCTAAACTCCATTTCTCGTGAATTTTCCCCTTCAAACACTGAAGAGTTCCCAAACTATCTTCTTTCTCAAGTTGATGATCTCAATTTCTGTGTGCTGTGTAATGCCACAGGAAAAATGTAATTAAAAACATGGCATTCCATGGGGCTTAGGCATGCTGTGACGCTGCAGAGGGATTTCAGTAGTGTTCAAGAGTTATGCTTGTCCACTGAGCAGCCTCTGACAGACTGAAAACACTTTCAGTAAAACCAGATCTATGTACAAGATCAATACAAATAAAAGATTTTACTCCTTTCTCCACATGCTGGCTTGTTACAGTAACTTTGATCATGGAAGTTATTTTACTGCTACTGTTTAAAGCCTTAACCATTGCATTTTTTTAAACAAGGAGAGAATATACAGAGTTATATAAACTTTGCAAAAGGGGTGCCTTAAAAGATGTCAGTCATTGTACCCGTTGATCTTTAAGAACCTGACATAACCGAGTCAGGGGAGTGGAAACTTTGTCCTCTTAGGTGAGGTCAGTTCTGTGAGGATGTGTCAACATCCAATGCCTGTAGACACCTCGTGTGTGGTGTTTGTGCCATTGGATTGACAGCTTTCCTTATCACCCAGCCGCTTCCATGGAACTACCCTGAAAGGCACAGGTAGCAGTGAATGGTATAAATGCTGCATTTCACTGGAATTGCCCCAGAAGAGCATTGGTTTGAAGAACCAAAGAGTGAATCCTAGAATGGTTTGGGTGGGAGGGGACCCCAAAGACTAACTAGTTCCAACACCCTGCCATGGGCAGGGAACTCTGGTTGACAAGACTCAGAAAGCAAAGAATGGATTAAATTCTTTTCTACTTTATTTGTCCCTTCTAAGAAAAAAGCCACAAGATAGTTTAAGTGTAGGTGCTTTCTGTCAAGATCTCTCTCCTTTCTGAAGACCCCTTCCTTCTGGCAATGTGCTCTCCATATTTCCCTATCTCAAATTGTGTGATTTTTGAAAAATAATTATTCTGAAAGAAGTTATTTTGAAACAATGGACTGGAAAGTAAAGTCTTTTGTCCTAACGTATCAAGAAAACCTTTAATTTTCTGAATTATCAGGTATCCTACAAAAACCTAAGAATAGTTTAAAGTCCTGAATGGGGAAGTGCAGGAAGTGACAGCACATCATCCCGAGGTAATGATGAGTGGCAGGTGGTGCAATAGGTCGCATTGCTAATCTTTCACCACAGTGATGCCAAGTTAAAGCCTGACTTTGTGGAAGTATTATGTAAATTCTCCAGTTTCAGACCACTGCAGCCCTGAGCAGCTGAGTGCTCACTGTTTGACAAGGTTAGCAATCCTGGTTGCAGCAATGTCAAACACTCGACCAGCAGGCCTGGGAGGGATTTGTTGTGGAAGAATTTTGAGAAGAGTTTCCCAGCTCCTGAGATAAAGTGTGTACAGATGTTCGGTGCTCAATCCTGAGATTAAACAAATTGACAAGGTATTTATTCTTATTACCCAGTTAGATGTATTTATGTTCATTTTTCTGTAGGCTCTCATGGCAGTTTATAGCTGCCATCTGGATCAGATTTTGAAAGTCTGGAGAGCATATAAAGTAGTTGTCTTTTCCAGAAATCATCATCCTGATAAAATCTTAGAATGAAAACGGGAAGTTAGGAAGCAGAGTGTCTGCAGGATCCAAATCAAAATGCATTTGTACAAGGAAGTAGCAAGGTCACATATGAGGCACTTGAAAGACTAAAATTTTAACTGAGTCTCACTACAATTTTCTTTGGACTTTACCATTTCTCAGATTCATGCTAGAAAATGTCACTTATAAAGCTCTTTTAAATTGTCTTGGGACATCTGAAATTTGTTTATCCCAGACTCTTTCCAATTTGTGTACTCTTGGTAGGACGATGCCCAAGGAATGTGATGCTCATCAGAAATGTGTGAAGAAAGGCTCTTTAATTTAATTAACTACAAGTTCAAGAAATAAAAGAGCTTATAATTTATGTCTTGGTTTCATATAGAAATAAAATCTCATCTCATTTGTAGAAGGCTCTACATACAGATACTGATGAGCTGCAAAGGGAAATAATAACAGAATGTAAATTCAAACATGGGGAACAAGGCCTAAGAGAAGACAGTAATTTAAACTATTTTCATTCTATAATTCAGTTATCCATGCTGTCATCTAACAGACAATCGTGGAAATCTTTGTAAAATAAGCCAACATACAAATCATGGAGGATGAATATTAACTATAGCTCAAGGTTTATATTACAATAGGAATATCAGCTCTAAGGGTTGTTTGTGGTGCTTTAAGCTTGGTTAACTAACACCCATCCAAGAATGCAGCCTTATTCAGAGGGGGTTGTGCTATGCTTTGCCAAACCATCTTGAAGGATATGAGCTGAAAAGAAATCTCTAACTGAACTGGAGAGGCAGATCCGCTTTGCGTACATTACAATTTTTTGCTCCACTGCTCTGACACAGAGCGCTGTGAAATATTCCAGCTGTGCTGCAGGAAAGACTAAAGTTCCTTGTCCTGCAAGATATGTCTTAATGTAGAATTCTGCTGTCACTGAATAACCAGAAAAACACAATCACAGGCCATGGAAAGCTAATTTTCTATAAAAGGCACTATGAAAAATCTGCATGAATTCAATTTTCATTGATGAAAATGTAAGTGCACAAGTAGAAAATTCTTGCAATCACCCATCTACCCATTGTTGTCTTATCACCTTCACCTTCTTCTTGGGTCTTTTCCAGACATACATTTTCATAGAGGAGACATCTGCCATAGAAAAGCCTTACCCCAGAAAAGCCTTACCCCTGTGTAGGTTTGATATTACACCAGACACTATCTAACAGTGGGCAAACCAAGAAATGTCACATGTCTTGTGTGCCCACATTCACACGAGGGTCCCATCACTATGTGCTGGTATTTGGTCCATCCTGACACAAACACCTGCAAGGTTGGCCTGTAGACTATGTGATAACATCACATCCTTCTCACAAGGCTGTTGGGTATGAGGGACCAGGACAGCTGTCACAGAATTACAGAATCATAGAATCTCATGAGTTGGAAGGGACCCAAAAAAATCATCAAAGTCCAACTCCTGGCCTGGCACAGGATGGCCTCAGGAACCCCACCCTGTCCCTGAGAGTGTTGGCCAAACACTCCTGGAGCTCTGACAGCCTTGGTGCTGTGCCCACTGCCCTGGGGAGCCTGTTCAGTGCCCGACCACCCTCTGGGGAAGGATGTTTTCCTAATATCAAACCTAAACCTCTCCTGACACAGCTCCAGCCATTCCTTTGGGTCCTGTCACTGGTCACTGCAGAGAAGAGAGCAGTGCCTGCCCCTTCACTTTCCTCCTTGAGGAGCTGCAGGGTGCTATACAGTCTCCTCTCAGTCTTCTCTTCTCCGGGCTGAACAGAACAAGTGACCTCAGCCATTCCTCAGATGGCTTCTCCTGCAGACCCTTCATCTTCGTAGCCTCCTTTGGTCACCTTCCAATAGCCTTATGTCCTTCATCATCAGACTGGGGCTGAAGGTTGAGCTCCCCAGTACAATGTGCTAGCTGGTTTGCGTTCAGATCTGCCTTTGGCTCAGAAAAGCATGTTTTTTTTTTTTATTTTTGCTGAGTGGCAGCACAATTTCACCAAGAGGAGGGTGAAGACTACTACCCTCATGGCTTTGGTATGGATGGGAAGAGGGGTGGGACTGTCCTGCTGCCAGCACTGTCAATGTGTATCAGTTTTAGCTAATTATGAACTTGCACCTTGAGATGTCTGACTTGTATGAACTCCATATCCAGCCTGCTGACTGGTCTGGCTCTCACTCTGAGGGGAAGGACTCACCCATGCCATTGAAGAATTGAACTCTGGTGCCACAGGGCTGAACATCACCTGTTGAGGCCCTCTGGACACTTCCTGCAGCATTCCTAAGACAGTGTTAAACTGGACTGAGGGTCCTGCAACCCTGCCATGGCACTGGGCCTTCAGGAGCTCGCAGGGCAGCACAGGAATCCCTGGCACACACTGAGCTTGTGCAGCCAAACCGACATAGGAGGCCAAGGCTGTAATTCCCTTGTATCGGCCCTACCTCTAAATAAACACAATAACTGGGGTGCAATTCCTCAGTCTCTTCACATGCCTAATTCCCGATGACTTCAATGAGTGTTTCTGCCAGAGACAGAGCTGCAGAATTACTCCTAACAACTGGCATGACTTAACTTGTTCCTTCTTGTAACTTTATGGTTTACTTACATGTCAAATTGTGTTTTCTGGATAAGCAGAATGGATATAATAACTGTCTTTCCTCAAGTAGGTCAGAGTTTTCATCTGTTCTGCAGGGCAAATTACTGTAAAGTATGAACATTTTATGTATTCTCTTTTCCATATTTTGGGTACTGTCATGTGGAGTCTTTTAGGTATCTACAGGTAACTAAATAGTACACGTTAAGCTTCTGCTTTCCCTTTTAAAATCACATGAAATATTATAGCTAGCTGAGAGCAATTCCCTCAAGATCTACAGTAATATCTGCCACTGTGCGCAATATGAGCAATTTAAAATTCCAACTCAATAACATTTAAAGCAGAAAAAGGGATGTTTTCTGTGTCTTGGTTGTAAGTGCCAAAAACAAAGGAGAAAAGAAAGTGAACCACAACATTCCTACACTGATCCTATATAAAACTGATTGAATTTACATTAAATAGATGTTTGAAGGCACTGTCTCTCAGGTGTTGAATAACTAGATTCCAGTTTGAGAGTTATTTCAGTTTAGTATTTTTTTAAAATCTCAAAACCAGTCCATATCAGCTTTAAAAAAATACATTTACATGTAGTATCTGTGCATTCCATATTATGTCTACATGAGCACATAAACCTTTTTTCTTCTTTTTTTTTCCAGGCCTTGCAGAATCCAAAAGCAAGCAAGCCCTTTCTTGCTTGAGGGTTGTTTGTTTATTTGTTTTTCAGACAGGAATCTGCTGTTTTCCTGGGAGTGAGGCTTTATGCCTGGCTTCTGTAATCACCTCTCAGGGCAGTCTGTCCCTAGCTCCATGTGGCAGAGCCTGAACCCAAGATTCAGCCCTTCAGCTGATCATGGTTGCCTTTAGTTTGCATTCTTTACATTTTCAGATGTGTGTTTTCATCATGTGATAGGTGTATTTAGTCCTTTGGACAAGATCTGTCCTTTCTACGTTTTTCTGCTTCCTCTGAAAAGCACAAGGCTGGTTGAATCTAAAACAATTTGAAGGTGTTGTGAGAGACTGGATTTGTATCACACTGGATTAACTATTGGGTCAAATCAACCGACTTGTGAGTGTCCTTGAGAGTAACAGCATTTAAAGGCAGGTAAAAGGCAGCTCTTGAGTTGAGCCTATGAAAGATGAAAAGGATACAGCTCCCAGTATCTTATTTTTGTGGCTAAATAGGCAGAAAGCATCATTACATGACTTGAACAAACTGATAAGCAATCTGCCATACTAATGAAATATCAAAATTAAAACCAAACCACGCAGCTTGAACCTGCATTTCTAACTCAGGAAAATCCTTTCAATTTAATGGATTGCAAATCCTGTACTGTGTCCTACCAGGCTATCTAAGAAACATGAGCATATAACAGACAAAATTATGCATTTTTCCTCCTTAACCCAGAGATCATGGAATCGTAGAATGGTTTGGCTTGGAAGGGACCTTAAAGATCATCCAGTTCCAGCCTCTTGCCATGAGCAGAGACACCTTCCAGCAGACCAGGTTGCCCCAGCCCCATCCAACCTGACCCGGAACACTTCAGAGCTGGGGCGGCCACAGCTTCTCTGGGCAACCTGTGCCAGGACCTCACCAGCCTCACAGGGAAGAATTTCTTCCTCATATCTCATCTGTCACTAGGAAGAAATTCTTCCTGGTATTTCTGTCAGTTTGATTCCATTCCCCTTGTCCTGTCACTCCAGGCCCCTGTAAACAATCTCTCTACACTTTTCTTGTTGGTTCCCTTCAGGTACTGGAAGGCTGCAATTCGGTCATGCCAAAGCTGCCACTTTTCCAGGCTAAACAATTCCATTGCTCTCACCCTTCCCTCATAGCAGAGGGGCTCCTTCCCTCTAGTCACCTTGGTGCCTCCTCTGGGTTCTCTCCAACATGTCCTTGTCCTTCCTGTGCTGAGGACCCCAGAAGTGGATGCAGCACTGCAGGTGGGGTCTCACCAGAGTGGAGCAGAGGGGCAAACTGAACTGGGACCAAGTGTAATACTCAAAACAGACAGGCCATTGCTTATTTTCAGCTAAAACTTTAGGGATTTCACAAAAATATCACAACTTTAATTAGAAATAAAGGCATTTCCATAGCTCCCAGGTAATAACTGCCTCTGGACCTGAGAAACAGGGCACAGTTCAAACGTGTATTCATTCAACAGTCATGACTCTGAAATGTGTTTTGCAATTTAGCACCTAAGGCACCACCTTTTGGTGCTTTATGCACCCCACTCATCTTTGGCAGCAGATGTAGGGCACTTTGTTGGCAGAATTAGGCTAGCAGGAGACATAAACCTATTAGCAAATTGAGCCTAACTCTCTCTGTGTTTATAAAGAGCAAAATATCATCAGTTCTCCTCCCAGTCCTCCCTGCATCAAGCTGACTGCACATTGGGGAAATTTTTTCCCAGGGCCTTATTCTCCAAAGGCATAAGCAGTGCTGCTCCCTGACATCCAAGGTTTGAGCAATTTGGTTAGAAGATATGACAGATTCAGGAATCTTTTCAAATGAAGGCTTGTTTAGTGCAGGGAAGATATGCAAATTCTCTGTGTGTCAGCCACTGTTTTCTTTGTGGAAGAAATAAACTCTTTTCCAGCACTGATAAATTCGTTAGGGAGATCTATGAACAAAGAGCAAGAGGCACCCAGAATTCATTACTGCTAAGACTGAAGTTCTTGGTTGGGTTTTTTGGTGGTTTGGTGGTTTGTGGTTTTTTTGGTGTTTTTATTTTTACCCTTTCTAGTGAGGTGTGTAAGAGAAAAAATGAAATACTCTTACTGTTCTGTGCTGTGCTCTCGTGAGACCCCACCTAGAACAGTGTCCGGCTCTGGAGTCCTCAGCACAGGATGGACATGGAGCTGTTGGAGTGAGTCCAGAGGAGGCCACAAAGATGATTAGCAACATCTCTGCTATGTGGAAAGGCTGAGAGAATTGGGATTGTTCAGCCTGGAGAAGAGAAGGCTACAGGGAGAACTTAGAAACCCTTCCAGTACCTAAAGGGGCTACAAAAGAGCTGGAGAGGGACTATGGACAAGGGCCTGGAGTGACAGGATAAGGGGGAATGGCTTCAAACTGAAAGAGTGTATGTTTAGATTAGATATTAGGAGCAATTCCTTTACTGTGTGTGAGGTGAGGCCCTGGCACAGGTTGCCCAGAGAAGCTGTGGCTGTCCCATCCCTGGCAGTGTCCAAAATCAGTTTGGACAGGGTTTGGAGCAACCTGTGAAAAATGTCCAAGCTCATGGCAGCGGTTTGGAACAAGATGAGCTTTAAGGTAATTTTCTATCCAAACCTGTCTATGATCTTTTGGATAAAACCAGCATTTATTTGTCAGACACACCTCACAGTTCCCTTTAAACCACCAGATCTTCTGGTTACAAAACACTCTCCCAGTGTAATTTAGCCTGGGGAAAGGTCAGGGTTGCGCTGGGTTGTTCCAGCCTGTCTCTGCTCCACTGCTGGTCTGAGCTCGAAGGTCCTGGACCTCACTCCCCCCACACATCCCTCCCAATGCATCAGGGTGCGAAGTTTGGGGATCTCACAATGCCATTCCTTGTGGAGAAGGGCAGCATGTCCTTGGCAGGACATGGTATGCTGGATGAACCGTGACAGACTGGGGAGGAGGTTGGTGCATCCTGTACGTAGGTCAAAAAACACCTGGCACAAGAACTCCATGAGGAATTTGTTAGCAAACTCAGTGAATCCCTGACTGTCACTTTTTGAATTATTTTATGTCAGCCATACATAAAAAGATGGTGAAAAAGCTCATGCACAGCTTTTGTGAAGAGACAGGTCAGGGCTGGGTTTCTACTGCCCTAACAGAGCACTTGTCATCAAATCCTTCCAGTCCCTGAGTGGAACTTACATGAAAGATGGGCTAAGACTATTTACCAGAGTATGTAGTGACAGGACAAGGGGGAACTGCTTCAAACTGAAAGAGTGTGGGTTTAGGTTAGACATTAGGAAAAAATTCATTCTTACGAGGTGCTGAGACCCTGGCACAGGTTGGGCAGAGAAGCTGTGGCTGCCCCATCCCTGGGAGTGTCCAAAGCCAGGTTGGACAGGGCTTGGAGCCACCTGGGCTGGTGGGAGGTGTCCCTGCTCATGGCACTGGATGGTTTTTAAGGTCCCTTCCAACCCAAACCATTCCATGCTTATGGCTGTGAATTAAAGCAATGAGCAGCTTCCATGGGAATGGCTTTGGATTCAGCTCTGTTTGGCTCTCTGTGTTGTGCTGGACTGAAAGTCCAGATAGTGCTAATTGAGGCCCCTGGTCTCAGCAAATGAGCCTTGACTGTGTCTTTGTGTGTCTGGGGAAGAAAATAAACCCAGTGAAACAAAAATGGCTATCAGATGGAGAGGGATGAATAAACCTTCATTAGGATTTGAGCCAGTTGATTTAGGTGGGATTAGAAGAAATTTAGGATTTGATGGAAGAGGTGGGGCTTTTTAGGGGGGAAAAAATCCCCCAGAGGCAAACTCAAATAGCAAAATCTCTGTCAGCAAATGTCTTTGATGTCCTTCAGAACATTATTACTCACTGAACTATAAGATATAAAACTGTTCCTGTGTAGAACTCAGGGGAACCCAAAGTTTCTTTACTGAGAACTGTAGTAAAAAGATAGTAGGAACACTAAAGACAAAATTAAATTGAGGGCTCTAAATATATAAACAACTCTAAGATGTCAGTGACAGTTTTTCTGGAGTTTCTACTCAGTGCAGATTTGGAAACAATTATGTTTGTGGTTTAATAAGAGCTTTGCACGTCTCAGCTCCTGCACCACAGCCTGGAAATAAAGCCATAATGCTCTGGCTTTGGGGGCCTCACCTGAAACTGGAAGTCAAGCAGATCTAATAAAGCTGACTTGGAGCCAGTGGCTGGTTTAATGCACAGCTCACAGTGGTGCTGTAAAGAGGAATGCTGGAGACTCCTTTATTAGTGATTTCGTGCAGCTGAGGCTCACTCAGTGGGGCTTTTACAAGGGCTTGGCATGTGAGGTTTGGGGCCGTAAGGAAAGGCTGTGCTGGGGACTCTGTGGAAATCCAGGCTTGTAAAGCAGCAGGATTCGCTGTAATTTGATTTAAAAAAAATCAGAATAGGATAGGATCTTTATTCCCCCAGAAAGTTGAAAAGGCAGTCACAATTTTATGTCGTTCGCCCTCCCCTTTTCTTTTGTTTTACTGCCTTTATAAAATGCTTTTAAGACCTTGAAACTTGAAGGATCTCTGCAATACTGTCTCTTTTGGCAAACTGCAAAGGTGTGTGTTTATTTTTGATTTTTACTTTTGAAAGCAAGGCAAAAGCTGGTGTGGTTTGGCTGTGTTTGCTCTGCGTGTGCTCAGCCTGTCCTTGCTGCTTTGGGAGTGGGGGCAGAGGGTCCAGCCTGCCCCACAGCTGCTCTTTTTGGGGGTCAGCAGAAACCTGGGGGGGAATCTTCTGTTCTTTGAGCAATAATGTATGTATTTATATTACTCTAAAATCAAATTGAGAGCAAATTCCTCTCTAAACTGTAACAGTTTGCAGTCTTGGATTGTGTCTCTTGGTTGCTTTGGAGCTTCCTGAGTGTGTCCCTGCAGGGACAGGAGCACCAGGCACTGCTTTTCTGTTACAGGTTGTGTGGTGTGTCGTGCTAGGGAAGACTCAGCACTGTTTGTGTCATTCTAAGACGTGATT
>JAOXXN010000082.1:32764770-32798916 GCA_026770055.1 Myrmophylax atrothorax | reverse complement strand
TTTATAACACAGATGGTCCAGCCCTTGGAGCATCTCCATGGCCTCCTCTGAACTTACTCCAACTCTATTACCAAACCACTGGGAATAAACAGAAAAATTAATACAGCCTGAAACTAATTTTCTTAATATTCCTAGGAAACATGCAGCCAGCTGAAAAGCCAGTGAGGCTGGCAAAGCTGTCCCACAGCTGGAGCTGCATTTCTCTATTTTGACTGGAAAGAAAATGTCAGGGATAACAATCATGGGACCGACAAATAACATTTTATCAGGAATAATGTTTTTATTATTACAGGACATTGTGCTTTACACAGTGTGGTTTACTCAGTGAAACTGGGCAATTAATGGCACTCCAGTGTCCTCAGTAATACAGGTGTGGCTTCACAGAACTCCTTCCTTAGCTGAATGCATGATGGTTGTTTCCATGAAAGTTTCCATAAATGGGTATCTTATTAGGAACCATTGAAGAATATCCACATTAAATTAATACCAAATTTCTAGTGGAAAATATTGCCATCAGAAGCCAGGTCACTAAAAAAATGAATGATAAAGTAATATTAAATAAGAAACAGGAACAGAGTATAGCTTGGTTTTGAAAAGCTATTGAAGAAGTAGTCACAGAAACTTCTTAAAAAAAAATCGGTCGCTTCCCAGATCATTGAGTAACAACGTGATGCATTTTGCACTCCAGTCTTCCTCTCAGAAGTTTATTTATAATTTCCCATCTACATTTTCTTCAGGGCCTCATATTTTCCATTTTGTCAGGAGGGCTGACAGCAGCCACTTCCAAACTTTTAATATCAAAATGACACCGATACAAGTAAGACACGTCAATCTCACGACCCTTCATATAATGGGGAAATGGAAAAATGCTGCATAGCTCTTCTTTCAAAAGAGCAGAGCTCCTCCTGAAAGCAGAGTCCTTGGGACCATTGGATCACTTGCTCATGGTGAGGTGGAGCTCTCCTAATCCACCCTGGTGAGAGGAGAGGGGATGGGTGCACGGGATGGGGAAGCCAAGGATTCCTTCTCTGGATGAAGGTGGCTGGGGGTGGCGCAGGTACCCTGTGTGAGTTTGTGCCCCATTCCCAAGGCAATATCCCAGTTTGGTCCTGGCATATCCACAAAAGACAGTGATGGCTTCACCAGCTACCCACTCCCCTTGGGAGTTTCCCAGCAAAACCTCCTGGGCTTCAAGGCCAGGTTGGATGGGGCTTGGAGCAACCTAGTCTAGTGGAAGGTGTCTCTGTCCATGGCACAGGAGATGAAACTGATGGTCTTTAAAGTCTTTAAGGTCCATTTGAAGCCAAATCACTCTGTGATTTAACCAGCTTGCCCCTTGTACCCTGCTAAATACCACTGCCAGACCTAAGGGGCTTTGTCCTGCCGGATGAGCAGCAACACTGCTCAGAAACATTGAGCCTCTTCCAGTTAGAAAAACCTGAATCTATTAAATCCTTCCACCAAAAGCTTTGTTTGGAGGCACATCACTCTCTCTGCTGTCAGCAATCTCGGTTTCTGCTTGCTTTGAACTATGATTGGCACAGAGCAAATTTAACTGCCCTGGAAATCAGACTTTTATTCCTAGTCCCTCATGTACAGAGCTTATAAGGAGGCTGTTGTTGTCACCCAAACAGAAGCACAGTTTACACTAAAGCCACTTTTGAAGCCAGCTCCACTTTTTCCATACATGGCACAACGATGTTGTTTTCAATCTAAAAGACTTCTCCTACCCTTCAGGGAACAGAGTAATAAGAAACACAGCAAAAGTCAATTCTTTTAGGGAAGACACATGTTAGGATTTGTGTCTGTTCCCTGACAGCCTCCATTGACATGAATGCAAAGTGGCTGCCAGGAGTGGTGGTGAAGGAGGGGATGCCTTGGAGATTTAAGACTGCAACGTACCAAAATAAAGACATAACAGCTCCATAGTACATGCACCACAAAGCTCTCTAAGGCTAATCAGAGCAATCTGTAGGAACCCATAAATATCCTGCTGCCACATGTTATTTATTAGTGAAATCTATAAAATTGCAGAATAATTAAAGGTAAGTTACGTGATATTTGTGCCAAGTTACTCACTAAAAACGCTTTCACAGCTGTTGTGACATAACATTCACCTTATTTACAAAGAAATTGTTATGCTGAAACAGCTGTGAAACTGCTTTTAATGTTGCCTGGTTTTACATCTATTCATAACTGAGACACTAATAGAAATCCTATTTATCCAAAATTTCCTGTGTGCTGAATAAACTGCAGAGGAGAACACTTTAAGAGTGCGTTTGCAAGACTCTGTCAAAGAAAACACTTGTTACTTTAAATTCCATGGTTCTCCCTGATAATTCTCCATAGGAATAAAGGTGGTTTAGGTCAGAGAATATTATCTGTTATTTAAAGATAAGGCACTTACTGAAGGTTTCAGTGCAAACCTGAGGCACCACTCATAATACCACTGCTGAGAGCCATGAAAATGCTGTCCCTTAATAAGAAACGCTGGGAAAAGAAAGTAGAGTTGTCAAGAGAAACACTCATATGACCAGTTTAAAAATGGAATAAGGGGACACTTTGACTTTGTCTATTCTGCAAAGGTTTACATTCAGGAGGACTGGAGGATGCTGAATATCCCATCCCTTGCAATAAGGCATCATCCAGGCTCTCTGTTGTTTCCTTTGGGGAGGACATCTGGCAAGGAGAGCATGGGGAAAGCAAAGCTTCAGCACTGGCATGGCATTTTTAAGGAACAGTATCCAGAGTGATTTGTTGCATGTTGTATGGAGTATAAATGAATCCATTTTAATTTAGATTGCAAAAACAAACAAGCAAACAAACAAAAAACCCAACAAAAACCACAACAAAAACCCCTTTCATGAAGAATCCAGCCATGTAGAAAGCCTTGTGATGCTCAGGGCCCTCGTAATCTTGTGTCTGCATATTCAACAGAGGCAGGTTTGCCTGAACAGCTGTGATCAGTAGACTTTGGAAAATAAGCAGAGGGCATGTAGCAACCTTAGGGGTGATGCAGGACCATGATTCTGCCTAAAAACCCCCCACATTCTGTTTTCTGGTTGTGACAGGCACAACAGCAGAGCCTGTGTTTGAGGTGCTTGTGAGGAGCTGTAAGAGACTCATTCATACAAACCATCCCCACTCCTGGTGGGTGGGAGTTACACAAACTGATGTTTGGAGGGAGATCATTATGCTGTGTTTCAGAACAATAAAGCAGCACACTCTGAAGGCAATCAAAGCAACGTGTCTGTGCTGTGCATCTCAACTCAGGGCTTCAAGTGCCTTGAGAAGTGATTCCAAGCTAATGCATTATTCATCTGAAATAACTGTCTTAAATTATAACTGGTGGAGGTAACAACAATCAGTGCTCATTCACCACTGCTATCACCACCCTTAACAAGGACCAGCCTGTAATTTCACTGCACGAGAATGTTCCTGAAATCTTTCCCTTTCTCAGGCTTTTATAAAAATGCAGTGAATTGTGACAAAATCAGTCCAGTTATGCATATCCTTTCCCTGGAAAAGTTCCAGTGTTGAAACCTGCTGAAAACTTTGTGAGTTGAAGAGCTGTAGTTAGAGAATTGTAAAAAAATATTGTACACTCCCTCCATTTGGGATGTATCATGGACATTCATCTGCTTTTCTTTCAGCTAGGTGTGTTGTACAAGTTGGTTTTCGAGGATAAACACAATTATGTATGGAAATAATGGAAAATGGATTGAGGCCGTGTTCTTCTGTTCAGCTTCTGCTGCTTAGTTTAATGATTTCTAAATATATGTCTTATTGTGAAAGGCTGCATTTCCTTTTTGAATTGTTTTTTATCAGCTGGACCCATTGCTTCTGGCAGAGATATGAGTGTTACACAGAAAATGTCACGAAAGATCAGGAGGAATCACAGCCAGGGGTTTTGAGACATCTGTTAACCCCAAATCACCCTGGCCAGAAGTGGTTTTTTTTTTTCTCCTTAACCAGAATACAGAAAAATGACTACAACACCAGTTGGAGGGATGATGAGCCTGGGGTGAGGCAAACTGAGCTGGCTGGACTCACTGTGTTGGGGTGTTGGTTCATTTGAGTCGATTTTTCTCATCCACATTTATTTTCGAATGTGGATGAGACCCCAGTTTGCAGACCTGGTTTCTGTGTGTGGGTAAAAATGAAATGCTGCTGGGGGGCAGCATTTCCCCCTTATGCCCTCAAATCTTCCACAAAGACTTAGGCATAAGCATTGTCCCCCAGTTACACAAGCAATTGTCCCTGAGTTCATCAAGCACAGAGAAATATTACCTGTGTCATTGCCATCATTAAGATGGATTGCAAGAGAAAGGCATAAAATAAGATTTTGACAGCGAGGGAGACAAGGAGATGAAAAAGAAACTCTGATTTTCTCCAGAGCAGGTAAATTATTTTCTAAATCCTAAATAGTGACTACTTCTGGGGAATACAAATCAGGTGGCACAAAGGAGGAAAAATAAATTAGATGCATAGCCAGGTAGGTTTGTTTGCTGTTGAACCGAGTACATCAGCTGAGTGCAAGAGCCTCTTGTACAAGTGATTGACTCCCTAAGTCACAGAATCATTGAATAGTTTGAGTTGGAACAGATCTTACAGATCACCTAGTTTTGAGCCAAAGTTTACACTGAAAATTTCTCTAAATGCTGAAATTTGCTGAGTTTTTGAGCAACGAAGTTATGAACAATTTTGAACATTGTCCACTCCTTAAGAAAAGATCAAGTAAGACTTTTGGTTTTTGTTAAATATGAAATCCCTAGGAATCTAACCAAAGGAAAGCCTGTTTTATTTTCAAACATTTGTTTTCACTTCTCCCTCATGGTGAAGATTATGGTGACTCAGGGAGTGTGGGCTCATCTGCAGCGTGGCAAAGAAGCAGTGCCCTGTGCTGTGAGGTGCAGCTGTGCAGGGTGAACAGCTCACACAAGCATTTGGGGGCTGGCATGGGAAACACCAGAAGAGTTTCTGTTTCTCCAGACAGGAATATGATAAACCCTTCAGCAAGGCTGTACAGAAAGGAATGGCTCTGAGTCCTGCTGGGACCCCACAAGGTCACAGCTCGTCATCTCAGCAAGGAGGAACTCACTGCCTTGAGGAGCACATTTTGAGGGGCATTAAGGGCTAAAAGCTTATGAGCACTAAAGCAGATTGAACCTCTTCAAGGCTCCTAAGAATTAATATTGAATCTGCCATTCCAAAATGATAAATTAATTTTCCTTCAGATCTGTGCAAGAGCAGGGAAGCCCACACTGTACTTCTGAATATTACTCTCTTGCTTTATGACAAGGACTTCCCCAGAAAGCCTGTTGTTCTACATGTGACAAAAGCTGTCAGCACTGCTCCTTCAGTGTTTGTAAAGTACTGATTGTGGTCTATATAACTTTTTTGGTACCTTTTACTCTCTGTCTGAAGGTCTTTGCAGCAGAGAATCACAGAAAGTAGAGACAGTTGGAAGGGCCCTTAAAACTCATCTTGTTCTAATCCTCTTCCATAGGCAGGGACACCTTCCACCAGACCAGGCTGCTCCAAGCCTCATCCAACCTGGCCTTGGACACTCCTAGGGATGGGAAATCCACATGCTTTTGATTGTCTTGCCCAGGTGAGTAAACATGGTACAGATTAGCTACAAGCAGGTGGACTCCTGACCCTGATGAAGTCAATACACCCAACTACTCACCTACTCAATCTCTGCAGGATCGTTTGGACTATGAAGATAATATTGGTTATGGTGTGGTTCTGTAAAGTGGCAAAATAAAAATGCTTTCAGTTTTACCTAAAACCCTTGATGTCAATACCAGTAGGGGAAAAGGAAGTCACAGTCTCACTTACTTGGTGGTGGAAACCTCATATCTTGCATTGACCAGTGACATATTTTCTATGCTTTTGGGTTCATGGCTTTGGAATCCTCTTAGGGTGCCAGCTGATGGGATGATGTAGGTTCAGCTCATTTCCTATATGGCTCCAGAATAAATGTCCAGAAAAGTGGAATTTAATAGATCAAGGAAAGATTAATGTAGCAGTAAATGGGCAGAGGCACAGGAATGTCTTAGCAAGCTGCTGCTCTCTCATCTTGACTCTCTCATCAATAGTTTTCAATCTACTGTGCTGAGAGGGATATCACTTTTACTGCCCTAAGGTCACTAAAACCACACATGAAATCTGTAATCCCTGAGCTGACAGCACAGCAAATGATTTCTCTATTGGTCCTTATAACTGTAATTGCCACTGAACAGAATCCTTATATATTTCTCACTCTAAATGATGTGAGTGATGACACTGATGGTCTTTGTACGAAGATAAAACCAGTGGTTTCTGATGGTGTGGAGCTGATGAACAGTGTTATCTGTTCGCTTTTATGTCCTTCAAAAACAATTTCTTGCCAGATGCTCTTCTGAGATTGTATAATTTTCTCCTCTATAGTTGAGGTAACACTGACATTGCAGCATAAACCTTAATTTCCAAGGTATTGTAACCCATAACCACATAACATTAAAAAAACCCCCAAACCTAAAAAAATAATTTTCCCTCTTGTGGTTCAAACCAGAAAAGACTGCAATGCTGAAGAGTTGAGAGGTTTGTAAAGGTACTGATTTGTGGAGTAGACATGGCTTAAGGTGTAATCAACAGGAAGCTGAGATTTTGAGTAATTTAGGTCCTCAGTTCACACACGCTCTGGGTTGATCCTGTCTGCCAAAGAGCTGTGATGCTGCTCATTCTTTTCTTTCCTGTCAGAGGGACTCAGAGGGGACAAGGAGGCATATCCCACCCCCAGGTGTCATCAGAGAGGGGCTCAGCAGTCACCCTTACCTGGACAAGGGCCTTCCAGGCTGCTGTGACACTTTGGGGTGATGTAACTGGGGAGGACTATGAGCACCCAAAGCCTGTTCTCTGCCTGCTTTGGGGTTAAGCTGACCCTCCTTGTTGTGCTTTATTGGATGTGTTCTATGTGAATTGCTGTGTGAATCAGTGTTTGAGCTGCTATCAATAGAAACAGCAGTCACACATCTGGAGGGCTTTAAACTGGAGGTGGGAGTCAGAGTGTTTAGCAACACAACTCCAGACTGGTGCATATTTTTGAATGAGTCTCCTTCCTCTTTTGAGGTTGCCTGAGCACTGGTGTTCCCTCACTGTCCTCTTCCTTCTTAGGGAAGATGTGATTTAATGCTTTCCTCTGAATGAGGCTTAGGTCAAATCATGATGAGCAAAGTTTGATACGTATCAGGCAACACTTCTTGGGTGTACTGCTTGTTCTTCTCCATCTCTGCACCTTCCCAACAAGGAGCAGAGATTCCTCAGTCATTCTGTAACTCTTCATCTTGTTCCAATGCTGGCAGGGCCATCAGTGCATCACCAGTGGATTTGGCTTGGTGTTCATGGACACACCCAGCAAAGGGGTTTTCATAAAATCACAGAATGGCTT
Organism: Myrmophylax atrothorax; assembly: GCA_026770055.1. Lineage (NCBI taxonomy): Eukaryota > Metazoa > Chordata > Aves > Passeriformes > Thamnophilidae > Myrmophylax > Myrmophylax atrothorax. The sequence goes on along the minus strand of JAOXXN010000082.1, from coordinate 32,791,481 downwards.
GGGATGGAAGGCACCTTAAAGCTCATCTCATTCCACCCCCTGCCATGGGCAGGGACATCTCCCACCAGCCCAGGTTGCTCCAAGTCCCATCCAACCTGTCCTTGGACACTTCCAGGGATGGGACAGCCACAGCTTCTCTGGGCACCTGTGCCGGGCCCTGCCCACCCTCAGAGTAAAGAATTTCTTCCTAATATCTAATCTAAATATCTCCTCTTTTAGTTTAAAACCATTCCCCCTTGACCTATCACTATCTCCCCATCTTTCCCACTGCTGTCTGCATATTTTTGGCAGTGGATTCCCATGCCCCTCTGTCATGAGTGCAGACACTTTTTAGCTGCTGGTAACAGAGGAACAGAAATGTCCAATTCGATCAGAAATGAGTAGGAAATGGCTTTTCCTGCATGCACTCTGCAATTCTGAGCTCAGCAGCAGCAGGACAGCTTCCATTCAGGGGTAAAACATGACAGCCTTTGAACTTCTTGTCAGGGAGCTGATCTTTAGTGGTATTGAAAGATTTTTTTCTTTCTTCTCAACATTGTCTGGAATTATTTCTCTGATAGACATGGAAGCAAGGGGCTGGATTCTGAGCTGGATGAGCTGTTAGAGTTGACTCAATAAAGATATGTTGATTTATAGCAGCTGAGAATCTGGTTTCATACAAAGTTTATTAAAAACTAACACCCCCCAAAAATCTCAGAGTCTGGTCCTACTAATCCTTAATTGTTTCAGTGAAACAAAACAGCAGGTTTTTTGTCAATACTTTATGCATCCATTTTGTCTAAGATGTGTTCCACAATTTTGTGAGAAACTCTGCCTTTAAATTATCTTTCACTGAAGACCAGCCCATCGTATCCCCTGGTAATTAGAACAAACCAAATCAATACATTTCCTACAAGAAAACACTCCCAATGTTTTAGGTAAGAAGCAATTCGGTGTGGAAGGCACATATTTTTCCAAAGGAGACAATCAGCAGTACAGAGCAGCAGTGAGGTACCAGAAAATATGGTTGTTTTTAGAGCAAATACCATCTGTCATAAAGCCATGGGAAAACACTCAGTGATGTCATAAATGTGTCCATGGATGAACTTGGCAGATTTCTCCAGAACCCTCCTAACATGAGGAGAGAAGCCATTTCAGGGAAATCTCTCATCTGGAACCCATGTGGAAATTACCCAAGGAAGTATTAACTTTTGGAAAAATGTTCAAAGCAGTTGAAAGGTGAGAAAGCAAAACAGCTTATGGGGATGAGGTAACTATGAATTTAAACATGTAACAGGATCAGGGGGAGCTCCACAGTCAACAGCACAATTGACAGAGCAACCAGCCAGCAAGCCTGATGCTGTGGCAATAGAAAATACCTTCCACCACTTGGAATTTGACTCCTGTAGCTGCCAAGCACAATGGAAAAAGTTCACATGTGGGAAGTAGCACCACAGGATGCAGAAGACATTTTTGCACACGAAGAGAGCTGGGTTTAAAAAAAGGTGGGACTGCTCTTTTCAGGGAAGGAGAGAAATGAAGGAAAAAGGCAGAGGAGCTTTTGGGCAGGGGAAACGACACTCTGAAGTTTGTTCATGTCATTCCCAGCCAGGGAGATGTGTTTGGGTGCTCAGGTGGCAGCTCCGGTGCAAGGCTTGACATATAACAGGCTGCCATGACTGGTGGTCACCCATGGATGGTGGCACCCAAAACACAGGGAGCAAAGAACTGTTGAAGGCAGGTGGATTTTTTTTTTTTTTAAATGAAAACAACATTTCCTGGAAGAGTCCCACTTTTCTGCCCTGTGTACATGCAGACACCCAAAGCCTCCTTTTACAGGGTGAGGCTGGAGGTGTCAGAGCCATTAAAAGATCAGCAGAGTTTAGGGAGAGAATTGGGCTACACCTTTTTAAACCAAGTGTTTATCTTAATCTTCAGAGAGATTCATATGTGTACTTTAGCTGCCATGAGAAGGTCAAGCATAAATCCCATATTTTCTGAGATGAGACTATAATTAACTCTCTCAAAAAAACTTATATTCCCAAGGAAAGGGTGGTCTGAGGTTTGGAAGAATCTTTTCTGAAGGTGCAGGAGAGCCTGTTTTATGCACTCACACATGCTCCCATCTGCCTTCATTTTTTAGATGAAAGAGGAAGCTAAACCAAAACAATAATGCCTTTTCCTGTCCAAAAGGAAAACTTGTTTAAAAGAAAAGGTGGATATTTCCAGTGATTCTGTTACGTCTGTGGGTAAAACCTGGGAGTCTCCTGGTGAACAGCCAAGCCCGCTGAGAGTCACATCATCTGTCTGTCTGTCCAGTGCCTTGTGTGTGGATGGAGCCCCACAGGCAGCCACCCTGAGCAGCATCACTCCTATCAGATCCAGGAGAAGGACTGGGAGACAACTCTCCTTAAATAAACCCACCCTGGTAACTCATTGCTCCTGAAGGTAAAGACTTCCCCAGTTAAAGCCCAGCTTTGCAGGAGGACTCATATTCCTGTGGTTCAATGGAGAATTTTGCTGTCATAAAGTATAAAACCTTAGCCTTGTTCTCATTCTTTTTGTAATCACACTTGGGCCACATAGTTTTAGTTCCTATTCTGCATCAATGCAAAAAGGGCTAAATCTGTTCTTTCACCAAAGAACAGAAAGATTGGCAAGGAGATTTCTACTGGCAGTCCCCTGCTCCTGCTAGGGAACCTGTAGCAGGATGATGTGTCCTTTATACCTGTTTAAACTAGGTCTTTATCTTAATCTGCAGAGAGATTCACATTTACACTCAATCTGCCATGAGAAGGTCAAGCATGAACCCCTTATTTTCTGAGATAAGACTGTTCTGCAAAGCCCCTGAGGTAGCCTGGGATTTAATCCAGTGTGGATTGCCTACTGTGTCCAGCTTTGGAACACTGACACGTGGGGATGGCTATCTATAGACTACAAAGACATCACACACTTCCCTCCCATGGACAAACATGATCCAAAGACACAAAAGAGAAGATGCGTCCAATGTAATCAAAAAACACATGAATGCTCCCAGCCTGGGGCCTTGTCCCTGGATGACTCCCAGGGAAGTTTTGGTGATCAAAGCAAACTGCAAGTTTTTTTGTGGCTAGATGAGAGATGGATCCCTGGAGTTTTCCCTGGAGGATGAGAACCACTGGGATGGGAAATGCTTTGGGACTGTGGTGTCCATGGTAGCAGGGGTCCTCTGAGCCCAAGGAAGGCTGTTTCAATAAGGGGGATCCTGGGTTTATTCAGCTGTAAAACTCAACAGCATTTACTGGAAAGCCAGAATTATAAAGGCACTCACAGGTAGGAAAAAGGAAGAAAGAAGGGACAGATTTCTTATGGATATTTTTCCACAGTTGATCTGTGTCCACAAAAATGGCCGGAAACCAGCTGGGGATGTGAATTGGAGATGTTTGGCATCTTGTTTGCACTGGATATTTCCTGCCTTTTGCTGTGCTTTCCCACCCTGGAAAAAATGGGGTTTGGCACAGGCAAACTAAAACACATACTGAAAAATTAGCATTAGTACATGACCTTTAATCTCCCTTCTCTTTTTCCCCATATAAGGAGATAAAAGCACTTAGGGAAACATTTTTCACTGTCATTCATTTAATGAAATATTCCCCTGGATTAACAGAATTGCTGCTAGAAATGAAACCTGTGCTCTGTGTTTCTCTCTGGGCTCTGGTGTCAGTCCCTGAAACCACTCCCCACTCAGTCTCATGGTCTTTCCTGGTAGTTTCCAGAGCAGTGGTTTCATTAGCTGCACTAATCAATCTTTTACCTCATTAATGACTGTGTTTGTGCTGCAAAGGGAGGCTCCTCTGAGGAGCATCAAGGTGTTGGCACATGTGTGAGCTCGGGGCTCTGTGGCTTCTCCCACCTGGGAGATGCCTCCAGCAAGGAGCAGCTCACAGGCCCTGGACTTCTGCTCCTCTGCTCTGTGATTCCCTGCCAGAAAAAAGAGTTTCAGAGGTGATACCGAGAAAGAAGAGCAGCAGTACCCACACATCTCTGAAGTGCTTCTCGCCCGCCCTCTGGCATTGACAGTCTATTAATCTGAGATTCAAAGCACTAACTGATGACTTTGCATGAAGTTTCATTTTTTTCCCTAAGAATAATGTGATATTCTGTAAATTGACAGTCATTGGAGACTTTTATGATCATTTCAAAGTACTTAAGCCTTCACTACCTGACACAGTTATTTAGACATCTTTCTTGTGACCTGGTGCCAAGACGAGCTGAAAGACTTATCCAATGCAATTAAAACTCAAAATTTACAGTGACAGGTCCATTAAAAATTCTGTTTGCCCCTCACAATTTCAACCAAGCAGCAACACGACACGTGTGCAGCCTGTTTTCTGAGCAGGTTCTCAAAGGAGAGCAGCATGACTTCTATAAATGTCAATGAAATAGGACGTGTGTTTCCAGGGATGCTGTCCTGGAAACCTCTTAGTCCAGTGGCAGTGGAATGCTTGGTGTGTGAGTATCTCTCTTGTTGAGTGTTGGATAAGGGCATGAAACTGGATGTAAAGGGTCAAGAGAACCTCAGGTTTGTCACCACATCCTTCATAAGTGGAATTGCAGTGGGAGAATTGCAGGGGGTCCAGAGGAGTGAAAGAGATGGTTATGTTCTCAGTAGTTACTGAGACTTAATCAGCCATAGGCTGGCAAAAACCCCCAACTAATACCTCTAGAAGGGGGACTATAAAAGAGAAGGAGCACAGGAGCTGAATTACAAGCTGTCTGGACCTGACATTTGGTGTCACCATCACTGTGACAAATGTCACTGCTCCGTTCCTGTGCAGCTGTTTCCTGGCTCACACATGAGCTGCCACCAGCAGACACAGGAGCCACAACCAGCTGCAAACCCCAACCAGGTTTGCATTTCCTTCTTTCATAACAGGCTGGAAAACACAGAGTGTTTCTGCTCCCTAATGCAGTACCTGTCAGTGCCTTCACTCGGCACATCAAGGAAGAAAAATGGTGTTTATAGTCCCTCAGGACAGGAAAGTGAGGGTTTAAATCATTTTGCTTCTCTTAACTCCTCTGATTTCTCCAGCGCGGATGAAGGAAAACAACACATCAATTATTAATAAGAGGAAGATTTTAAATTGTGCTTGCACTCCATGTGCTCCTGAAATTAGGCTGAGACTGTCAGTGTCCTCCTGGTGCTTCCAGAGCAGCCATAGCCTGCACAGAGCACGTGGGAATTATTCTGACAGGAGTGATCCCAGTGAAACATGAACATCCCTGTTATGAGGATGCCAGGAAACACGATAATAGCAGGAAACACTACCTGTGCTGGAGAAATGTGTTTGGCAGCAGAGAGGGCAGGTATTGCCAAACAAACATTACAATTTCTTCATGGAAAGGATCGTCCAGCCCTAGCACAGGCTGCCCTGGGCAGTGGTGCAGTCACCATCCCTGGAAGGGATGTGGCACTTGGGGACATGGTTTAGTGGTGACTGGCAATTCTGGGGGAATGGTTGGACTCAATGGCCTTGGAGGGCTTCTCCAAGCTAAATGATTCTGTGTTTCTATGATAACACCTAATTCTGGGAACTGATTTGGGAACTGATTTGGGAACTGGAAAATTTCTGGAGACATAAAAAGGAAGACTTTGGCAGCAAGTCTCTTAGCAGTTCAAGGGCATGTCAAAGTGAAGGTGAGCAGAAGCTCATTTTGAAAAGTACAGGTGGTGCTGAGGAGGGAAAGCATGGAAGGAGAAAGGAGTGAGAGGGGAAAGGTGAGGTTTGCCAAGGAGGGAAACAGCTTCTGGACATGAGCTCATGCATTTGTACCCTGATTTGAGATGTGAGAAATAACCTGTGTGTCCCACCAAGGCATCCTCTGCTTGTCCTTGGGGCTGGCCATGTGATGATCTGCAAATCCATCTGTGCCACCCAACAGAAAATATCTGCCCACTTTCTCATTCAATAAGAAAACCTCTGTGTTGCTGACTGTGAGACCCTGGTAACAATGGATGTGTGCAGCACATGATGAGTTTGTGCTTTAGGGCAACTTTTAAGATTTATGGTGTGTACTGAATCCGTTTCATCACTACAGAAATTGTGTTCATGTGGTTTTCTACTACATTTAGCTCAAAGCTGTGGTTGTGACTGATGGAGGAAGCAGAGTGTTAACAGGGAAAGATGTAAGAAAACACAAGAGATGCAGGAGAAAATTTGCATTCAAAGAAGCAAAGCACTTCGTTAGGTATCACAGGAATCTAATTTTACAGAAACATGATCAGCCTTTGAGAGGAATTTGGAAATGCTCATGAAAAGGAAAGAGTGTAAAAGAAGAGGAAATAAAAGAAGGAAAGAGCAGCAGGAATGTGCTGTGCAGGAAGCCCATCTTCTGTGCTTGTGAACACCCTCCAATAAATCACCTGCATTTCCTGCACAGGCTCTGACCAGCTGTGGAAGGGACATAAATAAGTTGCTCTCCACCAGTGTCCTTTGGAACAGATTAGTCATTTCCACTTGAAAGAACAAGAATAAAATGGGGAAACAAACGAAAAGGAGGCTGTGGGCACAGTGCTGGCTGCCTGTGGGGCTGTGTGGTCTCTCCATGTGGAAAGGACATGCATGTCCCACCTCCTGCAGATCCATGATGTGGAGGGGACAGCCCTGCTGGTGTCCCATTACATCCCAGTGCTCCCTGCAAGGAGCTCCATGTGCTGCCGACCTTCCCCAGCTCCCACAGGACAGAAGGACACAACAGCTCTTTCTGACTGACACTCTCTTCCGTCTGTGCATGGTAATTTGCACACTGGAGCTTACAACTGACAAGGAATCATGGATCAGAGGACTTGTGTGCCTAATTACCCCATGGACACACAACCAGCTCCAAACTTCATCTGTTGTGGAATTTTCCTCAGCTCAACATGGTGCCGAACTCCTCAAAGGAAGGAAAATTGGTGGTTCATCATCATACAGTTCTCTGTTTCCTGGTATCATCAGCTGGAAATAAATTGTTCTGACAACAGAGGAAGCCAGGCCTCCAACCTCCTGAGTATCTGTTTGCTAAAGTGAAAGAAAAATAACATTTTTTTCTGGGATGGTGCTCATGGACACTGTAAAGAACACTTGAAATTTATGGGGGAGAGCAATCAGTGGCCTTGTAGCTGTGTGTGTCACTGATGACAACGGGAGCTTCTGATGCTGAACTTCAGGTGTGGAACAAGCACCAGACTACTGGTTACTTTGGAGAAACACATCCCTATGCTACTGAATTTGAAGCAGTGGCCAGGGCAAAAAATATATGATCCTCTACCAAGCCTGGAAATCTTTTCAGCACCTACTTGTTTTCAACATGTTTATCATAAAAAAGATGTCGAAGTTTTCTGCTCCACCTTCCTAGGAGACAGGGCAGGCAGTCTGAGATGAGATGGAGATGAAAACACTCATTGTCAAATGTAATTTGGGTCATTCAACAAACTTTCCTGGGGGGAGGGATGTCTGAGAAACAGACAGTATGGGCACGAAAGAAAGCTTATTTTATTTGACCCTCTGATTTACAAGCAAGTGATTGGGGAAAAAAAAACCCAAACAAGCAGCACTTTGAACTCCAGAAAAGGTATCTGGATTTCCAGGGTGATGCTGGAATAGAGACAATCCTGACCACCTCAAAGAAACACTGGGACTAAACTTAGTAATAGCTGCAAAGACTTAGAACCACAAGGTAGGACTAACTGGAAGTAGAGACACTGCAGATTTTTTGAGATATCCTTGCACAAATAATATGCATGGCCTTTGACTTGATACCAGGAGGATGTTTGGAGGAGTTTTCACATTGTGTATGACAGAGGTCATGAGTTATAACCTAAAGTGAACCATAAAATGCAACCAAACTCCTGAATCCCTGTGACCTTGTCAGGTTATTTCCTCTTCATAAAGATGTTCTGCAAAATCAGGGAAGAGCCTCAGTTTAAGCCACCTGTTTAAGAGATGTTTTCTTTCAACCAAAAGCAGGAGGTGCAGTGATGACAAAGCCCAAACACTCCTGTCACTGCTGTCAGGGAAAGCAATGCAGTTTGTGACATGGGTCATGGAGAATGCTGTGGGTCCAGGGCCTTTCTGCAGCTACTGCAATGGAAATGATTACAGAAGGAGCATACTCATAATTTCAGGTGTAGGAAGCAAATAACACAGTGATTAGAGAAGCTAATTGATGAGGATCTTTACATAATTAAATTAATGTCCTGATTGTGGCAAAATGTCACATTAACATTTCATTGACATTCATATTTACTAATGGAACAAGTGTCAAATGGTGATGCACTACATTTTCAGGATTCTTATAGAAAAAAGTGGGGCACTGTACAGGAATTGGCTTTTTCATCATCACCTCCCTGGATATGGCACAGGAATGCACATCCCTTTCCTGAAAGTAATTTTGATTTGCTCTTTGACATAAGACAAGTCTTTACACTCTCTGTGTACAAGTTATTCCAGCACTTTACAATACCACTGGGCAGCACTGCCATTTTTCTATATTTTTAGAAGTATTTAGAGAAAAAGATGGTTAATGATTAATCAGAGTTGCATTTTGTTGCTGGGAAGTTACTTAAATACCCTATTCCCTCTTTGGTTTTTTTTTTTAATGTCTAGAGTTTCACTGTTGACCAGTGCGGAGGAGAAATATTTTTCCCATTTCAGTGATTTCTGAGTAACATGTTCCTGTTGTCTGGGGAGATTAAGCCCCATGGTGACTGAAAACTAAACAAGCATTTCTAAATCCACCTGAAGGGAGCAGGAAAAAGACTCTGAAGTTACAGTAAATGTAATCCCTTCTTTGATATTCATGTGTTTCATCACTGGGATCTTTCAGGATTAGATCCAACACCCAGAACAATTATAGCAGGCTTTGGAAAAAAAAGCCTTTGGCTTTTGGAGAGCCAGTTTGACACATCTTTATCACACAGCCCTATGTCTGCATCTGTTTTTCTCAGTACAAGTTGAATGTTATTGATTTGGAACCTGAGGTTTTCCTATTTCAATATTCAAATAAGGAGCAGGGATGCTTGCAAGCATGCCTGGGCATCAGTCTTCTCTTCCTGGGATAGAAGAGCTTAACTGTCTTCTTTCTCATCTAATCCTACAGCACAGTGCATCACAAATAGGAGGCCCCAGCTGTAGTGGCAGAGGTTAAAGGCACAGTCGCATCTCTGATTACAGGAGAGAGGCAGGAGATGATGCTACAACCCAACTAAGTCAGGTTCATTTCAGGTCCATAGAGAAAAGGCCCCAGTTCTGAACACTCAAGACAAGCACATGTCTATCTGAGCTTAGATTTAACATGTGACTTGTTCTATGCAGAATCAAATCTATTATTGATTTTATTTATTTATTGTCTTAATATCCAACTTCTGCATCACAGCTTCGAGGGACAGATACTTAAGTACTTTGAAAAATAAAAGAATTTATTGCATCCATTTTAATGCACAGATTGGCAATTTTTAAGGTCATTTTCCAAGTCAGGAACAGACTATTGGAGAGGATCCAGCTCTCACATGGTTAGGGGTGATGTGTGTATGGACAGTGCAGTTTGCAAATCTTGCATGTAAAGTGTGTGACAAGTGTAGAAACCTTAATTTTCCTGGTTTTCCTCCCACCATTTAAAACCCAGTTCTGATTAAGAATAGTGAAATAGTGGTAGGTTTAAATTAGATGTTACGGAGAAATTGTTCCCTGTGAGGGTGGGCAGGCCCTGGCACAGGGTGCCCAGAGAAGCTGTGGCTGCCCCATCCCTGGGAGTGTTTTAAACTGGCCTATGATTTCATTGCTGGCTCTGTGCAAAAAAAATGTGGTTTGTGAATAAGGTGGGACTTTCTAACTGGAAGCAAAAAATGCTGATAAAAATGAAATATCTCAAGGAGTAAGCCTGTAAGCTAATCCAGAGAGTTTAGTAAGCTGAATTTAGCAGAAACCTGAGCAAGCATGGATAACACACTTCAGTGAAATTCCCATAAGCCTCTGCATTTCTGTGACAAAAATTTGATGGTCCCATTGCTTTGGGCTCATTGGGGACCTGCTTTAGGGTAACAATATTGTTAATAAGCAGGACTTGGGGGAGGTGGAGAGGGACAGATTCTTCTGACCCCTGCCCACTGTAGTGTTGCCTGATATGCATTTCCCAGTGCCTTCTTCACTTTCTGCCTTCAGTGATAACTTTTCCATCACTTTTCCTTGAGAAACCACTAGGAACCACTGAAAGCACTCACTGTGAGGAATTTCCCCTTGATATTCAGCCTTAATATTTCTCTCTGAAATCTTATCTCATTATTTTTACTTCTAACCTCTCAAAACACCTTGAATAATTCCTTTCCATGCTTTCTATTTTCAGACACAGGCAGACAGATATTCACACTCCCCTCAGCATTTACCAAGCCAGGTTATTTAGAAGTTTCTTTTAAACTTTCTTCAAAAGCTTCTGCTTCTGCAAGTCCTGTCTCCTCCTGTCTTCATCAGGGTTTGGGGAGAGGAGGAAAGTCTGAAGGAGAAACTGCAATAAAAAGAGAGTGCAAACAGTGTGACTTTTGGGGAAAAGGAGGAGAAGTGGAAGAATTTAACCAACAAGTAATAGTCTGGGCTATTTCTTTAATAAGAACTTCTGGTGTTGGAAAGGAGTTCCTTGGTTCTGCTGTGTTCTTGTGATGCCCCAGTATGGGCAGATTTCCCTACAGAAGAGTTGCTGCAGGAGCTTCACGCCCTCAGCTCCTACTTGATGGTGGGGACATTTTTTGACCCTGCTAAGCTTCAGCATCTGCACTCACTTCACAGCACGTCCTTTATCCATGGCATTTCCTTACTGGCAGCTGGTTTTATCTGCCTCTCACAAACTGACCTTCCAAGAGCTCATTTAAGGAGCTGCAGTGGAAAAAAATGAAGGTTTCAGCCAAATGGTGGTTGGCTTTTGTGACCGAACAAAGGAGTCGGCCAGGTTTTTGTTGTTTGAATGTCCTTGTCTGAGTTCACAACTTGTAAACCCATTTGCCTTTTCCAAACTAATTCTTCCTGCAGGGGATCGCACTCAAAAGCTTTTGTTCGGGCTGCTGGGGAGTGGGAAGGCTTAGGTACCACCGAGGTATCTAAGTGCCTAATTGCCACCAATTTTAGTAGGAGCTGCCCTAAATGTTCCTTGAAGGATACATGTCAAAGACAGAAACTTTTAAAGGGGATTGCTCTCTACCTGAGGTGATAATCTCCTTAGTTCCTGACAGCTTTTTTTTTTTTTAATTTAGTGCAATTTTCTTGCTGAATGGAGCAAGTGAGACACAGGAGAGAGGAGAACTCTGAGGTTGGCAAAAGACAGTTTCAAAAACTTCTGAATTATAGAAAGGGAGGGATCTGTGCAAGGGGCATTTGCTGCAACAGTTCCATTACCCTCTGATTTAGAAAGCCCCTGCACATTAACACATGCTCAGCTTCCTTGGAAAGAATTTGCTCTTGGCCTTTGCTCTCAGCCCATACTGTTTCAGCCTTCCCAACGCATCAGCTGCACTTCCAAAGTGCCTTGAATTAATTTTTCCCATCACAGAGGTATGAAAATAGCAGTGAATTCCAGCGATCTTCTTGCAGCTTTCAGCGAGCAGTGTCACTACAGCTCTGCTTGAATTCCCCACACAGGATGCCAGGCGGCTCCTGAGCCCATATGTTGTGACTACAAGGTGGAAACTCACGACCTTGGTACGGCAAAACCGGAATAGGATCAGAACAAATTTAGTGTTGGTTAACACATCTCCATAAGTAGGACATGACAGTGTCAGCCAAGCTGTTCCCGTGGCTCTGCAGATCCTCCGAGGTTCCATGAGGATACATGTGCATGACAGCTCTGTTCCACACTGCAACGGGAGATGGGCCGAGTGTCGGGTTATTTATAAAACCCCCACTCTCAAAAGTAGAGCTGTTATGGCAGGTCCCTGACATTCAAGGTATATATATCTATAATTACCTCAGAGGGATGACCCTCCTTGCTAAGAGAAAAGAACTTCCACCCTATTAATGCATCTGTACTTCAAATAGCCCAGAAGGCATCACCACACTGAGCAACTGGTGTTTGCTGCTTTGTTAGGAGCTGCTCTGACTTCAAAACCAAAGTTAACCATCTATTTGGAAGCAAATGGAATAGAGGGGATATTTTAAAATATCTGGCTGGCACTCACCTTCTGGTATGACTGCTGAACAATTAAAATGTAATTACTTGATCTGACTTGGGCTGGCATATAATTAATTACCCCAGCAAAGTCAGACCGTCTACATCCATTTCTGACATGGAGCAAATCACATCTACACAATAACTATTTCAGATCTCCCTTGCCCTCACTGAGCCTTGAGTGACATTAGAGATGGAGAGATTTTCAAAATAACTTTCCCACCAGTATGTTGGTAAACACTTGACAAAAATAACAATGTTCCACCTAAACCCAGTTTTCCCTCTTCTTTCTACTTCAGTGAATTTTCCAATTTGCTGAAGTGTCTCCTTGTTCCTAATTTGCAGTGTCTGTTGGGGAAAGCATGGCCAGTGAGGTCATACAGAGATTATTTTTTATTTATGAATTTATTTTTACAGAACACATGAAAGAGGTTGATGTTTTCCATCTCCTGCATGTTCCTGTCCTTTACAATCTTGTTGCTCTGAATTGTCCCTAATCCACAGAGGGGGTGCCCTTGTCCTCTGGTCCTCAGTAGTGCTTGGTGGGATTTTCCACAGTGTTTTGTGACTCCCTGCTTTGGGAAGGAGGGTTTTCTGCTTGTCCATCAGGGAGGAGGTTCTGCCCTTTATGGCCTTTGTGCCAAACTGTGTGAGCTCAGGCAGCACTGAGACTTCCATGACTTTGCATATTTTATTGCAGCTGTCAGTGCCATAAAAAAGTTAAGAGACAATCCAGCAGAAAAAAAAGAAGGAAATTGGTGGAGGACACATTTGGGAGGCTCTTCTCCTGCTGGGCCACCTCTCAGGGCTCCAGCTGCTCCCTGTGCCCAATGCCTGGCAATGGTCATGGCAGGTATGGAGAGAGACAGCAAGTCTTAAAGGTACTGAAGGTCATGGGCAGCCAAAGTGGAGCAAAAAAGGGGGAACACACATTTTTTGGAGCCCCTTGTTTACATGGACCTCCTCCCAGGGATCAACATCGAGGCCGGGTTGGATGGGGCTTGGAGCAACCAGGTCTAGTAGGAAGGTGTCCCTGCCCATGGCAGGGGGAGGGAACTAAATGGTCTTTCAGGTCCTTTCCAACCCAAACCGTTCCATGGTTCTAAGGACATGTGATGATTTAAGTGATGAACTCCATTTGTGGCAAACAGATGAGTACAGGAAGGGGCATATGTGGTACAGTGTGGGCAAAAGTGAAATAAAAAACAAGTAGTTTTCCATCTGAGGAAGAAGAGTTCCTTCCCATCTTGGGTTCTTTTTCCAGCAATTATTTGCAATTTCTTAGATGCCAGACAAGGAAGGGTGGCAGAATCAGCTCCTCAAATAAATATGTTCACCTTGGCCAGTGCTAAAATTTAGAACAATATGTGGAGCATAAATAAATGTGTTTGCTGAACTAGCCTGACATTTTCAGTGCAAATTCATGAGAAAGGTACTGTTTTACCTGGTTTTTGTTGCTGTAATTCAGTCAGGGTTGTTCTGGATTTGATGAAAACCATTTTTACAAGTGGGTCTTTACTAACTGGTCCAAAAAAACCCCCAACAAACCAACAAAACAAGAAAAGTAAAAGCTGCCACCATTTAGCAAATCCAAAATATTTTTCCCAGCTCTAGTTCCTAACATTTTTTTGTCAGTCATGCCTGGAATGAAAAGTGCTTTATTTAATGCACACAAATTTAGAAGAATTTTCCTAAGGAATTCTTGGAAACCTTCCACATATTTTTATGACTTCTGTTTTGGTTCTTATTTTAATTTTTTGGATTGGTGCAATTCCCATAATGTATTTGAATTTATTGAACACTTTCAGGGAAAGAACAAAAACAAATAGGCTGGGCTTGACTAAGCACAACTCAGTCCAGAGAGTGCCTTTTGAGACAACTTGAACTGTTATGGGTGGGCGTGGGATTACTCAAGCAGGATAAAATGTCATTAGTGCCTGGCTAAAATACCTGCTGAAGGATTTGTGCCTTAAGATTGTCAGTTTAGGGAAAGAACAGACCAAAAGATCCTGTTTTATGACTCGTTATGCTTTGGCCCAGCCCTGCTGATGGGAGCCAGCCTGCAAATACCTTTCAGGAAGAGGCAGTTTTGCATGGGATTATGTTCCAGTGGGACTCCTTGTGCTAATAACTTTCCAAGATGCACAAAGTATCATCACCTACCCCTATGAAATATAAATCAAAAAATCAGCCCTTCCCGGGGCTGAGGAACAAGAGGGACTATAATGCAGAATGATTTGTAAAGCACTCAAAACACACTGAAAATATATCCAGCTTTCTGTAAAGAATATGCAGAGGTTTTGTAATGGGCAGAGGATGTAAAAGCCCCTTTTCCCATGGGGGAAAAATAAAAACCCATTTTAGAGAGTTTTCTGCTGGTCTTTTCAAATTGGTTGAGTTTCTCTGGGAGATGGGAATTCCTGGCAGGGACAAGGCCTTTGATTCTTCACCTCTCTGGAAACTGAGCTGATGTTTTATTTTTCCATGGTGCAGCCTGTTCCTGCTTTGTTGACCTGGATATTCCTCCTTGTTTAGAGAACTTTTGTATTAGGCTGGAAAAACAAAAACATGGGCTTTTGCTCATTTTTCATCAAGCTAAAATGAGACACAAGAAAACCAAGAAGGCCTTTGGAAACCCAAAGGCATTTCTGATATGTTAAAATTATTAAAAATTCCAAGTCTGACAACAAGAGTAAAGCAACTTCAGTTGATGTTTATTTCCTTTAGTCTTTAAAAAGCCTTCTCCTCCCTTGTATTTTTTTTCCATGACGGTGAAAAATAATTCAAGAAGCTACAATAGAAAAGGACCCTTTTTCTCACTCTTTCTCCCAATATTTTGACTTTGAAACTCCTCATGGTCTTCGAAGGGAGGGAGGAATGTTGTCTGCAGTGACAGCAGTCCTTTAGCAAGGCACTCATTGTCTTTATTGTGGGGGATAATGCAATAATGGGACTTGCAGGAGGAAAAATGGGTTCATGGTGTCCTCTCTCTCCTGTGGGAATCTCAAGTTCCATTTGCACCTCCACCACCAAGCCATGGGAAGGCAGTTAAACCTCCCCAGCCTGGAGTGTTCTTGTGGTAGGAGCAAGGCCAGAGGAAGAGGGGGACAAACAGCAGGATGGGATAACACAGCCTCCAAGAATTTTCCTTGCTTGCTTTCCCTCTCCATTCCTGGCTGCAAACACAGCACTGGTCATGACAGGTTCTCCTTTCCCTGTCCCAGAGCCCCTCAGCAGCCCTGGGATCACAAGGAGAAAGGGTGGAATGGGAACAGGAGGACTCTGACAATTAATCACGAAATGAGTATTGATTAAAGAAACTCCTCATTAATCACACCCCGTGGGTATCTACTCTGAGGTACTTTGGGGCAGTATTTAGCAACATCCCATCTTTTTTCTTTGCCAGCAGCAGCTCTCAGCATTTTTTTTTAAAGAGAAGCCAAAGGAGGGTGAGCAAACAGCAGCTCTCCATGCTGGAGGGACAATGTGCTGCCACTTGATACGGAAACATCTGACAGCCTGCTCAAAAATCTGTCAAAAGATAAAAACTTAAACAAAAAAATTATGTTCTCCTTAATTCTTATGGAATGTGTGGAATCAAGAACAGTGAGATGAAACGTGACCCAGTTTCTTGCAGTCAGCATCTGTCTGGTGATGCCTCCACCTCCAACACTGAGCATTTAAATATTAAATGGACTGAATGTTTCAATCAAACCCTCAATTGATTCAGCTCCTATTCAGGATCTAATAATGATCATTGCAGAAGAAGCTGAAGCTGCAGCACAGCCATCAACTGACATCTCTTGGGAGCACTGACATACGTCACTATCATCATCAGCAGCAGCAGCTTTAGCAGATGGACCAAAAATGTCAAAATGTCACAAGTGGATCTAGTGAGGAGCTGAGATGGGAGTTGGTACAGAGGGGCAAAGTGGGTTAAAGCATCTCAGAATGAAACAGGCCTTTGACAAACTACTGAACTGGCAGAGAGGAGCTGCTGCACCTCATGCTGCAGGCATGGACTGGGAGGAAGCTCAAAGGGAGGCCCTGGGAGCTGTGGATGAAGAGGGAACATGTGCAGACCATCCTTCCCTGCCCACAGGTTGGCTCAGGAGCACTGTCAGCACTGGGCACTGCCAGGTGCCACTGAAGCAGAGACTCAGGAATCATGTCAGTCTCAGAAATGAGACTTGAGCACAGGTTTGCAGGTACCCATGTGGAGCACAGAAAAACAGTGCTGCAAATTAAAGATGTGAAAAAAAATAAAATAAGGGAAATGCCAGCTCTTGTGACAAATGGACAAGAGTGATGCTAATGTGTAAAGGTGAAGTGCTACAAGAGAAGAAGTGTTAATTACATGCATGGCAGTGCATACATTAACCTTTCACTATGCTGAAAAATATTCCAGCAACAAGCACACATTCCTGCAGGAACTAAAAAATGTCTGCACTGTTCTCTTATTCCTCTGGCCCCAGGTTCACACGGTGAAAATGCTCCCAAAAAAAATGTCCTTGAGGAGAACATGCCATGGGCAGTGTCACAATACTATGTATTAGTCATGTGCTACTGTTAAAAATGCATTTGCCACATTTATCACTGCTGCATTTCTAATATGTATTATAATAAATTAGTCAAATCCTGACCTGTTTACACAGGAAAGGAGCCTTCTGCTGATACAGGATAAGTTCCCTGAGTGAAAACTTGTGGATTAACTCTTGATTGCTTTATACCTGGGATTAACAGCACTACAAGATTGATGTTGGTTCCATGTCCAACAAAACTTTATACTAGGAGAGCAGGGTTGGAAAGAGTAGAAAACTGGGGCAGTGAGGCCCATTCATACAAGGGGAAGGTCCATACGTGGGTAGAAAAAGTTATTAACCTTATAAAATCTTAGCACTGGACCACCCCTTAATTCCCACCATAAAGAACACCACACGCTCCCTGCATTGCCAGTTTGCCCAGTACTGCCCACCTGGATTTTTGTTTTAATTCTGACAAAGTGCTTGGCACTGTGACTGAACTCCCCAGGGCACTGGGATAAAAGGAAATCAATCATGTTTTTGACACTTCCAGGAGGAAAGTGTTTAAGAAACAGGAAATCCATCACACACCACCCATCGGATAAGCTACCCTGTGATTGCAGCAACCTGAATGTGTGACATGCCTTAAATGAAATTAAGCTGTTATTAGTGGATTCAGAATATCCATTTCTCCCCCAGACTCACTGTAAAGCACCCTGCCAATTTCTGTTTGTCCTTTTGAAAGCACACAAATCCTATGACAAGGTACAAATGGGTTTAGCTTCTGCTGCAGCCCTTGGTTCAAAAGTAGCAAACTCACCATTAATTATTGATCTGGCTTGTCAAGCTCTAGCATCAATTATTGCAGCCCTGGCACATGGGGCTTTGGAATTAAAAGCATCCACAACCTTTGTGTGGAAAGGGCTCACTCTCTTTGGCTTAACAATACAATTTTTCTTCCACAGAGCATTCCTGAGTTTACACAGGTGGCTGTTTCCCAGCAAAGGTAAACCTCTGAGCTGATTAAATGACAGCAGTAAATGGTACCCACACAGACTCCACCAGAAGCATAAGGTTGGTTGTTTCTGGAGCTGATGCTCTGTTCCCTCCCAGAGTTCAAAGGAACTCTGTTCTTCTGCTCTGCTCTCCATGGGGAGAGTGGAAACCTCTGTGTCACTGTTTTTTCTCCTCACTATGAATGTCTTTCAGTTTTAGGTTTGTAAGAATATCTTTGCTCTTCATCCATTCCAGCTGTGACATACATTTGATAGGGAGAAATGGAAGTTATGGCCATCAGGGATGGCAGATGAATCCGTTGACATTTCCCTGGTGGAATAGAATTCAGATTGGCTCCTGAAGGATGGGAAAATGACTCTGACAGGGAGTCCTGAAATCCTGGGCTGGGGAAATATGTTTTTGTAATTGCACTTGTTGATGAGGAAAGGATAAGCAAAGGATAGAACAGTATTTCTTTTCTGACTGATCCAAGAAATATTAGCTTGCCAGTTTTAGAAATCTATGAAAAATCACCTTGTAGTTATTAGGGCTGGGAGTTACAATGAATTACAGACTCCTTAGAGCAATATTTCTGAGAGCTTTTATATAGACACACTGAAAAACAGGGAAATAATACTACACATGGGATTTGTGGGTTGGTAAATGAAAGCAACACTTGCTCTTAGCAACGTGAGTTCATAAAAGAGCTGGGTCTTCACTCTGACCTCAGTGGATGTTGCAGTCCACAAATTAATGCTCACATTGTACCTGCCTGTGGGATGTGGCTCCAAAATGGGCGTTTCAGAGGGATCTGCATGTCCACAAGTGCTGTTTGGTCTCAGGCTTGGGCAGGCAGCTGCCAGGCTATTCTGTCAATATTTCATCATGAGTTTAATGGCTGGATAGGGAATTTCTCTGCCTTTCATGGTTTATACAGCACCTATTTCAAGGCAATTTTCATCTTGTAGTGGCGCCATAGGTGAATGTTTATTTATCTAAGAAGATAATGTAGGGTATGAGAATGGGGAGAAGTGTAACCTGCAGCACCAATTTTTTTCTCTTCAGGATTTTCCAGATAAAGCAGATCAGCAAAATGCTGTTGTTTAGAGCCTCACATGTAGCTGGATAAATAATCAAGCAGCTCAAGGCTTTGACACTTGTACTCTCACCAGGGAGGTGCAGCTGATGAAGTCCTGGGGCCTACAGGAAAGATGAGGACAAATATTTTAGCAGGACCTGCTGCAACAGGACAAGGGTGATGGTTTGACACTGAAGGAAGGTCTGGATTAGCTGTAAGGAAAACCTTTTTTACAATGAGGGTCATAAAACACTGGCACAGGTTGCCTGGAGAGGCTGTGGCTGCCCCATCCCTGGAAGTGTCCCAGGCCAGGTTGGACAGGGCTTGGAGCAACCTGGGCTGGTGGGAGGTGTCCCTGCCATGGCAGGGCTGGGACTGGGCGGGCTTTAAGCTCCTCCCAACCCAAACCATTCTGCAACTCTATGACAAGCCAGTGACAGCTGAACCCCAAGCCACCCCAAGCCTCGTTATTTCAGAGTCCAAATTTCCTGACTCAGGACTCTGCTCACTGGCAATACCAACAGCAGCAGAATGCAGTGAGAGAAACTAAGAAAAGAGCATAAATATTTGCAGAGAAAGATTTTGTTTACAAGGGCTGCTGGATTTGTGATGATCCTCAGTCAACACAACAGTGGGAAGTTATTTGCAACAGTTTAGCCCTTTCAGAGATCCAGTTAAATTTCTGCTTCCTTCAGTCACCAGAAAATTAGATCTGCGGCAAACTTTCTTCAAAGAATCACAGAATATGCCAAGTTGGAAGGGACCCACAAAGATCATCGAGTTCAACTCCCAGCCCTGCACAGGACCATCCCCAAGAGTCACACCATTTCAATACCCCACAGGATTCTTTTTAGGTTGGAAGGGATCCTCCTGAGATCATCCAGTTCAACACTCAAACCTCCTTAGAGCCCTCAATAAACTCATCTCCAGGTATTTATCGAGCAGGATGTTTTTTCAGACGTGTTCTGTAACGTCTAGTGACAAAGGGAGCTATGCAAAGTCAGATGACAGTATCAATTGAGATCCTTAACTGCAGCAGCAGGTACAAGGTGTCTCAGCTCATGGGAATTTCCCCTACAGGTAGAGATTTTCCTGGAGCTAGAATAACCATGGAAGAGGTTATTCCTAATGCAACACCAGACACGGAGTTAGACCAGCTGAACCTCCCTACAGACATGCTAAAATTAGCTCAGTTGAAATCTTCCCCATCAGGCCTGATGTGTGTGACCATCTTGGACACTTCAGCTCCCCACTGCTCTGGGAAGAGCACCTGAGATATTGAGGCCAAAACTCCCCTTTCTTTTCCCACCAACCCATCCATGTGGCACCTGGGCACATGGTTAGGTAGTGAACACGGTGGCAGTGCTGGGTGGCTGGTTGGACTTGATAATCTTGAGGGTCTTTTCCAACCTTAACAAGTCCACGACTGCCCATTGCTTACGCTGCTGTCAGGAGAGCGGATGAGGGTCTCCCGGTTGGAAATCATGCCCCAGGCTGCGATGCCAATGGCCACCACGTTCTCCTCGGAGCTGCGGCTGATGGTGTTGTCTCTGACCACCTCCCCAATGTACTTCATCAGCCCATAGTGAGTGCCCCCAGTGAAAATCCAGGCCCCTGGAATGACACCGAGTGACAGGGGAATGCAGCAAAACACCCGCCCTCACAGTGCCAGAAGATACAATAACCCACCCCCCTTTGTGCCCTTTAGAACAGGCGTTCATTTTTCAATTAAACACAGAAGATAAGCTACACAGCTCACCTTCTGCCACCACAGAACCCCACAGCTAACTCTCAGCCCTGTTACTTCCAAACCAGGAGATCACACACGTCCCAAACTCACCAGCTGAGCAGAAGCAAAATGGGATGCTCTGCTTTCCTTCTCACTCTTTGAGCTAATGCCTCTGCAGCACAATCCTGCAGCAACCAAACAACACAGGCACCAAAGGAGGTCCTTACCCTTGGACTGGGCGATGTAGATCAACCTGCTGAATATCTTGCGCATGCGCGGCTTGAGGGCGAAGTTCTTGGCTCCCCCCGTGACAGAGATGACGAGGTTGGGGGTTTTCAGGTGCCAGTGCTGGGTCATGAGGTCATACAGTGTCTCGGAGTCTGTGTCACACGACAGGCGGATGTACTGGGGTGAGAGGGAACAGGAGAACAAATACAGCAGGATAAATAAACAGTGATGGCTGGGGACAGACCAGGGACTGCATTTCCTTCTCTAGTGCACAGCCTCACTCCAACAGCCAGCAGGTAAGAGGTAAAGGGAGGATGAAGTCCTTGTTTCCTCCTCTAAAGTACCTTCATCCTTGCCCTGAAACCAGACACCCAACCCACCTTCCTCTAGAGAAGGCAAAAGCACTGACCTCGGGGCTCAGAGGAACACTGCAAGGATGAACCACCAGTACAACTTAACTGTAACAATGCTATTTACAGCTTATGTTATGAATCAGTGCAAGCATCACTGCAAGTGAACTAATAATAATGACAGTTGTATTTTGATGACACTATCAAAGCTTTAATTGAAGAAACTACAAATTCCAGGCTCCATGTGCATAGCGTCCCTGTCACAACACACCCATAGCAGTGTTTTAAGTACAACACAACTATTTCAAACACATTGTAAAGCTTGAAAACTGGATGGGGATGCCAAAAACACAAAGATAATCTGGCTTCAGACAGATCCACTTGTGTGTCTGTTTATGTAAAGGCCTCTCTGGCTTTGTCCTGCTTTGCTATTCAAGAGTCTCGTCACAATTCCATCACTGGTGTGCGGGACTTTTAGAAAACAGCCATGGCTACACAATCCTTATTGGGGGATGAAAGGGAGAAGCTTGGACCTGAATCGTGGAGGATTTTGTAGAGGTTGCCCAGTATTTACAGGAGAGAAAAACCGAAAGGATTTGTTTGAGGAAGCAAAGTCCCTACCTTGAGACACTGAGCTTGGATGAAAGAACACCCATGTGTTCCAGGACAGGCTCCCAGGAGGAGTGAGGGCATTGGGCTCAGAACAGAACATGACAGAGGATGAGTGGCAGGCTCCAGCACCTACACAGGAGAGCCAAGGGACTCCCACAGCTTCTGCTCTAGGAAACTTCAGCCACAAGAAGCTTTGGGTGTTTTCAAGGAGTGGGTGGGTTCCCCATAGGAGCGGGGGCGCTACCAGTAACTGTTCCGGTGAGCCAGCAAACCACGCCCAAGGCAAACCCCTTCAGAACCGCTCGGCTCAGCACGGCCCTTCCGAGCACAGCACAGCAGTTGCCCTCTGGTGGTACCGCCGGACGGTGCGCCCCGACCACGGCCGCGATCCAGAGCAGCTTTTGGGGACTGGCAGCTCCCAGAACAAAGTACAGCGGCTGTGATGTTCGGTATTCTCAGGGTCTGAGCAGCACAGCAGGAACAAGGACCTCGAAAGCAGGACTTACAGGGCGTTGAGATTTTGTAGAATCCCAGGATGGTTTGGGCTGGAAGGGACGTTAAAGTTCATCCCATCACACCCCCTGCCATGGGCAGGGACACCGCCCATCAGCCCAGGTTGCTTCAAGCCCTGTCCAACCTGGCCTTGGGACACCCAGGGATGGGGCAGCCACAGCTTCTCTGAACACCCTATGCCAGGGCCTGCCCACTCTCACAGGGAAGAATTTCTTCCCAATATCCCATCTATCCCTGCTCTCTGGCAGCGGGAAGCCATTCCGTGTGTCCTGTCCCTCCATGGCTTGTCCCATGTCCCTCTCCAGCTCTCCTGCAGCCCCTCCAGGCACTGGGAAGGGCCTTCTAAAGTCTCCTTGAAGCCTTCTCTTCTCCAGTCTCAACAATCCCAATTCTCAGCCTGTCCTCAAACCTGTTTATGGGTCTCTTAACATCTGATTTCTGACCAGAATTTTTTAGGACTCATCGGGCTTAAGAAGCACCAGTCAGGGTACAAAACTTCCTCACTGATAACTGATAGCAATTCTTATGTCAGCTTGAATAAACCCCACTTTACCTTCACCTTCCTTGCTTTTCTGGAGCTTTCACTGGCACCCAACAGGGGCCTCATGAACACCCTTATACACTCACTTACCTTGCCTCTTTTTCCCAAATTTTCAAACTGAATGTCCCCAAAGGCATCGGTAGGAAATTCCCTCGTGTGCTTCTTGTAGTTCCACTTTTCACTGGTGTTCACCTGAGTGCCCTCTATGTGTTGATTTTCAGGGTATCCACATTTACATAAGTTTCCCCTGAAAGAAGAGTGAACAGACATGAAGCCACAGTTACCCTGAGCACAGAGGAGGGAGCTCTGGCAGCGGGGAAAGCAGCAGGTGGAGATACAGAACCACTTGTGGCTACTAGGATTTACAACCTGACAAAGCGGACCAGCACTTAATCCTGCTCTCTCCCCACTGAGGTGCTTCTGCCCAGCACTGGGAAGGGAACATAGCTCTGGGCCAGCGCTTCAGGGAGATTTCCTCTCCTCTGCTGCAGCTTGCAAATCAAACCAGCTTACTTTAAAAACTCCTAGACAAAAATAACCAAGCAAGTTCTGCAATCCTTTCCCCGTGGGCTTGGAGGAAAAGAAGGTGAGAGGAAACAGCTCTTCCATCCTTCGTTGGTCCTTTGCCAGATATCCCATTTTAGGTGGTACAGGAGGACTCTAAGGAAGACTTTTTGAAATGAGACTAATTTCCCACTGTCTCTCCAAGACATTTTTCCTCCCAGCTTCAGAGACTGGGATTAGAGAGCCCTCTGAGCTCTATATTAGGATTTCTGCAGATGCATTAGTTAGATCGTTTTTCACCTGAGACTAAAAAAAAAAAAATGAAAAACAAAAGCCACGTTATGGTCCCCAAACTTACATTGCACAAGTACCTGTGGCTGAAAACAGAGGCAGGACAATATCCTCTCTTAATAGAACATCAACCCAAGCAAAACCTGAGTGTCTGTCTTTGCTGCAAAGGCTTGTGAATGAAATTTGTGATTTGGTTTAAAAGGAAAATATAAATTATGCAAACCTCTGATACACACACGCATTTGCTACACACCAACAGTAGTACTGCATCCTTAAAAAGACCTGTGTACTGCCACAGTTATACTCCAAACAGGGAATTCGATATTGAACCCTGTGACAGAGCTGCTGGAAGGTCACACCCCTAGGTTTGCGTCAAGTTACTGGTGGGGTAACTCAGACGCGCTGGACCCAGGTGTGGGTGCACTGCTAAATTCACTACTTAAAAAAAGAACAAAACAAAAAAAATACAACAACAACCATTCACACTCTGCCGTAGAAGACAAAAACACCCTCAGCTCCCAGACACCCACCCTCGCAAAACAAGAGAAAAGTATCTCCTTACATTGACTTGGTGTCTTTTGTAAAAAAGACACATTCTCTCTTCTTAAAGTTTTCTTGGATGAAGTTGGCCAAATCCTGGAAAATAATTTTTATGGTTATTTCTGATAACTCACAAAATAAGAAACCTCAGTAGCTGCAGTCAGTTTAAACAAAGATACCGCTTAAAACACTAAGGCAAACACTGGCTCTTCCCAAGAGTAAAAAAATAGAGGGGGAAAAAAATACATCAACATTTTCCAGGGTAAGGGTTATTTTAATGCAACACACAAAGACCCCACGAAGGAGATTTGAACAACTTCAAGTCCTGCTCTATGGGAGCTCAGTGGCACACAAAGCCTCTCCAGCTTGTTTCACTGTTACCTCTCCTATTAACCTTGAAGCTCCAGGGGCTCTGGGGAATCTCACACTTGGGGAATGCAAATCCATCCTTAACCCACCTCTTCGAGCTACCAAAGCACAGAGAAAATCTCACTTGCTGATAAGGGATTGGGGGTTGGTTTGGTATCAATCACAGCTTCGATTTGCAAGGCAAGATTTAGCTTGGGACAAAGAGAAAAGACACAGTTTAGTTTACCAGTTTGACACAACACTTGTGGTTAAGCAGCAGTTACAGGAAGTTATTCCAAGTGGAAGAACATTTGAAGTATAATATCCAAAACAAAGAAAATGGAAAGGAATACACTTAACCACTACAAGTCACAAGGGTGCAAGAGCATAAAAACAAAAGGGTATGGGAGGCACTTGCTGAAGCCCTAAGAACCAGCCCTCAGGCCTCTTGAGCCCTTCAGGAGCAGAGAATGTTCCAGACAATGCTGCGATCACGAAGGGATGTTTAACAGAATTATATGCTGTCTGCCACCAAGTTCAGTCAAGAGTTTGGGGTGGTCCTTTGCACAGACAAATTTGTCTCTGATAAGTGAAAAAGGATTAAAACCCAAAAGGGACTAAGGATGAAAGATAAAGAGCTACAGGGATCAAACGAATGCAATGCATCCTTAAGAGTTTCACAGCGTCAGCAAATCACTGCTACTGCTTGAAGGGAAAACTTCTCCGTAACGGGAGGAGTGACAAACCCATCGCCCTCCTCCTGACCTTGTTCAGCCACCGTGGCCCATTCCCAAGACAAGAGGGACCAGGTACTCACGGCATCGCTGCAGGCCACGTCCATGCTGCGGGACATGCTGGAATACAGCAGTCTGGAACTCTCGAAATTGCCATTTCTTCGGTGTCTCATGGTGCCCATGGAAACCTGGAAGACGGACATGGAGGAGCAGATTTCCATCACCAGACATCAGCAAGGACACTTGGTATCCCAAGAAGACATGGCATAGGTTATCCGAATTCAGCATACAGAATTAGGAAATACATCAATCCTTAAAAGGCAAAGCATTAAAACAAAAGCTTTTCTGTTATTTCATACTAAAGAGGTTTCTTTCTTTCCCCACTCCCAAAGAGCTCCAAGGCGACATAGTTTGCAAGAGGAACACACCTCAAATGCCACTCTGTTCCATGCCCTCCCATCGCTTACTCCTCTTGTCCCAGATGGGCAGCTCAGGACTTGGCTGGTCAGCGTTTGTGCCTGTGAGCAGGACCCGACCTGGGTATTTACAAACCAAAGGGGAACAAAGAACACAAACCGCAGGTGGAAGCACCGACCCCGCAGGTGTGTCCATGCCTGGAACAACCACAGCCAACACAGGCAGTCCGAAGGGGCAGTGGATTCCAAGGGTATTGGATCCAAAGACAAGAAGTCACCCTTGGGAGCAAACTGACTTCACCTGCCCTCTAAAGCACATCCCAGTATCAAACTCACTGTCTTTGAAGAAGCATCACTGCACTTGCAGCATAGGACAGAACAAGACTGTATTTATCATCCTGTTGAAAATATTTCAATTCCCTTCATGTCGCTTTCTGAATAACATAACATAAGAGTAATACTGTGACTTCCACAGCACTGAAAGGAACATATTCCAAGGAAATCTTCAGCTTGGAGGTAACTAAAAAAAAAAGTGCCAAAAACCAGCTACTTCTAAACAGACTAATAATAAAGAGGCTTATAAAAACTTGCCCGCAACTGGAAAAGCAAGACCAGTTTCCCTTCCCAGGAAGTTCCCGAATAAATGTAAGCACTGTTGGCGTTAACACAATCCCAGCAAGGGGCTCTGTGTGAGAGCCCGCAGAAAGCAGAGGGTGTTCCGAACTTCGCTGCACCGCTACCTCAAATCCAGCAAATTCTAACTATATATTCTTAAGGACAGAAAAAAATAATGATTAAGAAAATAGATCAGCGTTTAACCACGCAGCACAGACTTACCCAAATCGCCAAGATACGCCGCAGCAATCCTACTGCGATTGTGGTTCCAGGTGGAAGGTTTTGATGCACTCCGGCTGGCAAGCCCCGCCTCGAGCGCTGCCCAAAGCCCCGCCTCGAGCGGGGTCACGCCTTCCCCTGGTGCGGGGGAGGGAGGGACGGGAGAGGGGCAGGACCGGCAGGGCTGCCCAGCATCGTATGAGCGACGGGGCAGCTGGAGCGGAGCGGGGCAGTGGCCACAGACGGGGGAGCCCCGCCGAAGGATGGGGGGGGAAGGGGGGGGGGGCGGCATTTGCCCCACCGCCGCCCGCGGGGGCGCAACAC
>JAOXXN010000082.1:32729662-32747407 GCA_026770055.1 Myrmophylax atrothorax | reverse complement strand
GAATTTTCTCAAACAAGCAATATCACACAACACAAACTAGTTTCCTTTTTTTCCTAAAGGAATGTATGCTACATGTAAGTGTATGGATACATACCTTTTAAATGAAATCTTTCCCAGATTTCTGTGGTTCAGCAACAGAAGGAGAAGGGGAGATTTACACACTGCCTCATATTCTGAGCATGCCTGCATTGAAGCTCAGGCTATAGCTGTGAACAACACTGAAAAACTGGTTTTGTTTCTTCTGTTCTAGTCTAAGGCTGCAGCAATCTTCAGCCACCAGCAAGATGAAGACAGCTCTGCTGATATTTAACTTTACCACTTTGTATTTTTAATTAACATAAGCAAGCACTTTGTTTGCAGAGAGTGGGATGATGTGGTAAAGAAGTTAGTAAAGTGACTCAGAGGAGCCCTGAGTGTTGTGAAAATCTTCCAGGAGCATCTCTATTTCCTTTGACTGTGTGTTTTTGGGGCAGGTGTTTTCTGTGATTCTGATTTCTAAAGAGCTCATGTATTTTTTCATCTTGGTTACTGAAGTTCTGAATATATACAACACTGAAATCAGCAGCTGTTTATTTTGTATTTGGTGACTGTCAAAAGGAGCAAAATGATCTGCACACACAGTCCAAATCAGCATTATTTGGTGTTCAGGGCACTTACAAAGCCATGAATATCCTGCAGGGTTGACTATACAATTTTACACCTGGGAGACTTTTCAGATTGTTGTTTATGATTTAAACTACAAGTCACAACCAATACCAGCAAACAGTCTGGACTAAAGCCAGAGTTTTGAAGTTTTCCAAAGTGAGCCTCTGCACTAAAAAAGGCTGGAAATTTTTATTATGGCTTCATTTGTTCATGAGGCAAAAAGAAGTGAGTGTCAGCAGTCCTCTCTCAATCCCTAAAATATACTTGAAACATGTTTTCTTCTGAAGTTTTACAAGTAAGTGCCTTATACTTTGTTACAGGCTGCCCAGGTAGCAACTGCTTCCTGAAACAGCCTAATGCTTGTCACTGTAATAACCTGTTTTAAATTAGATGAATTAAACAGAGACTTGGTGGAAAAAACCTAACACCTGGCTTTGCAATTAGCAGCTGCCCCAAATGAACAGCACTAAATCCTGATGTTTCTTAACTTTACTATCTGAACCACAACCACTTCAGTCAGGGTTTGCAATTCAGGTGCATCACACTCCCTGAGCACCTCCAGGTTTCCAAGGTAAGGGGTTTTATTAGCAGAGAGCCCTGGCTGGTGGGGCAGTGGCTGTGGGGACAGGATGGAGGGGCACACACAACAGAGCACCAGCTGAGAGATGTCGTCAAGCTCATGAATGCTGCAGTGGTTTGGATTGGAAGGGACCTTAAAGATCATCCAGTTCCAACCCTCTGCCTTGGGCAGGGACAGCTTCCACTTGGTTGTTGCTCAGGCTCACCACAAGGAGCCATCTGAAGGGCTCTGTTAGTAGAGCCAGAGTTCAAGCCATTACCCCCTTCAGTGATACTCTTTGTTCTTGTTTCTTTTGGATGTCCTTTTTCCTTGCAGGGATGGACTGACCCCATTGAGAGTCACAGGCAAGCAGTTCTGGAAGGATCTAGTAGGATCTTCTTCATCAGAGGATTGGGGACAAGCCACAGCATCAACCTCTACTGCACACAGGATAATGAAATACCCATTCCTGTATAGCAGTCTCACCAGGAGGATTCTCCACCTCTCTGCATGCAGAAGAGTTGTGGGTTTTTTTGTGGAAGAGGAGGTGACAGAAGTTATTTCACTCTGACAGCCAAAAGCAGAGTCCAGATGGCCCTGCTAGAGTGAAAGACTCTCTGCACCTGAGACTGTGGCAGCAGCAGCTCCAGGAAAGCTGTAAGACATGCCATGGGCATCCCTCACCCTCCAGGAGCAGCTGGTGGGGCAGGCAGAAAGCAGGGAACACACTTTTCCTGCCAGCCACTCCAGGAGCACAGCTGATAAGTCATGGATGAGGGTGTAGAGCAGATGGAGCCATAAGGGATTCAGAGAGGCTCTTGAGCTCATCCTCTGCTGGGAGACTCCATGAGGAAAAACTTCGAGGGCAATGTAAAGGTATGAGGTTGCATCAGCCCCCCAAAACTGAGTCCCTGTGGAAGATGGCAATTTGAGCATTCCCCCCCTTGCTGGGGATTTGCATCGAACAGCAGGCATTGTCCCTGCTCAGTGCCAGGGTGTTGGGACTAGATGATCTCTGGAGGTCACTCCCCATCCCACCCAAACTGTTCCATGTGGTGTGGTCTCCCCTGTGCACCAGCAGGAACAGCCTCACATCTCAGTTGATGCTCACTCACTCCATCTTCAAGGATAAACTCCTTGCATTGATTAACTGTCCTTTTAATTGGACAACTTTTCTTGGCTCTTGTGTTGTACCCTTTCTGTTTATTGCTTTCTCCTTGAGTCATAAGTATTCACTCCCTTCCTTTTTACTGTGAGCTTTTACATATTGGTCAATGTACCTCCTTGCAGACTTTTGCCTTGACTAAACTCATCACAGAGACCACTCCAATGTTCCCAGTGGGTTACTTTTCTAGCTGTGTGATCATTCCCATTCCATTCATCTGGACACCTTGCAGTGCAAGGCCAGGTGGGACCATCCTCAGCACCCAAAGCCAGTCTGGGCTTTGCCCGAGACCTGCAGAGAGAAAGAAGGACTGAAGACCTGGTAAGAGCAGCCAGGTATAATCTCAGCTCACTTTGAGATTAGAATAAGGGAGACTGTCCTCTCTTGAAAAGTAAGTCTCACCTTCCCCAGTAACCCAGCACTGCTGCCCAGATTCTCTCTTCTCCACCTTTCATGACAACAATCATTTATCAACTTTCTCAAGCAAAACAGCTTAAGCTGGTCTGCTGCTGCTCATCTTAATGAGCCAAAGCCTCTTCATGTCTTTAAAAGGAGTTTGGCTCTGGAGAGGTCAGAGGTAAACAATCCACCATGTCAGGCTAGATTAGATCTCATTTGAAGGTATGACACCATTTCTTTCTGCTATTAATGCTGCCAGGCCCTGAGGAGTTTCATTAAGCTGCCCACAGCAAAGCCAACATGCATTTTTTTTTGTACAACAGAACAGCCAATAACATGCACCCAAATACTTGTATTATAAAGGAAGGTTACCTTGAATTCTTCAATAAATTTCAGGGGGTTTTACTGTCTACTTGCTCTCCTGATTTTCTCTAGAGGGAGCCTACCTTACTTAGTGCCTTTTCCCTCTTGGGGTGGCTCACAGTGTGCACACCTCCCCTCAACAGGCTGAGGAAGCTCCACCAGACTTCAGGAGAAGATGCGTTTCTTTTCCTGCTCCTTAGTTACTCTTTAGGCCACCACAGCCCATTAACTTGCTCCTTGTGCCTGCTTTCATTTGCAAAACCTTTTCACACCTGCGTTTATCAACGACTTTTAAAAGACCCCAACAAATGCCACCTCATGGGTACTCAGCTGATACATAAAGAAGCAAAATAACAGATATGAGCAAATATTAATTAGCTTAAACTAAAGAGCAGCTACAGGAGGTGGTCCAGCAGCTCTGCAAATGTGTCCCAGAGGATTTCTCTCCCTGAGATAAGTCTTATAGGAAAAATAATTCTGGGAAGTTTGATCAAGGTTAGAACATGAATTCCATTATTTAATACAGGTAAACAGCATGGGGAAAGTATACAATAATTCTTTCAATTTTTTGAAGAAAAAAAGACATATATAGGAGAAACAAAATAAAAATCTGAAAGAACAAGTAGCTACAGACTATTTAGGACTTTACCTCTTGTACTGCAATAGCCACGGTAAGAACATTAAAACAGAGCTGCTCAGAGGATTGCAGATACTCATATTCTAATATAAGCTATTTTATTTCCATTCATTCTAGCAAACAGAAAAACTAAAAAAACCCCAACAAAACAGAATTAGGAAAAAGGGAGAGAGAAAGGAATAAAACCCTACATCATAAAGCCCTAATATAACTCACCAGGCTTTTCACAAAAAATAGACACATGGTGAGAGCTTTTCAAGGGAAGATTCCACCTCATTTCGCACCATGATTTATCCTCATCTCCATATATAAAGCCCCAAATCAGTCCTGGTGGTTTATGTTTGTCACTTTTTCCAGCAGTGGGGAGGATAGCAATGTGGCTCTTGGTGCTAATGGGATGTCAGTGCCTCAGAGTAGCCATAAGCAGAGCTTCTGCTTCAGGTTTGCACAGGTATGTGTAAATCAAGCACCAAGCTTGCTCATGTTTTCTAAATCTGGCCAGGGTTAAGGAAGTATTTCAAGCATTACCTGGAGCTGTGGATTATGGCACTGAATTAACACCCACTGCCGTGTTCCTCCTCTTGTTCTGAACAATAAATCACCTTATTCAACAATCTGACCTTTGAATAAGAACACCTTCCTTTAAGCATTGCATCTGGATAAAGGAATCCTTGTGAAAGCAGCAGAAGCACCCATTATGTAATTAAAACTTCCCTGTTTACATGGAAAATCACTGAGACTAATGCTGTGAGAAGAGGAAGACTTTAAAGGGTAGAACCTTGACTTTCAAGTTCCGCTAAAGAACATGAGTCATCTTTGGGAATGGGATTAAAGTGAATTTCTGCTTCAGTAGCAGGCTGACTTTGGGACACTCCTTTCTCCCTCTATTTTCTGGCTGTCTGATGTCTGTGCTCAGAGTCAAGCTATGAAGGGAAGAAAACCAATGCCATCAAGGTATTCCTGCAGCAGCCTCTCTGTTGCAATCAGGGGTGTGAGATCTGCCCTGCTCTGTGAGCAGAGACTGCTCTGACTTCTCCTAATTCTCCCTAATTCTGTGCACTCAGCTGGTGTCACTGACTTCCTGTGGTAGTGATCCCAAAGCCAGTCATGATCCGAGTTCTCATTCTGAACTTACTGGTGTGGAGTGAGAAAAAGAAAGTTCGTGAAGAGTCTTGAAAAAAGGAGACTCTGCTGGAAGTTTTATTTTGGGCTGTTTTTCTGGTATTGCATTTTATTACCTCTTGTTTTCTAGGTGGTATATGAATTATCTATTCTTTAAAGGTTATAGGCAATAAAAAAGGTAATGCCAGCAGTTCACTGCCTAAGATAAGATACTCTCAACAACACAGTTAAAACGGAAAGGAAATCTGAGTTACATTATTGATCCCTTAGGGGGAAGGAAAGCCAAACTCTGAAAAAAAATATTCCGCAGGCTACAACCTTTATAATATTCATAGCTATAGAACAGGGACTTGGACATACATCTGTAGATGAACTTCTACAATTCACACCTCATTTAAGGCATTAAAAATGACATTTTTAAAAGCAGGCTGACCTTTGCTGTTTGTCAGTCTGTTTAGAGTTTCCATCACCCCTGAAGATGGAGGAGGAACTCTCATTTCAGCAGTAGATTTAGTTTGGACTCTTTCCCTTCTTCCTTGATAAAGTCGAGGAAAAGACATCTGAAAGGGCAGGTGGTGGACTGAGTGCCTGGTGGTGTTTGGTGTCACAGGGTCCTGTCCTGGGCTGTGTCCAGCCCCAGGAGCAGCAGGAAGGGAGGTGTCTCCCTGTGGGCCAAGGACTCCCCTGGGATGGAGGGTTTCCTTCCATGCAGAACCACATGACAAGAGTAGATGCCAGAAATAGTCTCTGAAAGAGCAGAGAGAAATTCCCAGTTAAGAGGAAGCTATTTCAGAGAAAGGAGAGGGGTAGAACTGAAAGGGGATAGTCAGAGAAGATGGAGATGACTTCTTAGAGGGTCCCTGTTGTGTAATCTGGGGGGAGGCAGCACAGTTATTCCACTGCCTCTTGGAGAACCCTCAGGGCCAGAATCCCTTGTGAAAGAACTTTTGCTCATCACTTAAGTGATGCAAAAGTTGTGTAACATTTCTAAGAAGTTGTTAGAACAGATTCTGCTTTGGTGTCTAGTGATTCCTACACTTCTGTGAAAGAAGCTCTGTCACGGTGAGGTGAACTACTAAGTGAAGTGAAATATTCTGTGAATTGCATGTGGGGAAGACTTGCCCAACGCTGCACTAGATCATTATGTGCCAGCCCGTATTGGAGTAGGGCATTCATGGGGATTTGGAAGAAATCAGCTGAGAAAATTAGACAAGAATGGCAGGAAAATTATTCTAGGGGTTGTGTCCACACAGAATGATCCTTTAGAAATACAGTGAATGAAAAAAACCTGAAGTGTTTAGTTGAGCAATTCTTCAGAAATAACCCAATTTGTTAAAACCAACAGTTATTAAAAACTGAGGTAGGGACACTTGCTGGAGAAATTTCAACTCTTATCCAAGAGCAACTTCCAGTAGAACTGGTCCTGAAGGATATCACCTCACTCTGAGATGTTCTTGCAGGTGTGTTTCCTGAACAGATGATCCTGTTTTTGAAAGGCTTAACTCTAATGTCAGTTTAGTGCTGGCAAATGTGGAAGACCAGTAGAGGTGTAGCAAACCCTCTGTGCAGGGCTCCTGTTGAAGGAGGCTGTTGGAATCCATGGGTGGGATTTGATAACTATTAAAGGAATAGCTCTAATTCCCTGGCAATGGTGTGTCATTCCACTGACATCTTGCTGGTCTTTTAGGGTAAGGTGAAATCTGCTTTATGTTGTAAATAGTAATTTTTTATTTGTTTTAAGCCAACCAGACTGATCAGTTTACAAACAAAAATTTTCAAGTTTCACATTTTAACTATAGAACCAGTATTTAGAAATACCAAAGGATTTAACTGTTCTTTTAGAGACTTGTGACAGGTGACCTTTGTTTTGGATGATCCAAAATTATATTCTTATAAAGCCCAGACCTTCAGCCAAGCCCAGACTATGCATGGACTTACTGGTGCTGATGTTTATGCCCAGAGAGGTATTAATAGTCTTCAGTCTGCACCAGTTTTTGGATTTAGCAATTGCTGGTGAAAACAAAACTAAGCCAGCAGTGAGGGAAGAGGGCAAAGATGTGGTAAAGCTATTTTCTTGGAATGGTCAAAGTCTGAGAGCAAATCACAAGTAGGATTGTGGTGGCATGAGCAAGAAAAAGACATGTAATCATTTTCTCAGAGGCTTCATCACTGAGTGTAGGGATACTTGGCGAGTTATTCACAGAGAAAATGCCACTTGGAGATGAGTTATGTTACACTCAGCCCTGAAACTGTACTCTAGAATGAATCAATTCTGAGCTACAAAGTGTAAGAAAAGCTTATAATATTTATCTGGTGTCAAGTTTATACCCTTGAAAGTGCAGATCCCAGGACTGTGGACTGGTGGGCTCCACAGATTTCAGTGAAGATATATGGATGCAGAGCAGCTGAGGATAGGCAGCTTTGCTGGGTACCAGAGAAAATGATGTCCCCTGATGAAGTAAGAGCTATTTATCTTTCCCAAGTTACAATCAAATATAGAGACAACTGCCCAGGGAAAATAGGCAGGCTGCATTTTTTGATTTTTTAGCCCATTTTAGATTTTGCTAATAAAATACAGTTTAAGTATGGCCTTGTATGGCTGTTAGGAACTCTATTTTTCTGAGAAATAATTTAGTACTTTTTCAGAAGCCCATGTTGATCATGGGTGTTATAAATTTGAATTCCTCTTTTCAACACTTGACCACCATCTTGATTATACATAATGGCAGAATTTGGGATAGCATGGCTGGAAAACAACTTTTTCTCAAAATGGCCTGACAGCACAGCTTGAACATTCTTATGTCCGTGGAGAACAAGTTCTCCCATCATTTTTAAAAGCTGGGTACGTTTCTGGAGCTGGTTTTCAATGGAAATCAATAGAAATAAATATTTTAGTCTAAGTGCATTGCATATACAGGTTTGTACATGACTGGGGAACTCATTACATTTTTGAGGTGTCACTGACACCTGAGGTTGGGTGCCCATAAGGAAATGACTGTGGGTCCTGCTATCCTTAATCTCTGTGCCCTCAGCTGTGGTTGCCTTCAATTCTGTGATGAAACTCTGCTTTGTACCCAAGTTTCTCTTGCTAAGCTGTAGCACTTTGAAGAGATACAGGGATGGCTGAAATCCTGGTGGGATTCAGGGACCTGCTCTGCTCCCACTTGTTCCACCTGACACGTTTATCCAGACGCGTGGGCTTAGAGCATCCCTGTGGCTTATTTGTTTAGGGACCTTCCATGGAAAGTGGGAAATGAGGGCTTTATGCAATGTCTCAAACAGAAAGGAGCTTAAACCCACATCACTCCTGTGATAATTAACAGGCCAAGAAGACAAACCTGCTGTCTCTTCTTCCAGAAGTCCAACATGCCCCTGCAGCCACACCTGGGGGTTGGCTCACAGCCATGGATGGTGGGGCAGGCAGGAGTCCAGCCCTTTGAAGGGAATCTGATCCAAGCTCCTCAGCTTTCTGTTCACCCAGCAATGTCAAATCTGCGTCAGCACTCCTGTCTGCATTGTGTTTTTAGCCATTTAATTATTTCCATCTATTTCAGGAGTCATTGGTGCACTCTTGCATGTCTAGACCCTGAAGCCAATGTGTAACTGCCTCTTCTTTGGTAAATTTAAACACATGCATTATCTGATGAAGTGCTTTTTCTGATTTAGAAGCTGCAGTGGGACTGAACGCAGTGATCAACCAATATTGATTATCCCAGTTTTTCCTGGGCTCAAGAAAAGTGTGCTGTGAGAAAGGAGTGCAGGGCTTCAGTGCTGCTGGAGCCATATCCCTGGGAGAAATCAAAGTGAGGGTAATTAATGCTGTTGGCATGAACATTAATTCTGGACTGGTGATGATATGGACATTAAAAAGAGTATGTAGCCTTTCCCATAATGTATTGCACTAAGTGTGTGAATATATATTTGGCTGCAGTTGAGTTTGATGAATTATCTGCCTTGGCTCTGCCACTGATATTTTTCTAAAGCTCATTAAACACAAAGTGGTGGCAAAGCCCAGGGTTTTGACTGCTGCTCATGGGCCACTCACAACACGTATCCCTGAGCCACTGTGTGTTTTTTTCTCCAGCTGTGCAGAAGAAGCAATTGAGGCTTCTAAATACTGCATGCTATAAAGGGCTGTATTAAAAAGAAATACTGCTACCTCAGTCTTCCCAGGGCAGACAGCCCTCGCTGGTTCCTGCAGTGCTTGGTGTTGGAGGGGGGTCAGAGCAGGCACTCCTTTCTGTCACACCACTTTGCTCCTGTTTGTCCTTGAAGTCTGCAACACGCCAGCCCCTCACTGCCTTGAACTGGGGGAATAACTGTGCATTCTGTTGCCACTGGCCCGGGATGAACTCGCCTTTTCTGCTCTGTTCTGTGCAGGCTCTGGCCACAGAGGCAGGTATAGACTTCTTGCAAATCATCCTCTGAGAACTGGTAGCTTTTATATATAAAAATCTCAGAGCAGAATGGGTTACCACATCATGGAGACAGTCCCCCTCTTCTCCATATCTCCCTGTTGAAACAATAAAAGCTCATTTGTGTCTTTACAAATAAATAAACCCCATAGATTACAGCCTCGACTGCATGCCAGCTTGTGTGGCTGCAGGAGTCAGAACACTCTTTTATTCCTGAGACTTAATCTAAAACTCTTCAGATTTGTTGTAACTGCCCTGAAAAAAACCTCACTTGCGTGGGTGTGAGGCACCCCAATTGCTCTTTAACTTGCTAAGCTTTGTATCAGCAGCTGGCTGGGCAAAGGGGAATAAATACAACAGCCTGACACATCCCCGGACTGGGTACAGCCTGAGGGGGCAGCTCACCTCTACCTCTGGAGTGACTGAGTCCCACATCTGGGGACCTGCCAGCTGTTTGGGGAGCTGCTCTGCCTGGAGGGGTTGCAAACTCATTAGCGATATCAGGAGTGGGAGAAGGTTTTTAACTTGATGTGTTCCCAAGTGGGTGTTGCTTTCTGGAGCTCTTCCAGAAGCTCATTGTGCTGTCTGGGGGTTCCCACCTTTGGGGTGCATGATGACTTTGTGCTTGGGGAGCAGCTCCGTGGGCCACTGGGACCTGCTCCAGCTGTGCCACGAGGGTGCTTTGGGTGGGATGCATTCAGGAGAAGGCATCCCTGGCACCAGCAGGCTGCAATTAGTTACTTGTGTTAAGTACATCAGCAATCCATGCTTTCATCCATGGCCAATGGTAACATTCCAAAATGGAAAAGCAGAAACAACTTAGAGTTTAAAGAAAGTTTTATTCACTTGCTGATAGAGACATTTTTCTCCTTGCACACTGCAGCCACTGAACAGTAGTCATACTTTTATTTTTCCTGCAATAAATCCTATTTTCTAAGTGTCTACATCAGCTGAGCTCTTGGCATTCTATAGGTGTCTTCTGAAGGGCAATAGGTTCCATAAAGGAAAGCTGGCACGTGCCGTCTAGGCCACCACAAACACTTATCTCAAACCTTTCCCTCTGTTTAAGATGAAGCCAACGGGATTGAGTGCTGTCAATCCACAAATAATGATAGTTCTGCAACTATGAAACTTGTTGCTGATTTGAAAAATAATTTCACCAGCTTCACCTCCAGTTTTACATTTCCCTAAAGTAACATGTCTGGAGAGATAATACTGACACACACAACTGCTGAGACTTTCTGATCTGTGTTTGAATGAATTCCAGAGATTTAAATTGGGATTTATTTATCTTTTGAGTGTTGCTTTATCAAAATGCTTGTCTCTAGCTATCTAGTGATTCCTCAATTTGTATTTGAAGCCTCTTACTAGCTTGATGCTATCAAATTTATTTAATGATTCTTTGTTTGCACATCAAAGACAAAAACTACAGCTCTTGCTTACAAAGCTAGATCTAATCTTGAATCTTGTGTTAATTCTTTGATCTGGGTGCTCTCAGTGCAGTGTAAAACAACAAACCACAGCATTTGCATTAAGATACTCGAGTGATAGCATTTCCTGAGAAAATAAGATTTTATTGCCTGGTCTTCTGCGGGGGTTGGTGAACATGAGATCTATTAGTGTAGTGCATAAAGAGG
The DNA here is from genome assembly GCA_026770055.1 of Myrmophylax atrothorax. Classification (NCBI taxonomy): domain Eukaryota; kingdom Metazoa; phylum Chordata; class Aves; order Passeriformes; family Thamnophilidae; genus Myrmophylax; species Myrmophylax atrothorax. The sequence goes on along the minus strand of JAOXXN010000082.1, from coordinate 32,736,465 downwards.
TCAGCAAAACGACAAGGCTGTTTATGAAAGAGAACATTCACCACTTGAGAAAACAAACTGTGAAGCAGAGCCACTTCTGAGTGCAACCTCAGCCTCTGCAATGGGCATGGACAGGCACAGGGCAGTGACCACCCACAGCAGCACCTTGCAGGGAGCTGGAGGGTGGACAGGTAAAAGGAAGGTAAAAGTGAAGCATTTCTTATCCCACAGGTCATAAAAAAATCGTTGAACCCGCTAGTGTCTCAAACCTGCTTTGTTGCGGTTCAGTGTTTCTTAAGCATTAGGATTGAAATAAATACTATAGGTTTGCTCTTCCTGATGAGATCTACACAAGGAGAGACAGGAAAGAGTAGAAGCAATGCATGTATGCAATTCAGACCATGCCTCATGGCACAAAGCTTGTAGGCAAGACCTTTTCCACCATCATTAGGTCAGGCCTTTAGCAGGTATTGGGTTCTTCCCAACCATTAGTCTAACTATGCACAGCCATTCATAATGCTGCTTTGAGGGGAGAAGCCTATAAATGCTTTCAGCATCCAAAGAAAGGCCTGTGATTACCCTGGATCTGCTGTAATTCCTTCTGTTATATTTGTACCGCTGGCAGAAGGCACAAATGCTCAGCCTGTGCTGTGCTAGCCCAGTGCCTCGTGGTACCTAAGCTGGTGATTAATGGTGCCAGGTGATCAGCAATGCAGTACAAAGGAAGCAACCTTTCAATTGCTGTTATCCTGTGCCCCCCTGGGAGAGCAGCAGGGCAGGATGGGCAGGAGGAGCTTTCAAGGAGGATTTGTTTGAAGTTTTCCTGTGAATGACTGTAGACAAAGGGCAGGATGTGCCAGTCAGCTGTGGGCTGGAGGGTGGGATGGGACACTGGGAGGAAGCTGATGTCTGTGAGGGAAGACTGAAGGGTTTCTTACAGACGGTTGAAAATCCTATGTAAATGCAATGACATTTTATTTTGTTGCAATAATGGTCGTGGGTGGAGCCTGGAAGAGCAATAAAACCCTTGTCACTCGGGAGCTGGGCAGGGATGACCCTGCCGTGATGCATCTAGATAATGGCAGTAAATGGAGTTATGGCCTTCCCTGGCAGCTGCCAGAGGACTTGGTATTCCCTTCACTTCCCTGTGTCTTTGGGGCTGAGTCTGGTGTCCTTAGGGATGGTGGATCCAGCTAGGAAATGGGGACAGACAGCATAACCAGCCCAGGTTTCTTTCCTAGACCTCCCCCAGTCATTAAGTCATTAAGGAGCCTCTTTCCTTCAAATCTGGGGAATGACAGCAATGGATGTGGATTTTGAAGACCTGACTTTTAAGATCCCAATTCATTATTGATTCAAAATTCTCATTCAAAAAACCTTCAAAAAGGGAAGTTTGATCCAAATTTTGTGGCTAAGCTGCAATTTTTCTAGATGTGTTGCAATTCTTTTCTGTTTTCCTCAGACTACTGAGTTCTGCTTCTCCAAAGAGCCTATTTTTGACATAAAGCTGGTATTTCATAAGCCTAAAGTGCACTTGGCAAGCCTGAGGATGCTGCCTTCATTGTTATTCCAAAGAGACAGCAGATGAGAGGAGATGCCTGCATTAACAAGGGAGCTGGACAGCTTGCCATTTGGAGCTTGCTTAAAGTAATCAATGATATGGGATTAGGAGTAAGATTTGCCCAAAGGTTGGGGATTTCATTAGAACATTTGCAAATGATGTTAAAGCGAGACCTGTAACAATATTCTCAATGAAATTTAATCTTTCTTAACTAAGGAGCTGTGATGCTTTTCACCACAGAAATCCACTGGTTGCCCAGGAGTAGATTTCTATAACCTGGAGAGGAGATCAAGTCCCTGACATGCACCAACATGGCTATGCCTATGGGCTCTAGTCACATAAACTGAGAATTTTCACCTGTGCTGCTCTGTTGATGTGATTTGGCTTGCAAATATCTCTGGACACTTGGCTCTGGGTACTGAAAATCCAGCCCTTCATTTTTTTTAGCACCAGTCAACTTGGACAAACATGAAAGCATTCCTGTGTTTCATTGATCAAACTGCAGCAAAGATGTGACTGGAATGGGTGGCTGTGGTCTGGTTTGTGCCAGGATGCGGCTTCTGATGGAAAGGTGTGCAAGGTGCTGATGAGAAGAGAAGAAAAAGGGAATAAACAGGAGTTACTTGCACCTCCATCATCACATAGCAGCTTTATTTTCCATCACTTGTGCAAAGTGCTCCTAACAGAATTAAGAAAATTGCATCTTGACTAATCAAAGAAAAGAGCAGAGGGATGGGTAGGGTGAGTGACCTCCCAGGATTGTGTAGGAGGCTGATGTCAGAGGTAGCAGCCAAGTTCAGAACTCTTGAGGACCATTCTGGAGTATTTTTAGCATTTTTTTTTCTGCTTTATCGTATTTTGGTGTTGGTTTTGTTTTCTTTTTTTTTTCCCTTCTTTTTAATCATCCCCAGAGGAGAAAGGAGTGGTCACTTGAATGCTCCCTGAGAGCCCTGCAAGAGCCATTACCGCAGAGCAGGTGCGGCCTCAGGTGCAGGTGTTGGGCCACCTGAGATGGCCTGAGATTCCATCTGAGATTGTCCCATCTCTCCTTACTCCTGATCTCACCTGGCCCTGCTGGAGAACGTGATGTCACCTGCCATGACAGTCAACAAGGTCCTGTGTCTCTGTGCCACTCAGGGGTGGCTGAGTGTTAGTGTTGTGCAGGGACACAGAGCTGGGAGCAGTTTCTGCAATGAATTCTTGCCCGAGTAATTTGTGCGTCCTTTCCCCCCCAGTTTTAAAATATAATTCCTTTGGGAACAATTACATACCCACAGAAAGGAGGCTCCTTACCGTAGCTAAAAGCTAAAGTTGCCTCTAATATTCCTCCCTCCAGTGGGATTTTAAGTTTTTTGAGAGTACTGAAAATATAAGATTTGCCATTTTAGAGAAGGAATCTCTTTTCCTGTTGCCTTTTTGCACTGAAATCCTTCTAAAATTATTGAAATGCCTCCCTCAGAGTGTTGTTTCATCTTTGCTTGTCTTTTGTGCCTTCTGCTTATTTATGGAAGCAGCTTTGTTTCCTCAGTAAACAAGAGCTACATTTTTTCTTGATTTCATCAGGCTAACAGCATGAGCTGCTCAGGACCAGCTCTGATTTGCTGCAGACTCTACCAGAAACAGTAATCATGTCAAAGGGATGAGGTGTAGATCTAATGGGAATGTGACCACAGACATCTGGGAAGAGATTTGCTATCAAATACAAAGAATTGTTGAAATATGATAAACTATCTGGGATTAAAATGAAATGGCAGGGAGGATTTTGATAAATACAGATATTTTTTAGTTCCTTCTCCCCAAATCCAGCTCTGATTTTCAGACAACAATGTGCTTCCAGCTCAGAAGCAAGGCCAACCTGAAAGCCCCCAGAATAACTCCTTTTGGCTTCATAACAATAAGGATTTAAGAAAAAAAATTTCATAACCAAGTATTTTGCTTAAGAAATTTGCCCTTTCTCCAGCAAAGTCTATGCTGGAGAAGATGCTGCACCCTGAAACTAAAAATATTTGGCCTCATTTGCAAACACAGTAACAAACTTCTCAGTGTCAAAACAGGCTGGCCCCACTTCATTTACCAAAAGTTATGATGACAACATTCCACCCAAAATTTCTTGTCTGTGCATTTTCCCAGCGCTGATGGTGCACAAGCCTTGGACTCCTGATCTGTAGAAGATTCACCAAACAGTATCTGTGAACAGTTGTGGCTGGCCCATCCCTGCAAGTTTCTAAGGTCAGCTTGGATGAGGCTGGGCTGGTGGAAGGTGTCCCTTCCTATGGCAGGGGGTGGAATGAGATGATCTTTCATGTCCCTTCCAACCCAAACCATTCTATGAACCCCTGTCAGGAATAAGCCCTGATGTTCAGGTGCAGATGACTTCTAGTCCCTTTACCTCAAATTTACCTGTGGTTCATCCCCTTTTGAAACCTTAACCCAGCAGAAAACACTGGAGCCATGTGGGGGAATTTTAGGCCACTGGAATTGAAGGGTTCTTTTTTTTATTGGCTTTCATCTCCCAGTGTCCACAGTGACAGATTTAAATAAAGGTTTAAGGAAGCAGCAAAATCCAGCAAACTGTGTCACTCTTAGATCTACCTTGTTGCCCAAGTGGGAATTTTTAGCAACATGCAGCAGACAGCCCCATTTTTGCCCTGTAGAAACCAGGAAGGAGCCAAGAACAATTTCCACATGCACACACTCTGCAAAATGATGAGACTTTGAAATATGAGGGATCCTCTGCTGAAGCTTCAGTTCTTTGCAAGTTTGCCCATACCATTTATTCTACTCATGTTTTTGGAGTGGTTGCAAGCCTAGGTGGGCTGGGACAGCAGGAGGGTGCCTGTAGCCCATCCAGATGAGGTGTCCTGGCTGAGGACACTGAACAGGAGAGGACCTGGGAGGTCACTTACCTTTGCTGTGTCACAGAAACATGGGCAGTGACTCCCTTTGAATTACCTTATGGATTTTACAAGGTTGAGAATTCCCAAACCCACAAATTTTTATACCATCTAACAGATTTTTTCCCCATCCTTTCTAACATTGATATTTCACATCAGCTTGGCTGTTGGCAACCCTTCCCAGATACAGAGCCAGATCAGCAGAACTCCATTTACTTCAGTGGAATGATGCCAGGTGATGCAGTGAGGACCTGGCTCTCTTATCCGAGCTGTAGCTATCATGCTTATCTAAGCTTATTTGCAATTTTTGCCTGAAGATTTTGTGAGAATCAGTTTTCTCGCATGATTTGGATATTTCTTGTTCCAGGATGGTCTGGAAATACCCCACAGCAGATGTTCTGGTGTCTCAAGTTACACTTGCATTGCAAGTTTGGCCTGACTTGGAAAGAGCCAAACATAGAATCATAGAATCATGGAATGTTTTGGGTTGGAAGGGGCGTTAAAGCTGCCATGGGCAGGGACACCTTCCACTAAAACAGGTTGCTCAGAGCCACATCCACCCTGGCCTTGAACACTTCTGTGGATAGGGCATCTACCAACTCTCTGGACAACATGAACTGGGTTGACCATAAGCATTAACAGCAGCAAAATCTAAATATTCAAGGGAAGGAAGAAAGCTTGTTTCCCTGCCTTAGTTCCCCTACTCTTTCATGTGATATTAGCTCTTGAACTCTGGTTTGTATCCCACCACCACCATGGATGTTTACACTGTCCTGAGTTGCAGAGCTCCACTGTCCCTTTTTTCCTCCACTCCATATAGTGCTTTCCTGTGACATCCCACATGGACAGCCTTGTTAGCCTTGCTGATTACTGTTGTACTATTGAAAATCAGTTCAACCAGTCAGGACAAGCATTTTTCCTTAGGATTGCCTAATTTACATCAAGTGGGTTATGGGATTGCAGTGCCCTAGGATCTGCTTGGCTGTACTTGCTAATGCTCTGAGTTTTGTAACCACAAGTAGAAAAGCAGCAGTATTTGATCCCAGAGCTTTAATGCACGTTCCGTAAAACACATGATGAGTGCACCAAGGGAGGGCTCTTTAGAAGAGTCATTCCTGGGGATTTGGGAAGTGGTGCTTGCTGTGGGAAGACTTCCCTTGTGCAGCTGTAATGTAATGCACGTGGGCTTTTGGGTCTGCTCATGTTTAACAACACATCAGCCAATAATGAAGAACACATATATTCAACATACAGCTAAGGTTAAGTGCTAAAGCCATGGCCATGCAACGTGCAAGGCCTGATTTGTTCTCTATGCACAATTACCATTTTATAAGATTTAAAGCTTAAACTTTGGTTTTGACCTCTACTAGCACAAAGTTCAGCTATTCCAGGGAAATTTGTTCTTTCAGTGCTCAGGTGTTTCATAGCGCTTATGGATCAACTTTTCAGGGTTTCATATGGATTGTTGTTAATCTCTATATAACATTTGTAGCATGTAAATGAAACAGATTCTCGATATGCTAATATGATAATGAACTGTTTACTTCTTATGTAGTGTGTTCATTATTAGATATCAAAATATTTTATTTAAAAAGAAACAACAACTTTTCACTTTCAGCATAGAGGAACAAGCCAGAAAATTTAAATTATTTATGCAAAATCCATTACCAGCTCCGTGGCAGAATCAGAAACTAATGTTGGTTTTTCTGTGTTCCAGTGCCTGGCATGTTTGCCAACCCTGTGCAATGTTCAGACCATTTCAGTTAATGAAACATAAAGCAATAAATAATAATCCATTAGTGAGCTGTAGGTTGTCCCTGGGATTCCAGGGGGAAGAGAATCAGGCTGTTATTGTGAATTCACTGCAGCAGCTGCTTCAACAACAGATGCTGCCCCTGAATACCTACCTGAAGTTTCATGTCCCATCCTTATCCCTGTAGTACAATTTATATAACAGGAGCCATCAAATGCCATTTACAACTAGTCCCTCAAACAGTTTTGCTCCTAAATTATTGCATTTTTCTGCTTTTTTTTTTTGGATTGTTGTATTTATAACTCTTCTCTAGTTCTTCAGGTAGTCTCGTGGGTGATCAGATAAATGGTTGAAAGCCTCTTTTCCTCAAGATCCTGTTATGTTGTTCTGTAGAATCTAATCTAGATCACTCTTAACTGCTTTTGTGTTTGGGTTTTCTTGGATCACAGAATCACAGAATGGTTTGGGTTGGAAAGGATCTTAAAGATCATCCAATTCCACCCTCTGACAAGGACAGGGACCTTCCACCAGCCCAGGTCGCTCCAAGCCCCATCCAACCTGGCCTTGGACACTTCCAGGGATGGGGCAGCCACAGCTTCTCTGGGCACCCTGTGCC
>JAOXXN010000082.1:32711377-32722436 GCA_026770055.1 Myrmophylax atrothorax | reverse complement strand
CCAGGGAAGCTGTGGCTGCCCTATCCCTGGAAGTGTCCAAGGCCAGGTTGGACAGGGCTTGGAGCAACCTGGGACAGTTGAAGGTGTCCCTGCCCATGGCAGGGGTGTTGGAACAAGATGGTCTTTCAGGTCTCTTGCAACCCAAATCATTCGACAATTCTATAAGCTGAAGGCTGTGCTGGGTTTCACTATAAGACAGGAGCACCATGCCAACTCTACCCTGAGGCATGGACTATGCTGGGGGAGAATCAGGACGTGGATTTTGGGGTTTAACCAGCCTGAATGTTTGGGCTTTGGCTTGCTCAGCCTGCAAGGTGAATAGAACTGAGTCCACCTGCAGGTTTTTCACAGCCCTAGACTGTCTTTGCTGAGCACAAAGTCTCCCAGCAACACTGAGAATTTCATAGCATGTCTTCAGCTCCCTTCCAGGAGTTCTGCATATTCTTAGAGTTCTATAAGCCACATCATCTCCATCCCTATGGCTGCTCCTGACAGCTCCTTCCAATTTATTTTCAGGATTGTCACTGCAGGTTGTACCTGCTGGTTCCCCTTCCAGAAAGGATGAGTTGTAATTGCTCCAGTTTCTTCTGAGTGTTCATTTCTCAACAGGCTGAGCCACAACTTCTCCAGTCTCTGCAGCCCTGAGCTCCCCATGGCCATCACATATGCAAAACCCATTTCCTCCTGCCAGAGGCTGGAAAGCTTCTGTGCACCTGTTATAGTATGACTCTAGTTCACCTTTTCCAGTGTTTCATGTAAGATCAGAGCTTTTCTGCCCTGTGATATAATTCTGCCTGAATTAGAAAGCTTAGTTCTCAATTTTTTTGTTATATAAAATTCAAGTTGATAACATTTCATGCTTTGAAAAGCTTCTCTGAAGGAGGTAAGATATTATTAGGTGTTATTGTACAAGTATTTAAGCTGTCTCAGCTCCATTTTCTCCCAGACTATTACAGTGAGAACATCTGCCATCACTGTTTTCTGCTGTGATCTGGAGCACCCGGGGTCCTGCCTGGAGAAGTGATGACAAACAGTGGACAGACCTGTGTCCAGGCTTTTGTGTCTGGGAAAAACAAGCTGTGCTTGGCCTGAGTGGGACTGTCAAAAAATACAACTGCAAGGAGCATCATTATTAAGGCAGGCTTAACTTGTAGCCTTTGCCTGTAGCATGGAGGCATCTGCAGTGCAGCTCCACTGCCTGGATTCATCAACGTGGCTCTTTCCTAGTCTGAATCCTTTGGCAAAGTTCATGCATTTCACCAGCTATTTTTAATTTCCACATTCATCTGATGGTGGGTACAGTATACCCTGGTGCTTCATTTATGCTTTTCTACTCCTGTGAATAGATCTTGAGAACTTACCATATTTTTAAACCTACCCCTACCTCCTTCTTTTTGCAATGGCCTTCAAAGGGGAAATTTTTGCTCTCAGAGGAGTATGAAGGAATCTAAAGAATGGGAAAACCCACTTGCAACTATTTTAAGTGTTTGGTTTGTGTCTGGAAAAATGAATGATTTGCTCACATCATGGCTTTCCATCTTTCTTGTATCTGAAGAAGAGCATAAATGACATTTTATTTACATCTACAGCATTATATGCAAAGCACTGTAGCCTCAGCCAGCCTGTTGCTCAACCCTGACTGGTTTTCAAGAGGATAAATTCCTCTCCCTGTAGCCTCTGGGGTGAATTAGAAGCCTTACTGTCCCCTGGGGAGTTTGGTTGGTTCAGGCTGAATTCAGTGTCCTGCTCTCTTCCTGAACTAGGAAATGGCACTATGTGTTTTAAGAAAGAGCAATAAACTCTCAGGGGCAATAAACTGTCAATAGGCTGCCAAATGCTGGCTTAGGGTTAGTCTGTGTATTCGAGCAGCATCAACTCACACGTCCTGATGGGTCTCAGATCAGGCAGCCCAACATTTCTGCTCCAATTGCTGCTTGTGGCTGAAGAGCCAGGCCAAGCTGCCTGGATATACCTGTTATCTTCCTCAGTGTCTGAGTCTTGCAACCAATATTCTATGTTTTTACTTGGAGTTCATTTCACATCCTACAAAGAAACTTCTCTATGCCTTTCATTTAAGAAAGCACACTTTCACACTCTATTTTCTGTTTGGAGTCAGCTGGAAGTTACCATTCATTTCCCTGCTGAAATTAATGGCACTCTTTTCCTGGAAATGCTGTAGCGTGCAGGAGCTCTTGCTCTGTAACACATCACAGAGTTCATGGGCTTTGTTTGAAAAATGGTATTTAAAAGCCACGCAAAGAATTGATGATGCATTTTGTAACTGGGTCTGCAACTCCAGCCTGTGATGTGTTAGAGACTGAAATGCTTATATCCACTTGTGGCTCGTGGTTGTAATTTGCATTTTTTCTTATTTATAATATGAAAGCTACATTCTTCTACTGAGAGATGGGTGCAACAGGAGTTGGTGGCATTACTGGAATGAAGGCAATATTCTTGCCTTTTTTTGTTGATTCAAGCTGCAAGTCTTTTCCACTTCCAAGGATTACTATTAGTTTGGTTTTCCAGCCTTGCTAGGAAACGTCTGGTATCCTTTGGAAATAGGAACATTCGAGTTGCAATTGGCATGGACTGAGAAAGCCTTTATTAATGAACCATTCTGTTTTCTGCTGTAACTTTCATGCCCTGGGAGTAGGAGCAGGAGGTGACATTCATGGACATCATGCAGGGCTGGGGTGGTAGCTCAACTCAGCTCCTCTAATAGATCAGCTCAAATTCAAACCATCTGGCCACAAACGAGGTGACCATCATGCCTGGTTGTGACAAAATTGGGAGTCAGGAACTCCAGCTAGTTTGTTTATTGATAGGAAGAATTGCTGTAAATCTGCCTTTTTTTTTTTTTTTAAATAAAGACACATTTGTTCCAATAAGAAACACTTCATGCAGCTGAGCCACAAGTAAAAGTAAAAAGGAATGGTGGAATTTGGTGCATGATGTTATTTATAAAAATGTACTTCACATTTCTGTGGTTTCTTCAACCTGGAAAAGCAAATTTGCCTGTGTTTTCCTTTCCTAAGAGGAGATAAGAACCCCACTCCCTGGAAAAAGCCCACTGAAAAGCTCAGCCTTGATGTGTGCTGGCTTATAAAGCACAGCTATATGTAAACCACAGAAATGGAATGTAATTGCAAACTTCTGCTCCATCCTATATATACAGTGACTAGACAGTGTGGTCAACCCTGTCCAAAGCAGGAGTTGTTCTGAGTGAACCGTTGCTGTCTGGGTGTCTGGTCACCTTTCTCTGCCCCTGCTGTCTCCCTTCCCCTCCTCCTCCCCATGCCCCAACCTCTTTTGTCATCCTTCCCTCACAGTGAGGGAAGACCCAAAGTCTTCAAAATAAATGAGAGCTGAGTGCAGGGATGATGATTTACTCACCTTCCAATATGCAGTAGTGTTTTTATTGTGGTCCTCCTCAGCCTGTGAGATGTACTGCCATAAACTGCAGGGATGTCAGCATGGCTGGGGCCCAGCCCTGGATCTGCAGTGGGGTGATAAAGGACCCCCCCTGCATCTTCCTTCCTCCTCCCCACTGCCACACGCTCCAGCTTTTCCACTTTTCTCCACTCTGAATCCAAGTCCTCTCACCCCATTAAATATTTTGTGGTACAATCCATTTCTGCTCCAGACTTGCCCTGGACAAGTTCAATTGCTTCTTGTTGCTCCAGTCCCCAGAGCTGGTGTTTGGAAAAGGGTTGTCTGCTCAACCCTCCCATGTCCCCTCTAGTCACACCCTCTGGCTAAGACACCTGACCTTGGATCCCCGTTCTTCCACCTCTCTTTCTGGAAGGTAAGTTTGTAAGTTAAGTTAGGTAAGTTCTTAAGTCTTTGGAAGGTAAGCACTCACAGCAACACTGGCCTCAGTGCCTAAATTCATCTTATAGAACAACTTAGGTTGGAAAAGGCCTATGAGATCAGGGAGTCAAACCGTTTCCCCAGCACTGCCAAGCCCACCCATGGCCTCAAGTGCCACATCCACATATCTTTTTGAACCCTTCCGAGGATGGTGATTCCACGACTGCCTTGGGTAGTCAAGGATTAATATTCATGTATCACTTCATGTTGCTCCTCCCACACAGTGCCATTTGCCTGGCTCTGTCTGTGTTGTTCATTTGGCTTCTGGTTATCAAGAGATAAACTCCTCTTTTTCCTGGGATTATTTTTTTGTGCCAAGTACAGATTTAGCTTCCTTTTTTTGTCCTTGCTCTCAGCTTGCTCAAACAGTGATTTTGAAGAGCTGTGACCTCTGGAGGATTGTGGTCTTCACAAGGAGCCTCCCTGCACCAGCACAGCCCTGGTTGTGCCCGCCAGCCTGTGGCAAGGCCAGACAGGCCAGAGGACAGGGCTGCTGCTGCCCCATTCCTGTGTTAAACCACATCCTCAGGGCTGTGTTTATTTATCTGTGCAAACAGCACCTTGAGCTAAAACCTCAAAGATGTGAGGTGGGCTCAGTGTGCCTTGCTGTCTGCAGAGGCAGCCATGGCTGGATTTGGGCACCCTGAAGGCAAAGCACCTGGGGAGGATGGGCAGGGTTAAAAAACACCCCCTCTCTCAGGAAAATGGTTTTGAGGAAGGTTGTGCCACCATCCCATTGGCTGGGTTTGCCTTTTCAGGCTTTCTGCCTGCAAAATCCCACACTCCCTCCCCACAAGGCCCTGTCCCTGGTGGCAGCCCCTGGGCTGGGAGCTCTTGCAGATTTGAGCTGAGTTCATACAGGTCACAGGAAAATCCCCAGCTTTTAGCTGCTGGTGGCTTGCACTGGATTTGAATGGGAGCAGATCTATAAATAGAAGACCCTCCAGTCCCTTACCAGGTCTCTGCAATCCAGGCCTGCAGCCTGACTGCATTTACAGTGTAGCTGTTGAAATAAACCCTGTATTTTGTGGACATATACACTTGCACATTCACCATTCAGGATCACAAGAGCCTTTAAAAGCTTCCACAGCCTTCAATCGCCCCAGCTGATCACTCACAAATCTGATTTGGGTGCTGGCTCCCATTCCTGTTATCATCCTATCCTATCCTACTTCAGCCAGCTCTTCCATCTCTTTCAGGTTATGAAATTAAAGAGCTTTGCCAGAATGTCCAAGAAACCTGTCGAGCAGAATCTGAAACTGATTCCAATAATAATTAATCTTCCCAGCAAAGCTTCATTTGCAAAAGTTGTGCTTTGACTCCACTCAGCTATCAACACATATCCCAGTCACTTTATTCTTTTCCTGCTCTGTTTTATGTGTGTTTTTCTCAGGAATAACTTTATTTTATAACACAAGAACAAGCAGCTCTAGCTGTCTTTGAGTAAAAGATACAAAAAGAAGTTAATTTACACATGGCAAGCACAGAGATGAAGTGGGACTATAAAACCCACTGAATTTTAGGTTGTCAGGTGATGAACATTTGATTGTAGAGGTTTTCTTAATGGAAGAAAATTGCATATATTTCCCATATACACTGTAGAGCTGCTGGGCCTATAAAAGGTTGGGGGAAAGTGCTGTATTCACATTTTGCTTCCTGAAGAACAAAAGAACTGCACAATCTTTCATTTCATTTTAACTTTTGTTTAATGCTGTCATAATCCTCACCCCACCCACTCCCCTCAGGATTATTTCTGAGTGGGATTTCTCTCTTCCTTTATTTTGCAGGACTAGCTGGAGCATCACTTGTGCTGCTTTTCTGGGGGGCTGCAGATAAGGTGTGCCATTTGGTGCTGATGTTCCAGACATGGGGGTGAGAGGCTGCAGCTGCACTAAACAAGGTTGTCTTCTAAAAGACTGTACATAAAGGATATAAACTTTTTTTTTCTTTTTGTGTAAACCTGAGGAGATTTAAAAGTCACTGGGAAAATATCAAAAAAATAAATGAAGTGTTTAATAGTGCTATTTTTGTCCTGGACTCTTGGAATTCCTCATGTCTTCCCCTCGTCCCCTCTCTTCTGATTTGCACTTTGGGATTAATAAATTGATTCAAGTGCAGAGTTTGAACCTGAAGGTTGCTTCTCTCTTCTACTGAAGTATTTTCCCCTCTTGGCCAAGCTGTGGCCTGACCTTGAATTCCAGCTTCGTGGTCCCCAGGGAATTTGAGGGAGCGACGCTGGAGGTGCTGCCTGCCACAGACCAGGATGGTCTTCGTGAAGGTTGGAGCGTCACCCACCAGCAGAGGTCACAGTGTCTGGAGGCAGCAGGAAGAGCTGAGCACAGGAATCACTCCTTGTGCTGCTAATCAATGAACTTCATCCCAGAGATAAGTCACCATGGCCACAGATTTCACCAGGATCAAAGGGGGACCTCTACCCACAGCACCTTTATTTTCTCCTCCACAAATTCAATGTTCAAGGAAACACTGCAGGAGAGGGAACAGTCCCTATTTACATGGATATGAGACTGAGACCAGCTTCCCTGTTTCCCTTTGTCTCTCTGCATGTCTTTCCCTATGGACCTCCTAACAGCCTTGCCATGGCTGATGGAGATAGTTCTTTTCTTCCTTCCTTTCTTCTCATCTGGGAAAATTTTGTGTTGTTTTCCTGCTTCACTGGTTCATACATTTCAGATTGCACACTTGTTTTCTCCCTTGTGCTGGTACAGTGCCCATTAAATTCCCTCTCTTCCTCAAAGCATTAATTAAAAATATTAAAATTTAAAATATAATTTATGATAATCTTTCAGCATCAGTGAAGGCTTTGGGGATTCTCTGCATGACCACATGCCAGAGAAAGAATAAATGTGCAGTTTGATGCCAAGAGTTGCCCTGTTTGCTTTGCACTTGGGTAACTCCAACCTGAGGATCTGTTCAGGCCTTTACTCTTTTTGGACTTGATGAGAAACAATAACTCCTTCACTCCATTCTTCAGCAGACCTGAGGGTATATAAGCTGTGACAAATGAGCAGTGCTTGTACTTCATATTCTGCTCAAAGCTAATTTGGGATAGAATAAGACTTAAGTCTTCCAATTAAAGCTTAATGAAAGGTGAGAAATGACAGAGTTAGGAGAAATGAAATGAGTCTTTTGTCTCTGTGAGTGCAGATGATATAGAGCGTATTTTGTAAAATATTTCTATATATTTCTATAATTGGTTGTTTTTCCAACATATTTAGAGATAATTTTCTAGTCTGGTGCTGTCGTCACCTGGATATTTGGGTGTTTAGGCGAGAAATAAAGACATTTTAATTTCAGGGTGAAAGCATCATCCTTAAGTAATGTAGATACTTTTTGTCAAACGTATTCCAAATTGCCTCAGGAGCTGAAACTTCCTCTTTGAATATTGTTCAAATACTAATTAAATCTCAGACTTCCAAGGAGAAGTATAAAACAAAGTACCATGTTGTGACCTAAAGTTTTATCAGGAGTTTCACAGTGTTTCACCATTCCAATCCGTCACTGTCCCCAGAAGTATTTACTTTTGAATTATCTTTGTTTGGCTTCAGTTTTGCACTAGAAAACCCAAACAAAATTATTTCATGTTTGTGCAATATTTTAAAACTTACCTATCCAAATGCCACAAAACCCAAATAATCCTTTCCCCTCATTTTTTATGATCGGGTGATGTGCAAAATTACAAGAAGAAATACAAAGAGCACACCCTACAGAGATGTCAAATAACGTATTTTCTACATTGTTTATCCTCCTTTAAAATGTTCTTTGGAGTTGCTAATAACACCTGGGTCATGGGTTTGGCCCCTGTGTGGGCCATTCACTTCAGAGCTGGACTCTGATACTTGTGGGTCCCTTCCAGCTCAGAATATCCTGTGATGCTGTGAAACCATGTGACAGGTCACCACCTGTGGCAGCAGCTGCACCTGGAGCACCCACAGGGGTGGTGACCTTTCTTTTCACTCTCCTAATGAGTGTAGGGGAGTTCCAGCATCACTCCTTGGCTGTCACAGCCCCCGAGCTCCTCCAAACCCCACCCCCTGCCTCCCTGTGAGTCCTGCCATCCAGGATACCTCTGAGCAGAGGCGATGCCTTCCCAGATTCCTCCTGCTGGTTGTGACAGGGAGCTCAGGGATGTAGTGACAAAGCCTGGGAAGTCTTTGGAGCTGAGGGAACAGCGGTGCTCCAAGGGGACTGCTCGTTGTGTTTGCTGCTGTTGAGCTTTGATTCCTCTGTGCTGGAAGAGAAAGGGCAAAGCCTCCTTGAGAGGCACTTTCTTCTGCATTTAAAGCAGTATCTGATTGCCTGGGATCACGGCAGGTCAATAATCAGGATTTCTTCTGTAGTTTGGGGTCAAAGGCAGTGGTGGTCTCCTGCTGTTTTGCAGAGCAGTCCTAAGCCTGGCTTAAAGCAGAGCTGTCAGTTGTGTGTGCTGCTTCACATCCCTGCCCAGGGCACAGCAGTGAGCCCAGCACTGGGAGAGCTCTCGTTATCTCAAACTTTCTATTTCTGGATGAAGTATCCCCCAAACACATAAAGGTTTGCATCACTCTCAGCAAAACTTCAAGACTCAGCAGAGGTGCCTGAGCACTGTCGTGAAGGCAGGCTGGGAGAGTTTGGTGCCTTCTGAGCCTTCTGAAACACTCCATGGGGTGGGAAGCAGCAGCACAGGGGGTGGAAATGCTGTGGTAGGAATCAAGCAGTGAAAACTCGCTGCCATTTAGTGCTGAGCACTGCACTGAAAGTGTGACTCCAACTCACATTGGTAAAACATCTCTCATCAGCTCAGGGATGTGTGTGAGCTCTGTGTTGGATATTAATTCTGGAGGCAATAAGACCATTTAGGTGTTCAGCATCTACATAAAAAAAATCAATTGTAATGGTACTTGATGCATTTTTCCTATATTAAATCATAAATTTGAATCAATTAATTTCCTCCCCCAAATAGATAAATGAAATAAAAATGGTATTTTTATTTTTTAATAAAAAGCATTTCTCAAGAGGTAACAAGTGGAAATTTGTTATGTTTCACTTCAGAGGATTTACGGCATGAACAAACTTGCTTTAGTGAAAAATGAATCAGTCCTTTTCAGAATCTTCGGAGGGCTTGGAATAATTTTTATTATATCAATGTGATACAGAAGGAGAAAAAGTGCATATGTGTTTTCCATGCTTGAGAAATCTTTCCTCTGAGTTCCACACGTGGGACTGGGGCTGTATGTGCTGGTCTGCCGAGCATTTGCAGCAGCACAGGTTTGTAAAAGCCTCAAGAAAACAGTTACATAATTGTATTTACTGAGTTTTCTCATAAAGAGCAGTTTTCCTGCCCGAGAAAAACGTTTTCATTACAAAAGGTCTAAGTAAATACAGTCATGTTTTCAGAATTTATTACTTCTCAGGGAAAACATTTTATTAGGACTTTTCTTCCATTACAAGTGTTGAATAGGAATTCTGGAGGAGTTGTGTTTGTTTTCTGAAGCGTGCTTAATTTAAGCTTAACCATTGGCCACGACTTCTTCATTACCATATTCACTAATGGACTTGCATACATTAACATTCATTGCTACATCCCAAAGACCATTTCCAGGGAAAAAAAATGAGCATTACATTAAAATACCCCATTTTCCACAAGAAGAAAAAATTATGGCCAATTAAGGATGCAAGATCCCAGTTCCCAGTGATGTTAGAGAGCTGAGAAAACAGGAAAATGCTTTCTGTTTGACACATTCCCTCGAGTAACTCCCCATTTCTCAGTTTTGTTTCTTTCCATGAGTAACCTGAAAGTGACTTAACTTTTTAGAATTCAATTTGTAGTCAGATAGTTCCTTCTGCAGAAGAATAGCTAATGAATGGGGAGGGGAAGGTTTGGAAGTCCCGTGTGAGAAAGTTTGTGTTGCTGCTGAACTCAGGAGTGTGAGCCCTACTCGGAGATGCAGCTGGGAGTGGGCACAGCCCTCAGCCCTCCTGCCTCCAGAAAGTTTGGAGAATAAATTAGGATCAGTGACAAACCAGCAGGTGCAGAATCATAGAATTATACCCCTCTGCTGCTTTGCAGTGGGATTTGAGTTATAGGAGGGTAAAATGTGATTTGTGTTCGAAGCAGCTCGGAAAGCAGCCACGCACTCCAGTGAACAGATGTACCTCCTGTGTCAAGTCATCTGTGTGCACATAAAGCTATTCCAAAGCCAAGGGAGAGGGCTGAGGAGGTGGATTTTCTTCAGAATGATGTTATTAGCTCACAGTCTTCACAAAGTACTTAATATTTTTATTTTTTTATCTGGGGTTACTGTAGCTCAAGGAGATTGAATCAAATAATCTCATTTGTAAGGGGTGCAAGTCTATCAGATGTCACCAAAATAAACCAGGAGAGTAATAAGCCCTTAGGAGAGAGCTTCAGGCTCTGGGATCATGGGGTTCAGATGAGGGAACCTGGTATTGGGAGGCAAATTCAAAAGTATGACTCTGAACACCAGAAAGCAGAGTTTATGAGTGTGTGAAATTGTGTAATGGCCCTAGCTAAAAATAATGTCCTTTGACTGACCTGGGGGCTTCAGAAAGGCTGAAAAAAGAAAGAAATGGTGCAAAAGTTGGGTGCAATCCAACACCTGGGCTTTGTGATGAGTGAGGAGAATTAAGGTGAGGGCAGTGTGGGCTGACACTGCCCAGGGTAGGGCACAGTTACACAAAGAATTCCTAAGGAGCAGCAGAAAGCACTATTTAGCACAGACACCACTGCAGAGAGCAAGGGCAAGAGACATTCAGAACATCATTCAGTGTGGTGAGAGTTATGAAAAGTCTGTAGAATCCTAAAATTGTTCAGATTGGGAAAGACCTCTGAGATCCTTGAGTCCAATTGTTAATACTGCACTTCGAAGGCCACCACTAAACCATGTCCCAGAATGTCACATCCACACATCTTTTAAATCTCTCTGGGGAGGGAGACTCCACCACTGCCCTGGGCAGCCTGTTCCATTGCCTATCTCAAGAAATTTTCTCTAATATCCAATCTAAACCTCCCTTGGAACAGTCTGAGGCCCTTCCTTCTCCTCCTGTCCCTGTTTCCTGGAGCAGAGCCCGACCCCCCAAGCTCCCTCTCCCTGGCAGGGATTGCAGAGCCAGAAGGTGCCCCCTAAGCCTCCTTTTCTCCAGCTGAGCCCCCCCCCCCAGCTCCCTCAGC
>JAOXXN010000082.1:32698686-32711277 GCA_026770055.1 Myrmophylax atrothorax | reverse complement strand
CCTTCCCTGGACATGCCCCAGCCACTCAGTGTCTGTCTTAAAGTGAGGTGCCCAAAATAATTCCAGGATTTGAGATGCAGAAAGAGAATGGAAGGAGAAAAATTATTTAATCTGGTAGAAACAAGAGCAAGAGAGAGTGTTTAAGCCTCTGAAAACTGCTGCCGGTCTCTTCCTACCCATGAAGGCATAGCTGTGTTACTGGGTGCACTTCTTTCCTGAGGAGGGTGGGACACATGGAAAGGTGAGCAACACAGCTGAATGTAAGAAATGGTTTTGACACAAAGGAGAAAGCCTTGTCTTCTAGATAAAAGGAGTTTAAAACCATGGATTCCTGCCTGGCTTAGCTCAGCTACGGAGCAGTTGCTGATCTGGGAAGGTGATTTGAGTTCCAAGATGATCTCCTATTCCCATCCTCCTCTTGTGCCGTGCAGCAGGAAGCTGTCAGTCTCCTTTAGCTTTGCTCCAGTGAAGACACCACTGGGGATATTCTTGAATTAAAAGTTCCTCTGTTTGAAATCAGCAGTTTTCCAAAGTATTGAAAGGCACATGTGGGACCAGCAGGGAAATGCCCAGCTGCTTTTGGAAGCTGATGGAATTAAACATCCCTAAATGTGTCATTTTTAGCTTCTAGCTCAGCCTTGGTGGTGCCAGCTGTGTCTGGGCTGAGGCTCAGACACTGATTCCAAGGAACCTGCCTTTTTGAGGCTTTCTAATTGTCTTGGTTTTAAATTTCAGGTAAAACGCTTTTGTAACACGCCCAGCAAGAAACAACAAGCACTTGCCTCTCTTCAACACCTCAGACTTTTCAAGTAGTAGGTAAATTTTGCTCTGAGCACACATAGGAACAAGGCTGAGTATAAATAAAAATCTCTTTTATAATTGTTTTTCTGGACATTATTATACTCACCGCATTAAGAAGTGCTCACAGATACAGAAGCAATGTGTCTTTCTTATGTTTGGCTTTCAATTTACCTGCTGCATGAGAAGGTGGGTTTGTCAGCTGTGTTGGTCCAGGTTCATCACACATGGCATGGATCTGGGCCACATCAGACTCCCTCAAAAAACCTGGGAAAAGGTCCGTCTCCTCTTGGAGATGCCAGTCCCTCTGCCATGGGGACATTTTCCTTCGAGGAAGGGTGGGCATGACAGAACCAGCACCACTGCATTTTGTAGACATTGGCATGGCTGAGCTCAAGATGATGAATTATGTCTGCAACAACCAACTCAAAAGTCATGCAGTGGAGCAAGGCACAAGATAAAGCCTGAAGTCCTAATGCAAGGTAATCTGTAAGTGTTGGTGCAGGATCTGCTGTGCACATCTGTTTATGGCAAGTAGTTCTAGACCACTAGACAAGGAAAATAACTTGTCAGCTCTATTTTCCTCTGGGACAAATCTATTTAAGCAACATCATTTTTCTGTAATTAAAGCTTTCCAGAGAGTTTTAGAGTTGCATGCTCAAAATTTGCAAGAACAGAAGAGACCACAGTCCTTTTCAGGATCACACAGGGCTTCCACTGATGCTCCAGTAGGAGGGATACTGCACTCAGCCACTGAAGGTAGTGTGGAAGAAGGATGGGAGGAAGCAGTTGGGGAGGTTGAGATAGGACATTTCTGCACCTGAAGATCCCAAGAACCCATCAAGGGAAAAAGCCCACAGGGCTCTGAGAGACCTGGTCAAATGGAAGGTGCTGTTGTCTAACCGGGGGAGGTTGGAACTAGGTGGCCTTTCAGGTCCCTTCCAACATAACTCCTCCACGATTCTATGAAAAAAGGCAAACACTGGTGGTGCCTGTGTGATGTTTTCACCAGAACAGGAACATCCAAGCAACTTTCTCCATGTGTTACACTTTATGGAAGTGCATTGCAGTGCTTGAGGCTCCTCACAGCTGGGGTGAGAAGGTCCAGGATAACTGGCTTGGCTGGTGCTGGGGATGTTCCTCCAGCAATCCCAGAGAGCCTGTGGTGATTGCATAGCCAGGCTGGCCCTGGGAGCAGCTCCTTATCCACAGCAACTGGAATGGATTAATTGTTCCCTGCCACAGGGACAGCATCTTAAAACAAACATCCATAACTAAGGCTGCTATAAACAGCAGCAAACCCAAGAGGGTTTCAGCTTGCAATTACATTTTTTTTGCTAACCCCTTCTGGATGGGGAATCCCAGCCCTTGCCCTGAGCTCTCTAGATCTTTTCCCTCTTCCCTGTGCTTGATTTCAGCAGGTCCCATTCCCTAACCTGCTGCACATGTGCCTGTGGGCACGCTGGGCTTGCCTACCTGCTCCTGCACTGGCTGGTGCTTGCCTGGTTGGCATCCAGCCTCCTCCCATTTTTCTGGGATGCAGGAGGGGGAAGAAAAGAAGGCTGGAATGCCTCACAAAGATGACAAAAGGATTGTGCATGTCTTTCACACTCACTTTGCATGGCAGTTGCTCATATCATCCAGCTGCCCCAAAGCAAGAAACGCAGAAAGAGGTGGGAGTCTCCCATGCCAGACAAGCCAAGGGCGTGTTGTCTTACAAAAGAACAAAGAATTATGATTTATGTCACTGTTTTATACATCCAAATCCCAAATATACTAGGCAGGACCTAAATTCTGTTCTTTTTAAAGGCAACATTCAGCGAGATTTCAACATATAAATTTTGTCTAGACCATAAAGAAACTACAATGTGACTTAGGTACAAGTCTACAGCTGATAAACTGGAGATATTAAAATCATGCAGAATAGAAAGGCTTCCAGCTTTACTGAACTGGAGTAGATTTATCTGAAGAGGAAGGACTTCCATCTCAGTTGAAAGATGAGATTATATGAAAATCCACTGCTGCAATATGGAAGGTATTACAAAATTAACCTTCCATCTTTAAATCCATGTAGGCTCCCTTTTAGGCAGGGAAAGAAGCTCCTCAGTCTGTGACTCCTCAGCCTCATAGGTGCTGGGAGACATCCAGATTTATTGTTTGAGGCAGTCGCAGGGACATAAATCACCTGCAGCTCCTGGCCTGGTCCTTGACATTATGGCCTCAAGGACCGAGGTACTGATGGTGAAGATGCAGCAACAATGAGCACTCTGCCCCTCTCACTAATTAATAGCAAGAGCTGTTAATTCTGCAATCACACATTTTTCTTCAAATGGTGAAATGGACCCACAATAATTTTGTAGCACCTTAACCAGAATGCCAAGAACTTTTGGGGTTTGATTTGTGAAGACACTAAACAGCTTTCCTCTCTGTAGGTCAGTTCCCACCCCATGTATCAGGCACTAATTCCAGCACAAAGACACTGCCAGAAATAAATGATTGTAGAGAATCTGTAGCTCTGCAGTATAAAATTTGGAAAAAAATCAGTGCATTTGATGCAGTGGGGGAAAAGAGATGAATCTGTCTGCATCTCAGTCAGACTCCAGACCTCAGTCAAAGGTCTTTATTCATCGTCTTTGTGCTGCATCTGGTGAGAACAAAGTGTGTTGGTCGGGGATGTGCTTCATATTTAGTGTATATCGATAAGCAAACTGAGCTGTGTAGGTTCTGCCCCCGGCAAAGCCCTGTGTGGTGGCATATGTGAGAGCTCTGCTTTCTGCTCCTGGACAGAGAAAAAAAACTTTCAAGCCTTCTTGAACCATCAAAAGATGGGAAAACTTGCATTTGAAGTACCAGTGTACATAAGTTTTCAGCTGATTTGGCTCACCCCTGTGAGCAGGATGGGTGTTTACTGCCTGTGCAAGAGCAGACTTGAGGACAAATCCATGGCACAGTCACCCATGTAAAAATATTTCTGATCCAAAAACCAGGTTTATTGCTTGCTAATTTTAAGTCAAATTACCTACAGATTTGCTTGTTGGGAAACAAAGCTCAGCTGATTTCAAAAGCAACACTGGGGCAAAAAAAATGCTTGTTGGTTTTAGTTTTGAAAGAATTTCCTTTATAAAAAAAATGGTTGCATTGTTATTGGAAGTAAACAAGGCAAATGTTTACAAATGGTTGGAGACCATATGCAGCTTTGGTTTGGGCAGGACATTTTCATTCCACTCATCAAACAACTGCAAAATTCATTATTCTTCCAGTGCACTCCTGTAATGGCAGTAGAATCAAGTCTACAGAATCCAGCCTAATAACTATAAAATAATACACAGTGTAAAATTAGATCCTCAAATACAAACACATAACAGTACTTGACTCCATCAGCATCTTGAAGTTTACATATAAATAAGAATATGATGATTTAATGTTCACTGATATATGAGGGCAAGCTTTGACACACTGCAGGAGGAGAGAAATATTTCAAATGCAGCTCACATATTTTATTTAAATCACAAGAACAATGTATTTAGGGAAGGAAGATCAACAGCCCCATCAATGCCGGCCCTCTCAAATGCAAATCAGGCTGCTACAGCTCTTTTCTCAATGAGAAAATCTTATTTGTGGAAAAAACATAGACTCATAGAAAGGCTTGGGTTGGAAGGGGCCTTAAAGACTATCTAGTTCCAGCCCTAAAGATGACAGCGTGGTGATGGAACGTTGCTCAGTGATCACCCATGGCATTGCAGAGTTCCTCTGGGCATCAGTGTGCTTGTGGAGTCAGCCCAAGCCCAGCAACAGAGTAGCACTTTTCTATGGAACCTGCAATCCAAGGTGGGAATTAATGGCAGGTTTCCCAAGGGGTCCACAAGTTCACAGCTCCAGCAAAAAAAGCCTGAATCTTGCCCTTGTGATCTCCACCCCCACTGTCTGGGTGCACGCCACGTTCAGAGCAAGCCCAGTTCATCCCCACTGGGGTTCACATGCTGTCACTGGGGGTTGCACAGTCAGCTGCTGTTGGACTTGTTGGGTAATACACACTGACCTGTGGTTGGAGCCTGTGACTCCTTAAAACAGCCTCTGTAGCAGCTTAGTGGTCCCTGGAGCAGAGGAAGAAGCAGGAGAGGGGTGATGAGAGTGGAAAATCTTCAATCTCTATCCTCTGGCAGAGAATGGTGCAATGGGAAGCTCTGTTACCTTTTACATGTCTCCAATATTCCATTGCAGGCTGAGAAACATTGAGTTTTATGTCTGAGGTAAACAGAATGGAAGGAAAAAGAGAAGTCTTGCCAATGTTTGTGTAGCCTCACTGCCTGATATCCTGCAACTATCGTACAGGGATTTGCATTATGTGCCAGAACTTGACGAGAATGATGTTTCAAGATCAACTCAGCGTGTGGGCGGATCCTGCCCCAAGACATAATTTTGTCTTACTTCAACTAGAATTTACTTACTAAGGAGTCTATTTACAC
This sequence comes from Myrmophylax atrothorax, assembly GCA_026770055.1. Taxonomy (NCBI): domain Eukaryota; kingdom Metazoa; phylum Chordata; class Aves; order Passeriformes; family Thamnophilidae; genus Myrmophylax; species Myrmophylax atrothorax. The sequence goes on along the minus strand of JAOXXN010000082.1, from coordinate 32,706,013 downwards.
TGCTTGTAGATTCTGTGCACTAAGGACAAGTTTAAAATAACTGTTATAAGGACTAGAGGCATGCCAGGGCAATCAATTTAGTAACAGTGACATTTCTGGAGCAAATTTGGAGTAGATCACATCAGAGAGGTAATTAACTCACTATTATTGATCATAAAGTCATGTATTTGGTGTGAGTGAAAGACGTAGGAGAGCTTTGACTGACAGCCTTCCATTATCACAAGCTCCAAAAGCAATTGTAAAGTTGTCAAGCATGAGATACCCAGTGTGTTGGGTTTGTCAAGCAGATGTCATCAGATCTGTCTGTGCAGATAGCTGGGACTGTGGGATTTACAACTTGGGAGCATTTTCATCATGTGGAAGCATTGGCAGCTCTTCTGTAGCCTGGAAGATGAGTTGGCACAAAGACTGTTTGCTGGGTCTATGCCTGGATGCACCACAGCAGCGCACTGGTCTGGTGAGCTCTGATCAGCAGCTCATCCCAAGCAGAGGATGGAGTAGCACAGGTAACATCTAAGCTTCCTCCTGAAAAGGATTTGATCCCACCAAATCAAAGCTCACTTCAAAAAAAAGTGATCCACTTCAAAAAAAGTGTTTCACTATAAATGTCTCAGTGACATTTTGATTAACTTGAGGATGTCCAGGGAGCAGAAAACACACTGCAAAGTTCTCATCCTGCTGTCACATCTGTGCTGAGTTAATGCCACGTGGTATGTGCATAATACATTCACTCACAGTTTATTTCTGCCTAGGTCAACCCACGACACAGCAGCTTGTTTTTGGAGAGGCTTTGAATCATCTCAAATATTTGCTGGGGAGCTGCTGCAACCCCACCTGCGTGGGTGAGCTCTGCAGCTGCTCAGCAACGTGGGGAAGAACCCATGGCATGGGGATCTTGATGGGACTGGGAAGCCCCAGCTCTGAGTCATCCTACGCTTGTTGTTCTCTCTTCTAGGGTCAGGAAAAAACCTCACATGAGTCTCCTTTTGGGTGCAGAATAAATACATACACCACTGAAAACCTTTTTTGCACCTGCCATCTATGAAGAAGAGTGATGGGAAAGTGGGAACACGCCCTGATGGCCAACAGTTCTGGCATGGCTGTAAGTGATTGCTTTAAAAGCTGTGAGCAACTGGTCTTTGCTTCCCAGGTAGTTCCTATGAGGTTACTTAGTGCAATATTGTTTTTTAAACTTGTGTCAGGAAGGAAGTTTGGAAGAAATACTTGCTAATGACCTCAATTTTGTAGATTCTTGAAAAACTTGAAGTAAATATCTTTAAAATAAAGTGTGTTTCTTTTTAAATTCTCTTTAGACCAATATTGTTTCTCCAAATTGGAAAATAACATTTGAGAACTGCTGATGGAGATGAGAAAACTTGGAAACAGTTTGCCAGAGATATGTGGAAATTAAAGGAACTTCAGTATATCTATGCTAAAGCATTTACATGGGAGGAGTAGAAAAACTGAATGAAGGGATATTTTCCACAATTCCAGGACTGATAAATAAGGAAAGCACAGTGAGCACAATGCAGTATCTCCCCGCAAGCAACTGAGAAAAGCAGGCTAAAAATAAATGGTATGGAGATAAATACAGAGATTCTAAGTATGGGAGGCTGTTACTGGGCCTTTGTAGCTGTTGGTTGCAACAGTGAAAATCATGACTCAGAGGCAATGCTTGAACACCACGTGGTTTCAGCCCAAGCCCTGAAATTGCAAAGTATTTTAAGAAGGTGTTTTGCACCACAAGTAGCCCATTAGAAGTCCATTATGTTGCCCAGAGAAGCTGTGGCTGCCCCATCCCTGGAAATGTCCAAGGCCAGGTTGAACAGGGCTTGGAGCAACCTGGGATAGTGGAAGATGTCCCTGCCCATGGTAGGGAGTGGGACTGGATGAGCTTTGAGGTCCCTTCCAACCCAAACCAGTCTGAGATTCTATGAAAATCAATCAGCTTGCCAAGATCCTACCACAGACAGCACGGGCAGAGACATGGTCACACAAGGTGTTGTGCATTAAAATCAGAAATTCTCTAAAAGAATTCCACAAGAAACAGCCCTTTGGATACTAGAGAGGCAACAAAAAACCCCAATGCTTCCACCATTTCACAAATAATTTCTAATAGTTCTTGAAGCTGCAAGGATTTTTAATCAGGTTGTCATGTTTTGCATTCACCACTCCAAATGATGAAGACACATAATTAGCCTGAAGATTTCAGCTGAAAGCTCCTCCAGTGCCCAGAAGGTTATTAAGAGAGCACATGAGGTTTTTCAGCATTTTAAAAATCACAGGGGAATATTGAAAATATTTGTTTTCCTCCATCAGTAATCACTGCCCTCCGAGTTACCATTAAAGAAAGCAATTTCAGAGCAGACAATTTTGAACAGCACATGGAACCATAACACCAGGTAATGTTACTTAATTACAGAGCCATAACAACTCCCAGCATTTCTGCAGCCTTAAAACATAAGTCTTAGTTCAGTTACTTTTAAGATTTGTTATTCTCTTCCTTACCACTGAGTTGTAACACTGTTTGCATGTTATCTCTATATGGTTTATATTTCCAATCTATTAAAGTAGTCTCAGCAATCTATTTCTAGGCTATTGAGGAAAGGTTAAAATGAAAATTACCCTGGAGGGAGTAAGGTCTGTTCCAAGCACAGGTTGAAAACATCTCAGCAGTAGAAAGCAGTAAGGTTTCAGGAGAAGCACCTATCAGGGGAAATGAAATGACTGATAAGAGTCATTCAAAGTGATTTAAAGTGATTAAAGCAGCTTGAGAGAGGTAATGTGAAAGGATTTCCCCCCCACTAATACAGCAGGGAATTTGCAATGCGTGCTTTAGAGAGCTTCTACCTCCAAGCTGGTTTTGCACAACTGAGTTAGATTTTAAACACTATATTACAGGAATGGAAAATTTCATTTTCAGGAGTACACAAGAAGAGCAGCATCCATCTTCATACAGCCATCCACCCCACTTGAATAGAGCTATGTGGCTCAGGAGAAGCAGGGAATACAGATATTTGGGAACAGCACTGAACCCAGTAGAACAGAGGTTCCCCAGCACAAGGACTTCATGGATCCCAGATGGATAAATCACCTTCACGATTTCAAACAGTGTAGCTGTGATGGGCAGAATCATAGAATCCCAGAATGGTTTTTGTCAGAAGGGACCCTAAAGCTCATCTTGTTCCAACCCTCTGCCCTGGGCAGGAACATTTTCCACTAGAAGGTGAAGGTGCCACACAAGCAGATGTGCCTCAGAAGTGGTGATGCTTCAAGTTGACCAAACTGAGTGTCATTTCTCTTAAGTTATGGATTGATTGATCATTGTATGCCCACTGCAGCACTGAGATTTTTGTCATTCTAGTGCTTTTGGTGTCTCTTCCTGCTCCACATCCCATGCCTGTACATGTTGCTGGGCTTTGGAGGGAGCCAAGTGCATCTGGACATCAGCCCTGAGCCTGAGAGTGAGACCAATCCCAGGGAACAAAAGCCATTTGTACCTGTTGGTACAGAAACAGCAGCAGCAGGAGGACCTTTGAAAAAAAACCCCAAACCCAGCCCTTAATGCTTGGTCTGTTAATTTTTTTGGTAGAATAGCAGCAGTAGATTTTATTAATTTTTATGGCACTGTTGGGAAATTTAATAGTCCTATAAAAGCCAGTTTAAACCTCTCTGATTGTCTTATCTCTTCAAATAAATGCATACTCTGGGAATTTTTAAAAAAAGGAGAGTATCAACTGGATAGAGCCATTACTATGAATAATTTCCCTCTTACACAACTACAGAGCCCTGACACAATAGACAACAGCCTCTGTGGTTTGTCTGGGGGGGAATATGCCAAGGCTCACTGAAAAGGGTGGTTTGTTCACTGACCCCTGTCTGCTGAGGGCTCCTTTGGAGCTGCCACGTGTGCAGAGCAAGTTGCAAGGCACCAAGGGCTCCTGTCAAACGAGTGATTGCACTGCAAGTTGTTTGAAAACAAATAATTCAGTCATTTAATGTATTTTCACATAGTAAAACTGTTTAGTCGCTAGTGGGGATGAATAGCACGTTCAGTGAGAGGAACAACCGGTCTGGGGCCACTGGAGGTGAGGCTCTAGGAGGTGGAGGTGAGGCAAGTTTTATAGTAGGGCACGGACTTTTAAGGCTGAGAGTCCCATTTCAGGCAGAGGGAGGAGGAAAATGGGTATTTCACAGCAGTGTAGGGGTGAGCAATCTGGCCTCTGTGTACCCCAAAAATGTGTGTTCAAACAAAGGCTCAATGCATCATGATTTTTTAAAAAATGAAGTGATATGCTCAGATCTGAGCAACCTGGATGTGTCTGTACCTACAACATCTCTATATATTCAGGGAGAATGTTTCTTCCTTCCAACATGACACTTGTGTGTGTTCCCTAATTCCACTTCTTTTTTTATATACAACTACAGAACTACACTGTAGAGACAACCACTAAGTGAAAATCACTCCCAGACCTGCTTTGCTGCTACTTTTGTGGCTTTCTGATTATTTCTAAAGACAGCCAAGCCCTTTCAGCTCACCCCTTCCCATTACACACTGTAGGCAGCATGGCCCAGCCTCATCCCAGGAGTCCATGTGTCCCACTTGCCCCACCAGCCCACCACCCTGGCCTTGGGGCTCTCCACCACGATGGGTGCAAACAGGGCTTGCTCCAGAGCTCCTCCAGGCAGTGTTTCTCACAGGTCATGCTTTCATTAAGTCATTCTTGCTTCTGATAATGTTCTTCACAGCTGCATTTTTTTATCTGAAGCAAATGAGACCTTTGAGCCAGAGACTGTAACGAAGAGGTTTTTGCCTTCTGGTATCACCTCTACCCCTGACAGAAGCTGTAAGTTGGATGTTTTATGCTCTTCTGAGTAAGGAAGAGAGAAAATAGGAATGAAAGCAACAGATCTCAAACAGCGTTTCTGTCGTTCCTCATAAGATCAAACAGCTCCTCACAACTCCCTTGAGCCTCTGCCAGGGTGTCTGTGCTGTGGGCTGAAGCTGGAGGGACAGGCAAGGACATGGGGCAAATAGGTGACAGACCAAGTTTTGAAAGAGGACATCCCAGGCTCACTCTGTGTCCTCCAGACATTCTGAAGCACTTGCAAAACTCCTTCTCTGCATAAACTTTTAATTTACTTTTAAATATGAGTTACTATACTTATGATTTTTAATCTAAAGGAGGATTGATTCAGATTAGATATAGGGAAGAAGTTTTTTTACAATAAAGGTGGTAAAACAGCAAGTTGTCCAGAGCAGCTATGGCTGCCCCATCCCTGGAAGCATCCAAGGTCAGGTTGGACAGGGCTTGGAGCAACCTGGGCTTGGTGGAAGGTGTCCCTGCCCATGCCATGGGGCGGAATGAGGTTGTCTTTAAGGTTCCATCCAACCCAAACCATTCTGAGATTCTATGATATACCCCAAACCTGCACTGGAGAGGAATAGCTTGGTTTTGACTCAATTCTGTGAATAGTGGGGTGCTGTTCTTCCATATTCCCCCTCCTCTGCATGCTGAGCATCCAACAGGCTGACACAAGCTGAATTTTATTTTATATTTTTCCAGAATGAAAGACACCATCTGTGGCACATCCTCCTGTTTGTGTCTCCTGCATCCCTGCAGACTGAAACCTGTTGTGTGTGCCAACATGGAGCCTCTCCAGCTGATGAACTTCTGGGTTGTTCTGTTTTGGATTGTTTGTTTGTTTTATTTTATTTTTTTAACAGGCATGATTCACATAACAGTGGAGAGAGAAAGTAATTTCCAATCACAGGGTTATTTCTGAAAGTGTGCTTGGCACCTGTGCTGAAATCTTGTCTAAACTAGAAAGTGTTAGGTCCACAATACCCAAAGGCAGGAGCCCTGATGAATTCCTGACAGGGAAGGTTGAGTGGTAATTCATGCAGCAACTTGAGGAAGACTCTGTACCTCTCTTCCAGATAATTGAACTTTAATTTATTTAAATTTAATGGAAAACCATATGGAGAGGAACAGAAAGCTAATTTAAAGCACTGCTCAAAGCAATCAATATGTTAACAGATTCCTTCAACATTTCACACTCGGTTGCTGAAAAATGTTTAAAATGTATGGTTTTTTTAATTGGTATTATGAAAACACAGGGTTTCTGGCATGTTGTATTCAAAACTCAAGAGCCAAAATAAGCCTCTGTTGTGAAAATTAAAACATACTCTGAAAGCACAAATTGTTTTATTAGAAAAGGAAGTGACAACTCTTTTATATTTTCCCCAGAAATGCACAACTCTGAAGACTTCTGGGAAGACACATATAAACCCTAAAGGGCTCACATCACTGGGTTTCATATGTCCCAGAAATAAAAGCAATAAAATAGTTGTATGAGTTGCATTAACAGATTGGAACTGGCAGGAACAGCACACGAAGGAGCCTTTCAGTGTAAATGGATTAAATACAGATTAGAGCAGCAGAAGGCAAAATTCCCAATTATGCACATTAAAACTTTAACCATTTTCATATTTTCCTTATTCCTTTGATTTACCTCAAGGTCAGTTCTTTCCATACTGGGTTTTAAAAGCAGAGTTTCAACAGACTTTTCAACAGCAGGATCTGCTGGTACTCCTAAATGTTGATCTTCTGACCCTGACCATCTTCTGCCCCACAGTCAAATTCTTGTACTGTTTTGGTCAAGGTACAATTTAATTTATTTTTGTATTAATTAAAAAATCCGTAGATAATTTAAGATTCCAGAAAAGAATAAATGTTCTAATTGTATTTTATCTTATAAAAATATAATGGTTCAGTGATGACAGTGAGCTTCATATTTGCAGTTTGTAATTTACATTATGGTTTCATCTTTGTCAAGCTTGAAGAGTTCAAGCTGTAAAAACAAGTGAAAGGCTGTTCTTTCTGAAAGTTTAATAACTTGAGATTGTTAAGAAGACTGGAAACTGAGAGGAGAAGTTACTCCCTGCAATGAAATTTTAGCAACCCGTACAAAGTCTTATGGAAATTCTATAAATAGACATCAGTTCTTACCTCATTGAGGGCTGGTCTCTGTGGCTTTTTAAGCATCTTTTTTTTAAATGTTTTTTTTTTTTATTTTTATTTTTGGTAGGCAAATGATCCTTCAGCCTTTTTCATTATCTGAGGCTGGAATTCATGTCAGATTTGCCAAGTCCTCTACCAGAAGCTTATTAGCACAATGGTCAAGCTCTGCAGAGACTACTAACTCCAAAGGAAAAAGACAAAATAATGGCTAAAGTAGCTGCTAGCTTTATTTATTTTATTTTATTTTATTTTATTTTATTTTATTTTATTTTATTTTATTTTATTTTATTTTATTTTATTTT
>JAOXXN010000082.1:32685186-32698623 GCA_026770055.1 Myrmophylax atrothorax | reverse complement strand
TATTTCTTTCTCTCTCTCTCTCTATTTTTTTTAAATGTAGTGTTTCTTCATTTTCTTTGTATCTTTTACCCCTGGAATTTTAATCTCTTAGGATAGTCTTGACTATACAACAATGGATAATTAAAACTCTGAGGTCCTGCAAGCTCTGCTTATTTCTTGCGAGATCAGTGGAACAGTAAAATTAGTGGGTGCCAAACGAAAATGAGAGGCTCTTTTAAATAAAATGCATCATAAAATTGATCTAATTAAAACCTTTGCCTTTCAGTGGCGAGTGTGCTGCAAGCAATTTCACCTACGGCAGAATGTAGAGCTGTTGGAAACTGCACTTTCCAAGAGCTTTTTAATGCCCTATGAAAAAACCCAACATTATCAGCAGAAAAAAACTTAAAGCCACTAAAATTCCAACATGCCAAAGGAAGGGGACAAGACAGTAGCGATGTCTTTCAAGCTACCAGTTCTCAGAAGAGAATTATTTAATAGCCTAATTATGGTTTAATCAAAATTCATTGACAACTACTCAACAAATATCCTTTCATCTCCTTGTGGGCAAAACCATCTTTCAAAACCTTTAATTTCTAATTTGAGGATTCCTTCTGTTCTGTTACCAAATCCCACCCAGAAAGCTGCCAAGATCCATCTTAAAATCATTTAGGTTCCTTCTTCCAGCACTGTGCTTGATGGAGGGTTTCTAAAATCCAGTGTGGTGATTAAAGACCTTCTAATTCCACACTTAAATATATTCAAGGCATATGTATATACATATATATCTATATATCCATATCTGTCCTACCCTTCCACTCAGATAATTCTTCTGGTTATCCCCACATGATTTTTAAAGAAAATTATCATATCCTTCTTGATCTTTAATGTCCTGATTTTCTCTGTGATACCTGAGTAGCTGAGTTGGTTAAGCCACTGGCTTTGGCTGCAGCACATGGACCACTGTGCTGATTTTCCTTGACACTCATCCCACAGTTCTGACAGACCAGTGCCCACTTGCATTGCCCTCCTTGACTTCTTTTGGAAATTCAGGGGCAGTGGGAAGGGGTAAACAGTGTCAGAGCATTGCTTTATTTGTCAAGCAGAACTCCTGTGACAATAATGATGACTTCATGAAATTAGCATTGTAAGAAGCTGAAATTATGAAGGAAGCAGGCACTAAAATCTTAAACAAGTAGTTCACATAGGATTTTAAAGGCTTACTCATGGGCTAAATTGGTATTTGTGGTTTTATACAGTGAGCAGTGAAGTGATTCATTGATTCAAGTCCTTCTGTTAAACGCCTATACCCAAATGCTGAGTGTCATGTAACTTTAAACACATGACTTTGGAAATCCTTTAACAGAAGGAACCTCATTAGACATCATTTGGGTTGGACATTGATGTATTTTGAAATACATACAATAGGTTTCCTGTTTGTTATTCTTAAGCCTCCTCTCAGCTTGGCTGTACAGGTATTCAAAGCAGGGTGCCCATGGCAGTGGCGCTTGGGAGGGCACCATGGGAAAGCAAATGTAAAGCCAGCACAGAGTGCTGATGGATAAACTCCCCTGGAAGCTTCTCCCTGGCCTGTGGAGCTGTTGGGGCAGAGCTCTCTGGGCAGTAGCTTATGATCAGGACCAGCAGGAGAGCCATGTGTGTTGTGTGTGATGCAAGGCTCTGGTGTAAGCCCATGGGAAGAATATTCCAGACTGAAATGATGCTCTGTACAAACAGGAGGGTGCAGATGGAGGTTGGGAGAGTGCGCTGGGGAGAAGAAGGGATGGAGGAGCTTTGACTCCTGCTCTCAGGTGGGGAACAGTGCCTGGGAACTGCACATCTTGAGGCATGGAGATATGGCAGAGCAATCTGACCTTGCCTTAGTGGCTCCTGATGGACACCAAAACACTCTGGTACAGAAAAACCACTGAAGTCTCCCCAGAGTCACTCAGAAGGTGTGGATGGCATCAAATGGCACTGTGAGGGGCTTCCTAAAAACGCACATGGTGTTAAAAAGATTTATGTGTATGTGCTCCAGTGTCATTTATCACCAGGACAGCACAAGTGCAGATTCCATGGACAAAGTGATGCCTTAATATGCTGTATCCCACCAGGACCGTGCCCTTCCATTATGCTTATGTCTGCACTCCTACAAAGTGCTTCTGACTCAGGCTTTTTAATGTCTTAAAGAGCAATGGTGAGCATTAGTAAAATAGTGAAGATATAGTAATTTCTTCTGTAAATTGCATCTATGCTCTGATGTCTGAGAGCATTTACATAATTAAAGCACAGAATTCAGCATGAGAAGTTGTGTTAATGGATGACTTCTCTCACCCTTTACAACCAAGCACCATCTGTCATTTACAAAGAAAGCTGACTTTTCAACTAACTTCTTGCTTTATTGGAATTTATTGTTTTTATTTCCATGATTGGAAGGCTTTTCTGGTTCCCAGGATACAATTTGGGATATATAAATCAAAAAGTGCAGAAAAATGTCTATTGGCTAGAATAATGAGTGTGTCTGGGATGTGCCTCTGCCCAAGAAATGCTCTTATCTCTGGAAAACCTTCCTGAAGTTGGGAAATCCCTGTCCTGACTGACCCTCCATCTACCACATTATTTGGATTGTCCTTTCCTCCTTCAGGGTTTCCTTTCTATCATCTGAAAATTCCTGCTCACCTGGTCCTCACCTTCACATCTGCATTCCTGTTTGAAATCAGGAATAACATCAGTCTCTTCCTGGGCTTTTCCAAGCAGGATGGAAGACTGGCTGGTTCACTGTGATTCATTGTTGCTGTTTCCCTTTTTTCCCTTCCTCAGCGTGGGCACATGTGTGAGACACTACCTGGCAGAGAGAAAGCTGAGGGAAGGACAGGCTGGGCTGTGAGTCTGATGCTGGGGTAGGGTAGAACTCTCTGTGCATGACAAAGGAACGGTCTTGGTTCCTTTGGCACTTCTTCTCCTTTTGGGGGAAAAAAATCTGGTCTCCCAAAATTGCCTTTGAATTTCCTGGGAGTAATGCTGCTGAACAGAGACACTGTCCTCAAAACAGACAGTCACAGGGAAACAACTACCCCCTAACAAAGATTGCAGCAAGTGAAACTGGAAACCATGACATTCTCTCTCCCAGTTTAATCAAGAAATTTGTTTTTACCTCCTTTTGTACTTCTCTGCCTGTCCATAGTTCTGACTGTGCTGCCTCAGTGTCAGAGGCTTTTCAAATGCTTCTTGTCATGGAACTCCTTGTCCTCAATTTTACGGACAGGGTGTGAATCACGGGGAGACTGAGATCTCTCTTGCCAGACCTGTGACCACTCTTACAGATCTGGGCTTGGGTGACAGGCACAAAGACAGTGAGAGGGAACCAAACCTGGTCTCTCCAAGTCTCCCTGACTTCCATGGATCTAGAAGATAGAGGTGCAGATGATGGACCGCCATGGATGCTTCATCCAGCATGGGACAGCCCTTTCCAGCAGAAACACTCTGCTGTTTTCTGCAGCACCAGGAGGTTCCCTGGGTTAACACCCATTCCTTGCCTGTGTGGACTGTCTTGATGGCAGAGTTTCCCCATGAAAGCAGCTTTTCCATCACTGCTCACAATTCCCAAGCCCTCCACAGTCCCTGGTTTCTGCAAAGTGCCCAGTTCTTGTACTACACAGCAAGAAATTCCTGTGGTGGTGTTTCAAAGTGCCAGCACATGTGGACAGCTCTGTGGGCACATATTTTCACTGTTTCCATTTCAGCATGATTTAAGGCTGTGGGGAAAATAGTTACAAAGGGGGAGAAAAACAAAACCAAGCCCCAGATTCTCCAAGACTGCTGTGGCCAGGCAGCTGAATTTCATACTTAGCAATCACAATCTGTGCTGAGATAATTAGACTCAAGAGTCAAAAGAAAAGAACCAGATGTTTCCAAACCTGTTCAGCAGAGATTCTGCCTTTGATTGTGACAATTTAGCATATGAAATAAACTGTCTGTAGCTGGAACTGGAGTTTAATTTCAGAGGTGGTAAAAAAATTCTGCTTCATAGGAAGAAACTATTTCAGAAAGGAGCAAAGAGCTTCTGAAAACCAGCAAGATAAAAGGCAAAGTTAAGTAAAAAATTAATGAATTTTACCCTCTGTAGACTTTAAGTCCCAGCTACAAAAGGAATTGGAGTATATAACAAAGGATTATGCATACAAAGATACAAATGAAAAACTCTGTCCTTTTAATCTGCTTCTATTGTAACTATAATTATGGGAAACAAGTGTAGAGGCTGTCCCTGCTCATCCATGAATTTCAAAGGAAGCATATGAGAAAATCACAATACTTGTAGTTTCTCAGTTGAATTTTCAGTATTTTCTATTTTATTCCAGTACTGGACTGGAATCAAGTCATCAATGACACCATGAGTTATCCTGCCTGAAGAACTCATCCTGTTTTTTGGGTTTTTTTGGTTGATCTCAACTCCAGTTCTCAGGTAGCAACCTGAGAGAAAGAAAAGAGAAAAGTATGAGAGAAGAAACTAATTAAGATTCTAGACTATTGGAAAATCCCAATGCCACAGAATATGAAAGGTCAGGTAACTGAGAAACACTCTAATTAAATTTACTTTCCCCTTTGGCTTTCCAAGGAAACCTCTGCAGCCACAGAGCATTTCAGACCCAGAGGAAAATTGCAATGGAAATATTAAGTGAACTTTAAAGGAAGGGATTATTTGAGTGCTTTCTCAAGAGCACTAGAACATTGCACTAAACTGCACAGATATCTTTGAACTGCTAGAATAGAAATCAGCAGAAAACCAGCACACGTGGTGATTATCTGATTATCCATCCTTATGTGGACACACAACAAAGCCTGAGCTGCTTGGAGTCTACTCTGTGTGTGACCTTTCCTACTGCAGAGCTGTAATCCAATAACTTCCAATACTTAATGTGAAACGTGTGGTCATGGATAAAATCTCTCTGGAGCAGTCAGAAAGAGGAATGACTGTAACTCTGCCAAAAGGGAAGAGGTTGCCAAGTTCAAATCTTTATTATATTATCTGACTACTGGGGGAATCAGTTATGTCCTATGAAGTGTCAGCTGGTGTCAGAGCTCACCCTCTGACCAGCCAGCACTGATGGAGCTCATCTCCAAGTCTGTGAGCTGTCTTAATCACTTCCCAACTGGAAGCATTGACTGGGGTAACAATCCAACGGTTCACTGCAATATCACATGTGTTTTGATTTCCTTTCTAATAACATTGTAATTAAGACACAGTTCACCCTGATTTGTTTTTTTAAATTAAATATCCTACTGAGCGGTTTGCACATGTGGTCAAAGTTATCTAAAATAACTTTGTCATAATTTCAGATAGGATAGTTTTGTAACAGGAAGGGTAATTTTGTAATAAACTGTTGCACAATAACAAATAACAAATCTCTTGCAGTTACAGTTACCCTGGATAGATCAGTCCTCAAGAAATTGTTCCCAATTTGTTCTCACTCTCCTGCTTCCCTTTTTTTGACATCCCTACCTAGATGTTTTACAAACATTTTAGCAAAGCCTGTCTGAGGTCAAATAATTCCTGATCAAAACTGATTCAAATCTGAATTTATCTGCTCCTGATATCACAGAATCATAGAATGGTTTGGGCTGGAAAGAACCATAGTGATCATCTTGTTCCAACCCCTCTGCCATGGGCAGGGACACCTTCCACTAGACCAGGTTGCTCCAAGCCCCATCCAACCTGAACGTGAACACTTCCAGGAATGGGGGATCCACCACCTCTCTGGGCAATCTGTTTCTGTGACTCACCACCTTCACAGTCAAGAATTTCTCCCCAATATCTAATCTAAACCAACTCTCTGTCAGTATGAAGCCACTCCCCTTTGTCCTGTCACTACATTCTCTAGTAAACCTTTCTTGCTCTCTCCATCTTTTTTGAGGGCTCCCTAAAGGCACTGCAAGGCCACAATTAGGTCACCCTAAAGTCTTCTCTTTCCCAGGCTGAACAAACCCAATTCTCTCAGCCTTTCCTCATAGCAGAGGTGTTCCATCCCTTCTATCAACTTGGTGGCATCCTCTGGACTCGCTCCAACAGGTCCATGTCCTTCCTGTGCTGTTATGCCACGGTGCTGTTTGACTTTTACACATGTTTGTAGTGCCTAGACCCTCTTCTTCTCATGCTTCTCCTCCTTTGTTCCTGGCCTCCTGCCAGCCACAGGAGTGTCTGTCATGACAAAGTCTTCCTTCCAATGAGCTGTTCAGTCTCATCACAGTTGATGTCCCTTCTCCCTAAAAGTCCATCAGACACAAGTGTCTTATCTTTGTCTTGGAGAATTTACTAGCAAATGGCCCTCAGTGCCCAGATGAGCAAATATGTGGTTTGACATGATGATTTTAGAGGTCTTTTTCAACCTAAATGGTTCTATGACTCCAAGTATTAAGCTTTTCCTCCCTCTCTCCCTGCCTGGTTGGCTGCAGAGCCATCAACCCACCCCATCTCCTCACTCCCTTGACATACCATTGCCTTTCCCATCACTTTTTCTGCTTAGTGAGTGACCAATAACTCTTTTAATTTTAGTACCAGTAATTCTGGTGCTGCTGTAATCTGGCCATCCACTGAGCACCCAGCACACTGCTTGAGCCGAAGGGTCAGTGTTTCATTAGGTGACACCATTGAGGATGGACCAAAGGGCAAGAGACTTAAATATCCTTAAAGTAATTTGCCAGTATTATTTTGTCTAATGATGAAACCCAGATGCCTGCAAAACTTCTCTAACAGAATGCAGGTAGCACATCCTCTGGATGGCTGCAGCTCCCAGGTCAAAGGGAGCTGGGAAAGAGTGATGGATGGTAAATCTTTCTTCACATACAGCTGAACAAAATCATGCAAGTAAAATCAAGTTGACTTTCAATAGTAGTGAGCAGGCCTTTAAAAATGTGCTCCATGGAAGTAAAAACATCTGCAAAGGATGTTCTCTTTAGATCCTTGGAAAGTCATTGGTATCTCTCTGCTGTTCTTCCAGCTGATGTATACTCATGCTGCTTGGTTAAAGCTCGTATCTTCCCTGTGGAGTAGGAGAGAATAATCTTCCTTTTTCAGAGAGGATACCTGAGTTTCAGAGACTGCCTTATCTAAGGTCACGCAGCATAACAGAAATAGGCACAGAAGCAGACCCAGACCACTTGAAGTACAGACCTGTGTTAAAACTGTTAAACTTCTTTCCTGGAACTGGACTCATAGCTGTAGAATATCCCATTTTATTATGAGCCAATTGACATAGAGAAATATTTTTAGAGGAAATTCATGTATAATGAATTAGGAAAAAGAAAAGCTGCTTTTAATATAGCTTCTGCCTCCAGTTATAGCAGGAGAGGAAGAAACACTTTAGCTTTTTGGCAAAATTCTGTTTTCCCTCAGTCTGAATCACAACAGAATTCAGATCCTGCAGGAGTACAGAAAGACATTAGGCATGTCTTATTTACACAGTATTTATTATATTCTTCTAAAATACTTGCTGGGGCTTGTCTTTATAACCACCTTCTTCCAAACAGAATCCACACAAAATGGAGATGAATGTATGTGCTTTTTAACTTTCACTGGTCTTATAGGCAAAAATAAACGGGTTGAAAATGCCTCCCATTTTTTTTTAGTACAAAAATAATCTGTTATTCAGAAGAACACACAGCAATACGGCTCAGCATCAAACACAGCTGAGTGTAATTTCTGATAGTCCAAATCTTTCAGTGAATTAAAATACTTTTTCATCTACTTTTTGTAATGGTGTGTTAAAATACAATCAATGTCACTACTAGGATGCAATTCTGGCATTCAAAACTTCAGGGAAGAAATTAACTTTCAAAATATGCTTTCAGGTTTTGCGGGTGGGGATAATGCAAACACAATAAGTCATGCTCAAAGCACATACGTTGAGAGCAACACGTGTCTTGGTTAACTTCAAGCAGCTAAAATTTATTTATCTGTATTTAATCTCACTCTGAGCTCTCCATAGAATCCATAAAGAGAAAAATCCCCGGGTGCATTTTTGCCATTCTTTTTTTCCCATTGGGCCTAAAAGAAGCCTAAACTTGAAGTCTTGGATGGATGTTCCTCTCCTGATACTGGGAAGATCATCTCATTTGCCGGGGGCAGAGGTGTGTAAGTGCCATGGCATCTCCCACCTCCTGAGCACCAAAAGAAGTTGGACAGCTGGCACCAGGACCATCAAGCCCAATTTTCACTCTCCCAACTTTTGATGCCATGCAATAGTCACTGTGCTGCAGCAGGTGGCCTGGTTGTGACCATAAGGATTCAGTGAGGACAAAATCCAGCTCATCAGGGTTGTGTGTATTGAGATCTAGAAGAGCAGCAGCGCTGCCACCCTCTCATTCCCCTGTGGCTGCATCCACAGGCTCTGTCCAGACACAGTTAGAGCTGCACAGAGATCTTTGGGGGGTTTCTCATGCCTCATTTCAAGTGTATCTGCACTTGTGGAGATGCCTGCAGCATAACCCTTGCTCCACACACAGGCAGTGGCGTGGGCTGCTCATTGGAGATGGGGAAAGAGGTCCATGAGTCAGTGGGCCAGTGGAAGTTCCATGATCTGTGTGCTCCACAGGTCACATTTTTTACAGGAACAAGCCAGCTGGAAAGCGATAGCTTTTCAGTGGGCTGAAAAATAAGGTCTGGATTGTGCAATTGGTGCCTGTGATGATGAGAATTGGGCCATGACACAGGAAGAGACATGCAAGAGAGGACTCATCCCAGGAAGCATATGCAGTCACCCAGGGATCATCTGTTCTGGAATGTTGCTATCATGAGAGCCAAAAAAATCCCCACAAATCCAAACCAAAGCTCCTGCACTGCTGGGGATTGGGATGTGCTCATCTGTTTGGAAAGCAGCGGTACCAGCATTTCAGTCCTCCAACGCTCCCCACCTCACAGGCAAACAGGGGTGGAGAAGCCCCACAAACTGTGAGCAGCCTTCCTCCTCTGTGTCCTCTTCTTCTAACCTCTCTAGGTATTCATATTTGGCCTTTTGCAACCCCCAATACCTTGATTTCTCTTCCTCCACTCTCCATCATACTAATATCTAATATCCCCTGTGCAGGTCCGGGAGTTGGACCCGGTGTTCTTTGTGGTTCCCTTAAAACTCAGGATATTCTACAACTTTATGATGTCCGACTTTTAAGTCCCTCTGTATCTTCTTCCCCAACCCAGATTTGACCTCTTCCTGCAAGACAACAGTTTGTTCATGAAATGTTTTCCTTGCAAGCCAGTTCCTTATTTAGGCAGCTGCTTTTCTCTTTCTGTCTGCTTGCCATGCTAAAAAAAATTTGTGTATGGTAGAAACCCTCACAGTTCTGCTTTTTACTTTCAAGTCTAGCAGTGCCTTTCCCAGCCAAGGCACTCCCACCCTTGTGGGATCAGCCAGTTTTATCCAATCTTTCCAGTGTTTTCATTTGGGGTGAAAACTGAACTCCCGTCTTAAGAAAGGATTTCTCTTTGGTTCCTTTTCCCCCCAAATGATCTCCAGGTGGGTCTAAAGCTTCAGGTCTTAGAACACACCTCAGATCAGTGCTATGAAGTGATGATTTCCTCATGAGGGTGCAAACACGTAAGTGGGATGGAGGTGACACTTCAGGCAAGCAGGAGAGCAGGAAAGTGAAAATGAAACCAGTTAAAAATAAATTTCCTGGAAAACAGCTCAGATTTTTAGACATTTGTAATTTGGTTCCTTAACTTAATCTCTTTTTCCAGGTTGAAAAGTCTCCCAAGTGAGAAACCTGTCTCAGACATCAAATAGCTCCCCAGGACTCTGCCCTACTGAGAGTCTTAGAGAAACCTGGACACTGTGGGAGCTGCAGCACAGCCAGGAATTACATTCAGGCTCTTTCTGAACACCCTTTGCCACACTACACACACCACAGCCCGTGTTTTGGCCAAAATAGAGTAATTCCTGCAAAACAAATACTAAATATACCCTCAACTAACCGAAGAGTGCTACCAGTATGTGTCAAAGCAGTGAAGAAGGAAGGCACGAGAAATGTGGCAGAACTCTACAGCATTCTCCGAGGGTAATGGGAGAGCTGGAGCCCAGGCTTGGGGCTGGATCCTTAAAGTGGTGCCTGGAGAATTAAGCATTAATGGGGATGGCAGTTATCGTGAAGCAAACTAAAAAGCCTGAAAATGTAAGTTAAAGTACAGTAGGTGCCAGCAGAGAGATAATTGGGTGCACTTCTGGCCCTATCTGCACACTCTGCTGTACACAGAGCCATTAAAAGCAATCTCCCGGTGAAAGAGAACGCCTGCCTCGTATCAAGCTGTTTAAGTGCTTGCTGTAATTATGCTTGCAGATGTTTTAAGAATACATGTGTAGGAAGCTGCAGGTCTTTAATTATAGGTAGGCTTGCAGAGGGTGCCCTTTGCTCCACTGCGAAGGAGCCTGTGCTGCCCCAGCAGTGACCCCTGAAGCCTGTTTGGGGCAGACAGACTCTGCTTTCCTCCTGCAGCTGAAATCAGCCACCATGGCAATGACCCTCTGTGAAAGCATTTCCTTGCTCCAGCACACAGCAAACCACTGGCTCGCTGTTCCAGGGCTGAGCCCCTCCTGGGAATGCCACTCTGGCAGGATGGATGGAGGCACTCTTGGCTCTTGGTGCTTCTCACTGCGTGGCCAAGCATTTGCCCTGAGGCTCTGAGAGCCCATCACTCTGGACTGGGCCCATGGGGAGAGGTAAAAAATAGGGCTGAATTTTCCCATCTCCCTCCAAGTCCAGCCCCACAGCTCTCTGAACCTCCTGCTCCCTGATTTTTGCTGTCTTGACAGATGCAGGGGGCTCATGGACTTCTTGGTGATGGGGAAAATGGCATTGTCTGAGCAGATATCACCCTCTCCTTCCCTTCCCCTTTCTCTTGTCTTCCTTCCCTACCTGCTGAAGGAATGCAGCCCACAGAGATGATGAGTGCAAAGAGGGAGCAGTGATAATTACACACTGTGTGCCATTATTATAGTTTACTTGATTCTACAAGAAAACCATCCCCTCCCTCCTGTCATCAGTTTGGCTTCTCCCACCCTTTCCCAGTGAACAGTTCTTCAGGGCAAGATCCCTGGCTATGCATGAGTGTGCAAAAACATTAGGAGTGGAATTAAAATGTGTTAAGAAAAGCAAGAACATCAACATGCTTTAAAAGGTGGTTGTCTGAGAGCAGGGGCTGTGTGGGAGATGGCAGCTCTGTCTCAAAAGTGACGTGCCTCTTGTGCATCCAGGTACAGCTCAGCACTCAAGTGCTGTGCCACATTTTAATGATTTGTTACTTCTGTTATCCTGGCAGTGCACACTTATTCCATAGAGAAAATCAGAATTTATTTATTTTTCTGGGCTGTTGGGCAGCTTGCTTTCTGTGCTCAGAACAGTTCCTGACTCTGGTGGTGCCAGAGGATGGAATGGGACAGAGCTGCTGTCCCAGCCCAGCCATTTGTTTGTGGCTGTTGTACCCTCTGCCTTCACCAGGAGAACATGAAAGGACAAGATCAGCTTTTATACTTCACTTTCTTCTGGTTTTCTAATTGCAAACCAAAGGGCTCAGCAAGTAATGAGTTCATTAAGAGGATAAAGCACTTCTTTATTCAAATTAAATATTTGGAGGCAACAAATCCCATGCAAGTGTCAAGAATGTATTGCTCATATTCACATTGTTTTAATTTTTTTTTTTTCAATTTGGAATTCCCTGTGAAAGGATAATTTTCCTCTCTCTCAGGTTTGCTGTGACCCACAGATGCAAGAGATACCCCTTTATTTTGCAGAGAATTTTTCCCACATCCAGGTACTTTTTTTGATGCTGCTGTTGAATTCCCTTTGAACTGAGAAGTCCTTCAGGGAGAGCATCTTTTAGGCTGTAAAATTGTACAACTCCTCATTGCTGTGATGCTGCAAAGCAAGAGAGAGGAAAACCATTTCAGTGGTCAAGTTAAAAAAGGTGTTGGCTGGATGTTGGAAATGCAAAGATGCTCAGCCAAAGCGACAGCACAGGAGCCACAGTTTAGTGGGGTTTGTGTTTTTAATTTTCCTGAGGCAATAAAAGCCCTGTTTGAGGGCTGGTTATCCAGACTGCACTAGGGGAGAGGAGGCAAAGCTTGGATCCTGTGCACAGAGCAGCAGGTACAGGCAATAACCATGATGAGAGGATTTCATAGCTGTTGAGGAACCATCTACTCGGTCACCACGTCAACGAGAGGAGTAAGAGTGGCAGCACAATGATATGCCTGTAGCAAACCCATCCTGAAGAGACTGAGGCTGGGGGAAATCATCACAGTAGTCTCCCCTTCTTTTATTCAAAGAAAATAAACCAATAAACAGGAAGGAGGCCCTTGTGACGAGACCACAGTAGACGGAAATAAAAGGGGGAAAAGGTTAAAGGATGGTTAACCAATTTAATTGTGAGTGTTTCCAGACTCCCTTGGAACTGGATGAAAGGCACTGATCTCCCCCAGGCTATTCTCAGTGTTTTTGGTTCAGGCCTGAGAGCTGCATTATGTAAAATATGCTTTCCTGCAACAATTTCACTGTTTCACTGTTTCCTGACCTTAAAACTCAGTATAATTTAACTACTTCAACTGGTTGGCCATGGTGACGTCTACCGATAACTTGGAGCTGAGGCCTGGCCCACACTTAAATCCTGTCAGCTCAGCTTTCTTACTAAAATCATACTAGTTTTTTTTTTATTTCAGTAAATGCCTTCAATGACAAACAGATATTTAGAACATACAGTGGTACATAGAACCATTTGGGTGAAGACAACTCTCATCTCAGAGTTGGGGGTTTTGCAGAGGAAGGTACAATCATAAAGGAAGTTTAGAAAAGGGCCCTAAAACAATGTATAGTGGTAGAATAGAATCACAGAGTGGTTTGGACTGGGAGAGACCGTAAAGCCCATCTCATTCCAGTGCCCTGCCATGGGCAGGGACACATTTCACCAGCCCAGGTTGCTCCAAGCCCTGTCCAACCTGGCCTTGGACACTCCCAGTGATGGGGCAGCCACAGCTTCTCTGGGCAACCTGTGCCAGGGCCTGCCCAACCTCACGGGGGAGAATTTCTTCCCAATATCTAATCTTAACCTTCCCTCTGTCAGAGTGGCCATGTCTTTCACAGACTGGATTGTCTCCAAGTGCCAGAATCTACTTCTCAGCATGAAACTTCCATGTTTTGTGTCACCTCAGTCCACCACGAGTGTCAACCTTTACTGGCCAGTGATGGAGTCAACATCAGATGGTGAAGGGAAAGTGGAATCTCTACCTCTTCCTTTTGCCAAATAAACCACATTGATGTAATTAACTAAATTCAAAGCCGACTGATGTAGGTTAACTTAAACTTGTTCAGTAAATAGACATATAGCTGTACTCTCTGCCAATGGTCTTCTCTGGCATTTATACATGAATAACAGCCCTCAAACCCCACATAGGCATGCAGGAATCCTTCTAGAGCTCG
>JAOXXN010000082.1:32647678-32685086 GCA_026770055.1 Myrmophylax atrothorax | reverse complement strand
CCCCTGTGTGGGCCATTGACTTCAGAGTTGGACTCGATGATCCTTGTGGGTCCCTTCCAACTCAGAATGGTCTGTGAGTCTGTGACTCCCATCCCCTGCCATGGCTGTGCAGCACCCCAGGGAGAGCTGAAAAATAAGCAAAATGTGTTCTCTAGGCAAAATCCCAGCTTGGTTTCTCCCAAGAGTTTTAGGCCCATCCAAGGTGTTGTCTGACTCCTTATCGAAAACACACCAAGTTCTTTGTTAACTTTGCACCAAGTAGACTTCAGTCTTGAAGGGTGAGAGGAGCTTTTCAAGATAAAGTGGAATTCTTCTGTCTTATTTGAGACAAAATGCAGTTGTATCTAGTTTTTGAGAAGATGATCTTCTAGATTTGTCTTAGACTTAAGTGGGTTTATTATTGTTAGCCTGTGGTAGTTTTAGCTTTAGTTTCAGACAGGCCTTAACTAGGCCTCAGTTCCAGCCAGGCCTCAGCGAGGCCTCAGTTCCAGCCAGGCCTCAGTTCCAGCCAGGCCTCAGTCCCGGCCAGGCCTCAGCGAGGCCTCAGTTCCATCCAGGCCTCAGTTCAGCAGGCCCAGAGGATGTGACATAGATTAGAAGGGACAAATATCCCCTGACTTAAGCAACCAAAGAGATATTTCATATTATCTGACGTCATCAAGAGGTATAAAAAGAGAAGGAGATGGAGCTTCTGTCTCTTTTTGGTCTTTGCCTCAGCCCCGTGAGGGCGCCCTGAGATGAGGCCTCGCCGCCATCCCAGCTGTGTTATCCAGGGAAGGGAACATTTTCTTGTTAATTTTCCACCTCTCTTGCTGGGAGTTTTCTCTGGAAGAGTTTTTGGGAGGTTTTATGGGGTTTGGGTGGTTGGAATCTGTATTATTTGGTTGGGTGACTTAGATATTGTTGTTAGATTGTTTTTTCTGACATTTGTATATATATTTATTTCACAGAATCCCAGACTATTCTGAGTTGGAAGGGACCCACAAGGCTCATCGAGTCCAACTCTTCAGTCAATGGCCCACACAGGGGATTGAACCCATGACCTTGGTATTCTTATAACCAAGTTTTAACTAACTGAGCTAATCTCAGGGTTATGTATTATATCATATTCTATTTTTAATTGTCTTTCTTTTGTATAGTATAAGAAGCTCTCTATTTTGGGTTGTGGGGTTTTTTCCCCCTCCCTCTTCCCTTGGTGAGGGGAGTGGATTCTCTCTCTGTGTTGGGCACTTGGCATTTTGCCAGCTCAGCATAACACAGTGGCATAGAGTGAAAATGAACTCTGTATTTTCAGAAAGGTTTACCCTCCCCAATAATGGTGATTTCAGAAGAAGCTGCTGATATCCACCATCAGTACAAGCCTGGCATTTGGGTCACACATCCAGCATTTCACCTTGCCCAGCAATGGGAAGGGTAACCTGGAGAGTCCTTGTTTGCTGTGTCTCTTTTTCCAACCATTGCTCACATAAAAAGCTCCCTGTGCTGACAGAACATCGAGCTGTGCCAGTGTTTGCCAACAGAGGTGTGAGCCCTGGAGTGGAAACCCACAAATCATGGAACTGGGAAAGAAATGAGTTCTGTGTGTTGCTACTGAAGGAACTAATATGGTTTTCTGCATAGACTGAGGTGTCACTAAAGTAGGATCTCAACTGAAAACAAGATAAATGATGTTGCTTTCCAGAGTGTATCCACTCTCTGAGGACAGATATTATCAAGCACAGAAAGCCATAAACCACTGCTCTGGCAATGGCATTCTCTTCCTGGCTTTGTCTCTGATAATTTTAGGCAAGATGATGATACTCTGTGCCTTAGTTTGCTATTCTGATAAAGGAAGACAATGATGTGCTCTCCTTTGATGTTCTGCCTGAACTATATGTTAAAAATTCAGGGCATGGGCTGCTGCTCTTCAAAAATTACTTCCTCTCCAGCTGGCTCAGATGTGCCTTTTTGCCAGTTTGAATAAGAGTTAAAGGTAGATAAGGACCTAAGATGCAGAGTCAGATGATTTCATTTTACCCCAGAAAAGCCTTAAATAAAACCCCACAAATACCTGCATCTGATATCTGTGGTAATGAAAGCAATTTGAACATGTGAACTAAATGTTGCTGTTAATATTATAATTAAAGAGCTCTTGGGTGAATAACTGGTTCAAGGTAGAAGGTTCATGACAGTTTCTGTTTCACAGAATCACAGAATGGTTTGGGTTGGAAGGGAATTAGGATTGCTTTGGCTCCCAGGAAATGGTTGAAGCCATTTTCTCACAGATGGCAAATGCCAAATCCTTTAGGAACATCATTTGCAAAAAGGTGGTGGTGTAGTTGTTTCATGTAAGAGAAAGGTTTCCATGATGGATCCTTTTGCTGCTGTGTTAGTGATAAAGGAAGGTCACAGATAATTGTGTTCAATTTTTAAAGCACAACGTTGTTAAATCTTTTGTATAAGGATAAAAGTAAAAAAAAAAAAAAGGTCTGGTCTCCAGTAGAGAAAGCTTCTCCCTGAACAGAGGGAATCCAGAATCAAGCAGGGACTGGAATTTGAAAGCCAATATCACAGATCTCTTCTGTTGCCTCTGGTAATTCAGAAAATAATAGAAACTGCCAATTTTTAATCTTACTCTCAGCAAGGCAGACCAAAAAGCCCAGGATTTACTGTCACACCTTGAAAAAAAAAGTGCCTTTGCTAATCTCTGCTAATCCACAGGAGAGGCACTTGAAAATAATCACTGTAACTAAGCTGCAAGTTCTTTCAGCTTTGGTTTCACAGATCAAATAGGGACCAGTGGTACAAAAATAAAAAAGGGAAAGGGAAACCTGTTGTTTTACTGAGTCCTTACACTGTATAAATATCCAGGAGCCATTTTAACTTTAATCCACTGACTTCTTGATCTTTGCAGGTTTGGGCAGCAGATGCTACAGTGCTGTGGTGCTTCAGAAACCTCCCTCAGATTTTCTTTGGAAGGACCTGGTGGGATTTAGGACAAGACTTGACTGTGCTCCCCCTGCCTGTGAGCCCAGTGACCAAGTGAGTGCCCTGTGAGAAATCCCCACCCCTCTCACTGGACTTGCTTCAGAGATTTGGGATCATATTTTTAAAGAATCAAGCAAAACAACCCAGCAGATCTGTGACCATTGGCTTGGCAACTGTGGTGAATATTTTTAGGCAAACTTGCATTGATTTGGGAATGAGAAAGAGTCCAAGATCATTTTTTACCTAAAGGGAACTTTTTCTGCCTTTCCTTCTTGTCCTGTCCACTTTGGACATGGAGAACAGATTGTTTTTTCTTCCTCCCCCAGCCTTTGACACACTTGCAGAGCTGTCATGTCCTCTTTTCTCTCCTTCTTTGACCAGTTTGCTTAATTGGAGCCATGGAATGTCAAGTCTCTTAGAGGATGAATCCACTCTAAATAGATTTAAAGACTGGAAATGGATTTTTAAGTAAAAAAAAACCCTGGCATTTGGTGGTTGTGATTAATATTTATCTTTGAAATGTTAAATAACTCAGAAATACATTGGAGTGCCTCCCCTTTCAACCCTCCTTTGTTTGTTCAAAGCAAACAATTTTTTGATGAAAAAATGTAGAATATAAAGATGCTGTGATGTGTTTGTTTGGTTTTTTTCAGGCTGTGGCTTGGTACACTCCTCTCTGCTGGAATAGAAGACAAGGAGGGGTGGTGAAAGAGGAAAGGGAAATACCTGAGAACCTTGTTCTAAAACTTTCTGGACAGAGCAAAAAGGAGGATGGGAAAATGAACAGGAATTTCCGAGAACTGATGCAGAGTGGAAAAGGGTTGACAAACAGGATAAAAAGACAAAGCTTCATTAAAAGGTATCTGATGCTCATTATGTGTGCCCTGTAATTGCAGCATTGTGCTGACTGGCTCTGCAAGAAGGTGTTTTTAAATTAGTGTCTTGTTAGAAAAGCTCAGCATTTTGAAAATAAGAATGAACCTCAACCTTCAGACAGAAACCCAGCTCAAATCTCTTTGGAGAGGTGCCCTTGTTGTCAATCATGACTAAGCAGGAGGTAAAATCCTTCTTAAAATGGGACTTTCTTATTACATATTACCCTTTGAGCCCAAAGTGTTTGGATGCCACAACTTGAAAAACTTCCAGTGGTGTTCACAGAACTATTTACCTTTGTCATGAGGAGATGCAGCTTGTGCTTTCAACTGGAGGAGGGACTGAAAGCTGATTGTTCCAGAGCTGTCTTCTAGGCTTTGGATCAAACTTGGAATTGGTAAAACTGGGAAAAAGTGTGGGGCATTGGTGCAGTTTGGGCACCCAGGTCTCAGTCAGGAACTTCAGAGCTGAGCCATTCACTGTTTTGAAAAAGAAACACAATATTGGTGGGGGTTTTTCTAAGAAATAACTGTTCCAGGGCATTTAAGCTGGATTTGCAACAGAAAAATGTGTATTTAAAGAAAAAAGGATTAGCCAATCTGGATGTATTTGCACCAAAAAAGTGGGTGACCCTTCTCACGTTTGGGGTAGTTGCTCTTCTCCAAATTTCTTCTCCAGGCTGTGGCTGGAGCTGTTCAGAAGGTGAACAGTTTTCAGCATAGCTTATACTGGCCATTCTTCACAAGTTTTGCTCTTAAAAATGGCTAAAATCACTTTGGCTCAAACTCTCCAACGAAACTAAGTCAGGAGGAGGGAGAAATTATGTTAAAATTCAGCATAAACAGTTCAAGAATTTTAACCAAAGGCCAATGGTAAATTATAATGTGATGTGTCAAACAATGTAGGGGTTGCAGTTAATCTGCCTACAACTCAGTGCAAAATGTGTCAAATATATGTGTGCTGTTTGGTAGGTATATTGCATAAATTTCATGTCTGTGTGCAGCAACCACTGTGAATTTATGCAGAAGACATGAATAAATCTGGTAATGCAATATGAGAAATAATGCAGTGATATATGGAATATGCATATTTTTTACACCCCTGTGCACACACATGCATGGGCAAAACATGTGGAATACACACAGCAAGATTAATTGAAGTTCTGTTTGCAGGGGGAGAAGAGACTTCTGCATCCCTTTCCCCTGATCAGAGGGCCTAGTGCCAAAGTCAAAAGCCTCTCAGGTGAGTTCTCTCTCCTTCTGCCCCAATATATGTACATTGATTTATTTGTGAATTATATATATTTGCTCCTGCAAGAATGTATTATGTATGTTATAAAACATGCACACAAATAGGCTTTTAAAATAAATATTTAAAAGGAGAAGATAAATATTAAAAAATACTATTTTGAAGTATTTAAAATTTTGATTATATTTATTAATATTAGAAGAGTATTTTCTTCTTGCATGTCAGTGGTTTGGCTTGCACTTCCCCTGGAATTCCAGTCCTCTAAAGAGCTGCACTGCTTTGAGTGACTCTTGTCACTAATACTGAGGCATTTAGGAAATTAAACAAAATACTATCAATTGGTAAGAAAAAGAGACTATTACACTGGGTGTGAATTTTTAATTAGGTAGTGGTGAGAAAATCAGTGTGTCATTTGGCAACCCATAAAGCTGTTGACACACTGGAAGGACTCAGGGGAGGATGACAGAGTGAAAAATGGAGATTAAAATGAGTAAAATGTGTGTTGGACAAGCAAGGTGATCACTCTGGGGGGTGGTTTTCAAGCATCACAGCAAGAGAGGGAACAGTCTTAGATCCAGGAAGCAGAAATAAAAGGTGTAGAACCAAGTGAAACATGGGAAGACTTAGGTTGAAAAAGTAAATAAAAATGGGTTTTAATGGTCTGTAGTGTAGTCTTCCATTTGTACTCATTGTTCCACTGCGTGGTTTAAACCACTGGCAAGGTTGAAGTGCTCAGCTGCCATTAATTTTAAAGGAACTGGGCATCCAGCTCCTGAATCCAGCTTTGTGGCAACTCTTCAGTGGACATTTAAAACCAGACTGGTGAATTAATTTGAGCACACTCAGGAGGTCACTCTGAGGTGGCTGTGCAGTTGTCAGGAGGTTTTCCCCATTTCTGGGAGTGCCAGCCTAGGAAAAGCTTTTCAGCTTGAGACAAGCAAGTGTTTATTCACCTGCTCATCTTCACACACGCAGACAGTGACTCTGCAACCAGGAGGACTGCCAGGAAGGTCTTTCTCAACTGATAAATCCAGGCAAAGCAGAAAGCTGGAGGGACTTTATAGGGGCTGGTTGTGGTAGGACAAAGGGGAACAGCTTCAAAGTGAAAGAAGCTGTGCTTAAATTGGATATAGGAAGAAATTCTTCCCTGTGAGGGTGGGGAGGTGCTGGCACAGAGAAGCTGTGGCTGCCCCATCCCTGGAAGTGTCCAAGGCCAGGCTGGATGGGGCTCTGAGCAACCTGGGCTAGTGGGAGGTGTCCCTGCCCGTGGTAGGGGGATGGAATGAGATGATCTTTAAGGTCCCTTCCAACCCAAACTGTTCTGTGTTTTGAGATTAAAACCTGATGTAGCAGATCTGATTTTGTGGGTTGTTTCCTACTCACTGATAACATCAGGTACTGGGTGTCTATTTTGTGTAATCCCAGTTTGTCTTATTTGCTAAAACTTACTTTATCTCCTTGTGTGTCACTCTGCTCTTCTGGGTCCCCCATACCTGTCCTGTTGGTTTGCTGGACAGGGCAAAGCTGGGCACAGGGAGGGAATTGGCACCTGGGAGTGCTGGTGCCATCAGAGTTGTGACCTGGCACAGAGAGGAGGCCACGCCTGCAATTTGTTTCCTGAGTGTGGGAACTCTGAAGGCAGAACTCAAGGCAAGGTGGTCTGTGACACATCAGATAGATCTGATTTCTGCAGCTTTTCACATGCAACTCACATATCCTCAGTGTCTCTCTCTCAGATCTTTGCAATGGTAATTCAGCTCTGTTTACTTATGATTCATTTGCAGTTCTTTTCACTACTGAATTATGAAATTATTCCTCTTAATATTACCAGGAGAGTTAATAATATCCAAGATCTCAGATTAAAAATGAAATAAGGATATAACCATTATTTTGCTCTCATAAATATTCATGTGTGGTACGTTATTACTGGCAGATTTTTCCAGAACTGAATACACAGAGATGTAAGCATCATTCTAATTTTATTACAACATGAAAATTACCAGTGCTTTAAGCAGATTTGTACAACTATGCCACTGGATATTATTACTGATGATGGTGGAAAGATAATTCTGAACCATATGACTACTTTCTTTTTTTTTCCTCTCTTGATTTTTCTTTCTTTGCTTGAAACTTTTAACTAACAGGTTCATAACTGGCATGAGCAACTGGGGTCCCCAGTAATATGCATAATTGCAGTCTTACTTAGGTCCTGGTGTAAGAGAGCTTCCCTTTTCAGCAGGGACTCTTCAACTTGTTCATAAATGCTTCATAATGTCAGTGATTTACAGAAAGCAGTACTGATAATTTGCTTTCCTCTGCAAACACACTTTTAATCACTATTGGTTTTTTAAACAGGGATAGTTACTCTCCTAGTGCCACATTACAGCAAAGTTAGGTCCGTGCCTTTGAACTGAATTAACAAATCAAAGTATTTTTGCATTTCCCTCTTAGATACTTTATTTGGCTTTTCAAAATCAGTTTAGCATATGGTCCTATTTCAGGAGCCCACTCAAAACTGCAGAGATGACACTGTTTGATCACATTTGCTCCTTAGCTTAGAGTATTTAGCTTCTCATACACCTGTTGAACCCTTTCTAGCTCCCAGCTCTCCTCTGTAATAATCAAACATTATCTTTTCAGTCTCTTCTTGTCAGATCTTAAGTTACCTTCAAATGCTTTCACTTCATTCTTCACTATCTTTAAATTCTAATCTGTTTTATTCAGTGTTTAACAGTCTGTTTGGTTTCCTCTTCACCTGAGCAGCCTCATTTTCTTCTCAGATTGAGGGATAAGAGGCGGGGGGGAAAACCTGCTACTGTCATAGATCACAAAGTCAGAGTTGAGCTCCCACCTCCCTTTTTCCTCAGAAATGCATCACTCTGGGGATGTTTCTTTTCTGTTGTTGTTGTTGATGATGAACTTCACTCTGAATCAAAATGCTCAGCTGTGGATTTTTGGAAGGAGTTTAAAAATAACCACGGAGTGATTGTGAAGTGAGCACTTCGGAGCCTCAGCCCAAGCCAAGTGAGTTTTGTCAACCACGATGTTTCCCCGTTGCTAAGGAAACCTAATTAAGCTTTCAGTGGCAAATTGAACCTGCAGACAGGAGGGTGTTTAGCACACCTTTTCAGTGAAAAGGAGCCAATTCCTACCACGGTGATCAAGCCTGAGAGCTTTCTGGTCCTACCCCTGGTTCTCCTGATTTTTGTCCCAGAATTGAGAGCTGAGTGCAATGAGATGCATCCACATCGTGGTGTGTTTGCTCTCTTGACCTGTCCCCCAGGGCTTTCATAATTTATGGAGCTGCTCTGGAATTTCCAGTTAGCAGTGAGGAATGTTTGCAGAGCCATCTCTTCTGCCTTAGGATGGTGACATAATAAGGGGAAAACTGAGCAATATTATTGGTCACTATAAATAACGTTGTAGAGACACACAGATCCAGCGTTTGAGTAGCAGGAGGTCAAACAGGACGTAACAGTGACATCCCATGGTAAGAAACTAAGTCAGCTGCTTTCTCCAGTAGATCAATTGACCAA
Organism: Myrmophylax atrothorax; assembly: GCA_026770055.1. Lineage (NCBI taxonomy): Eukaryota > Metazoa > Chordata > Aves > Passeriformes > Thamnophilidae > Myrmophylax > Myrmophylax atrothorax. Next base: position 32,676,462 of record JAOXXN010000082.1, on the reverse strand, counting down.
TGTGGATCAATGAACTGCTCCTATTGTTATGAAGACACAAAGCAAAGCTCCTCAGCTTGCTCCTCACAGTGTCATTCCCTCTGGCTGACACTCAGGTGCTCCAGCAGACTGAACCCTCTGCCAGCCTAAGTTCTTCTGTAGTCTTCACAACCTTCAAATCACTTCAGTTTCCTGCTGGATGCAGATTAATATCTGGAATTCCAAGGTTCTGTGGTGCTAAGGAAGAGGCTGATCCAGTCAAGGTGACCGCTATGGTGACAGAAAGCTATCAAAGTACCCTGGCTTTGTTTATTGGGTAGCAAATGCTGTACCAACACACAGGAATTCTGGGTTCTTTGCAGCTGCTTTCTCAGCCAGGATACCTTATGACTTGACCCTGTGTTTCCCTATCTGCCAGGCATATTAAAAATCAACATTATTTCCTCATCTCTTTGTTGTTTGCCACTTAAAAATGGATGATACAATGTGTATTTTTGGTTCTTCAGGAAGCAAAACCGGCAGGTTATTCTGACCTAGAATGTTGGAGAAGGGGGGAAACCACAAGAGGACAAACCTCTCTCTGAGGGGGGAAATCAAGGGGATAAATAATAACTTGCCTCACTCCATCATGGTCAACTAAATTACATTATGGACACTTCATTGCCAACAAAAACAGATCAAAGTTTCAACCATGGTTTTGTGGAGTGAGAGAGGAGAAAGGGTTTGATAAGAGGCTTTCCAAAGGCTCTGTGGGACCCAAATACCTCTCCCACTTTTGCTGTGGGTGACCAGAGGTGACAGTAGAGGGTGTGTGTGTGGCAGGGTGGCCTGGGAAGTGCCTCAGAAAGGCAGCAGTGCCACCTGCTTGGTGTTCATCACTCACCAGACAAAGCATCCTCACCACACTGAGGTGTGAGAGCACACTTGGCACTCGCAGCCTCTGCTCTAGGAGGAAAATCTGGAGAGCTGCCTTTGGGATGTGAACACTTCCACAAACACAAGTTGGCTGGAAACAGCAGCACAGCTGCCTGAAGGAAAACTGCATTTATTGCCCTTCTCTTGCTGTGGGGAAACTGGGGTTGCAAGGGTCAGGTTGGCCTGTGGCAAAGCAGCTCTGCCTTGGGATCGTTTTGGCAGAACAGCCTGACCTTCAAGAAGTCATGACTAAGAATGGTCCTTTATCTTCTTGTCTCCTGTCTGTGCCCAAGTCTGTAATGGGCTGCTAAAATGAAGTCTAGAGATTGCTCACATATCAAAACAATACCCAGCACTTCTGAAATCTCCAAGTGAACTTGCTCAAAGGAGGTGTTCATGTCAGCAGAGGTGTGGAGTGACTTAAAAAATGATTCTCTGGTAAAAGTATGTCTGGGGCTGAGGTTAGGATTGAACACAGCTCATGGAACTGACAGAAATCCAGGGTCAAGGAGTGAAAAACTCATTCCCTCCCAGCCAGGAATCCATGGAGAACTGCAGGCAGTGAAAAGGGGGAGCCAAAGATACGGTGATTTTTCCAGTGAAACTTGTGGAGTTGGCATAAGGCACATGGGCTGAGAGCACCAACTAGAGGGAAAGGGGCAGAGAGGAGGAGAATTGTGTTATCTCCAATCAGAGGGTGATAAGGGTTTGGAGAAGCTCATGTTGTTCATGGGCAGCCAACTGTGATTTTAGCCAAGCAATGCTTGCTGAAATCCAATTAAACCAAACGTCTGCAAGAGAGAGTTTGATCCTTAAGACTGAAGGTATCTTAGTGGCAGTTAGTGACCTTGTGATTGTATGTTCATCCCAATGTGGCATTTGTTTCAAAGGTTCTTCCATAAAGTCAGAAGAAACAGAATGGTTTTGTTGTAGCGTGTTTGATTCCTAAATTGACTTTCTTTTCAAGGTGGCTGTGTGGAAGTAATGACTGTTGTCACCAACATGAAGGAACTGGCCAGAAGACAAATCCTTCAGCTCCCAACTGTGTGAATGGGGAAGGCAGAAGGAGGCCTAGTCCATCAGCAGGGGTGAGTAGAATTGCTACAGTACAGTTCTCAAATCAAACAAACCAGAGGAAAAAAAAATGGCAGAGTTTAACACCCCCCCTCCCCTCAATTCAGAATACAAGAATTTTCTTTATTTTGCTGAAAAACCTTCTAGTCTTCTTTCTGGAAGAAAGACCTGTGCCAGACCACAAACAGAAAGCATCTGGATTCAGGCACTGCAACTTGAGCACAGCTAGACACATCTAATTCTGGAGAACTTCTTGTTTACATCTTAGGTTTGCTTTAATTTGGAATCTCTTTACAGTGTTCCTTCCAGGGAAAAGAAGGTTTAAATGCACACTCAGATATATTTTTTTATTTGTTGAAGTTTCCATTGCTTGCACTACTCTATCTAAAGGCCTAGGACAATGTGAGTTCCTCACATGTAAACATGGAGACACTCAAACTTGAGTTGTTTGAAGTTCCTCTTTCCATCTTCTTGGTTTCCAGATTCTTCCCTGGGAGTCGATTGTTGGATTTTACTTAATATCTGTTGCATGATTTATTGTAGTGCAGAATATTTTCTCTGTATCTGTGCTACAAAATATCATTAGATATTCAGATGCTGGGAAAGCCTTGCAACATGTTAAACATCATTCCAAACTCCTGTTTTACTTCTTAGGTTCCGTTAGAAAAGGCATAACAATTGTGGGGTTTGTGCATCAAACTACTGATATACACAGTTTATTATTGTTATTGCCATAATAATTAATTTGTGCAGTATGTCTTGATGTTGCTTGCAATGCTTGGTGTTCTCTAAAGTGCATTCTAAAATTTTAGAAATATGTGTTTATTTCCTTATAAGAAGAAAAAGAATAATCAGCCTGTCCACATCAGGTAGAACTAAAGAAGAAAACAAACTGGAGGATTGTTGCTTGTTCCTATTTTCTCCCTGTGTACATGAAGTGGGACTTTTTGCCCAGGTTCAGACTTGGCCTTGTGTAAAGTGACAGCACCAACACTTCTCTCCTCAGGGCATTGTGAGTCAGCAGTGTTTGTGAAAACCTTCTCTAGCTGAGAGGCACTTTGGAAGGGCCATAAGTTGGTGTTTTTCTCAGTGACAGTAGATTGAATGGTTTTTGATTAAGAATTCCGCAGTTCCTGAGACACTTGATGAGTTAAAATGACCTCAAGGAAACCATGACCAAGTCATTTGCTTTCCAGTCTCTTGGTTTGTTACATGATAGTCAGGGTTTAGTGGAAGTATTGCAATAGCCAAGGAAAACCATGTGGCGTTTTACAGGTTTATGGGGAGGAAGCCCTTAGAACTATGGGCTTGATGTTGGTTCAAACTGGAAATTTCATGCCTCAAACCCCAGTTTAACCTGTGATCCATGATGTCATCAGCAGTGCCTAACTCTGTACACAGTTCTCTCAGAGCAAATGAAAACAAGGGTCTTTGCTTTGTTATTTTCAGCAAAAGAGATTTAAAAGAACACCTCAGACTAGAAAAAATTTAAAAATTCAGCTTGACACTGTAGTACCTAATCTGTAGCAACTCATTAAATCCTGGTGTCACAGCTGTGCTGCAGAGCCTTAAAAATATATCTTCTTCACAGCCAAGTCAAGCTTTCATTCAGATATTCCTTAAAAATCACTTTGCATCATAGCATTGTGCTTTCAGCCAAGCCAGGCTGCCAAGAGCACCACCTTCAATCCCACCTGTCTGTTTTGCCACGAAGAGTTGCCCAAACCAGCTGAGAGACAGATGCAGATCTATAGGATCTTTCTCAGGATAAGAAATAACAGAGCAGCTGAAAGCACCATGGGATGTATCTCTGAGGCACAAGCAGCACCCCCGAGGACACAGAACTCAAGAGAAGCTTTGCAGTGTGGTCTCTCATGCACAAACAAATCCACGTGCTGATTGCCTTATGGAGTACAGATAGTTTTGTATATATTTTTATAGACATGACTTAACAATTTTCCCAGATGCTGGATGCATTTGTACTGCTGCAACAGTGAGGGACATTATGTGGTTATAAAATCTTTTGACTCCCTGTGGCCCTGCGTTCATATAGAAACAATCATCATGTTTGTGTAGTCTTAACTTGTCAGTCCTGAAACCACAGGAAGTTGTGAGAGACACCAGAAACTGGTGACTCAGAAGCACAAAAGGGTTATATAAGTGTAGTTTCTTTGTGGAAAACTGGAGTAGGTAAAATCAAATGACTGAATGCAGACTATATGGATAGTCTTACTCCAAAGTAGAATGTCCTTTGCCTGGCTTAACCTGTTTCACTTTCAAAGTTATAGAAGCTAAACAAGAAAAAAATAACCTCAACAAAACAAAACAAACACAAACCTACCAAAAAAAAAAGCCCAAACAAAAGACCAACCAACTTTTATTTTGAATGTAATATATAAAGAGCCATTTAAATCCCTGTGACCACAGAAAAAATAACTCTACTAGTAAATTTTCCCATACAGACCACCTTAATAAACACCTTCCCAAATTATCCTGTAGGTAACATGTCCCCTCGTGTACATTAATTATAGAGGGATATCTGTGAGTATGCACTGAGCTCAGATAACTTAGTAATGACTTCCTGAGTGATTTTATGTGGTTCTTGAATTGAGTTTTTCACAGCATTTAATGTAGGGAAAATCTGATTGCAGTAATCAAGAGGGTTTACCCTTGAAGCTAATTGACCAAAGAATGGCTTTTTTTTCTAGATGGAAAATGGACCTTTTCCATGCCAAATAGTTATTGAGAAAGCTTAAAATATTTGAAAAGTGAAATTTGATTATGTGATGGAGCCAGAGCAGAAGTGTAGCTTTCCAGCCCAGTGCAAGTGGGGAAAAGAAAGCAGGGCAGAGAGGACAAGGCTGGCTGCCTTCCAGATTGTTCTGTGGGGTGGCAGAAGGGGCTGCAGGAGTCAGGACCGAAGGAGATGCTGCCTGACCTGGCCATTTCTCCCCTGTGGTGGTCCCCACATCCCTTTCTCATGAGGAATACTGGCACACTGAATGGTAAATAAACATTCAAAATGCAGATTTCAAATCAGCACAGCCCTGTGGTTGTTGATAAACCTTCCTTTTGCCTTTCAGTTTGGTTCTGCTGCAGTAGCTACTGTGATGTTCCAAGGTATTTTTTTTAGGCAGTAAAATAGAAGCAGTCCAAACAAGCTCTGTGCAGGCACACAGTCAATTGTCAGAATCCTAGTGCAGAATTCATGTTGATATCCTCCTCCCTGCATTCCAGGTCACCTGGAAGAGCTCAGGAACAAGTGCCACACCAGATTACTGTTTGGGGGAAGATGGAACAGGCAGTCTCTCCTGGTAGCGTTTGGTTTTCTCATTTCCCTGCCCTGCTCTCCCAGCACCTTTGCGGTGCTGAGGCTGAAGGGCTCCAGCAGTGGGGATGGTAATGAGAGGGATTTCATTCCCAAGGCTCCCTCAGCTGCCTGTCAGCAGAGTGCATTGTCATGTCCCAGTTGCTGTCACAAGCAGATTGCAACTGTGTGGGGTTTGTTTTTAGGTCTCAGTTTACTCTGTAGTAGAGAAGCCACTGCTTTATGTGCTGCTGGCAGCTATCCTGATAGCAAAGGCAGAGGCTGCACAGGCATAGATAGAAAAGCAGCAAACCTGTGGGGCAGTTCTAAGACAAAATAGATGGGTAGCACAAAAACACTGTTTGTACTGCTTACCCTTTGTTGTGGATTTATGAAGTTTAGTCTCCAAGGGGAGCAGTATTGCTTATTCTGCAAGCTAATGCAGTGTCAAGCACCCCAAAATAAACCCAGGCATGTCTAAAGGTCTGTGAGGACAGGATTGGAGTAACATAATCCCATTCAGTTCTTCACACCCACCTGAGGCAGTGTGGGATAAAACAGAATACCTCAAAACAAAGAAATTTAATCTGCACTTTATCTCAGATCCCTGTATTCCCTACAGTATACAGTTGTCATGATGTGGAAACCCTCTATCCAGGCTTATCCCATTTGAGTGATGATGGGCAAGGCCACTCCATATTCTCTTTTATGCTTTAATCATGGAATCACAGAATGATCTGGGTTGAAATTCTGATAGAAATTCTTGATGATTGTTTTGAGATGGTAATATCATGATGGTTCATGTAGGGTCTTCATTCTGGGGACCATATGGTTCAGTTATGGAATCAGAGAATGGTTTGGGTTGGAAGGAATCATAAAGATCATCCAGTTCCACCCCCTGCCATGGGCAGGGACACCTTCCACCAGCCCAGGCTGCTCAGAGCCCCAATCCAGCCTGGCCTTGGACACTTCCAGGGATGGGGCAGCCACAGCTTCTCTGGACAACCTGTGCCAGGGCCTGCCCACCCTCACAGATAAGAAGTTCCTTCTAATATCCCATCTAACCCTGCCCTCTGTCAGTGGGAAGCCATTCATCCTTGCCCTGGCATAAGAGGAGGTGATTCTCCTACTCAGGAAAAGAGTAGGTAGTTCTTCAGCAGTTCTCTCTACATGTGGATTTATGAATTTTAGATTGAAATGCAAGTAAACACTACCTTGGAATGAAAAGTCTAGTATGGACATCTCATGAAAAACAAGGAGCTTGTCCTATGGGATTTTTAAACTCAACTTTATCTGCAATTTTGTCTTCAAATCTGCAAGCTCATGGGTTACGAAATATCAGGATCATAAAATGCCTGCAGGCTTTCAAGCTTCAACATGTGCTTTTGGAAAGCATGTGATTTCTGTTTATTCTCACATCACTTTTTGTGAAAGTTAATTGGACCATCCCGTTTCCAGAGGCTTTGGGAAAAGCATTGTGCCTAAGAGTTGGTGTTTCCTATCATATGAGACATGGGAGCTAGAGAAGCAATGGAACTTCAGAGCTGAGAGCCATGCTACAAATCCCATCTCCAACTGGATTTTGCCTGGAGTTACTCTCCCTTCCCCAATTGAATGCAGGCTCCAGCCACTGGAGAAGTTGGAATCAGGAATACAGACAGATTATGCAATAGAGCTATTACGTTTCTATTCATTCTGTATAAATTTATCCCTCTTTAGTTAAACAGATTCCCTTCTCCTTATCTCCCTCATCATCTTTGTAGTTAGTCATGGTATTTTAGCCATGATAGTCTAGGGTTTAAGTGAAGTTATGGCTTTTAGTGGAAGAGAGTTTATCTTTATTGGATTACTCTAAAAGAACTGATAGGCGTCCAGGCATGCAATTCTGAGTGTTTGGAAAGGAACTGCTTACTTGAAAGCTTGGCCTTTCTCTCCAGCACTTCCAGTTTGTCTCATAAAAGTATTTTTCCTTGCAAAACTTGCCATGACTACTCCTGAAATGCTACACTGAAGTCAGGGAACAACAGTTTGGATTCCCAGTCAGGAGAGGCTCAGAGGCATTTTTGGAAGAGCTGGAATACCAGCCACAAACATGAGTTATATGTAGGTCTCATGGGCTCAGATAGGAGCAGGTCTGGGTTTTTTTTTTTTTTGCTGCAGACACTCCAGGCCGTTCCTTGGCAGTGTTTCAGGAGCAATATTTATACAAGGATGAAGCACAACTTTGTCAAGGCATTTGCACAAATTAAAAACTTTGTTTTTCCTTGCTATTATTTATAATAGCAGAGTGAAAAAAAATAAAACAAACCAACCCAAAGTTGGTTTCCCTGTGAAGGAATTTTAATTGGTTTTCATGGCAGGATTGAGTGACACTGTGGGTCCTTTCTCATCAACATAGGTCCTGGGTTTCTTCCTCAGGGATGATGAAAGCAGCTTAGTATAAGTTTCATTAGAGCAAAAGCAACACAGGAGAGTGGTCAGTCTTCAAACCTGGCATATTTTAGTGTCCTGCTCTAACTGGTTACTCAGTGTCCTTGTCATCTTCATGTCAGGGCAGCCACTCAGACCCATGACTACCCCATATATGATGTACAATAAACTTGATATATAATAAACTGCTTAGTATCACTCACCTCAGTGGATACATCAGCTTCCTGAGGGTCTTCCTCAAATATCTGATGGACTTGGAGATGACTGTGAATTTGCCTCAATATCCCAGTATAATTACGTGGACTGGTTCCAGTCCAGCCCTTTTCACCACTACAGGAGCCTGGTTCAGTATCTCTCCACATTTTAAATATTGTGCTCTATATTGAGTGACCTGTGAGGATGAGAAGGAAAAGAAAAATATTTTTTCCTTCTCGTTGGGAGTTCTGTATTGATAACAAGGAGCAGGGGCTTTAACATGAGGGATTTGTGCTGAGGGATCTGTCTTTGCCGAGCTTGAGATCAAGCCATTTTTTCACCCACAATACCAAGCCAAATTTATTTTGGCTTCAGGATGCTCTCTGAATAAATGACAATGTAAATAAAGATTACTTGTATTTAACTCCAGCTTTTTTTTAAAAAAGGGAATTGTCTGCGTTTAAAATCTGTGGTCACATATGGACTTTGGTAGTGTCTGTTAATATTGAATACTTTGCTGACAGCTGCTCAATACACAGGAGACACACTCTGTGACCAAAGAACAGAAAAATAACAATGAACTACTAAGTGAACTGCTGATTGCTCTAGAAATGAACACAAGAGGCATTACACAGTTTTCTGAAATGAATGATCACATAGACTTCTGGTTCTGAGAAATAAATTTGTATACCTGCATGGGCTCATCATGGATGAAAATAGCACATTGTTCTTGGTAGCTGATTAGAGCTATTTAGAAAATTGCAGTTTCATTTTGTAGGTAAATGATGGAATTTCTTAATTTCTTCTCATTCCAAACTGAAATAAAATGTCAACATTTGCTGATGCAATAATCAGCAAGTAACAGTATTGCAGAGCTATAGCTAAAAAAAAACCAAAAAAGACCCCAAAGAAAAAGTGAAGATAACATCTTACTGAAATGAAACATTGACAGCTTCATTAGAAAACTAGAAAATGTAGCCAAAATTGATATGTCACCTCAAACTCTGCTGCTGCAAAACTGGCTGGTCCAAGTGATGCTCCATGTCTGTCTTAGCAAGGATTGTTGGATACCAGGGGCAGATGTTTGCTGTTTCTGCCCCAGAGGGTCTGATACATGGTAAGCTTCATCCTGACATATTCTAGGGGTGAAAAGCCATAATTTTAGCAATCTGTGATGTCTATCTTTCTACTCCCAGCCCCAATCCCTTTGTTCCAAAAGCAACGTGGTCCAAATTTCATCTCAGCACTTAAATTCTACCTTGCAATGAAGAAGTGGTGGACATAGTGGGAAATATTGTGACATAAAGTCTGGTTGACAGAACAGGTGAAGCTGGTCCCAGAAAGTCCATTTCATTGCAGAAGTCTTTAAAGCTAAAAGCTTCAAGCATTTATTCTTGCTGACAGAGTTAGAAATGAATGAGGCTGTCAAAAACAAACTCAGATGCAGTGTTGTGTCTGTCACTGTGCTGGTGGAGTTTAGATAGGACTGAGAAAAAGAATTTGTTTCCTCGGCAGCAGAAAATTGCTTATTTTACGACGTGCCATGGAGAGTGTTATCTACTTGGGATTTATAGGGTAGAGGCTTTAATAATGCATTTCAGCAGGAAAGGAGTGTTTGTTTTATGACATCCTTCCCAGGGTGGTGGTTGGGTTTAAGATGCACTGTGGCTTGAAAATTAACAATGCACCTATCAGAGAGCTGTGATACCACTTAACCCAAAGGCAAGGCTGGATTTGCAGAGGAGTGGGAGCTCAAAGTGTTCCCCAGAGCTGGGGCAGCCTGGCTGTAGAGGGACCCCAGCTGGCAGGGGGGGACAGTGTCAGGAGCAGAACATTGAGGCACCAAATGTAGCTCATTGTTTTGGACAGTACCTCTTTGAGTGCAAATACCATGAGCACCAGCAGTGGTGTTGAAGCCAGAAGAAGTTGTTGCTGTAGAACAGCACTGGCACCTGCTCTGTGAAATCCTGCTGGCTGACATCTGATAAGAGCGGTGAGATAGCGCGAGCCTCCGAATCAAACGGAGGATAAAAATGATGCTGTTGCCTTTATATTGAAGTCAGAGGATCAGAAAGCAGACTATAATGTGCAGTTATTTGGCAAGCAGCAGCTCTGTCAGCTGAGTGGAACCGACACAGCAGGCTGAGCGGGGAGGGAGGCACGTTGTGTGACAAACAGCTAACAGGAGGGTAATATCAAGTAGGTGCAGAGAGTTATTTGTTGCTTAATGAAGAGCCTCTCGAGGTTGAAAATTTACAGTGCTTTCACAGTTCAATTTTGTTGGAGTAGGGAATAAAAATAACCATTGAGTGGAGTGCAGTGACGTCGTGATGCACAGAGGAAGCAGCACAGACCTTGCAGACCCACGACCCCAAATTATATTGACAAGGGAAGGCAGACTGAGAACACGAGCCGGCAAAGGTCAGCTAGGGCATAGTATGGCGGTGGTAATTAGGCCACTAATTAGATTCTTTAGGGCAGGCTGGGAAAGGAAGAATGCTTTAGAGTAGAAAAAGGAAGAAAAAATTCCCAGCACACTGTCAGACAGGCATTGCCGTTCCCTTCAGACCGATCTGCCTCATGATTGCTGTGACGAGCCAAGTCCTTGCTGGAATGAGAAGCAGTCTGAGCAGCTGGGGGTGGGATACAAGAACTTTATGCCAGGAGTAGGGAGGTTTTGTTCAGCACAGAATACTGAAGTTCAGAGGAGAACCTGCTGCGAGACCTCCACCCTCCCTGGAGGAAAGCCCTTGGTCAAACAAGTGGGATCAAAGCTGGGTTTTGGTGAAGGAGAGGCAGGAGCAGAGGTGTTCAAGACAGGAATCATCCCTTGCAAGCCAGAGTGCACTGCCATCTCTCTGCAATGTGTGGGTAACAGGAGTAAGGTCAATTAAAAAGGCTGAAAATATTCTCTGGAGAAAACCAGGTTCCCAGTGAGTTTAAGAAGCTGAATTCATGTCATAGAAAGACGGCAAAGTGATTTTCTGAGGTGGTTGGAGTCCCTGCAGAATCACACTCCCCACTGGCTTGTGCTTGGCTTCAAACTGATCCCCTCCTTCTGGTCAAATTTAAAAATCACACACATTCCATCTTATTTTTCATTTTCTGAGCTGTGAAATCAATTGTCTACTCACATATAAATATAATCCAAATCTTCCTTTCATACTGTTTTAGTTGTTATCACAGAAAGGGCTCAGACTGAAAAGAATCTTTTACAAAAGATTGTTGATTCTGTCGGGATGGATCAAAGTTAAATCTGTAACGCTGAAGGAAGAGAAAATTCAAATAGGAAGGAAAAAGTGAAGGCATCTGGGACATTAAAAATGTGTCATTTTAGCTGTGGTTTCTCACCTCTATGTTTTACTGTGTTTTTGTTCTTATTATTTGAAGCAATACTTCCACTGTAAATTAAGCAACATATCTGAAACAAACAAACAAACAAAAATAGCTGCTTATAAATACAGAAAATATTTAGTGCAGCAATGTTTCCAAGGTACAGAGGAGAATGGTTCTGACAGCAGTGCTGTAACTGATGGAAGTGAGGATTTAAAAGGGCAGAGCGAGCACAGACATTCCATTTCTCTGCAAGCACAGGGCAGAACCAGGCAGGGGGAGACAAGGGCATGGAGTGAGAGAGGGCAGGGGTAGGTTGGATATTACGAAGGAATTCCTGCCTATAAGGGTGGGCAGGCCCTGGCACAGGTTGGGCAGAGAAGCTGTGTCTGCCCCATCCTTGGAAGTGTCCAAGGCCAGGTTGGATGGGGCTTGGAGCAACCTGGGCTGGTGGAAGGTGCCCCTGCCCATGGCAGGGGCTTGCAAATAGTTGCACACTGGTCCAATCTATCCACAAATAAAATCAGTGAACTGTGCTGGGCCTACCAGACAGGAGGAAAACTGAACCTAGTTAACATTACACTCTACTATAATGGTGTTTCTCATCCCCGTACACCTTGACAGTAAAGTTTGGAGTCCAGCTTCATACTATCTTGAATGTATAATGGAAAATTCTATTCCACAGTCAATTATCTTCAGCATTAAAAACTGATGGGGAACAATTTTTTTTTGTGGATGGTCATCAGAAAGAACACAGTACCCTCAGCTCCAATGAAAAGAATTCCCTAAAGAAAAATGACACCCCAAATGTGGTGGTGGAACTTCTCTGGTTGTATCTTCCTGAGAATCCAGTTACTTTCATCAGAATTGCATCCAGTTCAATTAAGACCATGTATGTCACAGTCACCCTCACACTTTTTAGGGCTTACATAGGGATGGAAAAAGGGAGACTTCAAATAAGGGAGAGGACTTTTGGAGCAGCTAATAACCAAGCTGTGGTCCTCAGCTACAGTAAGTAGAAGAGGTTTCTGGCCCAGAAAGTTTATCAGAGGTCACCTTTTCAGCTCTCCAGCACCAGAAAGCACCAGGAGCCTTTGCTCAGCTGCTGACCAGTGGAAAAGAAAAAAATAGATGGTCATTTTTTCCCGCAGCAACACTTGCCAGATTCAGCTGCAGCTCCGCAGTGAGACTTCTTGTTGCCTGAGGAAGTCTCCAGCAGAGCTGTAGGGAACACAGAGTACAGGGAAAGGATGGCTCTTTGTTTTCCTGAGCTTTGGGATCGCTCTACCTTCACGGAGATGTCGGCCCCACAGCCTGGGTCAATAGCTCAGCATAAAGCCAAACAATTTTGCTCTTGAAAAATAAGGGAAAAGGAGCAGGGATAAAACTTGATTGTGAAAATGGAAATAGAGGGATGTGCCAGGAGGGAAAGGAAGAGGAGTGCCCAGTTTGACAAGAGGAGAGTGAGTCAGGGCAGTGGAACAGGCAGCCCCCCGGGAGGAAACTCTCACCAGGACAACAGGAAAGGCTCAGCCAACATGAAGAGTTTGGGACTAAAGCAAATGCTTCAATTTGGGATGGAAGCACTGATGCCTCAATCAATGGGGCCACAACCATTATGGGTTACTTTTATTTCCTTGAAGGAAGAGGGAAATGGACAGAAATGTGGAATTTTATCACCTCCCACCTTCAATAGATGTGCAGGGATCGCAGAGGGAGCTCACAAGCCCCCGGTGACTGCCAGTGCCTCCCCAAGTCCACTGGGCAATACTTTGATATTATTTGCATTCAGTAATTGACAGCAGCAGTTTAATTAAACAAAACCAGCAAGACAGTTTCTTGCTGAAAGGGCAGACAATAATAATTTGCTAGAAATGGATCCCCCCAGCTCTCACTGAGGATAAACACTTGGAGCACTTGCGAATTCTGGTAAGAAACTTCAAGCCTGCCTTGTTATCTAGTTTTTTTTTATACTGTGAAGTTGTTGGGAGGAATAAAAAGAGCCAGAAATCCTTATTATTCTTCCTAAGGGATTCATTGCATTCTACTTTGCATTGCTTCATCTTATTACCAATTTTCACTGTACATGCTTTTAATAAACACTTATTTCTGTAAAGATAATAACACTCATCACATTAATGGCTTTGCAGTAGTGTAAATGAAAATGAATATTAATAATGTGAACAGTAACCTTGATATAGTAGAACGCTGGTAACTGGGAAATTTTTGAAGTGTTTTACAGTACAAGAAACCTTTATTTTCTGTTTTTTCTCTGCCAGCGCTGGAAGGGAAAGTAGGAGAGGCAGAAGTTTAGATATTTGTGGAAAAGGCTCAATGATTATTTCCTATTATAGATCACTGCAGTCTGGTTTATTAAAAATATCTTCTCATCCCCAATTCTTCCCTGAGGTATTTCTGCTGCCTACCAGCACTGCAATGAATGAATGAAGACACCATATGGCCTCTTGTCTTCCAGAGTGTGTGTAGGCCTTTTGGGGTTCTGCACAGACTCCACCATATGGGTCAGACTGACATTTCTTTTTTGAACCAGAAGGAAAAAAAGGCAATGGTGCTCCAGCAGCCTTTCTAGGCAGTTCTACATCTTCTCACCCAAAAAGCTTTCCTTTTACAGCATTTTCCCCTGTGAAAATCGTACACCAGCTGAGCTTAGAGCAGCCTCAGCTGCAGCCAGGACATGCCAGACCAGCTTCACTGCTGGTTCTATGACAGAGGTGACTGTGCTAGCTCATGAGTTTATTCCTGCATGGCAAAATAAAGCCAAGCCAGAGGTCATAGCCCAGGGCTGCCCCATGTCCAAGGAGCTGGGAGCTTCCAGGAAGGCACAGATGTCCTGTCCCCACATCTCCAGTCCATCTGTGCAAGGCGACAGCAGTTGGCCTGGCATGGCCCAGGAGTGCTGGGCTGGCTGTGAACCACCTCTGTTTGCTCTCCATTACTGTGGGAAACACAACATACATTTCCAGCAGTTTCCCTGCTTGGTATGAGCCACTGGAAATCACAGAATCACAGACTGGTTTGGCTTGGAAGGGAAATTAAATATCATCCTTCCATGGGCAGGAACAGCTTCCACTAGACCAGGTTGCTCTAAGCCCCATCCAACCTGGCCTTGAAATCCTGGGCAAGTGCACAAAATCCTGAAATTGCAGCCCACCAGAGAAGAAAAGTTTGTGGAGGTTTGTAGAACTCATTTAATAAACAAGTCAACCACTCAGGAGTTTGCACCCTTACATCACATCACATCACATCAGTTTGCATAAGGAAAAACTCACCTGCAAGTAAATAATTAAATATGGTTTCTTTTGCATCCCTGTGTATTTCTCAAACATTTGTCTTTGCTCATATGTAGGCTGAATATGAGACTGGGAGCACATGGAACTGAGCACCAAAGCTTTTGGCATGATTTTTGGTAGCTGTGTTGGCCTAAAACCTCCTACAGGAGCCATTGGCACCAGCAGTTGTATGCTCTGAAACAGAGAATGATCTATTCTGAACAAAGGGCTCTCAAACATGGGTACTGTGTTAATCTAACATGAGAGGTAATTCCAGAGTTCTGAAAGTGCAATCAGAGGGAATAAGTATTGCAAGATTTCCAGTAAGAAGCAGAGATTTTAGAATTAAAACTCATGGGTCCATGTAAGATTTTTAAGGTTTTTGAGCCTGAAAAATCTGATAATGGCAAAGTTATTGTCTTTACTGCACTGAACCCTGCCACATTACTCATTTCCTTCAGAGTTTATGGACTTTTTTGCACACTAAGGCATAAATTGAACAGAATAAACAATAATGCAAAATACTAGAGATGGTAACTTCAGAGCAGCCAAGCATTGCTTCCAATGGTGAATCTAACTTTAGGGTTCCCTGGTTTAGAAGGTGACAGGTCTCAAGCCTGGCATTGCATTGATGAAACTTTTTTGAGTGCAAACTTTTGGTGGGGATCAAATTCATGGGGAATTTGCTTTAGCTTTGTGGGGAATGGTGCTACATAACCTCAAACACAATATATATGTGTGGATATGTAGCTCATCTCAGGTATTTGGGTTTGGCTTTTCAGTTTGGGGATGGCAGCTGGATTTTACAATGGGATGGAGAGTACCAGCAAACAGCTGATGACAGAAGTTACAAGGCATTTGAAGGGAAGAAAAAATTCTTGCATATGATCACCCAGATAAACATATTGCTCTGTTTCTACCTGGGAGAAGCAAAAAGAGTAGTAGATGCAAATTAGAAAATGTGACTGAATTACTGTAGGAACCGTCACTAACTCCATCAATGACTCCTGCAGAGCTTGAGGAGCTGTGCAAGAGCTTGACCTCGCTGTCAACACATCCTTTTTTCCCACAACATTATAAGAGTGTTCCTAAAATTGGGTATAAATGAAATGTAGATGCATTTTACAGGAATATGTAGATCCCAGCACTCACACTCACCTCTCTCTCTTTGGCAATGTTAATCTGGCTCTCTCCGTCGCTCTGATTTACAGCAGTCCTTAAAATGCACACTAAGGCCTCTCAGTAGTGTTTATATCACTGTCACTTTTTCATTTTGTCTTGCTCTTACGCTTCCAAACAGGCAGGAACTGGCAGCCACTGTCTTAAGCATAAAAGTGAGTTGAAGAAATTAGTAATAGCCAAAGGGTATTGTGGAAACCAGAGGTGTGAGGGGAGGTGTCCAGGATTCCACACAGTGTGATTAAATATGGCGAGACAGCCTTGGTGAGTTAATACAACACTGACTGCCCACAACTAACACCACAATTTTACCATCCAGAACTATTCCAGGGAAATAGACATTTCTCATCATTGCCAGGAAAGCTGAATCGTTAATGAACGGAATGATGATGAAGTGCAGAAAGTCTTGGTTCTTGAGCAAAAGCACATTAATTTCTGGGCCATGAGGCTCATTTGTAATAGGGATTGAATTCATATAATCAATAAAAAGGCTAAACACTGAAGAGAAGATTTTCTGAAATAAAGACTGATTTCTGTGCCAGACTTTCTATGCAAAACACACTCCCAAACTGCATTTTTGTGCCCAGGAGCGGGTGTTGGGATGCCTAAATATCCATTTGTGCATACCAGTGGGCAGTTTGCCTGTGCAACCAGAAGAAAAGCAATAGAGGGATGGGGTTTCCAAATCTGAACTCCCTGGTGGTGCTTCTTGGCTCTCACTTTGAGGAGAACTGGCTCGGTGTGCTTCTCTGTCCTCAGTGTTTCTGGGAAGAATCCATGAGCCATTGAAGTGCTCCGTGGCACCACTCCGAGCTCTTTGAATAGGGATGAGACTCTCCCTCTGTGCCCTCTGCTGTATGGCAGTGCTTGATATTAATATTTCACTTTTCAACAGAAGTTCTCAAAACTCTTTTCAAGCCTTATTGATGTTCACATCACACTTAAGGATGATGCAGATGTCCAAATGACAGGGAAAATGAGGACAAGAGGAGCTCAATATCACACAGTTGCAACCCTGAGACTGAAACATGAGATTTGAGTCTTGGTCGTTTGCTCTAATCACTAATGAATAATAATGACTGGCCATATTGATAATTAATAGAGCTTTTATTGAGCTTAATACACATAAAGTGCTGTTGAAAATCTCATTTGTTCACCCTTGCTGATCACTGGGGCTATGCAGGGTGTTCATTCTGCAACCCTCTCCACTCTGCAGATGTGGAGAACCACTGAGTTGATCAGACATTGTTCCACAGTGGGAAGCTGAGCATTGAAATGGTTTCAGGATGAAGCATGAAAAAGGATGCTCAGAGTGTCTGGCTTTTGGCATGTCACTGCAGTGCCTGATGTAGGGGTGCTTGAGGACTTGGTATCCCTTACTGCCATAAGAGAAGCAAGCTCCATTAGAAGCCCATTCAAAGCATGTGAATTAGAAGCTATTTCCCTCTGCTGAGCCTCTGGAGAGATGAACATTAGAGATCTCAAGCCAGACATGTGAATATTCTCCCTTAAGTGCTTATTATTATTCCCATTTTGCAGGTGGGTGAACTGGAAAGGACAGGACTGCGCTAAATTAAGCGAGCTGCCTGCACTGGTTAGGCTCCCTCTTTGCACCCCCATAAAACTCCTGGAAATGTGTATGAGAAAAAAAAAAAAAGCTGAATAAATCTCCAGGGAATATGTTTAGGTTGTAAAAATACAGAGACAGTATCGAAATATCTCAAAGTGCTCTCAGAATATATGGTGAGTCATGAGCACTGTATATTAAATGGTCAACGCTTCTTCAACAGAAGTAATTTCTCATGCGAGACCACAGGAGTCACAGGAATTGGCTTTGCACCAAACTGACTGATTCAGCAAGATATTAGCAGTGTGCAGAAGCTCTGCTCTTATGTTTCAGCTTTTAGGCACTGGGAGAGGACAAAGGGAATTAGGAGATTCCTTACGGATTCAAATATCACAGTGTTTTAACTGTATGAGTAGAAACTTGTCAGAAAAAAAAATGCATGAAGAATAAATAATCATAGAAGCACAGAATGGTTTGGGTTGGAAGGGACCTTAAAGACCATCTTCTTCCAACCCCCTGCCATGGGCAGGGACACGTTCCACTAGACCAGGTTGTTTAACATAATACATGCATGAAATTCATCCCTCCCCTGCTATTCCTTCTGTTTGTATGATGGAGCCTGAGTTTTATCTCTCTGTTTTCTGCCATCTATGGTAATTTTTCCTAACATCAAAATTAGGTTGAAAATGTGATAGTCATTAAAAAATATGTTATAAGAGAGTGTTTATCAGTTCTATCATTGCAGGTGCACTGGAAGAGTAATTGCAAATTAAAATGGCTTTGTAACAAGGCCTGAGTTAGCAAAAAAAAAAGAAAAAAGAAGCGGAAGAAAGGCATATTAATTTTTCTGAAATTAGAAGATACAATAACACTCAGAGAAAACATTTATCATTGTGTCAGCAAGGAGGTATGTGATTGATCTTTGTAATAATGGGTTTCATAACTTTGAAGGTGAAGACAGTTGATCTATCTGGGTATTTTTCATATAACATCTAGCAAGTTAAATGACTTTATTTGTGCATCTGAAATGAAGGCTAATACCTCAAAGGCAGGCTTGGAAATTCCTCTTGTTGTAGTTGTACAGGGTCAAGGCCCATCCTCTGCTCCTGAAGGAAAGCAGAATGGCCCAGGTCATCGCCACACCAGCAAACCCTCTTTGAAAAGGTTGACCTCATGCAGTGACCTCACTGATGATGTCATACCTACAGGAACAGTGACTGACCACATCGTTCCTGGAACAGGTACCCTTTGGGCTAAAATGCAGCTTGGAAAAGTACAGAATCATAGAATCACAGCATATCCTGAGCTGGAAGGGACCCACAAAGATTATTGAGTCCAACTCCTGGCACAGGATCTCCCTCAAAATCACACCATGGCAGAGAGGGACATCACAGCTGGGCTCCAGATTCTGGCTCTCCCTCCTTTGATCTGGCCAGGGGGCAACTACTCCTCAGGTGTGAGGAATACCCAGAGTCCCCCTTGGATCCCTTTTCACACAATTTCAGGGTTTGCTCTTCATACAAGAGCTTCTACTGCAAGCAAGAACAATTTCATACAGTGAGTGCTCATCCCACAAAATCAGCAGTAACAAATCAGCCTTGGTATGTGAAATATTTATACATTGTGGCTAAAAGAAATAGTCTTTTATATATATATGAGATGTTTCTCCAAAATGTAAATAATTTTTAAGGAACCATTCATATGTGCATGGACATATCTTGTATGTCTATGTCCTTCATACCACAAGCTGGTTTTTTCATCTCTGGAGCTGCTGCTGAAGGCTGAGGTTTGCAAGGAACTTCAGATTTAGGCATGAATGAAGAGCAACAGATGGGAAAGAGGAAACACTAGAGTATGCAGGGAAAAGAACTTATAAAATGCAATCAATCTGATTTTTCTTGAGGTAGATAGAATGGTAAAAATCACTTAAGGAAAAAGGCACATGCATGATCCAACACTTATCAGAACACAACCCTGATCAAATTTTAAATGCTTCTTTTTGAGTCCAGGAGCTGGAGGAGGAGTAATAAATGACATGAAAGTGAAAACTCAGGGCATTGGAGTGTAAATGAAAGGGCCCAGTGACCTACAAATTCCCTCCCAGTGGCTCAGGGACCAAATGTAGTGACATACAAAATAGATCCGGAGAGCAACAGTGTATAAATGTGACACAGAAGGGAAAATGCTCTGTAACAGAAACCAAACGCCTCCAGGAGTAACACCCTTCCCTCCTCATTCACAAAAGCAGTATGAAACCACGAGGCTGTTCACGTGGGAAAGGAGGAACCTAGAGCAGAACTCCTGTTGACTTCACTGGCAGTGATATGCAGCTTAAATCAGGAACCACATGTGATAGGGATAGAGAAGCCACCTCACCATTTCAGCAGGGATCTGAGAGGTCTTAGAGCATTTTTTCCCCATTTACTCTATGCTTAACTATCTGAGCCCTTCATTAATCAAAGCTCATGATGCATTATAGATTTCTAAAGTCTTTTTAAATGTTTTTTATCAAGGCAGACAACTTAAATAGAGCTTGAGCCAATGTAATGTCAGGCTCTTGGCTGCTGCCTCACCCAATTTTACCATTGCTGTGGGGAGCCCTTGGGTGCTGGCACATAAAAGTTTTGGGAGAACCCTCAGGCCATCAGCACACGTGAGTTATTTCTGGTCCCAGTGTGAACCTGCCTCCAGTTGCCTTCTAAACCATAACTCCTCATTCATATTCCTTTAGAGGCTCACAGAGCTGTGCATGCAGCAGGTTTAAAAGCTCCTCCTGCCCTAGAAGTCACACACATGTATTTCCAAAAGCAGCAGGTTTCCATCGGCTTCAAGCCTTCTCATGCAGTGCCACGGAAGCATTATGGTAATTCTGAGCACTGAACCATTTAAAATCCATTTTAATTGATTCCCGGCTACTTCGCAATTCCAGCATATTGTTAAATCAGGGGTAGACAAAAGTAGCAGGAGGTAACATCTTTTGTGTTGCTGCAGGGAGATCACATCTAAAATAAGGCAGTAAATTCTGGGCACCTCATTGCCAGGGAGATGCAGACAAATTGGAAGGAATTCATACGAAGAGCAATAAAAATGATTAAAGGTCTGAAGAGACTGAATTATGAGTGAAGATTAAAGGAACTTAATATGCATCACTTGGCTTAATGAGGACTAAGAGGGGAATGATACCCTTCAACAAGTACATGGAGGGCATAAAGATCACAAATGAAAAGGGACTCTTTAAGGTGCTGAAGGACACACAGCTCAGGATAAAAGGAAACTGGCTCTCGACTTTCATCATTAAAGTCTAACAGACCATTTGTGGAAAAACATATTCTGACACATTTATCTAATCAAGTTTCAGTATTAATTTTTGCCAGTTCCAGAGACAAAGGCATTGCCTGCAATAAAGACTGAGCTTGAAATCCCAGGTGCACTCCAGGGATGTTCCTGCCAAGAGGAGTAATTCCCAATCCAAGTTAGGAAAAGAGCAAAAAAGCAATCCGAGTACTTGAAGGTTGATATACCCTTTACTGAGAGCTGAAGGATGTACAAGATATGAAATTAGTGATCTGTATTTTAGGAATGTGTCTGTTGCCAGGATACCGGGGGCAAAATGAAAGTAATAATACATTTCTTTAAAATATACACATCCCATTAATTCCAGTGAGAATTATACCAATATTTTAATGGGAGAACAGACAGCTAAGAATAGCAAACCCTCCTGCAATTTTCTCAAGGCATCGACTCACAGCTCAGAGCAGAGTCTCAGAGCTGGAAGAAGAGCTGCAATAGTCTCTGTGGATGCCGGGGGGCCGTGGTTGCACATCCTAAGCCCAGCCTAAGGCAGCAGGTGGGCGATGGAAGCCCCGGCTGGGACTGGGCTGTGCTGTGGCTCTGCTCAGCACAGCGGCTCGGTGGCACAGCGCTGCAAGTCCTAACGCTGCTAAGTACAACATATATATCACCTTGTGGTTTTCCAGGCTCACTGCACGGAAACTTCCCCAGACAGATTTAGAGGTCCCCACCCAGGAAATTATCTGCTTCCAGCTCCAGCTACCGCTTTGCTTTGCTGGGTAAAGGGGGAATCCTCCAAGTGCTCTCTCAGGCTGCTCTCTTGGGGAACTTGGCACTTCCCTTTGCTCCTCATAGTTTAGGGCAGAAGGGGGATAGAGGCGTTTTGGGGAAGTTTTTGTTTTTTCCTCTCCCAACCCACATCCGTTTCTGGTGGAATTACATTTGACATAAGGATATTAGTTTACGCTGGTACCCAGCAGCAACATCCCTTGAGAAAAGCTTTGGAAAGCACTGCCTGGTGATGGGAGGTCATGGGAAAAGGGCTCCCCAAAAGCAGCCAGAGTGGGAAGAAAAGTCTCCCGAGTGCTAGTGGGGAATGAACTTCTTCCTCTGGCTTTTGAGTTTGGGAGAGAGGAAACACAAAGCAGAACCATCTGCATTTCTAACCCCTCTCTGTGAGAATAACCTAGAGATGCTGATGTTACAGGAGGAACGGGGAGGAAAAGCAGCCCGTTTCCCAGGATTAGCATCCCATTACAGTGGTGCTCTGAGGACACAATCTGATTTATTTATCCCAGGGTTAAATCTGGCTATAAATGCACAGTTCTGCTGCTGTCAAAACCAGCCACTGGACGTCTCCACCAGGCTTCTGCCCCACACCACAGTCAGCAGCAATGAGGGGGACTCCCCAGCTTAAAAATCACCTTTTAAATTCACACACTTGCACTACTAGTTGTAGTTGCCTGATTTTCAACAATACTAAAGGGATTTCTTTCACCAGATAAGCCTGCTCAGAGCTAAGAAATACATACAAACTTGTTTGAGAAGTGAGATGAATCTTAATATGTTGCAGAGTGAGAATGGCAACTAGTAGAAATTGTATTTACAGAGGTGGAGGTCAGGAGCTTTCTTTTCATGAAAACCAATCCTGTCAGACATAGTTCTACTATAATGTCTATATTGAAACCTCTTAATTTCCTCCTTCTTCGAACTTCTTGAATCATGGAAATTGAAGTTCAGTCTTAGGTTTTAGATTTTTAAGCTGTTTATTCTGATTTTTCTTCCTCTGGCTATCATTACAAGAGCACATAGTGACAGTACGAAGGGGAATGGCTTCACAATGACAGAGGGCAGGGTTAGACTGGATATAGGAAAAAAATGATTTATTGTAGGGGTGTTGAGGCCCTGGCACAGGTTGCCCAGAGAAGCTGTGGCTGCCCCATCCCTGGAAGTGTCCAAGGCCAGATTGGATGGGGCTTGGAGCAACCTGGGATAGTGGAGGGTGTCCCTGCCCATGGCAAGGGGATAAAACTGGATGGGCTTTAAGGTCCCTTCCAACCCAAACCTTTCTATCATTCTGTGGTTGCTCACGGTAACACAGTTAATTTTATGCCATAAAAGTTTGTATTTTCCTCCCCTTCTCACAAGGTAACATTGAAGATTGTCAGTGTCTGTGGGAATGGTAGACACAACCTTCATGGAGTGTGGAAGTTGAGCTACCATGTGTGTACACCACCATCAAGATATCTACTCCAGCTGCTGGTGGTGAGAAATAGTGTAAACAGAGACTTCCCCAGGGAATGAAGATCTTGTTTTCATGACAGCTTCTCTGATTTTCTGTATTTAAAAATACAGAAAAAGGAAGGGAGTATAATTACACAGAAATCTGGCTAAGGATAATTGCTATTCAGAGTATCCCAGGAGGCTGAAAAAGGCCTTGGAGGGCAGCATATTTAACCCAGAGCAGAAACACTGAATATATGTGAGTATTTTATAAATCACAGGTTTCACTTACTCAGAGGCTTTATTCTGTGTAGGTTTTTTACCTAAAAACTAGGTGACAATCAGATGTGACCTGAGCAGATACATTCACTGTGCTGTAGGAAATGTGTGCATATGTGACTTTTAAAGTCTGTCTTTTTTTTTAATATATGTCTTACAGGTGTACAATTACTCCCTTGAAATCTTTAATCTGTTTGGCTCCCAGTCATAGCTGTGCAATTTGTAAGCTTCTGCTTTGTGTTTTACTATTAAGTTACATGTGGTTTCACTTCAAAACAGATTCCCACAAATCTGTGTAAGTTTTAGATGCTTCTGCAAGTTAAAACCAAAGATGGCCTTGATCATGAAAGGAAGTACTAAATTAGGAAATTCACTGTTCTTTCATGTTTAGCTCATGCTTCATCACCTTCAACTTAGAAATAATATTGCTGAGTATTAAACACATGAATTTAAGCCTAATGCTTAGTGTTAGGATGGAAATGCGAAGTTTTCCTCCTCTGATACCATTGGCTTTGTGCAATGGTTTCACGTTCATGTGAAACGGTGTGTGCTCCATCACAGAAGGGATATGCACATATCACATGGATGACTTCATAACTATACATTTAAATATACATTTATGATCATAGGATCGTAGAAGAGTTTGGCCTGGAAGGGCCCTTAAAGATCTTCTAGTTCCAGCTCCCCACCATGCATAGAGACACCATCCACTATCCCAGGTTACTCAAACCCCCATTCAACCTGGTCTTGGACACTTCCAAGGATGGGGCAGCCTCAGCTTCTCTGGGCAACCTGTGCCAGGGCCTCCCCACCCTCACAGCCAGGAATTCTTTCCTAAGATTTGATCTAAACCTGTCAGTTTAACAGTTTATATATATATTTACATATTTGTAGTGGAATCCTCTTGTTTGAGAACAAACCTCACGTTTACTGAGTAGAAGGTTTTGGCTTCTTAGCCCATGTCTGTGCCGTTGCCGTTTGAAGCCTGGCCCAGGGCAGTGGATGCTGCCGTGCTCTGCAAGGTGTGCGGCAGGAAGGTCTGACTCGCTCCAGCCGCGGAGTCTTGGCAGCATCTGAGCCGCGAGTCTCCTCGGGCTGACCTCTGCCTGCACACCCGGGTTTGGGATGCCGGTGCCACCTACATGCCGTTCGCTCGGGACAGCCCGAATTCCTTACGGCTGGATCAGGGGAGGTCCATCTCCTTCCCAAAGCTCTCGAGACATCCCACCCGGTGCCGCTGCTGGCGGTGCTGGGGGACAGGGATCCCGCGGGGGAGATGCCAGGGACAACCCCGCATCCCCCCCGGCTCGGACCGGGGGCCTCCGCGCCGCTTCCCCACCAGCGCGACTGTTCTGTCCGTGTCCCCCGCTCCCTCCATACCCGGGGGCACCCCCGGGGACCCCCCGCTCCACGGAGGAGCCGCAGGGCAGAGCCGAGCGGCAACACCCCGCCTCCCGGGCTGCGCAGCGCGGCCGGGGAGCGGCGGGGCTGCTCACTCCCTCCCCCTTCCTCCTCCTCCCTCCTCCTCCTCCTCCTCCTCGTCCTCCGCCCCCCTCCCGCAGGGCAGAGCCGGCGGAGGCGGCGGGCGCGGGGCAGAGCAGAGCCGAGCCGAGCCGGCGGAGGTGGGTGCGCCGGGCGGGCGCCGCGGGGATGGGCGCTGCGGGAAGGGAAGAGAAGGGAAGGGAAGGCAAAGGGGGCTCCCCAGGCCGCGGCTCCCCAAGTTTGGAGGCAGAGGGACTTTGCGGGAAGTTGGGCATCCAGCCCCGGCGGCAGCGCCGGGCGCGGGGCGCGGAGAGCGGAGCCCCGGGGGCGCGGGGGTCCCGCAGCTGCATCCGGCTCCGGGGGCGCGGAGATGCCGCCGGGGGCAAGCCTGGCGGGGGCAGGGGTGTCCCCGGTTAGCAGCGGGCAGGGGCACCTCGAGGCTCTCCCCGGGAGCAGCATCCCCCGGTGCTGCGGGAGCGGGGCACGGCCGTGGGAACGCTCTCCGGAGCAGCGTCGTGCTCCGGGGGGACGGAGCGGTGACAAAGGTGCCGCAGATGGTGTCACCTCGCCGGGCTGCCCGCGCTGGGCAGGTCCCTGCGGCCGCTGATGAAGCGGGGTTTGGGGGGGGTTGGAAGAGAAGACACTTGCAAAGAGGCTTTTCTGAAAGAACCATTCAATTCCGGCAGCGCATCCTACCTAGAGTGGAGCCGTGGATGGATGTTGCCATTCACTGGTACATGTTTTTAGGTGAAGAGGGATATTTCTCAAATGCAAGCTGTTGGCTGTTAAAAATAGCTTCATAGCTGCTGAGAATGCAGGCAAGGTTCAGTGACGGGTTATTATGGTCAGAGTCTGTTAAGCAACAATTCACCAGCTGAACTTTGGTGGTGCCATATACAATCTTCTTTTTTCTTTTTTCTTTTTTCTTTTTAATCTCTCTGTGCTGCTTCACTGTATTACTACAGCTGTACTCTGCAGTCATTTGGCTTTCTTAGGCACAGCCACATTTGTTGGTAAATAGGATGGATGGTGCCTCTGAACACCTACCAAACTTTCAGATATGAAAATTTATTTTTTTAAATTTTATTTATTCTGTCATTCTATGGCCTAAAGTTCCCATCACGTTGACTTCCTTGCGTATGACATCAGAATGGTTTCACTTCTTGAATTGTCAGGCAGACCAAAACCCCATCATCATCATCAACTCCTGTAGAACAAACACGTGCCTTTTGTATTTTGTGACTAAAAAATCGCAGAGTAGCCCGCTGAGCACATCACAGATTAAATCTCAAAGTTTGTTGGAACTGTTCATGAAGAGTAAATATTTTTAAGGTTTAACTGAAAATCTTATGCACTCATTTGGATAAACAAACACCTGATTGAACAGCACTGCACTTGGTACTAACTGGGCACTACTTGATCTCTGGCAAAAAGGGAAATTTCCGTCAATAAAAAGTCCCAATATTTATACTAACTATATATATATTTATATCTGTGCTGTTTATATACCTTGATATACATGTTTTATATACAGATACACACACATATATATACACTTATAAATAGTAAATATCACTTATAGACAGTAAAAGCAATAGTTGTCTTGTAGCCTTTTTTTGTCAGTGATTAAAATGTTGTCACATGGCTCTTGCCCTGAGAGCTTCTCTGCTGCTGCTGGTGCCATTTCACTCTTGGGCATTCAGTCAAGGGATTCATCTGGCTCTTCACATGCCAAAAGAAAGGAAATCAATTTGAATGCAGAAAAGAGGAAACTACTTGTATGAAGATTTAGTAGTGAAACTACCTTCTTTGTTTCCTTTTTTTTTTTTTTAATAGCACTTAGATCCTGTGTCTGAGTGCAATCACCATGAAGTTCTGAAATCAATAGCAAAATAGTTTTATGGTTCAGATTTTGTAATAGGAGGACTAATCTCAACTTCAGAGTGTTTTATTTGGTGGTTTGTAACAGGAATATTATGATACAGTGGAGATTTACATGGCAAAACACTTAATTCCACTAATGCAATGGAAGACAGTAATGGATTTTGTCTTTGTTGCTAAACTAAAAGTAGGTACCTGGAAATCATATAAATGGGAAGGTTGAAACAGACCCTCATATTTGAATTAATACATGTGGTTGAAGTGGAAGGATGAAGGTATATAATCCTCTAGCAGAATTAGCAAGGATAGGATTATGTAGGCATAATCATAGAGATGCAAATAAGATACTGCTTATATTATATTTTAACATTATTTTAAGCACCCTGTGGCAGGAGCTCTGTGAGAATGGGGAGTTTCAGTGTTGGAAGCCCAGGTGATTTCTGTGTTACTGAAAATGTTTTTAAGGATGGACTGTGGTCTGATACTAAAACATCTCACAAAATATCAGTGTATATTTAAGATCAAGTTGTTTGGTGGACAACAGCAAACTCTGCCAAGGTCATGAGCTATTATTAGGTGTGATACTACAATTCCTTCACTGCTAAGGATTTGTTATCAGTTTCCTCTGCTGACTATGAAAGGAATCTTTCTTATTATTAACTACATTTCTACTCTGAGTGCTTCCACGTATGTTCATGGAGCAAAACCTTAAGGAGCTGTAACTAGGCTTTGTGTTACTATTAGGTGCTGATGTACTTTATCCAGAGATGAGCCAACAGTTGTCTGATCTCACCTAAATAACATATTGCTTGAGGAACTTATAACACCCAGCTGTTCCTCTTTCAGTACAGACACATCACTTAGGTGAAGAAGGCCATGACACCAGCAGGTGCCAATATACTCCCTCTCCCTCCCAGTTACTCTTACTGTATATCCCACAATCAGGAACTCCAAGGAAATGTGCTGTCATAACATTCAGTGCTACTCTGGATACTTGCATGATGTGGAACACTCTGTTCCCAACATCTTAGGGAGTTTGCAGAAGCTGTACCCTGGTTTGAACTGGGCTCCTTAATCCCTGCCTTCAGGTTTCCATTCTTCCCTTAACCCTCCTACTTCTCTCCATACCTCACACAGAGAGAGGTGATTCTAAATTCCTGCTATACTTCTTGGTTGGAGTTATGTTGCTCAGCTGGAAGAATCTGAAGTGCTGTGGAAAAACAAGGTAGATTTCCAATACGAGAGGTTTTTTTTTTTCCCTTCACTGCTTTCCTCCACAAATTAGTATTTCTTTTTTATCTATGTTTTTTACTGAAGTGCCTTGTTTTTCTTACTGACCAAGTGTGGTGCCAGATCTGGAGTCTAAATACAGCTCTTCAGGAGAGGGGAGGGGATCTGTAAGCTTCTGCAAGTCCTTATCTCAAAGAAGCCTGAATGACACCCATCTCTCCACTTACACTGCAATTTCATTCAGATGAACTAATTATCTATAGCTTTATTGACCTATCTCTTACAAACACGTGTAGCTGTCCATGTATCTCACAGAAAACACGTTGTATAGTCCCATGGGCTGTTTGTCTCTATCACCTGTTCCTTTGTGTTTCTGGGGCTCAAAGACATGGGGACAGTTCCATGCTGGTTCCTTGATTTGGGTTTCAAACACGAGGGAGACAGGAAAGCCCCTGTGGAGGTGGAGTGCAGCAGGCACGTTGCAATGGGAGCACTGTAAGCCTTTGATTACACAGCTGTGCCTGGCATGCTGCTGAACAGCACTTGAGGGGCAAGCAGTTAATGTAGCTTTTCCGTGGAATATTTATTAATTTGTGTTACACCTGGTTTCCAGCAGCTGCTGAACGTAGCTTGTAAGCATTAGCTTTAAGGAGCATGGTGTCCTCTGAGAAGAGATAACCAGGTGATGTGCATGGTACCTTGTGAGCAGAAACAAAGGGAAAAATATGGTCCTGCTGGGTACTGGTGGCTGATGGCAATGACAAGGCAGCTGTGGTGGGGAGGAGAGACCTGAGGTGTTGGTGAATGTGAATAGGAGTGAGTGGTCCATGGCATACTCTGTCCCAATGCTCTTCCTCTGTCCCCTGGTGGCAGCACACCAGGGGTCATAAGATAGAATCACAGACTGGTTTGGGTTGGAAGGAACCTTAAGGACCTCATTCCACTCCCCTCCCATGGGCAGGGACACCTTCCACTAGCCCAGGTTGCTCCAAGCCCTGTCCAACCTGGCTTGGACACTTGCAGGGATAAGGCAGCCACAGCTTCTCTGGGCACCCTGTGCCAGGGCTTCACCACCCTCACAGACAAGAAATTCCTCCCAATATCCCATCTAACCCAGCCCTCTGTCAGT
>JAOXXN010000082.1:32552763-32647578 GCA_026770055.1 Myrmophylax atrothorax | reverse complement strand
GGTGATATTCCTGCTCATCCATCTTCGTGCAGCTTTGAAATGTTGACTGATTTCAACATTATAGATGCTCAAAATTGGGAATTTTATAACTAAAAAGTAGATCTTTCTGTACCACCTTTTCTTCAAAATCCCTAAAAAATGAACAATACTTTTCCTTCCTCCCTCCTTATTCAACTTCAGGAAGAGCTGGAACAGATTGCTTCAATCCTAAAGGTTTATTCCCCCCAAAAGTGGGAAGTGGTGGGTTTGAACTCCCCCACCTCTAGACGAGCACTGATTGCAAACACAGTGTCTCCTTATAAAAGAGGTATTCCTTCCCTAGCATAATATTCAGGATATTAGATCCCCCAAAATAACACACACATATTTTGAAAAAATGCCTCTTTTGGTTTATAACCTCAGAGAGGAGATGCTGCTGATCCCTCCTGCCTTTGCATCTTCCAGTGAAAAAGGGAAATAAGCCCAACCAGATCCAGAGCACCATCAGTTAATGGAAGTGCTTGGAAACACAATCCTAAGCCTTTGAGCTGCTCATTTCCATGTACCTGTTGGAGCATGCAAGCAGCTCCTGGGAAGGCAGCAATGACCTGCTTGTTTCTGATGTCAGGAGATGGAATATTTAATTGTGTTAATTTGTTTTGGGAATTTTTTTAAGATGAACCAAACATCTCTACCTGCCGAGGTGAGTGACCAAGCTGCCTCCCACCATCACCCAGTCAGGCACTGGGAGGAACCCCGAACCACCATCCACCTTTTCCCAGTCCTCCCTGCTACATGTAGCAGAAAAGAGTGCTGCAGGGCTTGGATATATCCCATGGAGACAACAGGGAAGGGTTTTCCCGCCATGGCAGTGATGCCAGGCTGTCAGGGCTGTGCCTGTAGCTCGCTCCCCACCAGTATTCCCAGTGCATCCCCCTGCACAAGGTTGCTGGGACAACAGCTGGACTTGATGATCTTATAGGGCTTTTCCAACCCAAATGATTCCGTAATTCTGCGATTCCATTCTATCCCGACTGCTAACCCCAGAGTGCACATTCCCTTTGTATTCCTTGCTAAGCCCCTCTGGAGACTGTTTGGATCACGCACCGAGTGACGGATTAAATCCAATTATTCAATTAAGGCAGCAGTTATAAATTAAACATATCAGCCAGGCTCGGTGGGTCTGAGGATGTGGCGTGTGGCAGGTCTGCTCACCAGCAAACAGCAGCGGCAAGGGCAGAGCAGAGGGATGTAGGGTCCACAAAGTGGCAGGAAAACCAGATGGGAAAAAAATAAATAACAAAAATAGCAAGGAAGTGCTTGAGAGAAAAAGTCCTGTCCCAAAAGTCATCCTTCTGGAAGCAAAATGACAAAAAGATGGCAGAAGGGAAGGGGGAGGAGGGGACAGAGAGTCTCCCGCTACCTTTTGGTCCGATATCCCGAGGCTGCAGGGGTATCAAGCACATTCCCTATAATTCAATAAGAAAAACCTCCATAAAGGCAGGGACGTTAATGCACAGAAACACCACCTGTGTCAGGAACAGGCACTGCCCATTAATCACAGCTCCCCAATTAGCTGGGGCTGCTGCCCCCAGGCACAGTCGCTCTCTGAACACACACAGGGTGGCTGCTGTCTTTGCAGGAGCCCAGGCTCCTTCCCACCTCCTACCCAGCTCCTTCCTGGCTCCCAGCTCACAACGGGCTCCTCTTTGTTAACTAAAGGCAATGGGTTTGTGTTTCTGACAGCACATTCCTTGTGGTTCTGCCCTGGCCTCAACAGCTCTTGTTTCGCTGTCCTGTTTTCAGGCATTAACCAGGATGCACAGACGGGTCAGGAATCACTGACAGGGTCCAGAGGCTTTGGACTGGCAAATCAAACTCGGCCCAGCTTGCTGGAGCCTTGATTTTATGGAATCACAGAATGGTTTGGGTTGGGAGGGAGCTTCGGACTCACACAGTTCCAGCCCCCTGCTATGGGCAGGGACACCTTCCACTAGACCAGATTGCTCCAAGCCCCATCCAACCTGGCCTTGGACACTTCCAGGGATAGGGAAGCCACTGTGAGTCCCCCACAACCTTGGGGACCTGCCCAAAGGCACCCTCAGATCCCGGCTTGAGGGAACAGCTTGTCTTCCTTGTGGAGCTGGTATGGGAGGGCAGAGTAGGTGGCATGTGAAGGGTCCTACCTGCCCCCACCGTGGCTATGGCGCTCTCCTGACCAATGATGTGCTCTTTTAGCCGCTGCTCCAGCGGGAACCTTCGCCGTTCCTCCACCTCCCTCCTGCGCTGCTCCTCCTGGAACTGCGGAGGGAAGCAAACAGGGATCAGAGGCTTCATGGAGCACTGGGTCAGTACACAGTTTCCCCACCCCAGGACGTCAGAGACCTGCAGGGAGACACTTTGTGTCATGGATACAGAGCCAGAGCTGCACTCCCAGCACAGGGAAGCAGCATCCCCAGGGCAGATGCAGCTCAGTCTGGAAGCACCAGCTGCAGCAAGAGGAAATTTCTGGATCTGACGGGAATGGAAGTTGGGGTGTGGGAAGGGGGATCCCACTTTGCAGCTGATGGGAAATCAGACTCTGTGCTGCCTCTGTACCGGTGTCATGGAGGGAACAATGGCAACTGCTCATCAGCTCTTAACCATGAGGAGCTGTGTCTTTTGGGAAATAATGCCATGACTATTCTACTTGGATTCATTTTCCCACCCTCCACACATCTGTTCAAAGACGGCAAACAGATCTTGCAGGGATGGCAGAGTGTCACTGTGCCTTGCAGGGGATGCTGGGGACAGCAGACACTGCTGCTTTACAGACAAACCCACGGCAGTGTGCAGGGCAGCCCTGGAAAAAGCTCCTTCCTCAGGACACTGGATTCTTCCCCATCCTGCTCACAAGGAAGCTGAGTCCTTCAGATCTCTCTTATGGAGAGACATGACTTGCTTCCACCCAGACCATTTTCTGCAGCTGAAGGCTGAGAGTGCACAGAGCAGCTCACAGAGCCACCAGATGTGAGCACATATCGGAGGTGCTGCTCAGGGACAGGATATTGGCAGAATGTTGAAGTGGGAGCAGGTCTTACAAAGCACAGAGCTTACAGAGGCACGAGGACAAACCCAGTCCTGCTGCACCCTCAGCAGTGTGGGCAGCAGGGTGAGGGGGAGGATTCTGCCTCCCTACTCTGGTGAGACCCCACCTGCAGTGCTGCCTCCAGCTCTGCAGAACCCAACATCACAAGGACATGGAACTTCTGGAACAAGTCCAGAGCAGACCATGGAGATGGGACCTGCTGCCCACGCTGCTGGGGATCAGCCCAGGACAGGGGGGAGTCTGGGCTTCCAGCACATGTTGTTTTAAGGAAGAAAAGTTGAGAGTGAAATACTTGAACTCTTTAGGAGCAGGAGGGGGAGAGTTGTCTGCTGGGTCTGTGGAGCCCAGTGCTGGTAAGGAAACCTGCCCTTAACAGTTTGAAACTTGCCTTGTTTTTTATGCTTAACTAATAGTTGGAGGAGAGAAAGGAAATATATCTCTGGAGCAGTTCCCGAGGAAGATGATTGTACTTGTATATAAACCACCAGACAGCCAAGCCAGCCTGTGATGAATATTCAGCTGGGGGGGATCTGGTGCTCCCGGGGCTTCATCCTCCCCAGCAGCCGCATTCCACTGAGAGTCTTTGAGAATTTATTGCTCATTTTAATCACTGCTAGAGAATGAATAGGCAGAACTATTACAGGATGGACACATCCCATAGATTTTATTTACATATCCTTGTGACAGAATAACAAGGAGTTTTCATATGTATTTTTAATTTATTTTGATTTCCTTTATTCTTTAAAAAAACCCCCAGAACTCTGTGTGTGCTTTCTCTGGGCTCAGACCACACTTGCCTGGTGTTGAAGACTCTAGAGCTGGTTCCCAGCTGCTGAACAGTCTGGAGAAATTTAAATAAGCTCTTGTGTATCTGGGGCTAAAAGGGAGAGAGAAGCCCTCTGCCACTGGAGGGGAAGCAGCCCCAGGACGGAGCTCGGTTCTTCCAAGTCTGTCTTTGCCATTCAGGTCCTCTTTACTTCTGTCAGACCCATCTGGTATCTTCCCCTGCCTCCATCAGTGTTTGCTGAAGGATTTTTAAGTAATATTTCAGCCAGAATGAGCACACAGTTGCCCTTTTCTTGGCCCCCTTCTGGAAGCAGCAGTGTGAGACCTCCTGACTTGGAACTGGTGTCCACTTCAGCCCACCAAGTGGACGGACCTTTCCAACAAAACAAGCATCCAGCTGTGGCTCACTTGCTTCTTTTTCTGTCCTGAACATCCTCAGGTTGCTGGTTTAAACATATTTTATGAGAAAAATGTCTCTTCTGGTTGTTTCAAATTGGCTGTTGGTTAATCTGCACACAACCCTCTATGTGGAGTTGGGGGAAGTGAAAACGAATTTTAACCTTTCTTTAAACCCTTAAGTTTGCATTACACTCATGCTCAAGAACACCTGTATCCCAGGCCACAAGTCTAAGGATTTCCAGCCTGGCTGTCTGACCAGGGATTTCAGAAAATACAGTAAAAACAGGCCCTGGATTTTACTGCATTTTGGCCAAGGGGTTACAGAGCAGTGTGTGATTACTGGTCCTGAGCAGGTCACTGCTGAGTGAGAAATGGACACAGCCATGGACACAGCTAAAACACTTCAGAAGTGTTTTTTTCTGTATGCATCATGTGGTTAATTTTTACAGACCTCTTTTGGGAGAGGATGGAGCTGTAGGAGTGCTAAGGTGCTTCTCCAATACTTGCACCATAAAATCATAGAATGATTTGGGTTGGAAAAGACCTTTCAGATCACTGAGTCCAATTGCTCACCCAGCACTGCCAAGGCCACCACTAACCCATGTCCCCAAGTGCTACATCCACATGACTGTTATATACATCTTTAAAACTATTCTAGTAGAGGAAAAGGAAACCCAAACTGGCTGGAATCTCAGGCTCACCTTCGCCTCTGATGCTCTCAGAAGGTTCATGACCTCCCCTTCACGGGCATAATCCAGGGGTGTGTGTCCCATTTCATTCTTCTGCAGGGGGCTGGCACCTGATGGCACAAGAAATGAATAAGATCAGAGGCTCAGAGTTCAGTCTTGGGGCAGAAGGAGCAGGAAGCACATCCTGCCTGTTTCCTCTCCTAACCTTTGCTCTGGAGGGTGTCTGGATCTGAAAGAGACAATGTACAACCAGTGGTTACAAGCGTGGGCGTCCAGGGAGGAAGAAAAGGGATTGTCATTGCTAACAATTGGCTTGTCAGGGGAGACCTGCTGAGGGATGTGAGCACATGGTCACCAGAAGGAAACACAGTCTCACAAAAGCACCCACTCCCAGTCCTGCGAGAGCCACATGGGACATTACAGCTTCAATTGGACATGCTGCCCGTGCAAGCTGGAGCTGAAGCTGGAGCTGTTGCTTGTGGACCAGCTGCCCCACTGAGACTCAGGAGCTCTTCTGGGACAAAATCATGCCCTTTTTTTAGAGTTTCATTTAAAAAAAAAGTCAAAAAACCCCAAAGACTGAGACTGGATGGGCACCCCACAGAAACACACTTGCATGGAGAGAGCTCCCTATCCCAGGTATGCTGGGCTGCAGATGAGCACTCATTGTCAAATTGGTCTCAGTTGCAGTGATGGGAAGTACATGGAGGAAATCTCAGTGAGATCAGGAGAGGGGTACTGTGGAACAGCTAGAGGGGCAAGCAAAGTCTCAGGATTCATCTCTGACTCTCAGCATGTCAGGAGCTTTCTCTAAGGCAGAGACTCAGCACTAACACTGGTGCACTCTGTTACTCCCTGACAGCTCCTAACCCCTACAGTTATGAGAATGAACTTTCCAATCAGCCTCAACCCCCCAAAACCGGTGCTGGAACCAACCAGCCCACCAGTTATCAAGACTTAGGAAACAGCTTGGTGGAGGAAGAGCCCATAACTACACTCAGCAGGTCTGGGATGTCTTCCACCCTAATCCTTCCACTGCAATCCTGTGCAGTGCAGTCCTGCTTGGGCAGGGAGGTCGGCCCTGACGACCCCACTGGTGGTCCCCTCCAACCTGAACTATTCCATGATCCTGCTGGAAACACAGGCACAAGCCGAGTACCTTGGCACAGGCAAACCAAGCTGCTGCTGTGCCACGGGAGAGTGCAGAGCACCAGGAGTGCTCAATATCGGAGAGCAGCAATCAGAATAGATGAATGAAGTGAGGGGAGTCAGTGGGAGCGGGGCCGCAGAGATCAGCCATTCCTAGGCACTGGCATCAGGGATCTATATTTGCTTACAGAATGAAAAATGTGCTCCATAAACATTCGACACGGAGTAATTTCTATGGCAAGCCTTGTCTTCCCAAATAAAGAATATGATTGAGACAGGTAAGATTGTAATAAACCCCACTGCCGGGGCTGGCCACTCAATATCCGTTAAAGAGACAGTGCTCCCATGATCCTGCCCCTCCCCAAAACCCACCCGGGTCTGCACAGTGAGCAGGGGGACACGTTTCTGGCTTCTCCAAATGATGACATCCTTGAGGCTAGGCCTGATCTCATTTCCAGTGGAGGGTTTGTTTGGCTTTCCCCTGGATCTATCAATAATGGCTCTCCAATATTGGCCTAATCCCCCTGTTAATGGCTTTGACGACTTGACTAATTGCTGCAATAATTGATAGAACCTGACTCCTATAACTGGTCGATTCCAACCTCGAGTACCGGCAGCAATAAAATATTATGCTGCCATAAATAACGGTGTCACTTGGCTTGCTAATAGAAGGTAAGAGTGGCCACTGGCCCACTGGCGCCCCAGCTGACCCCTCTCCCCTATCCCCACCTCCTCCCTCGCCCTCTCCCACCCTGTGGTCGGCTGCAGCAGCGACTGAGGGGACACCAACCTTCTGAGACTTAATAGAAGGCAATTTGTCACCTCCCACTCGCTGTCTGTGGCTGGAGATGGACACCTGGGCAGCACCTCGGGCTGTGCGAGCCCGTCGCCTCCTCCTGCCCCTCCCTGCTCATATTAGGAGGCCCTGGCTGATAATATTTGATAAATAGCGTGGGGGTTCCCGCTCCGCACCCGCCCGGCGCTGCAGCGCTGCAGCAGCTGCAGAAGGTCACTCATTGGGGAAATATGTTCCTGTCAGCAGGATCGAAAAAAGTTTAGTGGAGTGACAGGACTCAATTTTTCAAATTTTATTAACTCCATCCTCTTAACAATTTGTCTTGGATTCCTTCAGATTCTGGATAACTGTCAATAGAGCTGGCGATGCAGCGGTGCTGGTACCTGGGGCCCCCACTGCTCCCGTGATGGGGCTGGGGGTGGCAAGAGGAAAAGGAGGATGCCAAAGGCTCACCAAGGACTTGGAGGACTATCCCAGCAATGCTCCCTGTGTCCTCAGCAGCACTGGGACCCTGCTCCCATCTCTCCATTGTCAGGGTAGGAGAGCAGCAGATCAGAGCCTATAGCAGCCAGAACAAGGCTCACACTTCAAACAGGCAGGGTGGGGCACACAGTGGCATCAGTGCCTCATAGGGACAACCAGAGTGACACTGCTCCAAGGAGTGAACAGATCATGGGCTGGGAAGGCCCTGGGCACTGGGACAAGGAAAGGACTCCTGAGAACTTTGTTTCACAGCACAACCACATATTGTGAGAGCTCCTGCTCCTCAGCATGCTAGGATGATATCCATCATCCTTTCTTCATATACCCACACACGTGCAGAGCTCTTATGTTCATGCCAAACATGATGTCACTGTCAAGTCTGTCCCCAGAAACACTTTGAGAGGGATTTATTTACTTCCCTGTCCTAAGGGGAAACTATTCCTAAGCGCTTTGACACAGACAGAAACGTGCTGGCACTTGGACTCTTATTGCTCTCACCACAGTGGGATGCTGGATGCTTCGGTGCTGGGATATGATTGGTTTCTAAATCCCAGTCTCATAGGATTTTAATTACTGGTGTGGTGTGGCGGGGAGTGGAACTGGCTGCGGTTGGACAGAGGGTCGATACACCGGCCCAGAACATATTGAGCCTTGGCACTCGCAGACTCTATTGCACTATTTAATCATCTTTTGCAAAATTTACAGTGCAACAGAAGGAATCAATACAGAATTTATCACATTCCCTTGTAAATATGAGCAGGGAGAGGGAGAGAGAATGTCAGGCATTCTGGCATGACAGCTGGCCTGGGCAGCAAATGTCCAGGACAGACCACCCAATACAGTGCCATGCCTGTGACTCCCCAGAAACACCAGCCCAGCCCGCTGCTGGGACTCAGACTCCCAGGGACGGCTGCATCCACAGTGCCTGCGTTTGTGTGCTACAACCTGCTTCAAAGTTAAGCCTTCTCCTAGCTGCTCTAAAGAAAAAATGGAAGGGAGCCACACAGTTTGTGCAGAGCCTCACTCCGCACCATGTGGTTTGGAGAGCCTGAGTCAGAGGGTCATAGAATAGAATCACAGAATTGTTTGGGTTGGAAAAGCCCTGTCAGACTGTTGAGCCAAATCATTCATTCCCCCAGCACTGCCAGGGCCACCACTGACCCATGTCCACAGGTGCCACATCCACGTGGCTTTTAAGTCCCTCCAGGGATGGGGACTCCCCCATTGCCCTGGGCAGCTGTGCCAGGGCTGGAAAACACTTTTCATTAAGAAATTTTTCCCAATATCCAACCTAAACCTCCTGTGACACAACCTGAGGCCATTTCCTCTTGTCTTACTGTTTGCTATCCGTGAGAAGAAACTGAGCCTCACCTGGCTACACTCTCCCGTCAGGCAGTTGTAAGGAGAGAGGAGCTCAGCCCTGGGCTCTTGCTTAATGCACTGAGTGCAGCAAAAACTTGGTATCACCTTCTCAGGATGTGTTAAAAACAGTAACTGGCTGCTGAGGACCTGGGAGCCCATGGTTCCCTAGGGATATGCTTTGCCCTCCCTCTGGAGGGATGGACCCTTTCTATCTGAGATGCAACCAAAAACACTCCAAGACTTATTATGCTGATCCAAACCCCAACAGACAGCATAAATTAGAAGCTGTTTTTTCAAGAGAATACCATAAGCACTTTCGCTTTCTGATGTCCAAAGCTGCTCCCTTCCAACACTGGCTTTGCAATTTGTTTACCCACCACTCATCCTACCCACAGGATCTGCAATCACATTGGACTGAGGAGAGAAGTGTGCAACATTACCAACAAATGCACGGTGCTAAATTTACCAGCAAATCAAGCTCAGGATTATTATAACCTGGATTGTATTATTATATATTATTATAACCTGGATTATCAGAATCAGGATCATGATATATAAATTATTGTAACTGGGTTATTGCAGCTTCCGCTAATAAGTTTTCACACATATATGTTCTTTCCTTCCCCTCTCTTCTTCCCCTTATTAAAGGTCAGGGGCTCCAAGAGAGCTGAACAGGGACTTTGGACAGGGGCATGGACTTCCTGGACAAGGGGGAATGGCTTCCCACTGACAGAGGGCAGCTTAGACTGAATACTGAGAAGAAATTCTTCCCTGTGAGGGTGGCCAGGGCCTGGCACGGGTTGCCCAGAGAAGCTGTGGCTGCCCCATCCCCGGAAATGTCCAAGGCCAGATTGGATGGAACTTGGAGAGACCTGGGACAGTGGAAGGTGTCCCTGTCCATGGCAGGGGGTTGAAATGGATGAGCTTTAAAGTCCCTTCCAACCCCGTGAATCTGTGACTCCACTGAGGGTGTGTTGCAGGAGGCATTTCCCACGCAGTAACAGCCTGGCCAGCCTGTGTGCTGGCTCTAGGAGGAGCTGGAAGCAAAGGGGATGACCTCTGATGATGGGAAGTAGAAACCAGGGCAGTCAGGGATAAGCAGAGCAGTGAGAGAATGGAACACATATGGAGCCTGCTCAGGTTTGGCAGGAGCAGATGTGTCTGTTTCTGCAGTGGGACAGGGAGAGGGGAGGTCCTGGCAAAAGGCACAGGTCAGTCTCTGAAGGAGGGAACTGTGCTACTTTTAAGCAAGGATGTGAAATGCCACCCCCGCCCACCTACATGCAGCAACAGAGTAATGCACTGCCACACCACGGTGTGGGAACAACACCTCCGCACGTCAGCAGAGGACAGTTCAACTAAGCCCTTGCTGCACGGACACAACACACCAAACACAGCACGGAAAAGCAATCTGAGATCCAAGAAAAATGACAGCTGGACTACTAAGCACCAGGGAAACCTTGCTTCTGCACTTGTTCCCGTGCCCAGTTTCTCAGGTGCATACAGGAGGAAGAGCTCACAATATTCTGCTTTTGCATTGCATAAGCTCTAGCCCCAGACAGTTCCTGCAGCATCTTCTTCTATGCTTTGTTTGGTGTAACTTTCATCTACTGAAAGATTACCACAGCTTATCCCAGCACACGCCTGTGAAAAGTGAACAGTGCCCCATGCTGGGAGGAGGGTCATTTACCTGCAGAGTAAATCCCTCAGCAGCAGCACGGCTGTCCCCAGGTCTGAATCACAGAATCATTTGGACTGAAGGGATCTTAAATCCCATCTCATTCCACCTCCCCTGCCATGGACAGGGACACCTTCCCCTACCCCAGGCTGCTCCAAGCCCTGTTCAACCTGGCCTGGGACACTCCCAGGGATGGGGCAGCCACAGCTTCTCTGCCCAACCTGTGCCAGGGCCTCATCACCCTCACAGGGAACAATTCCTTCCCAATATCCCATCTAACTCTGTCCTCTGACAGTTTGAAGCCATCCTCTCTTGTGCTGTCCCTCAATCCCTTTTCCCCAGTCCCTCTCCAGCTCTCCTGGAGCCCCTTTAGGCACTGGAAGGTGCACTCAGCTCTCCCTGGAGCTTTCCCTTCTCCAGATGAACCCCTCCACCTCTCCCAGCCTGGCTCCAGAGCCTCAGACCATCTCCATGGCCTGCTCTGGACCCATGAGTCAGTGCCTGCCTGAGCTCCTCTGGCTCCCTGCATTTCAGCAACAGGTTCTGTAGCAGAACCAGATGCAGGAGGGTGTTTGATGGTGGCTGGGCTCCATGGCAGGATTACCCCATTGCCAGCAGAAAGCTGCACTTTTTAATAGTGCTTATTTCATTTAAATACTGACATAATAAAAGCCCCCTCTAAAATGAGGAGACTCCTGTCAGCAGCGAGCTGGTGACCCTGCCTGCCTTCCTCCAAGCCAAACACAAAGCCCCTGGAATCGATTGTGCCTGCAGTAGCAACTGGTGCACCCCACGGATGCGAGTGGCCACCCAACCCTTCCCCAAACACCGATATTTATGGTGTCACCTCAGGTCAGGGGACTGTGAAATGTCACCAACAACTGCCCGAAAGGACAACAGAGCCGCCACTTCGTCTCGCGGTCTGCTGGGCACACACATGCTGACCACAGGGCAGCAAGGTCCTGGAGGGGTCAAATGAGTCACTGAATGGGCCACAAAAGGCCAGGGACATGGGGTGAGGGGCAAGTGCATGGGGGGCTTCCCTTAAAAAACAACAGGGGGGTGGGGAGTGATTGGAGCAGAGAGGGGCTGGGCAGTTAATGGCTTTGGCCTGAGGGTAGGGCACCAGTGAGGGAAGTGTGAGGGAGAGTAAATGGAGAGTTAGTAAAAGGCAGGTGTAGAGAGGGAGCAAGGGGAGCCTGTTCCATGTCAGCAACCAGGAGCCATCCTGTGCGTAAGTGTCAATGGCAGCACAGGGACATTACCCTCACAAAGGGCTGAGCGGTGTTCGATCTCCACGCCAAACCTCAGCCATGTATTCATCCCAGATTACACTGACAGGGAGGCAGGGATCCCCTGCTTTGTTATCCCATGGAACTGGGAGCAGGGGACCACCCCCAGTCAATGCCATGAAATCCTCGTGTCATGCACCCGTCAGGAAACCCAACTCCAGAATCCAAAACTTTATGAAAGGGCACAGAAGGGTCCACTGACACCCCAGCAGCCCAGAGTCCACCTGACAGAACAGGGAGGTTTTTTACATTTAGCAACTAATCCTCATAAATCCTCATCCTACTCATGGCTGCAAAGGGTAAGTGGGTGTTGCAGATGGTGAACTGGGATTAATCTGAGCAATGCTGTAAACTCAGCCCGGGGATCTGGCCAGGGCTCCAGCGGGATCTTTCACACCATCACTGAATGGAGATTCACACTGGTGGTTTGCTGCCCCCAGGATCTGAGCACTATGCTCATGTCTCTGTAAGATGAGGATTTCCACTTGGAAACAAACTCTTAGTGTAGACTCTTGAACCTGATCCAGAAGGATTTCCGTGGGGCTGGATTAAGAATGGAACAGTGATGAGTGACTGTCACATTTTCTGGCTAAGTTCTGAATTTTCACTATGATTTCATACAATCCCTCCAGCTGTACCCAAACACACACAGTCCCACAGATTGTTAAATGCTTTTTTTTGTGAGATTCAAGTGAGTTCTTTCGAGCTGAGACACTTTGCCACAAACAAAGAGCTCTTTGTGAGCACTGGGCAGAGAAGGGAACATTCACAGGGATGGCAGTGGCTCCAGGACAGACAGAGAGACAGCTCTGGAACAAAATTAACAGTCCTCTCTGTGAAGTGAGGCTTGGATTGCCGTGGTACTCAGGGAGCTGAGCAGGGCACAGCTGGAGAAATTAGCTGGATTTACTCCTTGCATTGATTTATTCAGGATTGAGACATTCTTTAGTGCCACCTTCACTTATTTGCACCCATATTTCACCTGTACTTGGTATCACCAACTTAGTTGGTACTTTCAATGAACTGATAATACACATTGTGCAAAGAGACTTTCCAAGGCAGAAATGAGAAGGAGGTATCTTTGCAGAAAATGTTATTCCAAGTGATTCTGCTCCGCTCCGGAGAGACCCCACCTGCAGCGCTGCCTCCAGCTGTGGGGCCCAACATCACAAAGATGTGGAGCTGCAGGAGTGAGTCCAGAGAGGCCACAGGGATGTTCCAGGGGCTGGAGCACCTCTGCTATGGAGACAGGCTGGGAGAGGTGGGGGTGTTCAGCCCAAAGCATTCTGTGATTCTGTGATTCACAGTGCCACATGGGAGACACCCCCCAGCCTCAAGAACCGCAGACTCTCTGCACAGATCTGTCCCAACACCGCCACTGCTTGTTCCAGCACTTCAAACCCACTGCCACTCCCTGTAACACCCCAGAGCCCCTTGCACTCTGCAGGTCTGTGCATTCACAACCTCTTGCTCAAGCAGGTCAGGCCCACTCCATCCAGTCCACTCCACTCCATCCAGTCCACTCCACTCCTCCCATGGGCATCGCTGCCCATAACTGTGGGATCCCAGAGGTCTTGTTAGAGCAGTTCCTTCTGACTGCCACTGCCCATGGCCAAGCCACAGCTGGACACGTGCCACTGGCCTGTGCCACAGACATGCAGTGAGTCACATGCTCTGGGACCCTGCCAGGTTCCATGCTCATGCAGTGCCTACATGTGCTGGGAACATGGAAAGGGTCTTCCGTGTCAGACAAATGTGCCGGACCCCACAGGGCCAATGCTCTTGTCTGAGGATTTCCCAGCCACCATGCCCACACACTCCCAGAGCTTCCAGAGCAGCTCTCTGCCTTTTCAGCTCCCTCCCCTGCAAGCATCCCTGAGGAACCCTGCCTTTGCAATAGGTTTTCTTTCAGTGGCTTTGGTTTTGGGTTAATTTATGGCCAGGAGCTGGGGTTCTGGTATCTGGCAGGCTCCCAGAGAAAGCCTGACCCAGAGTTCAGTGCTACTGAATCTCAGCCTTTCACTCGTTATTTTTCTATTTGTGAAAGATAACAAGCATATGGTACAGATGAGTATCAAGGTTCAATGTTCCCACAATTGTTTTTTCTCATCCCTTCTGGGGATGTTTAGCCATCACAGATGCTACTTTCCATTACCTTTTTAGTTGCTTTCTTAAGGAATGAGCTCTATGTGAGCATGTCATACCATTATCCACCTGCCTGCTTCCCTAGAATTAACTCCTGGCATGCCCACACCATGAAAATTACACCATTCCTCAAATTTTTGGAAAAATCAACATCTGGCCAGCCAGACCCTACTGAGTCTGCCCCTGGCTGGGCCAGGCTGGGGCCTGTGGCCACTCGATGGCCCCTGGCTCAGGCTGCTGGCAGCAGGCACCTGAGAGCTGACAGCACCACTGTGCTGGGCTCATTCCCAGGTGACCTTGGGGACCTTGCAGGGAGCAGAGAAATCAAAATTAGAGGAGGAGGAATGATGGGGACAAAGGACATCAAGTCTGGAGGAAAGCAGAGCTACAGACCAGCTTGGTGGTCTGAGGGAAAACGTGCTAAGGTAAGAGCACTGTGCAGCTGCAGGTACACACTAAGCAGACACCAGCTCTGGAGAACAGTGTAACACAGTCATAAATGTCATCCTGGGAAGCAGCAGCAGGAGGGTGTATATAAAAACAGTTGTCATGGCAGCACATCTCTATTCTGTTAGCTAAATGCATCTTCTCATTCTACTCCACCAGTGCTGATGAGCTTTTCCCCCATGAAGATGGTCAAGCATCGAACAGGCTGCCCAGGTGAGTACACAAGAGAGGAGAGTGCAGGATCCACGAGGGGAAGGGCTTTGTGATTCAACCATGAGGACCAACAACTGCACAAGGGAATTCCTACCTATTCTCACAAGAGCTGCACTGCCCAGGTGCCAACAGTACTTGAACCTCCACCATTTCATGTGGGTACCAGCACCTATCCTGGGCCTTGTCTACTGGATGATCTTTAAGGTCCTTTTCAACCCAAACCATTCCAGGATTCTGTGATTCTACAGCTGTCCAACTGCAGGAGGAAAGGGAAGACTCAATGACTAAGATGAGAACAGCCACCAAAAGTACATGAGAAAAACCTTTGGAGATGAATGGGAACACAGAACCCAAAAGGTAAAGAGATCAAAACAAACAGTAAATGACACCTAAACCTGACAGTGACAGAGTGGGGCCTGTGACTGAGCCTGACAGTTCTGTGGGATGGGCTGACTCAGAAGTGCTCCTGGCCCAAGAGCTGGGTGGCACCACAAATCTCACCTGCATCCAGCAGCAGTTTGACTGTCAGGTAGTCGTCAGCCAGCACGGCGTAGTGCAGGGCTGTGCAGCCCTTGAAGTTGGCTCGGATGTTCAGGCGGTTGTTGAAGTCGTCCTCCCGGGTGACAAGGACTGCGGGGAACAAAGCTCAGCTCAGCTCACTGAGATAAGGAAAGGACTGCCACAGCACAGACCCCCACAACCAGGCAGCAAGCTTCCTAAGGGCTTAATGGCTTTTTCCAGGACCACGAGGACCCCAGTGAGGGTTTCTGGTGGCCATTGTCCCCATTTCACTGAGTGGCAGCAGAGACAAACTCAGCGTGGTTTCCGTGAATCCCAGTGACTGCCTACAGAGCACGAGAGGAGGAGGTGGATGGGGAACATCTGAAAGAAGAATTCA
The DNA here is from genome assembly GCA_026770055.1 of Myrmophylax atrothorax. NCBI lineage: Eukaryota > Metazoa > Chordata > Aves > Passeriformes > Thamnophilidae > Myrmophylax > Myrmophylax atrothorax. The sequence goes on along the minus strand of JAOXXN010000082.1, from coordinate 32,632,174 downwards.
GCCTCATTCCAAACATTTATTGCAGAATCACTTGGCTTGGAAGGGACCTTAAAAGTTCACCCAGTTTCAACCCCCTGCCATGGGCAGGGACACCTCCCACCAGCCCAGGTTGCTCCAAGCTCTGTCCAACCTGGCCTTGGACACTTCCAGGGATGGGGCAGCCACAGTTTCTGTCCCAGCCACCTGTGCCAGGGCCTTACCACCCTCACAGCAAAGAATTTCTTCCCAGTGTGTAATCTAAATAATGATTTTAGCAAACAGAAGGGAAGCTGTGACAGAAGAGATTGCTGCCCTCCTACGGCTTGACCTTCAAGGAAAATCCTGATCCTGGGAGTCTCCAGCAGCCCATTCATCTGGGCAGGGCATGGCTCTGCTGGAAGGGTCTGCAGCACCCACACTCTCCTGTAGCTAGTCCAAGGGTCAGGCTTTAGAAAACCTGGATTTTAAGTCCTTTGCTCTAGTCACGTGCAAAAAACCAGGGAGAATGACCTTTTACAGGGGCAGACAGCAACAGGACAAGGGGGAATGGCTTCAAACAGCCACGGGGCAGGGTAAGACTGGATACGGGGAAGAGGGTGGTGAGGCACTAGCACACGTTGCCCAGAGGAAGCCTCATAAGTGCCCAGTCCCACCATGGAGCCTGAGTGACAGTGGGGCTGGTGTGTGCTGCCTCCTGTCAAATGAACAGCACTCACCCAGTGGGCCAAATTCTGCTACTGGGAGGGTGTCCAGTGCCCTGGTGAGAGAGTCTGTATCCAAAACTCAGCACACCCAGGTTCAGGGACAAGGAGAACTTGTAAGTGCTCTGAGCACCTTATACTTTGTCACAGCACAGCAAGTGGAGCTGGAAAGTGGGTGGCCCGCAGGGACATCTCCACGGTCCCTCCTAAGAGTCACTGACAGATTTCCAGAAGATTTGAAAAGTTCAGAAGAGAGAAATGCTGTGATGAATACCTGATGCTGTCTGGGCCCAGCACCTCTGCTAATGAACCCCAGTCCCTCCAGGAAGATCAATTAATGCCCTGACTCCTTTCCTTCCCTGGGTCCTTTCTCCAAGCACACAGGGTGAGTATGTATATTTATTTATTTGTCGTCATTTCCTACCCAGGGAGGAGCAGGATAATGAACTGCGTGCGTCAGGGAAGATGAATCTGAGATACTAGGGAGCAGTGCAGTAAAGAGATTAAAGTGTTATTATTGTTGGGTTTTTTCCCCCATGGTCCGCTGTGACAGCTCGGCCGTCATCCGTAAAAAATGTCTCCGAGAGAGATAATCATCGGAAACTCAATAAAGCGTCAGGGGAAGCCTCGTCCACCATCAATCACCGGGTGCCTGGAAATTTTCAGCCCTCTGTCTCCCTTCCTGCCATCCATATAAATGTCTGTAATATATTTTGTGCAGTGGTTGTGGAGCATACCCTCTCGATTTGGATGTTTTTATGAAAAAATATTTATACACGAAATATGTAAATGTCTAAAAAAAGGGAAAAAACAAAGGCAGTTTCTTTCTCTCTCTCTCTTTTTAAAAATGCAACTGAATTTATTCTTTTTAATAAAACATGTCAAGCAAAGAATTAATGCAACTTCTTACGGAGCGGCCTTATCTTTTCTTCACCCCCAAATATATAACATTATAGAGGGATGAATGCAGACAAAAACAATTAACTTTCTTGGTTGATATACTTTGTCTTAAATAAAGTCTATGTACATGCATTATGTATTGGCATTCCACTGCTCATTTTTTAATGTTGTTCCATGCATTTTGCAATCCCTGTTACAGGGATCTGATCTATGTGTGCTCTTCCTCCCATCAAGGAGCAGGTCGGCTGCACGGGTGGGTCACAGTGAGGGATGAGAGCAGGGAGCCTTTAAAAATACAAAATAATGCCCTGTCAGAGCTGTCACCTCACTGATCCATCTTCTTAGCTCAACCTGTGCTTTACAAAAGGTTCAAATATTACACCTTCATTAGGCTTTCATAGAGCTTTCGTCTCTCAGCACTGAGGCAAAAACACAGACAGGCCAGTGGATAATGTCCCCATGTGTTAGTGACACCCTGGGTTGTGTCACCCACAGAGTGGCTGCAGGACAAGGGCAGTAACCGCCTCCCTGTGCTGGGCATGGCTGAGGCCACATCCCACATCCTGGGGTCAGTTTGGGGCCCCTCAGGACCAGAAAGACACTGAGGTCCTGGAGGGTGTCCAAAGAAGGGCAGTAGGGATGGGGAAGGGTCTAGAGCTCCAGTCTGATGAGGAGGGGCTGAGGGATCTGGGGGGGCTCAGCTGGAGCAAAGGAGGCTCAGGGGGGACCTTCTGGTTCTGCAATCCCTGCCAGGAGGGGGAGCTGGGACAGGGGGTCGGGCTGTGCTCCAGGGCACAGGGACAGGAGGAGAGGAAATGGCCTCAAGTTGTGCCATGGGAGGTTTAGGTTGGATATCAGGGAAAATTTCTTCACAGAAAGGGTTGTCCTGGCACTGCTGCCCAGGGTGGGGGGAGTCACCATCCCTGGAGGGGATGTGGCACTTGGGGACACGGGTTAGTGGTGGCCTTTGCAGTGCTGGGGGAATGGTTGGACTTGGTGGTCTGGCAGGGTTTTTCCAACCTAAATAATTCCACAATTCTATTCTGTGGCTCTGTGACTCAGGCTCAGCAAATTACACAGGGCAGAGTGAGGCTCTGCACAATCTGTGTGGCTTCCTCCCACTTCCCCTCAGAGCAGCTGGGACAAGGTTCTAACTTCCAAGCAAGACACGGCACACAAATGCAGCTGTCCCTGGGAATGCGAGTCCTGGTGGCTGCCTGGGCTATGGCAGAGCAATGGGGATGGCTGGGACACATCCCATGGCCTGCCAGCTCAGATGTGAGGGATGGGATGGGGAAAAGGCTTCTGGAATGGGGAAGGAAACAGACTGGGTCATTTTAGGGGGCTAAGTCCTGCCAGCACTCCTGCCAGGCTGGGGAACAGAAGCATTCCTGATCATGCAGCTGGCTGCTGTGAAGCACAGCTGGGCACCACGAATCCAGACAGCCCCCTGAGAATCCACCAATAATCACACCCCCAAGAAAATTTAGCCACCATTTATCATCATTAAAAGTGGAAACGGTTTGGGAAATTTAAATTGGTCTGAATAAACAAAGCTGGTGTCTGAGCAACCTGGTCTAGTGAAAGGTATCCCTGATCATGGCACGGGGTTGGACTGGATGGCCTTTAGAGGCCCCTTCCCACAGAAACCTTTCCATGATCCTGTGATTCTGAGTCTGCATCAACATTCCAGTGATGGGGATAATGAAGGGGTGAGACTGGAACCTGAGACATCTGCCAAGAATAATCATAACGAGATGACATGACTCTGCAGAAAATGTCCTTGTTTCCATGGAAAGGCTCCCAGGGCTGAGAGCTGGCACTGACACCTGTCCAAGTCCAGCAGCAGACACTGCAACCCGTTACATCATTCAGCTTTACTTCAACTGGCCAAGTTTTCTGCATTTTGTATGTCCTAATAAAATCTGGATTAAAGGTGCTGGTGGAATTCACTCCTTGAACCCTTCTCCTTCCCCAGCACGGGGCTGCACGTGGGTCAGTGGGATGATGTTCCTACCTATGCCTTTGTATTATGTTCTGGATATATAAAACCCATTTACCTGTGGGAAGTTGAAAGATTGCTTCTACATAACATCTACATAAGGTTTCTTTCCTCTTTAGACACACACTCACCCACATACCACTTTGCATTTAAATGGCAGCTGAAGCTAGTCCTGGAAAAAACCCACAAGGAAACAAAATTTTGGGACCTGAAAAGCAAATGCTGGTAGCTGCATACAAACCAGCTTACCTTCCAAGGAATGGAGGCCTTTTTCTTTGGCAATCTCATAGACACTGCTGAAATCATCCCCAAGGTTTGGATCTGCATTAGCTGCGAGCAGGGCCTTCACCACACTGTCACAAAACAAGGAAAATAAGGCAGAAGTAGGAGATGAGGAGTTAAAGCCCTTCAGAGACTGGAAGTGCTCAGAAAGCCCTCCTCAAACATTCCTGGGGATGTATGTTAATATGAATATGTCAATAAACCACAACCATAACTGAACATTTCAACAAACAGAGTTCCACCAGCATATTCGAGAAGGGGGGAGGCACTGGAGGAAGGGGTGACCCCACAGGGATGCACAGCCCTCCCAAGGAGCCCTGCACAGAGCACGCTCCGAGCACAGGAAACAGTCCCAGGCGCACATCGGGGCTCCGGGGTCACCCCTGGCCCTGCAAGAAGGAACATTATTGCAACCTGTATCGGTGCCATCCTACCACCACGAGAAGTGCCAACAGAAAGCAGTCCACAGGAGGCCCCCAAGATGATCCAAGGGCTGGAGCACCTCTGCTATGGAGACAGGCTGAGAGCTGGAGGCAGCACTGCAGGTGGGATCTCATCAGAGTGGAGCAGAGGGCAGAACCCTCTCCCTTGCCCTGCTGCCCATGGTGCTGGGGGTCACATGGTTGGATTTGGGGCTGCCAGTGAATGCTGCAATTATGAAGACACTGCAGCAGGTCAGAACCACAGAGAACACACTGCCCAGGCAGTTTTGGTGTGGAAGTCCTCAATCTCTGCCTCTGAACCCAAACAATCATCAGGCCAGAATTAGATTTCTCATCACTTCTGAAAGCAGCTTGAAGCCAGTTAATTCTTAATTTTTTTTTCAGGGTTGAAGCTTCCCATGACAACTAGACAGTAACTCGTTTGTTAGCATTCATCCCCGGTGACACAGCTCCCAGGCTGACAGCGCCGCGCGCCGCAGCCTGACTGACACGGGTCTGCGGGCTGTGGCTTGTCAAGTCACATCTGGAATTTGACTCAAGCTCCTCTCCCATTTACCCCATAAATGCATTAGCAGAATCTAAGGTGGTTATTTCATTCTTTGAGTGTTGGACAATAGAGGTGGCTCCTTACTGGCACCAGTGCACTCCTCACCATCTACAGAGTCACCTTTAGAGAGCACAGCACCAGCACAGCGAGCAGGAGACAGAATCATGGAATTGTTTAGGTTGAAAAATCCCTCTAAGGCCATTCTCCCAGCTCTGTCCAGGTCACCACTAACCCACGTCCCCAAATGCCACATCCACATGGCTCTTAAATCCCTTCAGGGACAGGGACTCCCTGGGAAGCCTATGCCAGGGCTGGACAACGCTTTCAGGGAAGAAATTATGTGCCCCAATGAAGCCTTTGACAATCTTGCCCTAGCAGCTAACTTACTGTGATCCTTGCATGAGGGCATCCAATGTCCCCACCAGGGAGCTGAGCCTCTCTGATCACTCGTGTCCTTGGAAGGACAGGTTCTGGCATGGCCAAGCCACCCCTCTGGGGCCCCATTCTTATGGCTGTCACCACCCTCTACTTCAATTTTAGCTCACAGGCTATGATATATCTTCAGGTCCCTGCATCTTCCTCATTTTAAGGGAAATGATCCTGAGACCCAGTGTAGGACTTGAATCCCCAACCTTATGCCCCATGGGGGAGCTTCATGTACTGAATGAGTCATGTGGTAACACAAGATGACTTGTCATTTTCTCCACCCACCTGTCTTTTCTGCTCTCAGTGACTATATTGAAATGAATGCTCTTCACAGGCACTCCATCAGGTATCACCTCTGTGTGCTGTCAGACACTCAGGAAGCCCTTTCCTCTTCATCCATTGCCTAAACCTTCAGCATCCTTCTCTGGGCAATGACCTGTGAGAAGTCGAGCAGAGGACCACAGCTGCTAGATGTAAGAGTGATGCTGTGGGTGATGATGGCAGAGCTGCTCTGCTTTCTCCGTGAACTACCCTCTGCACCATATTCACCCCACAGTAAGGAACATTTCTGTAGCTCCTATGACAGCTGAGGCTCAAGTTTAACAAGCACAGGTATCACTTCCTGACAAACTCTGCTCGTCCAAAATCCTGGCACTGGTCTAGTAACAACACATCACACAACCAGGCTCGCTCTCCAATCGTCTTTCAATCTCATCTCTTGCTTTTGGGATGTGCCAACCCCTGCAGGCACTTCTCCATCAGCCAGACGTTCCTGGAATCACAACTATTGATTGTACCTATCCAATTTGCAGGTAATGGGACGTTTAAGCAAATTAGCCTGTAGGAAAGGAAACAGTGCCATCAAAATGCAGAGGGACTGCACTCAGTGATGCAAAGCATGTGAATGTCCTGGAACACAGGAGGGACTTACAAAATCAGGTGCTTACACGGACTCCAAGAGAGCAGGAGAGGGACTTTGGCCAAGGGCCTGGAGGGACAGGACAAGGCAGAATGGCTTCCCATGCCAGAGGGCAGGGTTAGATGGGATACTGGGAAGGAATTCTTCCCTGTGAGGGTGGGGAGAAAATGTGGCTGCCCCATCCCTGGAAGTGTCCAAGGCCAAGTTGGACAGGGCTTGGACCAACCTGGGCTTGTGGAAGGGGTCCCTGTTCATGGCAGGGGGGTTGGAATGAGATGAGCATTAAGGCCCCTTCCAAATTCAAATCGTTCTGTGATGAGTTTTAAATGGTGGATTCTCTGGCCAATATTCACCTCCTGTGTTCCTTCTCTTGCTGCCAGGCATTTGGGCAGAACAGCACCCGTGCCAGATCCTAGAAGGAGTGGGTCACCAACAGCTGGCTGGGCTGCTCCAGCCTCCCTCCATAACTCACCTGTGCTCAACAGCCTCAACAAGCTGAGTTTTAATTTGCTGATCAAGTTTTGGTTGGATTAGAGGCAGAGCCTATTTATCAGTGTGCATATAAATCCAAATTGACCCCGGTGATGACTCAGAGGGCAATGCTGAGCTGGAGTTGGCTGGGCAGTCCAATCGATTGAGGAAAGTGCTTTCTGCTTGTAATGGCTGGACCAACATATTGTTCAATAAATAAATACATATATACAATACAGGGGGTGGGGAAATCAATGACGAGATGGCAGGGGGTGACTGGGGCTGCATCAAGAGAGACGCTGTGCCCGGACTGGGGCGCCGGCAGCTGGGGTTGGTGAACCAAGAAGCGCAGTGATCTCTGTGACCGTGAGCCACGAGCACAATGCGATCGATCGCCTGGGTGGGTCTGGACACGCGGCTGCCCCGAGCTCTCGCAGGAGCCACAGGTCCTGCCTGGACACAAAGAGATCCTTGTGTGGCTATATCTTAACTGTGTAAAACTCAGCAGGGCAGGAGGGCTGGGAGGAGCTGCTCCTTGCACTGCAGCCCCTGTCCATTCCATTTTTTCCTTAGAGGAGGCTAAATGTGAGTGTGTCCCTTCCCAGCAACATGTTCACACCCTCCTGTGCCACAGAAAGTCTGGCAGCACAGCAATCCCTCACTCCGTGGTGGTTCATTATTGACCAAGATGAAAATGATCAACTCCTCAAAAAGTGATAAAAAGGATATGAGAACAAAAAACCAAAAAAAGAAAAATTTGAACAGTGGTAATTTTTATATTGTTCAGTTTTCTGTTAAGAGTGTGGCACAGGTGAATCCTGCTTCAGGGGCACGGTGAAGCCACAGAGAGGAGTCAAAGAGCCTTGCTCCCTGCCTGGGAAAACATGCAGAAAGGCCATTGGCATGTCTTGGAAAGGTGCAGGAATCTGCTAAACTGACAATATCTCACTGTCCCTGGCCTACAGGACACTAAATGCTGTTAATCCCTGAAAAGAGGGGTGCTCATGCCCAGAGGTCTGAGATGGGGACACAAGGCAGCGGTGTGGGGAACAGCTGCAGGAACAGCTGAGTAGACACCGCTCATCAAAACCACCCAGAAAGGGAGTGGTTGAAAGCCAATGCCCCAGTCTGTAGGATTCAGCCCTACAAATGTACTGCCATCACAGCTGAAACCCATGTCCAACTCCTCAGCCTTCTGCCAAGCAATGTGCGTGGCCATACCTGCTTCCAAAGGCACCCAGATATTTCTCCAGCTCCACTGCAGACAGTTCTGAATAACTTGCCTGATGTGAAAGGAGTGAAAAACCCCCATGGAACAGATGTATGTACCTAATATAGATAATGAGACTGCGCCAGTTCATCATGTCACTGCTTGTGGACAGGGAACTGCTCTAGATCAGTTACCCTTCACCAGCCTCAGAACCAGAATACCACTGTGCGTGAGGAACTGTTATTGCCAATACAAAACATCCACACAGCACCTTCAGGGCATATGTGGAAGAGGCACAGGACCCAGCAATGTATGCCAAGGCAGGGAGCAAGCTGGTTCCTGACTCCTCTCCCTGAGGAGGGTTGGAGGAGGGCAAGGGACACGGCAAGGCCATGCTGGGCCAAGAACTGCCAGTGCCAGTTCCGTGGGAGAGCCTCTGACCCACAGCTCCTTTGATTTGCACAGAAAGGCAGAGAAGGAAAAGGAGAGCCAAGGCTCTGGGAGGAGTCATTCCCAGCAGGAAGGTGTTGAGAAGCAAAGGTAAGGAAAGGCAAAGACATCCAGACCTGAAGAAGGGGGGATGCAAGAAGCCAAAACCACAAAAAGAAAACAAAGAAGAGAAGATGATGTGGGGAAGAGCCGAGAGGAACCTTGAGACTAAAGTCCCTGGTAAATAAAAGAAGACAAAGTTTGACATGACCTGACAGTGTGCTGGCAGCCCAGAACCCCCTGGGTCATAGGCTGATCCCATGGTGTGGGCAGCAGGAGAGAGGGGGATTCTGGCCCTCTGCTCCACTCTGGTGAGACCTCAACTGCAGAGCTGTCTCCAGCTCTGTGGAATGGGAGCAGAAGCAGATTCCATGGGTTTTAGAACTACTCAAACTCATCCCACTGGCACTCAGGGCTTCCATGCTGCTCTGTGCCTTAGTTTCCCCTTCCAAACAAGCAGTTTTCTACCTCAGAGGGGGCTGAGAGGATGATTCAATACTTTACTGTCATTTTATTTCTGCCGAAACGACGACAACTGAAGTAGCTGGATACAGAAAAAGTCACTATGCTACAAAATACAGACACACAGCAAAGGTCCTACCCACTCTGAGGTTTAATTTATGATAGCTGCATTGCTAACAAATGCACAACCCCCCCAAAGCTCTCAGGATGCATTCAATTAAAGCTTAATTACTATAAATATGCCAAAGCTATGGTAAATTCCCCCACCAATGGAAACTACACCATAAAACCTTTCTCTGCTCCTGTAAACAGTCACAGCTGATAGGTCTTTAGCCCACAACCCAGTTACAACCTGTACCATCATCATGGAGCCAAGGAATTTGGACCTTGACCCCCTCTCACATAAAAAAGGAACCCTAAATGTTGCTCTCCACTAGATGCACCACTGTATCCCTACTCCCAGCTAGGCACTAGTCTCCCCTTGGAGACCCATCTGTGGGAACACAGTGGAACACAATGCCTTGCCACGGTTTGGATACAAGATATTTCCAAGAGGAAGAAAATTATCATTGTTTTGTTGTAAAAAGAAAAGACAGACCCTAAATTTGCCTTCCAGCACACGGGATTTCATCTTGCAGCTGATGGCAACTGACAGAAATCATTAAAGTAGTGCCTCTGGAATTAAATTAAACATATGGACTGGGGCTGTCTAATTGGAAGAGTGAGGGCTGTGAAAACTGGGAAACATGACAAAGCTAAAGGACAGGTCACAGAAATCTCCAGCAGTACAGTGGAGACTGAAAACGTCTTTTTCTGAAAAACATCTCTGGAAAGGCAATAATCTGGGGCTGAAGGCTTCCTTTCTCGTAGCTGAAAACACTCATCTCAGTTCCCAGCAGCCCAGCCCTCCGGAGCTGCGCTGAGGAACTTGTGAAGGGATCAGCAACCTTAAAAGGGGAAGTGTTCAGAGAGCCAGTAACTGGATTGACCCTGGCCCTGTTGCAGGTCCTGCTCAGCCAGCCGCAGCTTGGCCATCTCTGAGCCAGGGACAGCCCCAGGTCACCTCTCCAGAGCCTGCTGGCGTGAGGGGCTAAGGACCAAAAGTCACAACAACCTCAAATCCACAAAGCAGGCAGGTTACACAGGCAGAGAGCAACAGGACAAGGGGGAATCGTGATGGGATTCACACTGACAGAGGTCAGGGTTAGATGGGATACTGGGAAGGAATTCCTGGCTGTGAGGGTGGGCAGGCCCTGGCACAGGGTGGGCAGAGCAGCTGTGGCTGCCCCATCCCTGGGTGTTCCAGGCCAGGTTGGACAGGGCTTGGAGCAACTTGGGACAGTGAGAGGTGTCCCTGCCCATGGCAGGGGGTGGGACTGGACAGGCTTCAAGGTCCCTCCCAACCCAAACCATTCTGTGATTCCATGAGATCAGCTGCTGTGGCTCAAGAAAGCAGATTTAGGGCTTTCCCAAAAGTCCCATTTTGCAGAGGGACCACACTCTAAAAGCAAAACAGTCCTGTATTCTCATGCCTCTGATTGCTCCTCTCCCCAGTCCACCCCAGGCACAGTGTTTGGGTTACAAAGCTCACCCTGTGGACTATGCAGGGAATTTCAAACCCTCTGTGGGTCATGTTCCAGCTCACTGCATTTCCCAGTCCCCACTGCAGACATTACAATGCTAGAAACAGCACCACGGGCCCAAACCTCATCTGGCACGATCCTGGAGCTGTTACACCAGCAGCAGGTCTGGCCTGGATTCGTGTTTGCCTCCATAAAGACAGAACCACAATCACTAAGGCGAGAAAAGACCTCTAAGATCATAAAGTCCAACCATATCTAATTATTATTCTGCTATATGAAGACAAATCCTATTGAGCTTCAGGTACTGAAGGACTTCTTAGTTTTCAATTAAAGTCAGTATTCATCCTAAATGTGGGAAAAATAAACAGCCAAACACAGTCAAAAACTCTCTCTTTTGGACAGGTACACAACTCAGACAGATGTGGTGATGGCTCTGCCCTCTCAGCGGGGACTGGCCTGGGAGCTGTGAGTTTTTACTGCCAAGATGTTTTCATTAGCATTTCCACTTGATTTTAGGCCCAATTTTAGGTAATTATTGTCCCAAGAACGGTCTTTCTCCCTGCCTCCTCTTGGCCTTTGCAGCTCGGGAAGGCCTGTTCTGCTCCACCAGTCACTCGGAATGGTCAACAGTCGTCACACTCCACTGCTGACCATTGTCCACTGGGAAAGGTGGGAGGCTCCCGAGCCCATCCCTTCATGGACAGGCAAACAACGGGGCCCGTTGCTGCTCGGACATCAAAGTTAAACAAACAGCCCGAGCCCCCCCCCCTGGGCCTGTCTTAAGGAGCTCCCCGAGGAGGTCACGACTTTCAGCTTGTCATAGCACACATCAAAGTTTGCACCACACACGAACTCGGCACACGGATTGGAATCGTGTCGCCCGAGAGCGGATATTTAGCCTTTGTGCACTGCTTTAATCCTGTGTTTTCCCAAGTAATTAGGCTTTTTTGCTTATGAACTTGTGACTAAGTAAAGCATCCCTGAGAGGTTGTAACATCAAAGCTCATTCTCCCGTCTGTCCCACGTTTTCCAAAATTGGATTTCTTTTCCCCTTTTTTTCCTTAAATAAAAAACCCTAATTTAATTTAGTTGTAGACTGAATATATTTAGGAGTGTCTTTAAAAGGTTACAAGAAGCCAGAGTGATCATCATGGGAACTGCAGAGGGAGGGCACAGCATTCAGGCTTTCTGCTCCAGAAAGGCCTGGATGGAAGCCCCAGCCATGGCCCCACCGGCGAGGAGGGAGGGACACAACAGCTCTTACAGGAGTGATTTTGGACAGTGGGGTGTCCAGCTACCCACCACAATGACATCCCACAGGCACAGGCTCATCAGAGGCCAAAACCCGAGAGTTATTGAGGAATGGCACCATCAGTCCGGAGTCACACCCCTGAGCTGCCCTGATCGCTCACACCACATAGCAGGCACAGCACGAGTGAGAGGCTTCCCTGGCTTCAGCTCCACAACACTTCCCAAAGTGCATGGGAGCTTGCTCTGGGCTGCAGTGACCCAGGGAAGAAGCGAGATGCACATACCTGGAGCTCCTGCTGATGGCTGCCACCATGAGAGCCGTCCAGCCCAGCCTGTGCCTCGCGTTCACGTCGGCGCCCTCCTGCAACAACCTGCAGGGAGGAGACACACGGTCAGCAGGGAGATGTGACAGCACCCCAAGCATCCTGCACCTAATGAGGGAAAGCCAAATGTTTTACTGTGCAGGCACCTGCTCCAGCACAGTCCAGAAGGTCCGACACAAGATCGGTTCGATCCAGCTTATCACAGCTGACCAAACTATAATGAACATCCAGGTGACAGCAAGCAGAGTCCTCTCAAAGGCTGCAACACCAACAGCTTGTTGTCTTTATTGTTTGTTTCTTTATTTTTTATTTCTTACCACTATTCAGTCTAATTCCCGAAGAACCAACCAGCAGCAAAGCTGATAAATCCCAATTCCAGTGATGTTTGGATCCTTTGGCTGCAGAGCACCCACTAGGCTTCAGAAGCAGTTCCAAAGCCCACCTCACCAGCAGATATTTTGCAGTTTTCTCACACCAGAACAAATAAGACAACTTCAAAAAATATGAGGCAGCAAACTATCTTTGGTGCTTTGTCTCCAAAATATTCTCAGCCTTTACAAGATAATGGCAAGGGAGAGGTTCTTTCAGCAGCTAATTTAGCTCCTCCTAAAACAAGTAGTGAACCCAGACAGCATGAAATTAGAGTTCCCTCTGCAGACCACAAGGAAGGAGGGAAGGTCAGAATTCAGACACAAATTTTACAGTGCTCAAGTTAAATGGGATGATACAAACTCTGAACCTTACATGTTCAAGTTATAGAATCATGGAATGATTCACAGAAGTGTTTGGGTTGAAGGGGACCTTTTAGCTCATCTTGTTCCACTCCCCCTGCCACGGGCAGGGACACCTCCCACCAGCCCAGGGTGCTCCTAGCCTTGTCCAGCCTGGCCTTGGACACTTCCAGGGAGGGGGAAGTCGCAGCTTCTCTGGGAAACCTGTGCCAGTTGAGGTTGGAATGAGATGGTCTTGAAGCTCCCTCCTCCCAACCCAAACCCTTCAATGATATGATACATGATATGGTAATCCTGAAGTTATTTTCAACCAGCCATACCACTGCCTAAGCTTTGGCTCATGTCTTGAAAACAGATGTCCCCCCTGACTGGAAAAAACAGCCAGAAAAACACAATGCAAATAAAAAGCTCGTATGCCTCTCCAGCTGAACTTTTTGCCCTATTTGACTGAGACTGGGGCATGAGAGCCAACTGGCAAATGGCTCCAGCCAAGCTCTACACACAGTGATAGTGAACTATCCGGCAGGGCCTTGCTCCAAAACAGCTTGATGCTTGATATGACATGGCAGTAGAGGAACAAATTTTCATGCATAATCCTTCCCAGACCCAATTTTTATTTATTTTTTCTACACAGGGTAATACTCAAAGATCCTCCCAGTACTTTGAGAGCAAGGATGGTGAGCCAAAAGTCTGATGGGGGTTTTGGATCTACGCAGCCCTGCACATGGCTAATGCCAGGCAAGCTGCAGCTCCTGCATTATCCAGTGGTCCTGTAAACCCAGAGGAGCTGCACAACACCAGCCTTGGCCCCCTGCAAGGTACGGCACAGAGTCATGGAATCATCTGGGTTGGAAAAGAGACTACGGAGACCACCTGTTCCCCCAGCACTGCCAAGCCCACCAATAACCCATGTCCCCAAGTGCCACATCCACACATTTGTTAAATCCCCCCAGGGAGGGGGACTCCACCACTGCCCTGGGCAGCTGTGCCAGGGCTGGATAACCCTTCCCATGAAGAAATTGTGACAGTACTCTTATGCTTTCTCCTGCCAGCACCTCATCCCTGAAAGTGAAGGCTGAGAGCTCTGCTGCCAGAAGAGCACTCCCAGATTGCTGAGAGGAGAAACACCCCTGTGCAGCCACAGAGCTTTCTGTCCTGGTGAGGCCGGATGTGCTGGACACACGGGGGCTGGCAGATTGCTGTCTGCAGAGATCAGCTCCTGTTGCAGCTCTGCTTACAGAGGTGTTTGCTCTCGCCACAGGGATGAGCCAGCCTGACCCACACACACGGCCCCTGCCGGGCTGCAGGGACACTGCCTGCGGGAGAAATCCACACCATGGCTCCATCTGTGCCCCAGGGATGCTGTGCCTCCTGTGCAGCACAGGGGGCTGCTCCCTCAGCCTGACAAGGGCTCCAGAACCGGCTCCCCCAACCCCAAGGAGCCATTCCCACCAGCACCACAGCTGTCTCACCCCTGACACGGCGATGCCCAATCCCCTTCCACTTGTCTCTCAGCATGGCATGGAAGTTACTTCTGAATTTCATTGTATTTACTTGGCCATTTCAAAGTCCTTTAAAGCAGTAGTATTCACATCACCCCCTTCCTACAGTGAGTCAGTGTGACAGCCTAATAGCTACAGAACATCCAGGAAACAAAGTAATCCATGACCACAAGGGAGAGGCAGCCTGACAGAAGAACCCAGGAGGGGCAGGGGAACCCCAATGCTGAACCTCCACAGACAGGTAAGGAGACATCACCTAAGCCAGGATGGAGGCACCCAAACCCCTTTGGGCTGAGAATTTCTGCCTGATAACCAAAACCTTTAAGCCCAAGACCTACCACTCATCATTAACATCTTCAATAAGGTTTAATTAATGTAATTCACAAATTATCAGCCCCATTTGCACTTGGCCATGGCATTACTATAATTTTACATTAAACAGGCAAACAGACCATCCCAGTCACCTTCCCCCAGCCACAGGGTCACTCTGCTGCAAAAGGTTCAGTCTTACTCCATAGTCATTAATTTTAACATTTCACAGAAGGGTTTGGGCCGGGACATTGAAGACCATCCAGTTCCTACCCCTTTGCCATGGGCAGGACTGGGTGATCTTTCAGGTCCCTTCCAACCAAACCCATTCTATCACTCTGTGATTTTATGATTCTACAGGCACTTTGGAGCCACTGAAAACATACCTGCGGACTCACTGGAAGGCTTTTTCCTCTACAGATGCACTGGAGGGACATACTGAACAAGGAATTATCTTCACTCTTTGATAAAAAAATAATGAAGTAAGATCCAAATCCAGCAGTCAAACCTGTTAAACCATCGTGCAAACAACAGGAAGGATGCTGGAGCCTTTGCTGTGGGAGCAGAGGTATTGGAATTAGCCAAGCAGTTTTCCGTTCAGGAACCCAGATCACCATAAGCACCTGGAATGCCACATCACCCAGCCCAGTGCGAGAATTACATCACATCATCTACCATAATGTGCATTGACATTTCATTTAGGAGCTGGATTCTTTTTTTTTTTTGTTAAATCATTGCAAGATGCTCAGCAACTTAACAGATTTTCAGACAACTGAACTTTATGTTCAGGGTCTTCAGGCCCATCATTAATTTTTTCCCTGCCTGATTTAATGATATGGCAATCGATAAAGCCACGACCACTGCTCAGATCCCAGACAGCCAAATGTATTTACCAGCAGGAGTATTTTATTTTAATTAAATAAATCCTCTGATCAATGTTTAGGATGTTTATCCACATTTTAACCAAGTAAGATCCAGGACACTCACTCTTGCTTCCTAAAGAGTATCTCATGTGGATACAGCTCTATTAGCACCATTTTCAGTGTTTCTCAAATGACAAACTGTTCCCTGACAGCAGCAGTGCCACCAAGATGTCCCTGCCCACGGCAGGGCATTGGACTAGATGACCTTTAAAGGTCTCTTCCAACCCAAACCCTTCTGGGATTCTGTGATTCATGACCCAGACAGGAGAAGACTCCTGAGGCAGAGCTGGTGCTGTTTCTGTTTAGAGGTGTGTTTGTATTTTAAGGAGTAACCTTTTTTTTTTCCTTTTTAAGGGTTTTAGGGTAGAAAGCTGACAGAGGGCAGGGTTAGATGGGATACTGGGAGGACATTCTTCCCTGGGAGGGTGGGCAGGCCCTGGCACAGGTTGCCCAGAGAAGCTGTGGCTGCCCCATTCCTGGAAGGGTCCCAGGCCAGGTTGGACAGGGCTTGGAGCAACATCACTGTCTGCTCTGGAATTTGCCAGAGGAGTTTGGGCCAAGCAGCACGCACTGCTTTGTGCATATGGCCTGTTTTACCTCGAGACAGCAGCTCCCAAAGCTCCAGCGCTTTGATCCCCGCAGAAGAGATAAAGAGCCCACGTCAGCAGCCGAGGAGCTTTCTCCCCCCGCTGCCCCCGGACAGATGTGCCTCCTATTCACCCCGCCACTGGGGTTCTGGGTGACTAACTCGGTGACACTGCTGAGCCCAGAGGGCATGTTTGAGTTTGTGCTCAGTGCCGGGAGCATGCCCAGCGCTCCCTCCTGACAGGTGGAGGAACAGGAAGCTGGAAACTTGAACTTTTGCAACAACAATAGCTTCTGTTCCTCTTAGCCTCTTTCCCCTCAGCCCTGTACCAATATGTCACTGTTTAACTGCAGGGTGGGGGGCAGTCTCAGAACAGCCCACCCTCTCAGGAAGGTGGGAAGAAAAACAAACCTAACAGTACCTCAGAACACAAGAGCACAATCCCTGTTAGAGGCCAGGGCAAGGAACTGCCTGGGCAGGAGAACACAGCGAGCTGCTCAAACCCCTTTGACGTGGCTGCTGCATTTCTGGAAAGAGCTCACGGCTGTTTCTCACCCCTCACCATCATTCCAGGGCATGTAACACGCCAAGATCTCTGTGAAAACACACAGCTCTGCATGGTGTGGGGCAGGGTTGATGCACGTGGTTCAAGCAAGACTCGGAAAGGCTTGGGAAGGGAAAGAACACTTCTCCTGGATGCTTTGAACACTTCTCCTGGAAGTGCTCAAAGCCAGGCGGGACAGGGTTTGGAGCAGCCTGGTCTATTGGAAGGTGTCCCTGCCTATGGCAGGGGTGTGGAACTGAGTGAGCTTTGAGGTCCCCTCCAATCCAAACCCTTCTGTGATTCTCCAGGTGGCATCACCACATGTGCAGCCTCACATGGAGGAGCTCCAATTCAGTCAGTCACCCCAATGAAACAGCTGAGCTGTGCACTGGAAAAATTCCCTACTAGCCTGCCAGCCTGGCTCTGCAGTGGCCAGCAGCAGATAGTCAGGAAAAGACTGTGTGCAGAGGGATTTCAGCATAACACACGAACTTCTGACAAAACCCTTCCCCGGAGGTGGCACGAGTTACCTGCGCGGCTCCCTCCGCACAGACCCCAACTCCAGGGTCGGCTCCCGCGCACCCACCGAGACTCAGCTTGTGTGCCGTGTGAGACAGCCCTCAGCATCTGCTTCTAACCTGCTGCCTGACAGCTCCCCAGGGTGCTCCTTGGCTCCTGAGCTGTGAGGGGAGCGAATAATTGCTCCCATGGCCATACAGGCCACACTCCCACTGGTGACTGCCTCTCCTCCAAACGCAGAGCTGCTCCGTGAGGGTACCCTGCACTCGGCTCTGCTGATAAACACCTCCACTAACTGGAACTAACCATGTGATGGTTCCCAGATGTATTCCATACACACAGAAACGCCCACACATCCAGGAGTGTTGGTGTCTGCTTCCAGAGAGAGGCATCTGGGCATAATTAAGGCTTTAAAACTGTTTTGGAAAGAAGTATGAGAGCTCCTGTCTCCTGTGGCCATCTGGGTTCTGACTGCAGAGATAAAAGTCTGCAACTCAGTGTGCAAACCCCAGCAGGCCTGGGAAGCCAAAACACACCAAGAAGCATGAAAAAGGGCAGTTTTCCAGCTATCCACTACAGGAAAACTCAGCACACACAAATCTCCCCCAATACTTCATAGTCAACATGAAGAAATCTGGGCTGTTGTATCTTCTCCGGGTTCCTGGGGCCACCGGCCAAACTAAACTCAATAACCAGTCACAAAACTTGTACTGAAACCCAGTCCTGGATAATTTGGTCATTCAGAAGAAAAGATCAAAGAGGACATTTACAGGAAAAGCATTTGATTATCCTATAAACTCAGGTGTCTGTCAACTCAGATACACACAAACGCAGGCCCAGCATCATACAAATGTGGAGCAATGGAAATAAATGTAATTATAAATCATCTCCCAATCCTGTCTCCAACCTGCCCTCACTACCAGGGCTGAAGGTGTTGCACAGCTGTTCAGGACTGAGATAAGGTACTCAATGGCTGGTGGCCAGAGGCCATCATGCTCCATCAGCCACTGGCAATGCCTGTGCTCACCTTACAAAGCATTCAAGCATCCCTTGAGCCTCAGGCACAACACTCACAACTATTCTGTGAGAAAAAGTGCTCCAACAGGTACAACACAGGACACCTGCTCCCATAAAGGCTCAGCTCCTCCATGCAGTGCCTTCCCAGGATCAGATGCTGCAAGTAACCAGAGCCCGACTCACTACTCAAATCCTGTGTGCACTTCTGGGCCCCTCATGACAAGAAAGACACTGAGGTGCTGGAGTGTGTTCAGAGAAGGGAATGGAGCTGGGGAAGGGTCTGGAGCACAAGCCTGATGAGAGGCTGAGGGAGCTGAAGGGGAATCTTCTCACTCTCTGTGACTCCCTGACAGGAAGATGTAGCCAGGGGAGGGGCAGTTTGTTCTCCCAGGTAAGAACTGACAGGACAAGAGTAAGAGGCCTCAGGTTGTGCCACAAAAGGTTCAGTTGGGTATTTGGGAAAATTTCTTCACAGAAAAGGTTGTCCAGTCCTGGCACAGCTCCCAGGACAGTAGAGGAGTCTCCATCCCTGAAGGGATTCAACAGCCATGTGGATGTGGCACCTGGGGACATGGGTTAGTGGTGGCCTTGGCAGTGCTGGAGGACCAATTGGACTTTATGATCTCAGAGGGCTTTTCCAACCCAAATGATTCTGTGACAGAGCCCAGAAGCAAAGGGGAGGCCGTGGGTGTGCAGCCCAGTGGGATGGCATCCGGCCACCAGCCCTGCCCTGCCCTGCCCTGCCCGCAGGAGCACAGAGCGTCCCTCTTGCTGCTCTGCCTGACCAAGCTCACCAATCAGCCAGACAACCCTAAGCAGCAGCTTCCTGCAATTACAAGCAGCAGAACACATGTGCCAATTAGCTGCACACCAATATCCTTTTCAGCCCTTGATCCAGGCCAGATCTCAGCCCTGGGGTGCAGCAGAGCCAGGCTGCTGCGTCTGAGATCCTGGAGACTGGATGGAGCATCCCCGGGCTGCAGGCCAGGAGTGCTCTCCTCTCCCTCTCCCCTTCCTCACTTCTCTGCTCCTCCCTTTCCTTCTCCACAGGGACAGCAGCTCCCACCTCCCATGGGTGCCTGTGCTGGGTGGGAGATCCCAGCCAGAGACACACGTGTGTGGTGTACACAGGAGAGCTGCAATGTTTCTTCCTATCCTGCACAAACCACCAGGCTGCCAAAAAATATGACTTCCATACTGCCTGAGGGCAGCACTTGGGGCCTGGGAAACCTCTGGGATTCTGAGAGAGACTAAGCAGGAGGACCAGGCTCTGCTCAACAAGCTGACAGAGCTTTCCTGCCTTCCCAGGCTTTGGCACAATCTACTCTCACGTCTCTGAATTCTGCTCACCTGTTGACTTCCAAAACATTGTTGATCCTTGCAGCTTCCAGCAGAGCATCCTCTGAAATGCAGAAAGAAGGGAAAGGCAGTTAGCATGGAGACACACTGATGGACATCCTCACCTGGAGTGCACAGGGCTGAGCTCACAGCTCTCACCCACCACCCTAGGGAGCGTGGGGCTGTTCCTGTAAGCAGGTTAGCCCCACAGCCCTGACTGACCCTGGCCCTGTCACACACCCTGGTGGCTCTGGGGTGCAGCACAGGACGTCTCAGGGCAGTGTGCTTTGTCACCCCAGCGTGTCACAGCCTGAGCCAGAGGTTTCCAGACACCTCAGCAGGGCCAGCAAGTTCCTACCACAGGCTCAGAATGACATCTCCTGGCTAGAGAGGGGAAGGGCAGCACCCAGATCTAGGAGATGGGAAAAGGGACGGTTGGGTAGGGAGGGGCCTTAAAGCTTATCTTGTTCCATCCCCCCTGCCACGGGCAGGGACACCTTCCACTGGACCAGGCTGTTCCAAGCCCTGTCCAACCTGACCTTGGACACTCCCAGGGCTGGGGAGACACAGCTTCTCTGGGCACCCTCACAGGGAAGAATTCCTTCCCAGTATCCCATCTAACCCTGCCCTCTGTCAGTGGGAAGCCATTCCCCTTGTCCTGTCCCTCCATCCCTTGTCCCACGTCCCTCTCCAGCTCTCCCGGAGCCCCTTTAGGCACTGGAAGGGGGTCTGAGGTCTCCTTGGAGTCTTCTCTTCTCCAGGCTGAACAACCCCAACTCTCTCAGCCTTTCCTCAGAGGATTGATGCTCCATCCCTCTGATCATCCTTGGACTGGAGCACCTCTCTTGCATGGATTCTCCAACCCCAAAACACTGCCCTGCTTCTCCTCATTCCTCCATCCTGCTGCTTAGAATTCCCTCAATCCCTGAACTGGTTGAAACCCCTTATTTGCGAATCTCAGACCTGACAGCTGATTTCCTTATGAACTTGCCAGAAGTGAGGTAGCACACATAAGGTCCAGAAACATTATTTTGGAGCTCCAGGTACAGTGGACCTTCCCCCTTGGTTTGCAAAAGCTCCTGAAGTGTTAGGGATGACAGGAGGCACGTGGCTCAAAGGTGGGTCCCTTCTGTGCCATGGGTTTCCTTGGAAATGAACACAGTTCTGTGGAGAAATGTTGTGATGGAATGGTAGAGAACTGACACAGGCTTTTATTTTTTACATATATACCAAGCAGTATGAAATACACACTTTTTATTTTAAAACTTAATGTGCCATCATTTGGACTCATCCAAGATGTACACCATTTTATAAATAAGTGTGGTTTTTTAATGCCACATCTCTATCTAAGGTAGGTTCCTCACTGCACAAGGTGCAGATCTGTACCTAAATAGCAAAATACTAAACCTGACATTTTTTATTTCCTTCACGCCTTCCAGTAGGAAAAAATAAGTTTCACAAGGAGATATTTTTTTCCTGTAAAAAACCTTGATGTTCAGTGTGGGTGAATGTACCCTGCTATCTTACCATAAAATTAGAAGAAACTGATGGGATTGGAAAAGGCTTTTGTATTATTATTATTATTTTTTTTGCATATATTGGTGCTTGGCTTAAATCTGACAAGTTTAAGTTAGACTGGTAACTTCTCAGGATTACATGGAATATAGAGAAGGACATTGCTTTCAAATAATGGCAGTCATCAAGTTCCAGGTGACTTTTAAGTGGGAAGAACTCAGAGATCAAACAAGAGTGAAGATAAAATGTAAGGTTCAAAGTCATGCAGAGAAAACAAGGTAAGACTGCTTTGGAAAATAAAAACCTCTGTGAGGTACATAGGAAAAATAATAAAGATTTATCTGCAACATGTGTACTCATGAGATGGGAGAAGCCTGGTAGATGGTAGTGTTGAAAGAGTGCTCTGAAGGTGGGCACGACATTGGAGGTGAGTTTATAATATTGGATTGTTTCAGGTGATTGAAGATGAGAATGTCCTTACATGCTCCACATGCCCTGTTGAGTTCAGGTCTTGGAACAGTGTGGAGGAAAAAGCACTTAATTAAAGTGCTTTAGAACTGGCTCCAGATTAGTAACGAAATACCAACAAATAGGAGAGACTTGAGGAATAAAAGGAACAGAAATCAGGATTCTGGAAGGCTTTGCCCATAGTTTGAAGAAAATGTAAGAGCCAGTGTTAACCTTGCTGTGCCTAAATGAGGATATAATGGTCCATGAGTGCCAGAATTTATTAATCCAAAGAAGAAGAACTCTTTGGTGCAGCCAGGAGGTTTGTCTGGAAAGGAGGTAAATCCAGAAACAGAAGGAAATGGAGAAGGATGGTTTAATAGTTTATTAGGAGAATATCGTTTAATGAGATGGGTTTGCCTCAGGGCCGGCTCCTCAGAGGGGAGCTTCAGCTCCTGAGAATTCTTTAGCAGGTCTTAAAACCAACACTTTTTTTGAAAATTCATCAAATGCCTTATCTAATATTCCTTCCCAGCCTCTTTGATTTCAGCTACTTTTTAGTTGTAATTTGTTTTCTGACTGAGCTATGCAGATATTAGATAATGTTAAATAGATATTGATAATGTTAAATAAGTGAAATGGACAATGAATCTGAAATTTCTATGATTTTCAAGGAACTCTTTGAAAGTTCAGCTTTTCACAGATTATTTCACTGTGTTAGGCTGGTGATTGTGCTTCTCTCCTTGTCTCCCATCCCCACTTAGTGCATGTGTCATCCTTCTGCCTTGATTGCCGAAGCCTGAGGAAACCTCCTGGGGCCATTTCTGGGAAGGATTTTGGATGCTGTTGAAGTGGAAGAGGAGCAGGTGATGGATACAACACCTGATTGTGGCAAGGTGGGAGTTGGTCTCTTCTCTCAGGCAATTAGTGACAGAACAAGAGGAAATGGCCTCAAGCTGTGCCAGGGGAGGTTCAGGTTTGACATCAGGAGGAATTTCTTCATGGGAAGGGTTGTCAGGCATTGGAATGGTGGAGGTGGTGGAGTCCCTGGAGGTGTCCAAGGAATGACTGCTCTGGTCTGGGTGACAAGGTGGGGATTGGTCACAGGTTGGATTTGATGGTCTCAGAGGGGTTTTCCAACCTAATTGTCTTTGTGATTCTGTGATCAGGTTTTGAGCCTATGCAGAGCTGACACCAATTCAGCTCCCTGAAGGAATACAGGTTCCCACTGTGAGTCTGGGCTGCAGGATCAGGGACTCTCTGCTTGTTTTGTGTTTCCCTGGAGTTCTGGGCCAGGATAACTCTGTGACATCTGGGTTGTAACTGCATCTATTGCAAGTGATAAAAAGTCAGATAAAACCACTGCTGTGCATTAAAGACTACCCATAGAAATTACAGCACGAGATGTAACGATGGGCTTTTAAATTAAAGAGACAAACCCCATGTTCTTGAGCCCTTCAGCATTGAGTGCTACAGCTTTATGCCCTGAGCGAGTCATCAGACCCATTCATAAAGTAAATAATTTAGATGAAAAGTTTCATAAATTATAAAGCTCTGAAAACAGTTTCTCAGGTTGAGAATTAACTTGCCTGAGGATCAGATAAGGATAACTCAGAATGAAACTGCTATTGCACTTGACATTTACTATTAGAATTACTTTGTAAAGCTGTTTATACTGCCTTTAAAACAGGTTCGACAAAAAATGAGATGTGAGAGGTGAACAGAAGGGAAGAGTGGAACCTAAGCTCATCCTCCCATTGAGGAAAGAGGAAATAATAATTTGTTTAACATCAGGTGATTTTAAATACTGAAGTTTTTAAGACCTGAGAGTAGATGTTGAGCAACTAAGGAGATCAGCAAAATTAAAAACACACAGCATAGTAAAATGGAATAGATATTGGTATCCATGGAAATCCCACGTGGATTTAATCTTGCATTAGGGTAGATAAAGAATAATTCAGCTTTTGGTTTTCACTGGTATGAGGTGACCAGAATCTGTCTGCTCCAAATCAGGAGCACTGAAAATGTTTTCCAGTTGTTTTGGAGAAACCCAGAGCTCTCTGCTCTCCAAAGTGTGTGGCTGCAGTGGCAGGGCTGGAAAACCTGAGCAGGGCTTGGCTGTGACCCTCCAGAGCTTGAGAGGGAGTAGCTTTTAGCTGAAGTCAGTGACTCTCTTAGATGACTTCTAATCACCTTCTGCTCATTTCTGCCTCCAGCTTTAACAATTGAGTATTCTTGAGGTTTGGTATCAGAGTCGGAATGTTGCAATAACTCATTTTAGTGTAATACAGGGGAATGCATAAAAAGCCTCTGCTGTGTTTTTATAGCATTTTCTTTTAATGGTGCCCATTAAGTAGGTGTAGTCATCTATCCAGTGTTCCACTTTTTTTGTCTTGCTGTGCTAGTACATTGCGTAGTAAATGAAAACAAAACAAAACAAAAACCACTACAATGTACTGTGAAAATACAAATAAACATGGAAATATCAACAGTGGCTTTTGTTGCACTATTATAATTCCTAAATTCTAAGGCATTTCAGAATTACCAAATGAACAGAAACTTTATCACTTTATTTGTATGTTAAAAATACTGGCCTGTCACTGAAACAAGAATCACATCCATAACCACTAAACATTTTACACTGCAGTGCCTTAGTCACCTTCTTTCTTGTATTTTCAAAGATAGCAAACAATTCTGAAACAGCAAATATCATTAAGTTGCATTTAACTATAAAATTGGAAGGTTTCAAATGAGATAATATAAACCCTGTGTTCATTCCAAATGGCAATTCTCAGGATGAACCTCTGGCTTCATTAAAGTCAGCGAAATGTCTTCCTGCTGACTTCAGCATGCCAGCATTTCAAAAAAAAAAAAGATTGAAATGGCATCTTAAGAAGTTTTCTTCTTGCTGAGTGGCTGGAGCTGAAGTCAGTCAGCTGTATTTTGCTGTGCATGTGTTATTTAGCTTAGCTAGGAGGTGGTGAGGTGAGGATAAAGTCTGCTGGGCATGAGGGAATGTCAAGAGGAAACAATATTTCTCTTTGAAATCATCTATCAGTAGCTGTGTTATCCCAGAGGTCCCTTTTTGTGGAAATCCTGCAGATGTGGAGCCCCATTTCAGTGCTCAGGGAAGCCAACTCTGCAGGTGGAGATTCCTGGGAAGGATATTAGGTCTTAGAAGTGATGGAAAGCCCCAAAGTCCAACTCTTTATTTAAAGGATTGCATTGCTGCA
Organism: Myrmophylax atrothorax; assembly: GCA_026770055.1. Lineage (NCBI taxonomy): Eukaryota > Metazoa > Chordata > Aves > Passeriformes > Thamnophilidae > Myrmophylax > Myrmophylax atrothorax. The sequence goes on along the minus strand of JAOXXN010000082.1, from coordinate 32,607,522 downwards.
GGGTGTGGGTGGGGGTTTGGACAACCTTTTGCTTCAAATGCACCATCCAGCCATGGCTTAAGGGCCATTTTTAGCTTTGTCCTTTTGGCATCAAGGATTTTCATGCAGCAATTGAATGGGAGGAAGGAATTAATTTGATTTAGCGATGTCAGGCTGAAAATGAAGTTCCTCCAAACACATCCTTCGAAGAAGCCTCAATGGGCTGCATTTAGCCTGCCATCCGCTTCAGTTTTGCTGGGATATTTTTGAACTTCCTCTGCTGATAAATATTTAGAGTCTGTTTATGTTTCATCTCATTTCTGTTAGATGGTGCTTACAGATTCTTTTCCCTCATAACCACTTATTACTGCAGAAATTGGCGTTACAAGCCTCGAAATTGCAGTGCTAGCAATTTTGTAATTTTAACTGACTGACAGTATATTTATTAATTATCCAAGAGAGGTTTATAGCTTTCTGAAAGAGAAGTGCATTTCTGGCAGTAGGAGTTTGAAGGGGAGCTGTAATTGCTTTATGTCTGGAGTGCAGGTTTAGGAGCAGGAGGCTCGGCTGGATTAGATGTGGCCATTGCTGGGGATCAATAAGGCATAAAAAGTGGAAAGGCTGTTTCAAATTTGTAAAAGTTTTAGTCACCAGCGTGCTGCTAAACTCAGAATGAAAAATTCAGCTGTTTCTTTTGTGTTTAATTAAAATCTGATGAAAAACAATTCAGAGATACCCGAGTTGATATTAATTACTGAGAAAGTGTGAATTCTTGGAGCTTGTGAAGGTTTTCCTTTGCAAAAGTCTGAACAGCCTTTTCATACACACTGTCTCTGTTTGACTCTCACTGGTGTTGCCCAGCTGAATCTTTTCCTATCCCTTCCTAAATCCTTTTTGGAGTTGTGTTTTCCCTGATGTGAATATGACAATCCCACTTTAATTAGATAACAGCAGTTGTCACCGTGTGAAGTGACTGTGATGCCCAGGAGTTTCAGAAGTATCTGTGTGAAAATAAGTAAATAAAAGATCTAAAAAGCTTTACTAAGAAGCAGTAAGCTTAAAAATTAAATTGGTTAACAGCATTGAAATGAGGTGCCTTATTCTATTACAGCATAAAGCCACCAGATGTCACTTATTTTGTGCACCACTGTGCTGGGGAGAAACATGCCCTTGGCATGGAAAAGATTAAAAACCCCCAAAGGCAACTTTCTGTAAGTGGTTTTGTTTCTGTTTATGCTCCTAATTGGCAGCTGTCTTCTTTGATAAATATTTTCATCTTTAAATAGATGGTATAAACTCATTTCTCACAGTTCAGACAGACTTGCATTTTTTGATGAGCCTTAAATGTCAGCAGTGCCATTTTGAGAGTCAGTCTTTAACAAAATAATTAATAAGTTTACTCCATTTTCAAAAGGGGGAAAGTGCATTTTATGGAAAGGATGGTTTTATTATTGTGAACTGTTCTATCACTGGAGACACTTAAACCAAGGACTTACACAGATATTCATCTTCAGCCAAGGTAAAGGCAGTGAGAGGAGTTTTGAAGTCATGCAGAATGGAAAGCAAAGTGGAAGTGCATGGAGAGAGGGGAAGGAATGCTGAAATCAGAGAACAGCAGCCACTTCTAAAATGATGCAGCTCATCCTCAGGGTTTAAAGGCTTGAAAGAGAAGTGGAAGCAAAGTTAGATGGGGATATATCTCCAAAGTGGAAAAGCATCCCTTGGTACCCAGTGCAAAGCTGGTTTTCCTGACCCCAATGAGCATGACCTGCTCAGAGAGCAGGATGAGCTGACTGATTGCTCAACAGAGAGAGTGAGAAAAGAGCTCCTCATCTGGGTCCTGGTGTTCCACAGTGGGTTTTCCCTCCCATTGCCAGAGATACCAAACCCACAGGTGGAGACCCTCCTCCTGCTCTGTGGTCTCAGAAGCCTCGTGTTTATTTATTTTCTGGCCTGTACTCAAAGGCAGCACCATTAGAAAGGGGAAATTTAATTTTCTGAACTTGAAGCAGGAAGACTGAGTGATTTCCTGAAGGGTAATGATCAGTGGTTTAGTTGTTTTGTTTTGTTTTTTCCTTCCAGTAGCAGTACTGTAGTTTGTTTTCACATTTTAAAAGTGTCTTCTCGCTCAGATTTCAGTTTGGGATGGAGTCATACTCTGTGGATCTCATGCAGGTTGGAGGACATAAATCCATGGCCCTGGGTGAATTATGTGAGAGTTGTTCTCCAAATTATTTTCCATTTGAGTCCTCAGGAGCAGCTGTGCTGAAAGGCACCTACCTTCATTTTTCATCCAAAGTGAAAAATGTACCTTAGTGTGGCACTCACTGGCTGGAGGCAGAGTATGAGCCACACATTCTCCCTCCTGTTTTCTTCTGTGCTTGAGCAAAAATAGAGGTGAGCAAAACACCCCTTAACTAATAGAAAAAATGTTGGCTTCTACACGCAGAGAATTAGTGGTTTAGCACCTCATATGAAACCAGTAATATTAATGAGGGCTCCAGTTATGAGACTGAGGGTTTCATTTCCTCACTGCAGGTCCTGCACCGTTGCTGCTGAAAGTGCCACCTGCCAGTTTTGGCCCCAAAAAGCCCTCACTGCCGCTGCCGTGCAGTGACATTCTGGCACAGCTCTGGGATGGGGAACACGATTGCAGTTTGGGGAGCTTGGAAAATTTACTTTCTCTGTGTGTTGAGCATAACAAAAGACTGAAATTCACTCAGTTTTATATGGTTACTTGGGAAAAGTCAGATTCAATGCTGTCTGCCTTAGGTGGTTTATTTAGAAACTGGATTGCCTGTGAGTTTCTGTCTTGTATGATACACATCGGGATTTTGTACAGAAACCCTCAGTTCCCAAGAAATGGGATTCTGGATGGTGAGTTAGGAGATATGGATTTTCTTGGACTTCTAGCATTTTATGCCATATTTTAGTCTAGGTAACCCACAGCGGACTGTCATTTTGTCACCCACAAATAGAGAAGCATCTCTGGAAAGTGCTCTGACATCTGCCTGTGGGAGTTACACACCCTCCATGGCCCCAGGGTCTGATGCACACAGACCTAAACCAAACGCCAAGGGGCATTTGAGTCACTCTGGGATGCCCCGAGTCTCCTGTGGGTGGCATGAATGGGTACAATGAAACTACTCCATTCACTCATTTAATTAGCTCTCAGGTTGGCCAGAAGGTGTAGAAAGATATGTTGTATTTCAATGCTCATGTTTGGAGGATACATTTTGTTTGTTCCAGATCAGTTCTGCTGCTGTAGCTTTAGGAGGAAGAATAAGAATAACTTCAAATGCAAGTTTTTGCATTTAAAAGAAAGAAACCCATATAATTGTAAGGCTTCATTTGGATCTGCTATTATTATGAAAGTGTAATTTATAACTCTGAGCCAGGCAATAAAGAATCTGAGGTATGTTATCAGCACATAATTTATTTTTTCACTTAATGAGAAGAACTGTGAATTTTTCTCAGTTTATAGATTATTCTCAACTTCTGAAGTCACTTACTTTGATTATAGATGGTTTGGATGCTGAACGCATTTTTCAGGATTTAAACATGCAGGAAAATTGTAAATTAAATCAAATAGTCAGTGGTGAGACTTATCATTTCTCTTATGCACCAAGGATGGATGGTGTTCTAGAATGCCTAATTTCTCCACACACTGGTGGAGTAACTGCTGTGAAAGGAGCAGGACTGACTTAGTTATTCACAAAGTAGAACCACAGAATCACAGAATGGTTTGGGTTGGAAAGGACCTTTAGGCTCATCTTGTTTCAACCCCCCTGCCATGGGCAGCGACACCTTCCACTAGCCCAGGTTGCTCCAAGCCCTGTCCAACCTGGCCTTTTGTTTATGATCATCAGGGCCAGAGAACTGATCCCTGGGTGCTCTCCCTTGTTGACTCTGGTTTGGAGCTCTGCTCCAGCTTTGCAAACTGGGATCTACTCTCCTGAGGCATTTTGGAGGTGCAGAGAGGGGTCATCACACTCGAAACACCAACTCCCCCTTGAAAACAGAAGCAAAGAGATGAGCTCATGGAACATTTATTTTGCAGTTATTTTTCATGGGGAGAGCACCACAGCAGCTCATGATTAAAAAACTCAACTAAAATAACCAATTTGGCTGGCAGTCTCACTGCCCACACTCAGGAGGGCTCTCACTTCTGGGTGATAGTGATGAGGTGATGATCGTAGTTGAGTGGTGAAGTTGGCAGTGGCTGATGGTTGGACTCAATGATCTTAGAGGTCTTTTCCAACCTTAACAAGATCTATGATAAGATTGCTGAGCTCATGTTGGAGCTGTTCCTGTTGAAGCCATGGCAAGCCAGAGCTGCTGCAGGGTGGGCACTGTTGCTCTTCTGGGAGCTCTGCTGTAGAGGACATGAGGCAGCATGGAAGGGGTTACAGTGTCCAAAACTGCTGCTGAGTCACATTCCCAAAAGCTTTGCTGGAAGAAGGGGCATTTTGTGGCATTTGTTACTTGTTGCTGTCTTAGCTCTGGGCATGGAGAGATCTTTGTAGAAGGCAATGATTGATATGGCTCTTGGTGGCACCTGCTGTGTTTTCTGAACACTGTTCTTGAGAGTGGAAAGTATTAAAGGAAACTGAGCACAGGCCAGAGTTTAGAGTGCCTTATTTCCAAAAACATAACCTTCTTTTGGTGACCACCACAAAAATACCTGTAACTCAATAGCATCATTGGTAGAACAACTCAGTATAGACCCATTTTCCACATTTCCCTGGATCTGAGGCATTAACAAAAGCACTGACTGGAGCTGCAGTTTGATGCATCATGTGGCCTGAGCTCTTCTGCTGACAAACACAACCTATTTCTATACAGTTATCTGCATAGAATATTCATATTTTATTTATCATTGTTTTATAGTGGCTAGGTGTCACTTTGAGAAATGAGCCTTGCCTTCCTAGAATGCTTGTGTTGTCATTTAGGTAGGGCTTAGGGGTTTGCCTTAGTGTTATTATTTATGTTATCTAAAAGTGTTTAAAAAGAATAAATGGGCATGGGAGCCATCTCTTCCAGCCTAAGACACTCTAGTAAGCTTTTATTTCAGTGTAGTCCCTGCTGCAGACACATATTAAGGAATTTCTATTTTATTTCACATTAAAAACATCCCCTCCAAATGCATCTGTATGCTCTTGATGCCTTCTTAGTCTCCTGTGTGTCTGAGAGCTTTGAATGCATTAACAGCCTAAACCAAGTTATTACATTAATCTCATGAAATCAAAGATTCATGTCTTTGACTCAAGGTAAACACTATTGGCAACAGAGCAATTTAACAGATGGAAATGTATTTCAAAACTTGGGAGGTATTTTTCTGGAGATGTTTTTTGGTTAGATATGTTAATTCTGCTAAAGCTGGAGTTTGTTAAGTCCTCACACAGTATTTTGTGGGGTGTATTCTGGAGATGCTTCTAGTTCTCTGCAGAGTTTTATAATGTTAACACTCTTATTTCAACTCTTCTGCATTAGAAATGGAGCTTTTTGGGTTATCAGTAACAGCCATGCATCTGTTCTTGGAAATCTGGCTGCCAACTGCAGTTGATGGAATTGGTGTCACTTCACTTTTCTTCTGTGAATTGCTTCAGTAAGTGGTTTATTTCAAGAAGTGGAACCTGAGCTCAGAACTTGGCCAGATTTCAGCCTCAATGTCCTGTAGCAACTCTGTGCCCTCCTCTGTTTGTCTGGAACCAACCACATCAACAGGCATCAATAACGCCTCATTTTACCTCCCGCTGGTCCCTTTTGAGTTGTGCCCTGCTACACAAGGATTTTTTCACCAGAGTCAGAGCTTGCTGACTGGGGCAGAGCATTTGAGAACTGTTGTTCTCCCTTTCTTCCCAGAACTGTGTCCTCTGGGCCATCCCAGGAGGTGCCCTGTCCCAGGGAGCAAGCCATGGAGCATCCTGGCAGGGATCCCTGTTCAGGCAGGGATCAGTAGGGATCACCATGTGAATTAGGCACTTGTGCCACCTGGCACCTCCCTCAAGACTGGAATTTTTTATTTTTTTTTTCACTTTCTGACTGCAAGGCCGTCAAAAGTGAATTTTGACCCCTCTGCAGTTTAAGCAGAGGGAGAGTGGAAGGTTAGTTTGGGACAGTCACTCTACAACAGAAGTTAACTAATTAACATATCCATTGGGGAAAAAAAGGTCTCTTGGAGCACTTGCCTTGGATTGCCTCTGCCCACAAATAAAGACCATCTAGTTTGCTGGGCTAAATGTTGTCTTTATATTGCAGAAAATGTTGCAGAAGAGGCAGAGTGTGAGGGAGTGTGTGCCAAATTTCTCTTGGTACATTCATCATTATGCAGAGTTGGGGTTTTGATTTTTTTTCTCCCCCTGGTTTCTTTTCATGGAAATTCAGTAAAGAACATTCTCAGATTTTATCTCGTTTGTTTACAATCTGCAGGCCAGCAAAGTGCAACGTAAAGCATGAAAAGGTATTTGTGGCTGTGATCTTTCCAGGTGGAAAACAAGTAAATTGAAGCCAAACACAGAGGAAACCTGCAGAAATACAGAGCCAAGTCATGGGAATGAACAACTCGGTGGTTAAGGAAGAGATTTATCTTCCTGTTGTTGTGGATATTACAGTATTTACTCACTGGGCTCCATACATAGAGTTTTTCCCTTTTGTAGTTACTGTTTTAAACTGGGGTCTTTGTGCAGTTGCAAGATTCCTGGGCTAGATTTTACCACGTTATGGAAATAACATCAAGAGCTGTGATATTTTTGAAAGGCTGGTGAAAGAGTGCAACATGTCCTTTTTCCTCTAATAGTGCAAATCAATCAATTAAGATATTTGAATTTCTTTGAAGTTTGTGAATGAAGTGCTGTGCTTTAGATGTGATGATATAAAGATATGGGAGGATAGTAATGAGTGTTTAATCCATTATCAAATGGCACGAGGGTCCATATCAAGTGTGTGCTCTGCTAACAACATATATCTTTATAGGCAACAAAATCCAGAGTACAGCCCTGCAGAAATGTCTGCAGAATGGTGGTATCTTATAAGCTGGTTAGTAAAAATTTATTGCACTTTTATGTGGTCCAAGGGCACATGCTACAGAGGAGTGATGAGCCTAAGTCTTCGAGGAAACACTTAGGAATAGTGGTAGGAGACTTTGGAAGTGAATGTTCTTGACTTCTGCAGAATAAACACTATTTTTCAGAAGCTGAAAGCACTATAATGGCATCATATCAAAAAGATTTTGCTTAATTAGCTGTGGCCAGAAGTTACCTGAAAGAATTTCACCTGAGGATACTGTGTTACTCTTACAGAGATGACTAATTAGAAATTTCTTAGGAATACTTTGCCCTTTTTTGGGTTCACCACTTCGGACTTTGAGTCTAATTCACTTTTTCACAAACGTGTGGTTTCTTGGCTAATGGGCTGAGGTTTATCTGATGTGTCACTGCTTAAAGAATTAAAGTTGTTGAACATTAAAAAAAGTTACTACTAAGCTTGGAACACTTTTTTTTTAAAAAAAAAAACAAACAACCAACTGAAACAAAGCCCCAGTTGTGAATTGGCATCAATGAATAGTTTTAGTTGACTAATTTTTGTTTGAATTTACAAGAAACTTTAACGACAGACTCTAATGCTGAGTTTGTCTTTTCAGGATGCAGCTGTGTATGTTTCCTTTCACCCACTCAGCACCAGATGAAAGATGAAATGCCCTATTCATGAAAAACCACTTACATGGTACTTATGTACAGATGAGATACGTTTTTCCATCCATTTTAATGTATGTCTCACGGAGAAGGTACCATATATGAGTCATAAGGAAAAAGAATTCTGATGACTGCATTTAGATAGCAAAGTTTATGGAAAAAATTTGCTTGGAGGTGGAGGAAAATCCCTTCCCAGCCAGTAAAAATCAAGTGAGCAGCTGATAGCATATAGGTTGCTCTAGAATTGTCACAACAATATTGTGTTTAGAGCAAAGTTAAGTATCACGTAGACTGATTCCCCCTTCAGAAAAACTGCTTATTTATGGAGTGTGAAGGGATATCAAAGGAATTCTGGTAGACACCACTTGGTTGCATTATTGCATGCAAAAACATTGTACCACACCATGAGATAAACAGGCACTGAAGGCATTACGTGATGCCTATTCTATTTATTCCATACAATGTTATTCATCCCTCAAAAGCAGCCTCAAATTAGCAGCTGATCTCTCACAACCCACAAGATTTAGCAATTTATTCTGCATCCCCCTTGCAGAGTGGCAGAAAGTATTAGAGATCAGATGGTGGAAAGGATATGTTTCTCACTTTAAATCAACCTGAGGCAGCAGATGCTAAAATGAAGCAAAATCAAACGTGTAAAAGGAACAAGATGGTAATCAGAGTAACATAACTGTGAATACCCACTATTTTTGCAGCATGTTGAGGCTGAAAATGCTTGGCAGGACATTGGAAATACTCTCAGAACATTTTTCTCCCACGTGCTGGTGCTGGACCAGTAGTCAGTGCAAGAGACAAAGACCTGGGCTTAAAATAACTCTTGAGCACTGAAAGATCCTTTCCTGCAGATCCAACTGTGTTGTACCAGCTCTCCATCTCTTCCTTGAATGAGAGTCAGCTGGCACACTGAATATGAAGGTTTATTTTCCTTTAGCACAAGGAGGCTTTGGTGTACATCTCACTGATACTTAGAGGTGTGGATGGCACGTGCTTTAATCTGAAACAGGAGCTTGCACCTCATGTTGTGGCTGACACAGAAAAAAGTGGCTGCCCAGAGCAATTTCACAGAATCACAGAAGGATCTGAATTGGAAGGAACCTTAAAGACCGTCTACTTTCACCCCCTCCCATGGGCAGGGACACCTTCCACTAGCCCAGGTTGCTCCAAGCCCCATCCAGCCTGGCTTTGGATACTTCCAGGGATGGGACAGCCACAACTTTTTCTCATGTTCAAATCAGATGATGAAAAAGAGCATGTTACCCTCACCTAAATAAGCTTTGCATGGAGGGAAACCCCATATTTCTATTGAGTAAGTTGCTCTAGAAGAGCTATTTGAGTAAATTGCAGCAATATCTTTCCAGAGACTCAAACAATGAGCAGGCTTGGGAGCCTGAAAACAAAGCAGGATGGACAGCTGAGAGAAAGAAAGAAACAGGCAGCAAAAAAAAGCTGGGTTTGCTACAGGAGCTCAGTCAATACCAGACCAATTCTCTGCCTCAGGAGTTTTCTGAAGATAAGCACTTATTTATTTCTGATTACAGCCTGACTGCAGGGCGGATGGGAGCTGTATTTAGAGATGATATTTTTTCCCACCTGCCTACCCCCAAACCTCTTCAATTTGCTTGATAAAAATAACTGGAGTGAAAGAGCTTCATAACAGATTCAGCCCTCATTCTTCGTGGTTCCCTGTTGCATTCGTACGTACAACAGGAATCTGGCTGATTTGTGGGATGATAGTGGGATGTAATTCCTTGAAAGAGCAGGTAGGTAAGAATTTCTCTTATTGTAAAGTATTGTGATATCCTGTGTTGGAATGAAACTTCAATGGATGTTTGATCTTATTAAAAATGTAATAAAAACATTTGTGGCAAGACCAGCTTATCACATCCACTTTCTGCACCTGAAGTTGTATTCCAGGTGATTCCTGTACCTCTACAGTGAGCTCTTGGCTTGTTTTTGGGGTTTTCTATTTAACAAAAGAAAATAGACATGGCAAAATCAGGCTGAAGAATTCTCACTGCTATTAAATTGCTGAATAAATTATTTAACCTTCTGCATCTGTCTTTCTCTTATATTTGCATCAGTGTTTTTCTGAGAATTTAAGAAAATACACTTTTTCTTAGCAAGGGGTGAAAATTAACTCCCACTTGCATCAGTATTTTGTATCTGTTCTGGCTCTTCGTGATTCTACCATTTTAATGAGGGACTGACTGATTTTCGTTAAATACTTGGGATTTCTTGTTGAATTTTGAACATCAGAACTTTTTAATTTGGTTCCAAATTTTTGGGAGAGGAATCCATGACCCCCACATGATGGATGTAATGGTTTGTCTCTGTTTCCATGGCATGACCTCAAGGACTATGTGGGATATATTGGGACGTAGCTCATGGTTTCTATGAGGATTCAAAATAAAGACACTAAACTTTGACCATGACTAATGATTTCTGAAACTGGGTTAAAGTGGCTTTTTGTGAGAAGAAATGCACTGGAGTAATTTATGGAAAGACACAGGGGTTTTTTTTCTACAGTGTGCAATTTTTTTTCCATATTCCACATAAATCTGTCAGTGATTCTGTACCAAGACACTCTGTGAGATGAATAGGAACTAAGTGAAGGGAAAAGATGAATTGCTGGGGATGTTGCACGTCGTAGGCAGCAAGTTTTGATCAGGAGCTGAGAAGCCAGTGTGCACCACAGGCAGAATTCTGCTCTGAGCATCCTTAGAAATGTATGAGAACAGAACTTTGTTCCATGTTTGTACAAGAGGAAGGATTTAAATACGTTGCTGTGAGCTCTACCCGACACAGGGGAGAGATTCGTGGAGCTTGGCATGTGTGGTGGCACCGGCTGGGTGGTTGGTAGTGGTGCTTTTTTAATTCCAGGGGTTTAGACCTTTGTTTCTAGAGAAGTCACTGCTTTGCTGATGCTCCAAAGCCAACACTTCCAGATAAATCTTGAGTGGGAATAGCTCTTGGAAGATGACCTTGTGTGGATGTGAGGCAGATGTTGCTGTGGGGGAATTGTTGGGGAGATCTCACCCCTGTCTCAAATGTGGAGGAACCAGTCTGTTATCTTCTAAACCTCTATGCTAGTTGAGATCTAAATGAGAGGGTTTAGCTCAGAGTTTATCATTAGGCCAGAGGTTGGCTGACTTTTGTCCTATTTTATTTTCCTGTCTGCATTTTTTATTCTACAAGTAACCCAAAAATAAAAGATAAATCTGAATCTAGACTTATTTAAATCAGATAACATAGAAAGAAAGAGCACTGAAGTCATTAAATATAAATAATGGTATTTTTTTTCTGCTGAAAAACAATTTAAAAATGGGTAATAAAAAGCTTTGTTACATTCACATTTTCAAGGCAGATCACACAATAACATCAGATCATGTGGATGTGGCTTGTTAGGAGTGCAAGAAGCTGGTCCTTGGTTATTTCCACAAGACTTCAGGTGTAATAGCAGGTTTCTGGGGGAGGACACGACCCTGCTGTGGCTGATCCAGGACAGGGAGCTCCCCTTCCCACTCCTCCCTCTTTTTCCCTTGCTTCCAAGAATCTGTTTATTCAGGCAGTGTTTATGCCCTAATTGAGTGGTGATTCAAGCTCAGTAACTGTTTCCTGAGCATTGCAGCACAAATAATAAGAGTCATCCTTACGTGATTGAAACAACTGCTGTTATGCTGATTTTAGGGGAGTTTGCTGATTTTTTTTTTTTTTTTTTTTGCACATGGAGCATTTCACTTGTTCCATTCTCACATTTTCTTTGGAAGTATATTGATAAGGAAGGAGCAGATTGTGTTTGGATTAGATTTTGAGAAAGAAACCAGCTGGGTTATGGAAGAAGCCACAGTTGTTCTTTAGGGGAGATTGCTGATTCAGTGGTGATTCAGGAGGTTTTCTCTGGCTTTAAAAGGCCCCAGAACTGGGTCCTTGGAGGAATATTTTAAATTTGAACAAGTGTTCAGCAGTTGTTCAACAGGTTGAATGTGTAATTACGGGTTGTGACCACATATTTCCCCTTTTAGAATGCAGCTGTTTTTCAAGTGATCGCCTTGAAAGAGGTTGTATTGGGTTTATATAATTTCTTGGGAGTTGCATTTATTGATGATTTCTTTAAAAAATTAGGGGGTTTAAGTAAATAAAGGAGCTTTACATAACTTCAGTCTGCAGGAGGTTGCTGAGATTTGTAATGAGTCCTGCGGCTTTTCTAAATCACTGCAATTGCTTTTGGTCATTTTTTATTGTTTTGTTTTGGTTCTTTTTCTCATACTTTTGCCAGAAGTTTGCAGAGGTCAGTGATTCATGACCCTCATTTTATTGACATATCTTCTCTCTGGCAGCTTGTTGATTTCTCTGAGGTAAATAGATGGGAGTTCAGGCAAAGTTTATTTCCAAAAATGTTAACTTGAGAAGCCAAATGTGTCCAACAAGAGGGACAGAAAAAATCTATGATTATTTCTCTCCTTTCCCTACATAATTTTCTTTTATTTTAAGTTTAGCCCAGGTTTTATTACTTCCACTGTTCTTTTTATTGTATGTCAATGGTACAACCTGCCCACTAACAGGATGAACTTCCTCCCACTATACAAATACTTCTCTGCACTTGTACAAATACTTTGTGTTGTTCTGAACAGATGGTTTCTAAGAGCAAAACTCCTTGTGCTACCTCTAGTCTGGTTCAATTCAAATCATTTCCAGTATGCTTGAGACCTCAAAATTGTCCATAATTGTAAAGTTTTGCAGGTTTTTTTGTATCCAGAGGTCATAAACAAAGCTGGTTCCTGCTGCCGTGGACAATGTTGCATTGGGTGATGGAGGAAAGGAGAAGGAATTACATGGTTGTGCTGTGTTGCTGCTGAATATTGTTGGGTTTTCTCTTTCTCCATCTGAAAATGTTATGAGGATTTTACTCTACCAGCCTCACTTTGCCCTTTCATGTTTCCATTCCTGTTGCTGTGAGTCATGGAAAGTTTCTCATCGTACGACTGTGGGCAGCGTTTCACTTACAGACCTACATCTTTTTGGAACTAATGACAGCCCTGTCTTCACAGGAGCTTTTGAGAGGGAAATATTTCCAAAGGGAAGTTCATTCCTGGAATGTTCATAGAGGGTGTGGGATCAGCTTTGCTCTGAGTTTTCAAAAACCAGCAGCAGAGCAAACTGAGAACTTGAATTAAACCAACCTTCCTGATTTGGCAGGGAAGGCACTTTGGCAATAGGAGTATTTTTCCAGATTAGTGGAAAGAATCAGGAGACTATGGATAAAACAACAAAGGCATTACTTAAAGAATGGCATTAGGTATATTAAATTAGAAGCCATGTGCTCATTCAGAAGTTCCTGACCAGATGAGACCCAGCAGTATCATCATTTGTTTGTTTGTTTGTTTTGCTAAAGGTGTTTAGCCTTATTTTTATAGCATCTGTAGCTTTTAATTCAATATAAAAAATGAAAGAAGCCAAGTGCTACCTTCAGGAGAGGACATGTTCCATGTTCCATTGGGTGATGCTTCAGCTGAAGTATTTCCTCATGATGCAACTGCTTCTTTTATCATGGATAAATAAAAAATATAACAGACATACCAGCATAGAATCATAGAATAATTTATGTTCGAGAAATTCTCTTAAAATCTTCAAGTCCAACCATCCCCAAGCACTGCCAAGGCCACCACTAAACCATGTCCCCAAGTCTACATAAGTTTTAAATCCCCCTGGGGATGGTGATTCCACCACTTGCATGTTCCAGTGATTGGCAGCCCTTTCTATGAAGCATTTCCTCCTGGTCTCCAGTCTAAGCCTCCCTGATGCAAATTGAGGCCCTTTCCTCTTGTCCTGTCCCTTGTTACTGGGAGAAGACCCCAACTCCCACCTGGCTCCAACCATTCAGGCAGCTGCAGCAGAGCAGGAACATGAAGGGCTCATGTGTTTCCACACATTAATAACTTTAGCTTTTAGTTTTAATGGGAAGTAATAAGATTCATTGGTGAAAAGAGCCCATTTTTCTCAGCTCTAATAAACACATCAATATACAGGTTTTTGAGGTGGTGCCTGATAGGAGGGACAATAAGAAAAAGGATAGAAGGAAAAAAGATGTAGTTTGTGAGACAGTGGAGCCTGTGGGACAGGCATTGACTGGGTTTCAACCCATCTCACCTGAGAGATGGTGGATTATTTTCTGACTTGCCTCAGACATTCATTGACTATGATCTGCCCAACAGGAGTGTGTTACTTGAAATCTTCAACTGGCACAGACACCTCTGGCCCTCTCTCCTGCCTCTGGCCAGGCAATAAATGCAGAGTAAAAGAGTATCAGGACACATATTCATAGATTTCTCCTGTCCCCGTCTCTGTCCAGTTTCTTGGAATTGAGGATAGCAACCTCTGATAGAGTTATTCTCCATCAGTTGTCTAATGTATTTCAAATGCATTCAATGAGTTCCACATTTTAATTACATTGTGTGAAGAGAGGAAACAAAGTGCTGTAGCTCCACTAACACAGACCAGAGGAGCAGTTAAACCCCAAGCTTGGAAATGTGTTGCTTGTATACAAGAAGGGTGTTTATAATAGGTTAACAGCACGCCACCCTTTCATGTGGTGGTAGGAGAAGCTGAATATGATTAAAAGTAACAAGGCTTGTACAAAACTTAGCCTGAAGAGTACCAGCAAAAGTTTGTTTTATCTTTGTTCTAATGAATTATGAAAGAAAGGAAATCATATTAAATATTAAGGCTACTGACCTGAAAAACAGGTCATACACTTACATGTCCAGAAGATGTATATGCATGTAAGATCTGTTCCACCTGTTCTGTCTTATTCAGAGAGGAGAGGAGAATTGAAATTATATGACTGAGCATATGAAAGTAATTTGTTTTTATAGACTCTTGGTCTCTTCTCCCAAGGGACAAGTGTTAGAACAAGAGGAAACGGCCTCAAGTAGCAACAGGGGAGGTTTAGGTTGGATATTAGGGAACATTTCTTCATGGAAAGAGTGGTCAGGCATTGAAACAGTCTGTCGAGGGCAGTGGTGGAGTCCCCATCCCTGGAGGGATTTAAAAGCCATGTGGATGTGGCACTTGGGGACGTGGTTAATGGTGGCCTTGGCAGTGCTGGGTTAACAGCTGGACTCAGTGATCTTAGAGGGCTTTTCCAACCTCCACAATTACATGATTCTGCGATTCCATAGCCATTGTGATTGCAGTCTTCCCTTACAATCCCTCATGAGAAAGAAGAGGAATGTTTTAAAATGTTTGTTTAAGAGAAATTAAATAGGATTTAATTTTTTATATAATCGACAGAAACATGTGAATGATGAAAAATCTTGTATGTTTTATTTTGTGAAGATTTTCTCTTTTTAACCAATTTAGCTTCCCCTATGGGGATGAGCAGGGCATGGTGGATGTTTTATTTTCAGGGTTTTGGTGTAAGGCTCCAGCAGAGAGCTCAGCCTTTTGCTGTTTGCTTTTGTGGTACCTGCAAAAGTGACCTCCCAGCCTTTTTTCCTGCATCCTCAGCACCCAAGGGCTCCTCCTCTATAGAATGAAGGACTTCCACAGGGAAACTAGGAAAGAAAAGGTCTCACCTGTTTGCTGTTAAGTTCTCTGTTGCACACAAATACATTTGTTAGCTTGAGCCTGATTCAGTTTGAATCAGTGATGCAGGTGCCCTTGGCTTCAGTGGGAGTACATTGAAATCTAAGACAGCTACTCCTTCTTTTCCCATTCCACTGTGTGTCATCTTGTATATCCACACTTCCTACTTAGGATATTCCCAAAGATCCTTATTTTTATGGGGAGGATTGCTTTGGGCTTGCAGAGGTTGCTGTTGATTCCTGCTTTGTGGTTAGAGCTGGCACACGTTAATGTACAGCAGACAAACGCCCTATAGACACGGCCATAAATAATTCACCATTCACCTCAACAAGAGGAAATTACATGCTACATTATTCAATATACAAAGACACTGCTGGTTGTGTAAAGAGAATAACATTCTGCCAGCGAACCAACAGCAGTTTTGCAAGTGAAATATCAAAAGGCACACATGGTTTGTTGCCAGCTCAAGTCTCCCAGCCTTCCTCCTGCTGCAGTCCTTCTGCTCTCAGCAGTGAAATGCAAAAAAGGTGATGGATATTGGTGGCTGTGGTTAGGACTGCTGGGGATGTTCAATGGAAGAAATAGAAAAGAAAAGTACTGTAGATGTCTTCATTTCCTGGGGTGCATGAGGAAAATGAGGGCTGGGGAAGATGCTGCCCTTGTGGTGAGCATCCTTCATGGCACAGTGAAATGCTGGGGATGAAATTCTGTTCAAAACTTTCTGGTAAAGAGAAGGGAATTGTATCCCAACTTTTATGTGTTTTTTTTACAATTGGCTGTTTTTATTCATGAATGTGACAATGAAAAATCATGTAAAAGGGTATGTTGGCAACTAGCAGTTATAAAAAAGTATGAGACCAACATCTATTCTGTTAGCTGAGTAATCTGTCATATTGCCCTGTGATAGGTCATCAAACTGATCATCTAATTAAGCAGCCTGTTGTAGTGTGTATATATGAGTTATGATTGTGAACAAGAGCTCAGTTTTACTGTAGCCTAAACATATTTCTCCTTTTTTTTTCCCCCCTATCAGCTTCCTGTTAAACCATTTTCTTCATCTGTCAAACATGGTGTTTCCTTGAGCTTGTAATATTTGTAGCAGATTTTCATAGAAGTGTCTGCATCTGGAAAGGGTTCAATGAATTCCAGTCCATTTTATTAACACACAGATGGACATAAGAAAGGACAGAGAAGGTTATGTGGTTTTTCTAAGATCCTGTGCTCTGTATTCATTAATGTGCCTCTGATTGCTCTTTTTAAAAATGTGAGAGTTAATATCAAATACACAAACCTGGAATTGATTCCATCAGATCCTCTCAGATAAATCCATTCAATCAGTATCACTGAGCAGGTTTCAGATCCCCATTAGAAGAGCACTGGAGAAGAAATTGTTTTTTTTCTTTATTCTAAATAGACAGTGCATGGTAACTGGTGTCTCTGAAAATAAACAGCAAGAACCTGGAGAGCAGAGGTCTGGGAGGACACTGAGATACTGGAGGTCGGAGTGGAGGAGTTCAGGTAGAAGGATTAGGAAAAAACTGCCATAAAAACAAAAGTGTAGCACATGATAAATTAAATTGCAGGGATGCTGCAGGGTACCTCGTGGTTACCAGATCTTTTATAGGTACTGCTGTAACCTCTAGTCACTTCTTTGTGCATGTTTTTTAAGAGAGGCTTTTTTCATCTCCTTTATTACCCCTGTGGATGATGCCCAGATCTGCCCTGACACTACTTCTCCCTTCTTTGCTTCATCTTTGAAAATCTTTACTCAGGTGTCTTATTGCTGCCTGAAATATTTACTTGGGAAGTAGAAATTTTTCACTTCTTACCAGGACATCCCTTTCTTGTCCTCTTTCTCTCCAGCCATTAGAACCATTGGTAGTGTTTGGAAACCATCAAGGTCTTTCTTTCGAACATTCATTGGGGGGATATTTTATGTGTAGGAAAGCATAAACTTTTTAAGTTTAATATTACACATGAATCTGATTTACTCTCTAGTCATTCCAATGCCTGTCAAAATTATCACAGCTCTGTTCCTTTGGAAAAGAAGTTTTGAAGACTTTTTTATCTGAGAAGTCTTTCACTGATTTCTTTCCCTTTGATTTAAATTTAGTCAGGAATGATTATGCTTTGATTTCTGTCTGCCTCATCTGACTTAGAGAATAAACTCATTAAGGAAATGAGCTTTTTTTTCTTTTGCAGGAAAGTATCTTGCAAATACTTTTGTTCAATATTTATCTAATTATTCTTGAGTCCGTGACAGTGTTATGTGGGAGAAACATCAAGAATACAAATAATTGTTCCAAAAGCACTTTATCTCATAAAGAAGCACAACTAGAAGGATGATGATTAGCACAGGATCTGAAGTGACTGCCCCATTTGATCAGGATGCTTTTACAGGAATGGAACAGGAGTTTTATTATCTAGAATTATAGCAATGTTTCTTAAGCATTTAAAATAGGTGTTGATAGAGCTAAAAGCAAAATAGTCAAACTGTGGGACTCATAATAGTAATGAAAATACTTCTCTGATTTGGAGTGTTATAGAAGTAATAAGAGGATCCATCATTTGGTCCAGAAACCTGAGATCCTGTAATTAGCCTTTCCTTGTGTCTGTTTTTTTAATCCCTTCAATTTGCTGAATATTTTACTCATAGATTTTGGGGGTTTTGTTTGGCTTTTAATCTTATATCTTTGAAAGGAGACTGTTATCTTATCCCTGCTTTGTTCTCCTAAACAGGACCCTGCCCCACTTCAGGACAGTTAATTTAAGGTCCCCAGGTACCGATAAAGTGTAATTACTGAAACCTGTGTTACTGGACACTGTCCAAAAATGCTCCCATATTTCAGGAGCAGATTAAGATCTCTTAGATAGGTTAGTGAGCAGATGTGGGAAGTTGTGTAGTGTTACCTGTGGCAGCAACTGGTCCTTGCTGTGAGCAGATGGGTGATTGGAAAGCAGGGCAGCTTGCTGGGGACACGGAGCCAAATGGTTCCTGGGTTTAGTATCGTGAGTGCTGTAATTAATACACTTGGCAAACAGAAGACATCTTTCCAATAGAATTGTGAAATTGCTTGTGGTGGGGTGTGCTTTGCTATGGCTTTGGATGAAGTGGAATGTAGATACTATGTCTGCTGTTCTGTGTGTATCTACAGATGTGTTTTTGTTTCTCTAGGTTGTACAGTGCAAACCTTGGAAATCATCTCTGGGAAGATGAAGCCTCCAGTAGCAGTAGTACAGTTTGGAACCTCCTTACTTTAAGAAAACCTGGACATTTCTACCCATACTTGCCTACTCCAGCATAAATCAGAGGACAATGAGTTATTTTTATTTTTTGCATATTTTCACACTACGTAACAATTTTTCTTCCTTCTCATTTTGTTCAATGGGAAAAACTTGAGCCAGTTTTGCTGCTGATTCTCTACTTCGCCACATTCCTCTTACTGAGCCAAATTTTTGGAAACCACATCTAGAGTACATCTATTTTTATGTGTTGGTTGTTGGGGTTTTTTTTCTCCATGTGACTTTTTTTTCTGGTTTGAACCTGTCCTTTTGTGTTGCTGAGTAGCTGTAGAATAACTGAAGAAATTAAATAATTTCAGTCTTACAGAAGATGACTCACATGCTTCAGAAACATTTTTATGGCTGTGCTTGGCTCATTAATATAAGAGTTTAACAGTAGTAATATGAGGTATTGCATTAATTGTTGCATCCATTTATTACCAAATGACTTGCACAGACAGTGTTTCAGATGCCGTGGACCTGACCACAATAACCAGAAGTGTCCTGTTTGCAAAGGGGAAAATCAGATCCCTTTGTACAGCCATAGCAAGCAGATGAAGTGGCTGGCGGTTTTGGAAGTAAGGACTGACCACTGTGAGAGCTGCAATGGAGTTTTCTGCTTGAGGAAGGGCAAGCTATGCAGCTTGATGTTTGGGTTGATTATAATGACTCTGGTGATGGTATCCTACATACTGACTGGAGCCAAGCATGGCCTGTTGTTAATACCCTCTCCCTTCCATTACGGAGCTTTTGCAAGCAATCCAAGCTTAATGGACAATGAAAGCCTTAGTGACATGAAAGACCATTACCAGCCTTCAAAAATGAATATTTCATATGTAAAGGATTATCCAAGCATTAAATTAATTATTGACACCATTGCTTCAAAGATTGAGTTTATCACGAGACAGCGCCCTGATTTAGAAGAACTGAGGAAACAAGAGCCACATGTGAGTATGAATTGAAGCGTGTCTTGAACTGTTTTATATTTCCTTATTTCAAGACTTTGGATGAATCTTTGCCTTAGATATCAAAAAATGCAACTGCTCAGATGTTCATGTAGTGATTTACACCATCTAGAGTCTCCTGATTTACACCAGCTGGAAAGCTGATACAGTAGATCAAATCTTTTTGAGTCACGGACAAAATAGATGGATCACATAAGTGGTCTTGACACTTGAAGCAAAAAATCAGGCAGTATTCCCATAGCTGTGCAACCTCATGGACTTTTTACTTTGTCTCACACAAAATCATTGTCACTTAGACTTACCTGTCACCTTAAATGATAAATAAGAAAAGAGCCTTTCTAATAACTGCTTTCCAGTGTGCCTTCCTGCAAATATGGTCATTGCAAACCTTGTATTGTAAAGTTAAAAAATGGAGGGTAATTTGTTTTGAGTATTATGTCTTTGACTTTAAAATTTACTTCCTAGGGCTGCAAGAGAGGTGGGGGATTACTGAGGTCCTCTCTGGCCTTAAAATAAAAGGATTTCTAAATTCACCTGTCCCAGTCCAACAGTTTGTACAGGGTTTCGTTCTGGGGTCAACTTTGCATTTAGAAAAATAAGCGTTAAAAATGTCTACATAGTGTTTCAATTCTCTCACTGTGCTAAGTAAGAAAATAACTGTCCAATGTTTGCTGCCTTGACTGAAATTGTTGTTCTTTATGTTGCAGATGTTTTCAGTAATTCCTAATAAATTCCTTCCAAATAGCAAGAATCCTTGTTGGTACGAAGAGTACCGGGGAAACACAACCACAGACCCTTATGCAACGAACTCCTATGCACTGTATTCAAGGCGCTTTCGAATCTTATTTGATTACCTCAGGAAGGTATTTTGGAACCACTTGTACCATTACAAGGACAAACACTATCGCCTGCGCTGCCTCCCCCATTTCTACATCATTGGCCAGCCCAAGTGTGGTACCACGGACCTGTACGACCGGCTCAGGCTGCACCCCGAGGTTCGCTTCTCAGCAAGCAAAGAGCCCCACTGGTGGACAAGGAAACGCTTTGGTGAGTAAACACGGCCTCTGGTGTCCAGGCAAGTTGTCTCTCATATATGTATTTATAATGAAGTTTATAGATTTGCTCTGTGCTGGCTTACCCAGAAATCACTGGAGTTGATAGTTTTGAGAAGCCCAGTTGGTGGACACTCAGGATGCTTCAGCCTGTTTTTTTTTTTAATTATGTTTTGGGTGAAACCTTTTGAGAGGACACACATTTCATTTGGTTTGTTTGCAGTGGTTTGTAAAATCTAGGAAAAACCCCCAACTCTAGATAAAGCCAGCCCTGTGAATCTGGGCAAGAAGAGGAGGTGTTGGGTTGTGATGGGGAAGCTGAAGAACAGCAGCGACAGTTTTGTATTGCAGAATTCTGTAAAGCTTTTCTGACATGAATAAATGATGGGCCAGTGTTTCAAATGTGGGTGGCTTCAGTCTCTAAGGTTCACCAAATACAGCTGTGGTAGCAGCTTCAATAGTGTCCCAGCTCTACTTAACAGTGCACAGTTGAGATGGTCTGCATGAGAAATCCCTCTCACACCCAGGACCCTGCAGATATTTTTGATGTTCTTTCTGTGGGTGACATCAATATTTCATAAGGTGACCCTCCATCCCTGAAGGCAGATTGGAATAGCTGAGGTTATGGCAAGCTGAGCAAAATGCATCTCACTCCAACAGGTCCAGATCCTCCTTATGTTGAGGCCCCAGAGCTGAATGCAAATGATAAAAATTACCTCCTGCTGTGAAGATGGAAATTCAGATCAGTCAGGGAAGGCAGTTTTAGACTTGGACACCCTCCAGTGAGGATGCTCTTCTGCTCATCTCTGGGTTTGTAGATACACGGACTGTCAGCAAAACCAGCTGTGGAAGATTTTGTGGTGTAGGAGAGTGCTCTCAGGAAAGACTAAGCTAAAATGTTTCATCCTAAATAGTTCCCTTCACTTACAATAACCCCAACAGAAATGTTGGGAATGAATTTTGGAGAAGGTAGTGCAACCAACCTCACAAAAGCAAGACTGGGTTCACTAAAGCTCAGAACTTGACCTACCAAACAGGCAGAAGAATGTAACAAATCAGGTTGGAGTGCAAATAATTTGAGAACAAGGGTGAATTCCTATCTCTGTGCTGGCATTCACAAACCCTCCACTTGCACGGTCTTGTGATCAGCCACTGGGGACCAAGTGCTGATCCTTGAAGAGACCATTCTTTGCATAAGTGAATTTTTTGGAGTTGTTTTGTAAAGCTGGAGAATGAGGAAAGATTGCAGAGCTTGTGATCTCATGGGAGAGGGATCTGTACAGATGACCTTCTGATCATCTTGGGCTCTCTGCCACTGAGAATGAAAGATTAAGTTTGCTCCTGGTAGCTCAGTTTTTTCATTCTGCCTTAAAAGTACAGTGTGTAATGGTTGCTATTAAAAAATCAAGAAAAGAAAACCAAAACAGAGAATATGACAAATACACTACCAAGTGAAACAGCTGCCTTTGTAAGCCAGTTAGTGGATATGACTCCTATGCTCCTGGCTATTAACTTGGTTTGGTTTTTAGCACTTAATCTGGACAAGAAAGTCTCTTTGTTCAATGGCATCCTCTGATTCAGTGGATTTTTATGGGGCTGACTAATTTCAGCTGAAGTCAAACAGCCCTCAGGGGAGGTCCCATTTCGCAAAGCACAGCTTTCCCCTTCTGCTGGGGTGGTTGGTGCTCCACAGGACTTTATCCCAGCTTGACTGTCTCTCTTTCCTGGCTCCTTGCCACTGTTTCTATTCCCAGGCGTGGGGTGGCAACAAACCAAGCCTGTCTGTAGCACTGTGCTTGCACTTTTTTTTACCCTCAAACCAAGTCAAAATACACTGTTGAACTTTCTTCTACCCTCATTAAATCCCATTTTCCTAAAGGGGAAATTCAGAGGGAATGGACAAAAGAACTCCCTTGCTGAGCTTTCCTTGCACATAATTGATAATTATTGGCCTTGTGGGAACAAGAAAGGCAGAGCTGAGAAGTTCTGTGTGGGGAGCATGTACAGCAAGTGAAGAAGTGAGACTGATTTGGAAACACGAGTGGAAAAGGGACTATAAAAATCACAGATGTGGCTCAAGATGTTGAGAAATACAGGGAGAAGGTGGTATTGAACACACCCTGGAGTGTAGAGAAGGAGAGGAGAAAAATAAAACCTTACCATGCAGCTTTATTTTAATACCTGTGAAAGAAAAAAACATGAATGATTTCCTGGTGTGTGTTTATTTGCATATTTGGCATCAGATCCTGTTTTCATTCTCAAAACAGTAAATCTAGTGGGAGTCCAATATTACTTCAATTCATATTGGTGCAAATGAAAGTAGAATCTTATCTTTTACATTCATTCCAAAAGCTAAATTTAGAGGAAAATAAATGCAGGCTATTCATGCAGGAACTATAAAGCAGAACACTTAAAATATTTCATATCACTGTGAATTTATGGTGCAATAACACAGTATCTCCAACCTTGGCTACTTCATTATTGGCACTTTCATCTGAGGGTTGCACTTCATGGGTCTCATTTTGTGCTGATGTTACCTGGCTCAGGGCCAGCCACGTCGATGAAGCCGTCTTGGTTTGCACCAGTGGTTCATCTTGCCCTGTTGTTGTTATTATGGTTGGCTTTAATTCTCTCTTTTTGCTGTTTTTAGGAATCATCCGTTTGAGGGATGGATTTCATGATCGCTACCCGGTGGAAGATTACCTCGATCTGTTCGACATAGCAGCACATCAGATCCAGAGTGTGCTGCAGAGTGAAGCAGTGAGGGAGCACGGCAAGATGAACAACATCATCATTGGTAGGCCAAACACAGCCCCTGGAATACATCTCTGTGGCTCCACACTGGCAGTGTTCAGAGCTGAGGCATCAGAGAGGTGTTCTCCCACATGTGAATGGTTCCCAGCTCTGAGCACCTGACTTTGGTTTTCTCTTGTCTTCTCCTGGAGGATGGTTAAAAAGTTATTCTCTTTAGAAGATGCCTGAGCAAGCTGGATATCTGGTGGACATCAGCATTTAATTAATGTGGGGTTTTATTTAAGAATGAGAATGACCTTGGTGACTCTCTCAAACAGTTTTCATTTTGTTTTCAAAGAATTGTAGAATCATTTAGCTTGGAAAAGCCCTCTAAGGCTGAGTCCATCCATTCAGCCAGCACTGCCAAGGCCACCACTAAACCATGTCCCCAAGTGCCACATCTGCAGGGCTTTTAAATATAGTTATGAGGCGTTTGCCTTTAGTGGTGGGACTGTAGCTTCAGGTCCCAATGCTGTAGCAATGTGTCTGGATAACACACTAATTGTGGTATTGTGACACAAGGTGGGTGCTGTTGAAATCCTGTGTCTGATCTGGTTAGCTCCAAGTGGCTCCTCTTAAGCTCCAATAGAAGATATTGATATAATTAATTGGTAGTATTAAAATTAAATTACCTTATTGCCATTAAAAATGGTCTAGAAGTGCCGCTGTACTGTACCTTACAGAAGTCTGTGGTTAGCACTGGGCTCTAGGGGTGGATCCTTGGATTGCTTTCCATGGCACACAGTGGTCAGTCCACTGGGCTTGTCCCCTGTGGTCTGTGGTTATTGGTTTACAGTGCCCACAAGGAGGATCAGAAAGGCCTAAATTCTGCTTTTGCTGCTTGGTATAAACAGAAAACTGAGGGAATGAGAGGTTTACCAGTCTTACTCTGTCACCTCCAAACTTCCCAGGGAAACCAGGTGCATTCCATGAAAATACCAGCTGGGCAAGCAGTAGTTCCTGGTTGAAAAGAGACTTTTCAAGTAGGCTTGGAGTCACTATTCTACAGCAAATAGAGACAAGATTTTTGCTGCCTGCTCTCAGAATTATTGGGGTTTTGGTCTCACTATAACCAAATAAGTTTAACCTATTGCTGTCTTGGTGATGCCTTACCTTGTTTAACCCAGACTTGGCTGCACTCACATTTGTTCAGTACTTTGCACAGCCTCCATTTAAGTCTATCATTCACTTTATTAAGTAGCCAACACTGAGCAACATTTGCGAAATGGGGTCTTAAAAAATGTTGCCATCAAGGACATCTGCAGATTTTCCTCCTACTTACATCTCCTGTCCTTTCATGGATGAAGTGCTTATACTAATTAAATTCACTAATCTAATTGGCAACCTACATCTTTGATTGCTTACCTCCTGTTACAGTTTTTTCTAGAGTTCACTTTGTGTTTCTTTTTCCTGTGATCTCATTTCTTGTTTCATTATGGTTCTGTTCGCTTTTCTTATTAAGTTTACAGGAAAAGTCTTGAATTATTATACTCATTAAGACAGTCTTTTATGACCTTGGTGAAAAAACAAAACAAAGCCAGCTAATCTAAAATGAATCTGTATGAATATCAGGTTTGCTTATAATCCTCCCTTTCTTATTTCAGATGGCTATGAAGAAAAATCAAATTATAACTGTAAACATTTCAGTAGTTTATCACATTATATTATTTTGAAAAGTTAAGCTTCTTTGCATATTACTCATAGTGGGTAATAATTGCATTTATTTTCCTAAAAAAACCCCAACATCTGCTTAGAGATGAAGCAGAGAGGACAGGGCTGATCCAGCCTGAGGCATTCAGAGCAGGACTTGCTTATTTGGGATCATTAATATGATAAATTCAGAGGAAGGACTTGTGAAAACACAGTGTGATGTTAATCCATTAATATCTGAATAAGGAGGTTATATTACTTTCTTGAGGCAATTTAATAATTCTCATGTTCCTTAAGTCCATAAAAAATAATTTTAGTTGCACTGGAGTAATTTAACCAAATTAATTGTTGGTGATTAATTTCTCTCATGTTTAGTATGATCTGTTATATTTGCAGATATTAAGTTTGTATCATAAACCAGAAAGAAACACTGTCAGATTGTCAGGAATATATTTTTTGTCTGCTTCAGAAAATTAGGATTATAAGAATCAGTAGAGACCGGAATAATTAATGTTTTTTCTTCATACTTTTCTTTTTTTATATATTTTTTCCCCCTCATCTAATTCTTGGGGGAAGATTTGCCCTCTTGTGCCCAGGCTGTCCTGGGCTGGTGGATTAGAGGAGCATCTTGAGTCTCTGCTAAAGCTTTAGCATGATGTGGTTGTGTGCCTGTGATCTTGGGTTGGAGTTGGTCCCCTTGGAGGTCTTTTCCAACCTTCATGATTCCATGATCTTCCCTGGTTTGTGTGCTGCCTGCAGGTCTCTGGTGGTGGCAGCTGGTCCAGCTGACACAATTTAAGTGGAGTGTGGGCTGTGATTTTAAGGGAATCTGCCCATTTGTGTGTAAATTTGGGGTTTTTTAGTTCACATACCACATGTGTAAGCAGGTGTTCTTAGAGTTGGTCACTCTACAGCAGCTAATTGGGATAAATCCAGTAGAACACCAAAGGTGATCTGAGAGAATAGGGCAGAAAAATATGAAGGAAGATCAGAAGATGCATTTTGGAGAGGAATAGGTGGCTTGATGAGGTCACGTACTTTAATTACTTTGGCATGATTTAGGCAAACACTTGTGATGGAGCAGTCGAAGTGCAGCTGTTCCTGTCATGAAGATGTAGCAGCGACTTCCCAAGGTCGCTCTGATCCCTGGAGTGCACTATCCTGTAAATCCCTGCCTGCAGGTGCTCCTGCCCATTTGCATTCTACCAGCTCCTGAGAGCTCAGAGGGAGCTGCCTGATGTTTTTGTGGCTCTGCTCTCTCAGCCCTGGCCTACACTTAATCTTTTGTGTGTCTGCTTCACTCAGCGTGGGAGCTGCGCTAATTGAGTTTTAATTGACAAGTCAAAGCCCACTGATGATTAGGCAGTGCTTTGGCTAATTAATTTAGAACTGAAAAGCAGAGCTGTTGTGGACACCCGGGTTTAACCAATGGACCTGATCACCTCCTTCTGAAAAGAGGCAAAATGAACATGGCAGAAGATTAATGTGTTTTCTAACAACTCCCAGACTTTATTAATGAATCACATTATGTTAAGCTGAAGTTTGAAGCCAGCACCTTTCTCATGTTGTGTTTTGGCCATCTTTTAAAAGCCTTATTGGACTTTCCCAGCAGAGGAAAGGAGAAAAAAAGAAAAAAGGGAAATCATGTGCTAGTCTATAAGCCTACAACATTAGTATTTTTTCATCTCATTCCCTTAGATTTGAAAAAGCTCATTAACAAGAATTAGCTCTCTTTAGACTGTCAGACTGGAAGTTTCCAAAAAGCTTCTGTATATGTTTTATTAAACACTAGTGTGCCACATTGATGCCAGCATTACTTAAAAAGACAGGGAAGATTGCAAAATTCAAAACACCCTATCAGATTATTTATTTAGAAGCTGAAGCATCACATACCTTGTTCTGTCAGACATGGTACTGACTGGGTGTCTCTCTGTGGCACTGCATTCACAGTGAGCATCTTCAAACCTGAGGGATATCACAATCTGGCATTTACCCAAATGTGCTATTTATTCTAGAGATTTTTTTGTCTAACAGTAAATAGTTGACTTATTCTACATGAATAATTAAATAACATAAGAACTAAGACATGTTAAAATTCATAGAGCTAATTTTGATCCGTCTACACCAATTCCAAATTCAGCCAATTTCTACTCAATGCAAAGAATGAAATGAGTTACTAGCAGAAATGCTTTTCATTTCCAGGTGAGGCCAGTGCCTCGACCATGTGGGACAACAATGCTTGGATTTTCTTTTATGACAACAGTACTGAAGGAGAACCTCCCTTCTTAATCCAGGATTTTATCCATGCCTTACACCCGAATGCCAAACTTATCATCATGCTGAGAGACCCTGTTGAAAGGTGAGCAAGGGTCACATTGCTAAAGTATGCAAGAAAACCTTTTTCTTATAATAATTTTCTTTGCTCTTGCTCTCCTGGATGGAAGGAAATGTTCATGTAGTGTTTGACAGAGCTACTTGGCTTGTGGTAAGAGCTGCCAAGGGGTTTGACTCTATATATTTTGGCACATGTATTTGTGATAATATTTTAAGGAGAAGCATGTGAGTGTGAATGCCATGAGTGCCATGCATGCACACCTGAGGTGCTCTGAAAAACAGAATTTATAGGTTGCCAAATTCAATCTAATGCCATCAGCTGAGTTAATGTGCTCTGGTTCTCAGCAGGGCTTACTCAACTGAGGAAGGACACTGCATCTGCTGGTCTCAGCATAAGTGGTCCTGTGAAATTTTTCAATTAATTTAAGTAATACAGTTTATGTTTTCATGGGGCTTGCTGTTCAAAATGATTAAATAATTGTGATTAATAATGATTAAATACCTCCAGAGTCAGCAAATTACACAAACTTCTTTTAAGTCTTAAAAATGTGTGGTGCAACACTTGTGTATGTTTTCACTGGGTCGTTGCAGCTTGCACATCCAACAGCTGCTCTGGGGTTCATCCCTGGTCTTCCTGACTTTGCAGGGAGAGGGCTCTGCTTTTGCCAAGGAGTGGCTGTTTTGGGTGCCATTAACCAGGAATGCCCAGCTTTCCACTTGCACTTCACTATTTCTCTCCAGTCTTCCTCCAGATTTCTGGGGCATTTCTGTCCACTGTGTCCTCTGAAGAAAGATAATAATGATGAGGGTAATGGGGAGGGTGGAGGGGTTGGAGGCAGAGTCCAAAAGGGTCAGACTAAAGGGGGTGTGAATTCCTTCTCTCTGTAGCTTCACAGGGATATTCAGGATACTTCAAGCTAGATCAGTGCCCAAGGAAAAAGCCCCAGTAAAGGAGCTTTCTGGGAAACTCAGGAAAGGAAGGGGATGCAGACGATGATGGGGACCAGGCTCTGGTGGCACTGGAAGAAGAGCAGACACTGGGAGCTTGTGCAGCAGGTGCCCAGAGCTACTTGGGAGTGGGAAGGGATGGTGCTCCCTGAGCAGCTTCCCTAGTGGCAGGACGTGGCTGCTGATGAGAGGCAGAGCCATGGGAGTGCTTCCCAGTTCCCGTATCAGGAAATACAGCTCTCAACTTTAATGGCATCTCCTGACCTCAGGATTTAACAGATGGTAATTTTATGCGAGAGAACTGGCTGAAGTGGCTTCCTCATGTAAATTACCCACAAACTCCCTGATTGCTTTAACCATCCCCTGTAATGTGGGTGTAACTCTTTGCCAGCTTTAACAGGGGTGAGAGGAAAAGTCAGCTCCACCTCCCTTCCTGTATTTATGATGAATTGGTTCCTTTTTGTTTACAATTCCCTAAGTTGCTGACGGCTCCTCTGAACTGCAGGAGCAAAGCAGCCAAGGCAGAAGGGACAGTGGGCATCCATCAGAGATGCAGGACCACGGGACATGTTCCTGGCAGTAGCCAGGAGGACATGGGGTGGGACAGGTTCTGATCCAACCTGCACAGGGTCTGGTCCATCCCCCAACAGAAGCTATTTGGTGGACGTCAAGGTTTATGATGGTGGGCATCAATGAAATCATTATTTCATGGCAGTGGATAGAGGCGGAGGGTAAAGACTTCAAGTAGCTGAGCAGCTGAAATCTTAATCAGCAAAGGGTTTATTTCGAGGCAGATGTCCCCAGAATTAAAAACAGATGGAAACAAAAGAAAAAGGAAAATGGAAAAAAAATCTCAACTGCCCTGCAGAGGGAGAACTTGTCTTCAAGAATATAGTTTTTCATAAGATGTCATCAAGTCTTTAAAATGATGCACTAATTTAATGGATGATTAGAAATACTAAGCAGTCATATTAAACCTTTTAGAGAAAATTGTGGCCAGGCCCATGCTGTCCATGATGCCTGCTGGCTGATTTCCCCCAGCAAGGAGCCTTTCTCCTGCTCTTCTAGTAGCAATGAGTTCCCCCAACCCTGGGACAAGCTGGGCAAGCCTGAGTCTTGATGTGCACACTCTTCTGCAAGCAGGAGATGCTGTTGTGTGCCTAATTTAGCTGAAGTCAGCTGGCTTGGCCACTCAGCTTCTCCCCTTCTCCTTTCAGAAATGAACAGAGAGTCTTCATTTGTTTCATATGGGAATTAAAATCCTGTTCTCGCTGACACAAACAATGAGTGCAGAGGGGCTATTCCTGTGCTTAAGTGCTTTGCTGGATTAAGGCCTAAACTTCCTAAATTAAATGATGTATT
Organism: Myrmophylax atrothorax; assembly: GCA_026770055.1. Taxonomy (NCBI): domain Eukaryota; kingdom Metazoa; phylum Chordata; class Aves; order Passeriformes; family Thamnophilidae; genus Myrmophylax; species Myrmophylax atrothorax. The sequence goes on along the minus strand of JAOXXN010000082.1, from coordinate 32,577,861 downwards.
TTTAAGTACCTGTGGAAATCTAGGGAATTTAAAAGAATAAATAATATAAATGCAATACAAAAGGTTACTGCAGCAAAAAATGAGACCTAAACAGATTGATTTTTAAAGGCCATTTCTTAACACCTGTGTTTTTTCAAAGAGGCTGAAAGATATCTAGGATTTCTGGAATTTTGTCCAAAGGTGGGTACTATGGAGGTATCATATCTGTGCTGCAAACACACTTGGGAAAGTGAGTCTTTCTCAAGTGTTACAAAATTGTCTTCAAAATTCTGTGGTATTGCCAGGGTTCTGGCCTTAGTTTCTAAGCCTAAATACAAGAGAAAGTTAAAATACCATGTTCAGCAGATCTAATATTTATGCCATGTCAGAGAATTTCCTTTGTGTCTTTGAACCATGTTTATCTTGCAAAACCTTAATTAAGGTTTCAGGGGTTAATGCTAAAATTGGTATTTCCTTGCCTGTAGGTTTTGGTCTGTTTTACCACCACCACCCCCCAAAGGAATTTGAGTTTAGATAATCTTATTAAAGTGATTTTAAGCAATTGTATAACTTGTGCTAAAAATGTGGAATGAGGGGATACTCATCTGCTGTAACTTATTAAAACTGCTGTTGCCGGTGGCTTTTGCTCACAGCTGAACATGCAAAGCCCCATGTCCTGCTGTCCTCAAAAACAAAAGGGGAGCATCTGGGGAGTGCAGCACTGCAGACTGCACCACAGATGGGAACCATTCACCTACCTGTAGTATTTCTGCTAAAGAAAAAGTAGGAATCAAGAGGTGGAATGCTCTACATTGGAAGTTTTTGATGGAAAGGCAACATAGGATTGGAGGTGTGAAGCATCCTGTAAAAAAAAAATGAAATGTGGACTCTCTTACTCTTGATGGTGGCCAGCTTGGGAATCACATAAAACTACTCTTTCTAGGCCATCTCATTCCTCTGTTGGTTTTGAAATCAACTTTAAGCTTTTGAGACAAGGACTATTCCTGTCCATGGCAATGTAGAAGCACCAAGTATACAGAGGGGTACCAACATCAGCTGAGACCAGCTCTGTCATTCATAGACAACACGAATTTAAAGTCTATACATTTGAAACATGTGCCTTAAGGAGGAAATACTGGCTCATACAATCACTAGGGTCAGGTCTCCAGGGATGCTGATCTCGGTGGGGATGCTGATCTCGGTGGGGATGCTGTTAAAAATTTCCTGCAGTGGATGTCACTCTGAGCTAAAACCCATCAAAACAAACAGCAAAGGTGTCCCCGGCTGAACAGGCTGTCATTTAACTGCTTGCCTTTGTCATGGAAATAAACCTTTCATTCCCTCAGTCTCTCCCCGGCACGTTTCGCCTCTGCAGGTTGTACTCCGATTATCTGTACTTTGCAAGCGCCAACAAATCGGCAGAGGATTTCCATGAGAAAGTGGCAGATTCCCTGCAGCTGTTCGGGAGTTGTGTGCTGGATTCCTCGCTGCGAGCCTGTGTCTACAACAACACCCTGAACAATGCCATGCCTGTATGTATTTCCAGGAACATTTGTTTCCTTGCCTGGTTAATGGTACCTGCTGTCAAGGTTATTTAGATAGCAAAACACTGTGCAAAGAAGCAGCGAGAAATCAAACTTTCCCCCTTTTCATTTGTAAAGTGGATGACATAAATATATATATATATATATATATATATAAACATGTGTTGAGGTGCTGGTGCAGAGGCTCAGCTGCCTCCTCAGCCTGTTCCCTGCTGAATGCCAGCAGGAATAATACAGACTTTCTATTGTGCAAGGGTATGGAGAGCACATTTAGTGAAGATTGCAGTTTAATGTGTAAGCTTTTTGCAGATGTTTCCAAAAAGTAGCTCTGGCAAGGATCTTTGCGGTACCAAATTGCCTCAAAATCAGAAGGAATCGTGTATTCTTTCTCAAAAAAAAAAGGTTACCAATAACTAGATAAAGCTTGTATTTTTATTTTTTTATTTTTATTTAAATTGTGAACATCAGAAAAGTGATAAAAGGAAATACAGAAACCGCTGGCAGGGGAATGGATAAGTATTACAGGCTCAGGATTCCAAAATTCACAATTTTAGTGTGCAACTGACATCAGATTTGCTTGAGGCTGAAGAATAATGTGGAAGAGATTGACTTGAAATATCACATCTGGCTAGTTTGCCGTTCAATCCTCTTTTATTTGCTCAGGCTGCAAAGAATTCAGAGGGAATAGTTCCCTCCTTTGCCTCTGGGGTGAAGTTATTGCCTCCTCCATGTGAAAAAATAGCAGTAAAAGAGGGTCTTGCACAGGCTGGAGCCCTGCAGCAGTTGGGGAAACAGGACCTTGGCAGGTGGAGTGGAGCTGCTCCTCTCTGCAGCCTCCAGGACCTCCACACGCACCAGTTGCTGCTGGGCAGCATCACAGTATTTTCCAGCCATCTGCTTGCACAAATGTGGTCAGAGAAAGGCAGAGAACCAGGAGAAAAGATTTTCCTCTTATCTTCCTCCTCAGGGTGCAGGGCCGATCTTCATTTGTTGTCTTAGGCAGCCCTCTGAAGAAGACGCTTTTGGATATGAGCAGAGGAGGCCTCTTTCCACAGAGCCACAAGCAGGTGTTCGTAATAAAACCCAAATGCTAACTTTGCCCCTCAATGGCCTTATTTAGCTTCTTCTTCAGCCAAGTTGCTAAATCTGTTCTGTTCGTGGTTTGCTGTGTATTGAAAAAGTAAGGATTGTTTTCCCTGGTGAGCTCATTAGATTGTTGTTTCTGTGACTACACCAGAAAAAAATTGTTTTGCTATTTTTTAATATATTTCTGAAACAAGAGAGGTGTCAGAGACATTGTGGCTGCTGATAGATGCTGACTGTGAAGAAAAGGGTGTTTGTCAGCTTATCCTCATTTAGAATCAGTGGAAAACATATTGCCCAGAGAAAGGCGTTCTGAGCCAGGGTGGTTGTGATTGTGGCCTTCCAGGACAGCAAGGGAACCTACAAGGAAGGTAGAGAGGAAGTGTTTACAAGGGCCTGGAGTGACAGGACAAGGGGGAATGGCTTCAAACTGAATGAGAGTAGATTTAGACATGTTATTAGGAAATAACATTTGAGACACTTTACTGTGAGACTGGGGAGGCCCTGGCACAGGTTGCCCAGAGAAGCTGTGGCTGCCCCATCCCTAGAAGTGTCCAAGGCCAGGTTTGACAGGTCTTGGAGCAACCTGGGCTGGTGGGAGGTGTCCCTCTCCATGGCAAGGCGTGGAATGAGATGAGCTTTAAGGCCCCTTCCAACCCAAACCATTCGGTGATCCTGTGATGCTATGAAAGGGCAGAAATAGATATTATGGAGGGGACTATAGCTTGGGAAATGCTACTAATGCCTTTGATGTCTAGTGGGAAGCACCGGAGTCTTATAGAAGGAAACAGCCTGGTTCAGAGGAACAGCTATGAAAAAGAAGTCAGTACTACACTGTATAGGGGACAAAAATCAAGGTTCTTGCTCGTTCCAAGGGAACTGAGAATTACAGGAACATATTAGTTATAATCCTCTTGCTGGTGAAAAGCTTTAAAAAGTTTTTTAGCCCATGTGAGAAAGTGCTGCACTCTCAGACTATACCATACAGGCAACACTTGTCTGTCCACTCACCTCCAACTCCCAGGTGAAAGAAAAGCAAAATCCATCAAGGAGAAACCATTAAGCCACACATTTGCCCCAGTGCTCCACAGAATGAGGCATTGACTGAGGGCTGGAGTGCTGCCCTGCCACTATTACCCCACGTGAGCCTGATGTTTCAATCAAATAAGATGTCTCAAATCCTTGTGTAGCACATCTATAAAGAAGTCTGCTAAATATTCAGGCTTATTGTTATAAGCAGCCAAAGACACACATCAGAATCACACATTATGATAATAATAACTTAGGAATCATTCAAAACATGGTTTATTTTACTGGAATTTCAGTATCAGTGTAGTTCACAGGTCAGGGTAAGAAGTGAAAGAGGCTGTTGTCTGACTTCATTGGTCTGTGGTAATGTGACTTGAAGACATTAAGTCTCTTTTATGAAAGATGCTTAAGACTTGGGATTCATGTTTCTCTCTTCTGAGCCTGAAGAAATTTAGAAAAAATATCTATAAACACAGTACGAGTCTGGACTTTTAAGAACACCAGGCTACTCTTTTTAAATTTCAGCTTGTTATGAAAAATTGAGGAGGGAAGAAAAACAGAGAATAGGGCAGGACAGGCTGAAAAAGTGCCTTTTCCCATCCTTGGTCTGACATAGTCTGGGGTTCTCATTGTGTGCTCAGACAAGGCACCATTAATGCTGCTGAGCAGCCACTGATCCTGCAGCTCAGATGCCAATCTAATTATTGCAATCAGAGCATGCAGCAAAATACACCCAAATCTAATTCCTGGCAGTGAATCAGAATATTTGTACTAATGGCAGCATGATCCGAGGGAAATAATAATCATGGAATCATGGAATTGTTTAGGTAGGAAAAGATCTCTGAGATTGTTGAGTCCAACTTGTAACTCAGCCCTGCTAAGCCCACCACTAAACCATGTCCCCAAGCACCCCAAGGTGAAATCAAGGAGGAATAAGCAGATTTATGGCCGGAGAAGACAACAAGACTAAGCATCTTCCCTTCTACTGCTGTTCATCCAGGGGCTGAAAGGCCTCTATGTTTCCATTTTTGGGATTTTGGCTCACAAGACAGAGGTGAGTGTTGGTTTCTGACAGCTGAAAATGTTGTAAAGTGAATTAATTTGGGGTTTTTTGTGCCTACAGGTAAGGTTACAGGTCGGGCTCTATGTTGTGTATCTTCTGGACTGGCTGACAGTTTTTAACAAAGATCAGATTCTCGTTCTTCGCCTGGAGGACCACGCCTCAAACATGAGATACACCATGCACAAGGTGTTCCACTTTCTGGATCTGGGTAGGTGTCTTCTGGCTGGTTTAAGGGTGAAAAAACATTATTATCCTTCTTTTAGGTCATTTTTGCTTTATTAACAGCCAAAAGAGAAGTGTAGAAATCTGGCTTGAGGGATGCATTAATTTTGTTGCCTGGAGTCAAGCAAAATTAAAACTCTCAAATTCCTATAGAAAGGCTGGTGTTAGATCATCTTAATAAGACTATATCAAGGGAAAAAATCCAGATCACTCAGAATTTATGGATTTATTAAACCATAGGGGAGCCAGTCCTGCCTCTGAAGGCAGTCAGGGCTTATTTGTCATGGGCTTTCATAGATGCAAAGTTATCCCACTAAATTTAAACAAATTGAAATACTACCAGCCCAGAATCTAAGCCTGAGCATGAGGAAAGGTTGCATTTCTAACTGAGGAGAAGGGGGAAATGATGTTTTTGCCGTGTTGGTTGAGACATCTGTTGCTAATCCTCGAGAAATGCTGGCAGACAAAACATTGCCCAGTGTTGATTTGACAGTAGCAAGAGAATGAAAATGTGGCTGAAAAATAGTCTGTCTGGTCCAAAGATTGGTCTAGATGATGAGAAAGTTTGAATGCAGCAGATTGAACAGATGAAGAGCTTGGCATCTTCTTCTCAAATATGGTTTATGCTGGAAAACTCTGTAGGTTTTTGTCTTGCTGATGCACATTTATTCCTGGAATAGGGGCATCACTACACCTGTGTGCCACTTTGATGCCACTGGCAGCCTCCAAACCAAGCAAAAAATGGGCTTAACTCACATCATAAAATGAAATAGAAATATAAAAGAATTGCAGCTCCAAGACGGATGGGAAGTTGTGTTCAGTGTCATCATTGTTTTCTGAAAACAAATGTTTTCATCCAGAAGTGATTTATGCTGCTTTTCATAGAGATGATTAATTAATGGGAGAGGAAAATGTATTATTTTCATATTTACTAACAGTGATTTATTTTACTAATCAAAGCCTGTATTCGCTATTCCTAAGCACTGTTGCTGCTAGCAAAAATTCCATTTCTCTTCCTCTGGCAAACTTTCTGATTAAGTCATTACTCTCTTTTAGAATGGGCATTTTTGGTGAAATATCAGAAGATAATGTTCTGTTTTTCCACAGGACCTCTAAGTGAGAAACAAGAAGCTCTGATTACCAAGAGTCCTGCATCAAACACCAGACGACCTGAAGACAGAAGCCTGGGACCGATGCTACCAACCACAAAGGCAATTTTAAGAGATTTCTATAGGCCTTTTAATACAAAACTGGCACAAGTTCTTTTTGATGACGCTTTTTTATGGAAGAGGACATAATATTGTAAATTTGGTGCCACAAATACAGTGCGTAAAGGAGTTTTTATTTTTTTAAATTCTATTTTTGTGCGTGGATATTTACATTTTTCCCATTCCAAAGAGAAACTGATTGATGAGCTGAGTCTCACCTTCAGACAACACGTTTCACAACAGTTGTACCACATCTTCCTTGTGGGAATGGAAAGCATCTTGCTTATCAGTTTATTGCAACTTCTTTTACCCCAGCAAAGGAGTGGAAGAGCATTGGGACAAAAATGATGCCTGACACTCTTCCATGGGGGTGTTGAAGTTTAACCTTCTCTAAGATGCTGCAACACAGAGTTGGCATCAGTTTCCTACAATTAATCTTATAATCTCATTTCCAGTATATGTTACTCATGCATTTTTTCAATCAATCAATGAATGTCATTTAGTCATTAAAATTTTTAATTGAATTCAACCTAAAATTCTGTCTCTTTTTGTCAAAATACTCACCCTGAGATTAGTTCAGTTGGTTGGAGCATGGTGCTAATAATGGCAAGGTTCAAGCCCCATATGGGCCATTCACTTAAGGGTTGCTCTCCAATATCCCTGTGGGTGCCTCCAACTCAATATTCTGTGATTCTAAAGTGGTCTTCAATCACACTAAGTTTTCAATTTCCTTAATTCTGGAACAAAGATAAAGGATAATTTCATGCACATAAATTTCCAAGTCTAATTTATATCTTCAAGGTGGAATTGGCCCTCACTAAATGAGGGACTTTTTAAAAACATAAATGTTGATGCTGTCTATTGACTATTTTCTTTCAAGGGCTAAACCCATTATTTCCTCCCTCAATGTGTGTTGAGTGGGTCATGTGAAGCTGCTCTCTAGCTAACAGGTAACCCCCCAAAAAATCTTCTCCAATTGGCTTCATGTGTCTTTTCAACCTCAATGTGGGACCCCACAATACAATTTTACTGATAGATTCACAAATATATTTACAAATACTAAAGACAGCTGTCCCCCATCCTTCCCCTTGCGGACATGTTAATTCCCTTCATGTGTCTCTAAACTGAGAATTAATGCTGAAAACTTGATGACTCCTGAACATTTCACACGGGAATATGATTGATGACATGTGAGATGTTTTGTAACATAAGACCTTTTCTAGGTTCTTTGCCAACTGGTAATGTGCTGTTTAAAAAGGATTCAGTCTGGGGTTTGGAAAGCCTAAAATAAGCAATTTAGGGAAGTACTTTAGACAACCAGAACAGATTAGTTCTAGTTCAGAAATGCTCAGGGACCAAAAATGGGTTAGAGAACTGAGAATGGACGGTTTTAGCAGTACAAACAAAAAGTATCATGGGAGCATGAAACAGGAAACTCAAAATGAATTTGCCACTGTTTGCACATGTAAAAAATTCAATCAACAACTTATTTACACTAAAGATTTCATCCAGCTGTGCTCTGATTTGGAATCAACGCTGTGTGGTCAGAGTAACTCTATACAGATGTTTCCTAACCTGATCTGCCATGGTCAAATAGTTCCATTTAGTTGTCAACTGCTGCCATGATCTAATGATATTATTTTACCAGCCCTGAAAGCTAATGAATGCATGTGTCATTATCATTTAGCCTGACCAATAACTCCATGAACAGCTCATACACACTCTGGTTTGTGGCACACTGATGTCTGGTGCTGAACTCTGATTTTTGCAGTCCACTAGTGGTGGGGGAGGTTCTCTCTGCCCTTTGCCTTTGTTTAGAATCTAAATAAAACCATGCTTCTTGATCAAAATATCTGCTTTAGGCTGAATCATGCCCAGAATCCTGCTAGATCGAAGTCTTGCCTAGTTCTGTCTCAGAAGAAGGAGAAGGTTGAAGGTTCCCTGTGTGATGCTGGACAGTTGGGACCACTCGAGCCAAAACGTGGGTAAGATCACCAGTGAGCAGGTGGTGCTGAATGTCCTCCTGGTGTGTGCAGCACAGTAACACATGGGCACAGGGCTACAGCCATAGATGATCTTTTAGAAGTCCTTCTTAAAGTGAAGTCTTCAATGAGGCTGCTTTTATGTCTTCATCTCCTTCATGAGCTCCAAAATACGATCTCCTGATTCTAACACATTGTGACCTTGTACGGTGGCATGACTAAGTATCAAAAAGCAGATAATAGTCAAGAAGTCATCGTGGAGGTAAGGATATTATTTTCTAGTTCAGACTGTAAAAATACTGTTGATCTGGGGACTTGGAATGAAATAAAACAGCATTTTCTCAAGTGATGTGACAGTGCTGGGTGTCAGGTCCCCTTTTCTTCAGTCACAGAGCAGACAGCATACCACTGCCCTTCAGTGGCTTCACAGCAAGGCTCTACATAGGATAGGGCTCACCTCGGGTTCTTCCAGTTCCCTTTGCCTTTTTTTTGACAGTTCCAGCTGTGAAAAAAAAAAACCAAACCCAGTATTATTGTTATTAGTCACTGTAGCAGTGAGCTGACCTGCATACCTCAAACAGCCATTTACTAAGAAATTGGAATGAATATCAAAACAATATGTTTTTATTTCTCCTATTTTATGCCAAAGCACAGCAGTGGCTCCTTGCAAAGACCTCAGAAATTTTGTGTCTCATTTTTTTTCCGCTTATCTCTGCTGAACAAAAGTAATCAGAAAAAGATGCAGCTTTCCTGAGTGCAAAGGCACTGAGGAAAGGGTCAGTTCCAAATGTTCTCACTGCTACTGCAGAAGAATGTGAAATGTGTTGTCTGTAAGACCTTGAGTGTTTGGGCCAAGCATCTTTGCTGGCTGGAAGAAGTACAATAAAAACAAAGGATCTCCTGCTAAGAAAAACAGGCAGTGGTTGACATGGAAAGTGGTGTGTTGTTATCTGTCGAGTCCAGGGCACAGGCTGAGTGCTTGAGCTCAACAAACTGAAGATAAATGGTGGAATCATCACAGTTCTGAGTGTATCTTTCTGTCAAGAAATTAATCCATCTTCCAACTAAGCTACATGCCTTTCTATTGAAGACAAGTCACAACAGTGTCATTAAAAGTCACTCCTGCTCGATCCCTGTAACACAGGCATGTTGAGTGGGGCATTTGATAGATAACAGGACACTGCCTCAGTTTGCATCAGGGGAGGTTTAGCTTGGAGATTAGGAAAAATTTCTTCACTGAAAGGGTTGTCAGGCACTTGCACAGCTGTCCAGGGCAGTGGTGGAGTCTCCATCCCTGGAGGGATTTAAAGGATGTGGCACCTGGGGACGTGGGTTAATGGTGGGCTTGGCAGGGCAGGGTTAAAGGTTGGACTCGGAGATCCTAGGACGGCTTTTCCAGCCTAAATGAGTCTATGACTCCGCGAGCAGCTTTCCTACAGGAATACTTGTCTTACAGTGCCATCTTCTGTTCAGAACCGGCAATACTTTGTGCCCTGAACGTGCGTGCACTTTTCTCCTACATTAAAAAGGGAGAGACACGTGCAAAAAGAAACAAATTCCCCGTTCTTTTCAGATGCCCACAGGAATAAAAATTCCAGTGCAGCTCCGGAATTAGGGACCCTACAGAGAAGCACTGACTCTGCACAGCCCCAGCATCATGGAATCCCTGAGTGGTTTAGACTGGAAAAGCCCTCTAAGATCATCAAGTCAGCCTGTTCACTCAGCACTGCCAAGGTCACCACTAAACCATGTCCCCAAGTGCCACATGTACACAACTTTTAAATCCCTCCAGGAATGGTGACTCCACCACTTCTCTGGGCAGCTGTGCCAGGGCTTGATATACATTTTGTGAAGAATTTTTCTCTAATCTCCAGCCTCAACCTCCCACCCTGTTGTAAGTTGAGGCCCATTCTTCTTGTCCTGTCACTTGATACTTGTAGAGGAGACCGACCTCCACCCAGCCACAACCTCATCCTTTCAGTCCCTCTTGGGGAACTGCTGCAGAGTCCTGTGTGTGCTGCAGCTGCACTCAGGGATTTGCCAGCACCAGCGCAGACCATCAGGAAGAACCCCAGAGGGAATTTGTTAGGTCATGGCACTGCAGAAGTGCTTTTAGCTATTAATAAGCAGTCAGCTCAGAGCAGCTCCTAAAATGCTGTCAGGCTGTGGCTGGGAATCCTGCTTTTCAGAGATGCTCTCTGCCTGCATCCAGGGAAATGTGTCACCAGCAGCTGAGGCTGGGACATGCTCACCTCTGCTGATTTCATCTGTGTCCTGCTGGACTCCTGCTCTCAAGTCACAGCCCCCTGTAAAAACTCTACCATCTCCCTGCACTGCCTCCACCAATAGAAAGACCCTTAAAGTAATTGCCAGCATGGCAGGGGCCTAATGGACTGCCAGGCTGGAAGCTGCCATTAAAAATTAGAGGCCTGCTGTGTATGTTAAGCAGTAATTAGCAGAAAATAAGGTTTGACAGAGACACAAATAGTGATCACCACATCGCATTTCAGAGGAAATCTGTCCCTCACCCTCGTCATTTCTGAGTATCCCTTTGCTGGGGGAAAAGGCTGCCCATTCCAGCAGGTGTGATGGTGCCTCAGCTGGGCTGGCAGGGGCAGGGATGTGGAAGATCTACCAGGAAAATTCTGAAAATTCCACTCTAAGAGCTTTAAAATTGCTGTTTGGTCACTACTGAAGTAACAGGTGCTGTGTGCCAGTGAACTGCGTGGCAGTGCCACATGGCAAAGCTGCTGCACAGGACACCTTTCCTGAGGAAAACAAGGGCAAGCACTGCCATTTTCCATCAGAAGGGGGACAGAATGATTTACAGCCTGTTCCTCAGTCTGGGTGTGTGTGTGTCTCACACACTTAGACAATTATCTTTTCCACTCCTAATGAATGGGAATGAGCAGAGGGAAGGGTTCTGCTGGTACATGGAGCATTACAGTGGATGAACTGCAGCTCCCAAAACTTTTTTTAATTTAAGCTACAGAGGCCTAAGCCTTAAATGGCTTGTAAATAACTTGGGGTTTAGCTTTTGGTGAAGCTAAAATCAGTGCATCCTGGTTGTTGAACACATAGGGTTGCTCAGAGACCATGGATTTGGGGTTGTCTGCCTCATACGTACTGAGCCATCATTCATCCCAGGCTGCTCACAGCTAAGTCAACCAAGCTGGGTCATCTTCCACAGTGATATTTTGGGGAAATAAAAGGCTGGTAAAAAATGTCAGCATTTATTTTTCTTGGTTTATAGACTTGTTGAACACATCTGCAAGTCAGATCAGTGCACAACATGATTTAGACCATTCCCAGCTTTTCTGCCTTCCCAGCTCTGCCCTGATGGTGACACATGGTGTGTGTATATTGATTTATACATAAACTTCATTTAAGTGACTGTTGCTTTCTCAGCTCTTCTATGAGAAGAGTGAGAGTTCCTTGGGGAACAGTCATGCTGACATTAAACAGGCATTAAGGCAGAAAAACACTCATATCTCCAGCCAAGCTATCCCAGGACTGGAAGAAGCCAAGGGTTGCCCTCTGTGCTATCCTGCCTATGGGTTGATTGGGTCTACACATGTTCACTCCTCCTCTATGGTGTTGAAATCAGAGATAGAAGGCAATGAAAACTGCTGTCCATTGATAAAATCTGGGCACCCTGGGCAGTGTGGTCCTGCAGCATAGCAAGGAGGCAAAGGCTGTGGTACAACAGCTACAGAAAGAGTTGGAGAAAGAAGGAAAAGAAGAAATCCTACAGCTGAGTCAAATGAAATCCTGGAATGCTGAGACAAATTGATCATGCAAAACTGCATGGAAGAAAGTAAATGCAAGCAAGGGAGACAAAAATTAGAATAAATAAGATAGAGAAATAAGCAGGAAGGGATGCGCAGCTGTCAAATGAAAAGGTGGATTTTTTTTCACCATCTGAAAAGGCTTAGGAAAGGAAAATAATTACATAACCTGGGTAAAGTATGTTGGCTGGACTGGAAAGGCATTGGCTGAGCCCACTGCAGACTTGGCTTTTGTTGTGTGTTGTACTGAGAGATCTAAATTCAGCATCAGTCGGAACAGGGATGGGATCCAGAGAAATGTGGGTTCCTCACCTCCCTCTGCCTGGCTCGTGCTAAAGCCCAACACTTCATTTAGGCTTGGGAAGGAGCAAAAGCTATTAAAGGGAATAGAAAAATTATTGAGGGGAAGGTCTAAAATAACAACAGGAGGTGCTTGGCTGGACTAAGAGTCTGAAGGAGAGGCTAAATGCTGCAATTCTAGCTAAGAAGAGAAAAGGGTTGACATTAGATTTCTCAGGTATCCTCTGCCCCTGAGAGCAGGGAGGACCTGTAAAGGGCAGGACTCTGGTCAGAGGGTATATAACAGATGGCAAAAACATTATATGTCTTTTTATATGTCTTTTATTTTGGGCTCTGCTTGTGAGGAAGCTCATTGGTGATTTTCAGTGCTGGGGTGTGAAGCTGCTGGCAGAGGCGATGTGGGGCAGCACCACATTTATTTTCCAGACCAGAAATAAGCATGATGAGGCCGGCAGGATACCACGAGAGGGCAGGGCATAGCTGGAAATTCAGCTGCAGCTGGAAATCCAAAGGAACAGCCAGACCCGGCTCCTGCGCTGTGGCACAGCCTCAGTGAAGGACACCCGGCGGGTGGCACAAGAACCACGGGGACAAAGGAGGGACTTGTCTGATGGTGGCTGCAGCCAGGGGGGCAAAAGAACCAGATATTTCCCCAGAACTGCACCGAGCGGTGAAGGGAAATTGGTTTTTATGGTGTGTAACACAAACACCTACATAATGTAACATAACTCATTTGTAACTCAACTCAGTGTAACTCACACCTAACTCAACTCAGTGTAACTCACACCTAACTCAACTCAGTGTAACTCACATGTGACTCAAAGTGGAACTCACACATAACTCGGTGTAACTCACATGTAATTCAACTCGGGCAAAACATAACACAAACAGCACAGGGAGATGGAGGCAAAAGGGCTCAAACATGCACAGCAGTACAATTTTCATGCAGTATAGAATCATAGAATTGTTTAAGATCATCAAGTCCAACCTCATGGCATGGATGCCATTCATGTAAAGACACTGGCATCACAATCCCCCTTCTCTCTCCTGCATGAGCCTACCAGGACTGGGGGACCTTCAAATTCACTCTGATCCATCCTGCTGGGTACAAAGCCCTTCTCAAACCTCAATGCAATATTGTAAGTACCAAATAAAAATCCCGCTTTCTTACTGTGACTGGCAAACTTGCAAGCCCAGCTTCCTTGAGTTTATAATGTCAGTGCAGTATTTAGTTATGCTGCAGCATGATATAACAGGGAAAGGACAGATGAACAATTCATCCCCACTGAAAATTCCTCCTGGGACAGTGGCATGCTCAACAGTCAACTCAGTATTTATTGAATCATTAACAACAGTCATTAAGTGCTCTGTTGGGTCATTGATATTCCCAAAACAAGTGCTGCCAAAGCATCTTTTGCTTTAGTAGGACTTCCAAAACATAAACAAAAGTTTTGTAGACTGAAAAAAAATGTAAATAACACTGACCAAATGGGCATATTTGAGCCAGTCCTTGACAGTGCTGTGTCATATGGCCCAGGGCAAATCCTGAGACATTTGTTCCCAATTCAAGGCCAAGTGTGCATGATGCCTGGCCTGTTTCAATGGTTAATATGTGCCTTCCTGAAACTGGAGTAAAAGAATATTTGACTTCAGCAGGTGGTGCTGCAGAGCAGTCCTGTCCTTCTAACTGTGGCTGAGCTTTTGTAATGCTGGATTTGGGAAGTACTGAATTTATACATTTACACTGAGCTACTTTTCAGTGGTTTCCCTTTCTTCTTTATGTGCTCCAGAAGTGAATATTGCTTAATGAACACCCCGGTAGGTACACCCTGCTGTGGAATTACAGGCTGGGGGGTGAAGGCAGCACAGCATGAGCTAAGGCAGGTCTTTGAAACAGAACAATTCAGCAAACAATCAAAATCCTGAGCTTCTGAAGCCAGGAGGTTCAAAGCACTTGGACTAGCACAAGTGTGAGTATGATAAAACCTCAGGAGTCAGAAACTGTAGGTGTCCAGCACTGCAGGAGGCAGAGTTTGCTGAAGTTAACTGATGGCAGAGCCAGGAAATTGAGAATTTTAACACTCTAAAGCTCAGGAACTGATGTGCTAGAGAACTGGAGAACTCAGGGCAGAGAGAGATGAAAGTCTCCAAGTGTAGCTCTGCTGAGGGTGGGGGTAAGTTGATTTATTTTAGAGAAATGGTGGCTTTTGCCAGAGTGATTTGGTCCTCCAAACCAACTAGCAAGAGGTGTTCACTGCTGTCTTGGCAGGTATTTCAGAAATTTAAAACTGTAAACCTCAGTTATGGGTGTTTAAAAAATCTGGTGCTCCTCTCAGGGCTACTTTTTTTTAAGAACTGCATTTCTTAATTTTTCAGGTCTTCTTTATTTTCGTTTCTTTCAAGAATGTTGCATCAAAGATTTTCCCCCAGACAAATATACCCAGCTCATGCTGTTGACATCAATCCTAAAGGAAAGGGTGATGATCTTGCAGCTATCCCTCAGTTCCTTGGGACTCAGAATATTTTAATGACTGTACCATCCCCAGATTCTCATGGAGCTTCCAGTAGCCTCTAACAGGACAGACCTGGGCTCACTTTGCCTGCCCTTGAGGATGGCAAACATCAGGAGGCAAAGCAGCCACACTGGCTTGGCATTGGACCTAAAGCAAAATTCCCCTCAGAGTCAAATATCACCAAAATTTCCTTGTCTCATGAGATAATCTGGAATTAAAAAAGAAAGCTACTTAGGAAGGCCAGACTTTGGCTGGACAGGAGACCACACAGAGCTGCAGGGGACAGACTGAAGGACAGTCGAGAGAGCTTGGTAGGGCTTGTGTATGGGAATGGGGATAAATTCCTCTGCTGCCAGGAACCAGCCCAGTGTTTGCATTCTGGTTGCCTTAAAAGGACAAGGCAAAAGGGAATATGAGGAATGTAACTGATTAGAATAAGTAGCTTGTACAATATCCTGAGATTTTTTTATACATGCTTCTTTTTACAAAGCTTTGTGAAGGCAGCCAAAACCTGGTTGTCTCTAAATCCAAGAACTGAGAAAACACTGATTTTTTTATATATAATTATTTCATATACTTGGAAACATGCCTCTTTTTATTTAGCCCCATTCAGTCCTGTGTTTCCTAACATGTTTGCCCTGCTTTTCCCCAGAGCCACTGGTTTCTGCACACATGCTGCAGATTTTCTGCTCTGCAGTTCTAACCATTTCCCAGAATAAGCTGAGCTGGTTCCTGGTTATCCTTGAAGCATTTCCACACCAGCCCAGTTTTAATGGGTAGATGTAACACAAATGGCAAGGGCTCAGGTTTGCAGGACAGGTTGATGCAAACACTTGCATCCTGCTTTTTCTTCAAGATGCCACTTGAAGAATCGTTAATGTGATGAATATCCCCTAAATAATTTGCCTTTAAACACAAACCCAAGGTTTCTGGGCCCAAAGATGAATGTGAACACTCCCACAGTGCCAACACAGCTGCAAGAGAGCCAGGCTGGATGCCTTGACAGGGACCTGGACCTGCTGCCTCACAGTGTATTTTGATGCCAAAGTCTTATGTAGAATCCCAGAAAGGACCTCAAGGACCCCCCAGTACCAACTCCCCCACCATGGTCAGGGACACTGCCAATGTAACACACACACTCTGTAACACATCAGGAAGAATACTGAAGTATAAATACTTTTTTCCCTGAACTACAGTCTTTCAAAGTTATTCCATGTTTAGGCTAAGGAAAATACATATACTGAGGTGCAAAGCCCAGAGAATATTATTCAGGAAAGGCATCTCTAGGTGAGTCACAATAGGAAATTTAGATGCATAAAATTTACGTGCAATGATGTTCATTGCAGTTCAGAAATCATTCTACACATTTAAAGTCAATTTGAATATTACTGTAAGGGGCAGCAACTCTGATTCCCAGCTTCTATTATCTTCTTTTTGTATTTTATTGAATATGTTTGGGAAAAAAATTCCTTTCACTTCTTCCAGCATGAAAATGAAGTGAAACCCTGCCCAGCAGAGCTGAAGCCCTGCACTATTCTCTGGTTTCCATGTGGGAAATTTTCACATTCTTGAAGTGTTCAAAGCAGCCCAAGGGAAGCACAAGCCCACCTTGCATCCTCCTGTGGGATGGGCACTTTGTGCCACAGTTAGGGATGGAAATGAGAGGAGTCTTTACTTTCAGGCCACTCCTCTAATTCAAACAGTCCCTTTGCTGAGAGATTTTTCTCTGTGAAGGGAAAATCCATTTGTTGGTGTCACTTCCTCAGAGCTCCAGCTTTTTTTCCTGCTTTTGCATTTCCAGGCTCTATGGAACTTGTGGAACAGGCAGTTGGGATCCAGGGCACTCTCTGGGGAGGTGGCGGATCCAGAGCACACCTCTGGTCAATCCCAGCTTGGATCATAACCACATTTTCTGCTGCTGTGCAGCCACAGCTGAGGTTTGTGCATCTCCAGGTGAGTTGTTTCCTCTTCATTTGGACATGCTGCTCCATTTGCAGAGGGTGAAATGGGAACTGGCAACAGTGAGGACTGAGCAGAGCTGAGGGGCCCACATTGACCATGCCCCCCCAAGCCTAAATAGCATCTGGTTCTTACTCTGGTGGACCCAGCCTGGAGCTCTGCTGGGGAAGGTGAGAACAGCAGGAAGGTTTCTGACAGCAGTGAGCCAGAGAAATGCTTTGGATCAGGGCTCTGTGAGAAAAAACACCAGCTCAGCTGGTTGGTACCCCCTGTAGTGAGGATTTTGTTGTTGATCTAAAGCCAGTAGTACGGGGGGACATAATGGAGCAAGGTCCTCTCCCTATTACTCCTTTTCTTGGAGCAAGGAGGAAGCAAGAAAAACTAAAGCACAGAGTCTATCAGGGACATGGTGACATGCTTGGGGTGTCCTGTGCAGGGCTAAGAGCTGGACTTTGATGATCCTTGTGGGTCCCTTCCAACTCGGGATGTTCTGTGATTCCATCTGGAGCTGTCAGGGACCCAGCAGCAAGTCTGTGATTCCTGCTCCAGTACATTTGCCTGGAAGTGCCTCTGATTCTTGTGTGTCCAGATCAACCTGCAGAGAAACTCAGTTCTGCTGCTTCAAAGGATTTCTTACTGGCTAAGGATTAAAGAAAAATTCAGTCAAAATCACAAACAATATGTCAACTGCAACCACTGGAAGTTCCATGCTGAAAATGAGTACACAAAATAACATTGCAAATTTTGCAGTAAAAAATGAAAATATGGGATGCAGTCAAAATAACATAAAGGAAAGGAAGATTCTTCCAAGCAACACCTCTACAGACACAAGGAGTAGTGAAGAGCTGGGATCTGCAGAATCTGCCCTCTGATCCATTTATCATTCTGGGATGTGCTTCTTGGAGATTCATCTTCTTGACCCTGTAATTATTGCTTAGGAAATAATTCTGCTGGAAGGTAGGAAACCCTCCTCTGCCCATTCTGAGTGCAGGTGGGTGAAGCCCAGCAGGCAGAACCAGAGGGCAGGTTTCCAAGGACTGGGAGCAGGAGCTCCTCCTGGATTGTCAGCTTGGTGTCCTGTCTGGGCAAGTCCTAAGAGATGGTGCCCCTGGATTGCTTCTCATCAGCAGGGACATTCCTCCTGGAGACAAACCCAGGTGTGCACTGTGGGGAACACAGGGTGGCTGCACAGGGACAGCAGGAGAAAGTGGGACAGTGCCAAAGTCATCTGTGGAGAGAACAATAGGAGCTCCTGGGAAACTCTCCAAAGCACTGGGGCTCCTCTGGGTGTTTCCTTTGGTGAAAAGATGCTTCCTTTCTTCTCTACCAAATCACAAGGGTGGGATGGCAGGAAACTTTGTAGCAGCAGCCACTCCCAGCTGTGGGAGGTGTTTTCACAGTGGTGGTCCCACCGAGGGCAGGTCACAGCTCAGCAGGTCCCGAGCAAACAGATGTGTATCCAACACGCCTGCTGGGAGCCAGCTGGGGAGTGGGAAGGAGCTTGGCTGCTGCTGGAAGGGAGTTCCTCACAGCAGGAACTTGTTCTTACCAGCAGCAAACCCAAACTGCAAGCCTGGGTTGCTGCCCTGGTTGTTTGAGCGGAAAGGCTGGAGTGGCCTAATTTTAGTAGGAGAAGCACTTTCGAGTGAAATGTTGAATCTGCTCCCTCTGGAAGAACATGTCTCATCAAAATTTGATATGGCCTTGAGATAGTGGTGCTTTATCAACAAGGCATTTCCAGATGCATAGATGAGAAAAGACTGGAACGTCACAAATTGCTTGTCCAGGAGTAAAAATAAAGTGAAGAAAGAAAAAACTGAGGAATTTACTTAAAATCTATGGAAATTTATATACACATTTGGGAGTTTTATCCAACAGCAATACCAGTGCTTTTGCAGGGAACTGAAATAACTGGGCATTTCCTACGTCATTCCTGATCTCTCCCTGGGGGACTTCATAGCACAGTCTTTGAGTCGAGGTCCTGAGGGTGTTGCTGGGATAAGTGGTGTAGTCTGTGGGGAACAGGTAACCTCAGATGGGGTTTTAGGGACCCCTCTGAACTAAGCTTCTGTTTATATGGCAACCTTGCATTACGTGGGATGGGAGTTGATGACCCAAGTAGTCTCTTCCAGCTTCTCCTTAAAGGAGTGAAAGAAATGTTTGTTTTTTTAAAATTTTCATAAAGGACCTCTCATGTAGTAAAGATTATTATTAGCCATAATAATGTAAAAGAAGGTTTGATCTCTTTGTACTTATCATCCACCTCCCTAGTGAAAATAGCAGATTTTTCCCTTGCATGAAAAATAAAAAAAAAAACAAACAAACTACTATTTTTGCTGAGTTTATTTCAGTCCAGCTATACAAAAAATCCAGCTATACAAAGGAATACTTCCCATCCCTGGGATTTTTCAAGGCCAGGCTGTTTGGGACCCTGAGCAACCTGATCTGGTGGGTTGTTTCCCTGCCTGTGACAGGGAGGGTGGAATTAGATGAGCTTTAAGGTCCCTCCCACCCAAACCATTCCATAATTCTATAAAAATGCCACAGTATTTAAAACTACAAGACGTGTTTCAAGCCTTTAAGGAAAGTATAAGAGATCTTTGGGCTGGTACTGCTGTAGTACCCCAGGGTCTTTCAAACACTGCTTTAATTCCTTTGTATTCCTTTCCATTCTTCCCCCAAATCCTTATAATTACTCAGATTTCTCTATTGTGTATTGCTGGTGCTCATGACCTGAGGGGCTGGGGAGGAGTCAGGCCCTGGTTCTGGGGCTAACACACACTGGTAGAGTGACATTATCAATTAAAAGGCCAATCAATGCCTCTTACTAATCCTCAGCTCCGAGAAGTCTTGACCATCCTATCTCACTTTGGATTTGCTTGGGAATATCCAGGAAAGCATCTTAACTTCTACAAAAGTTGTGTTTCAGCCAAAGCATCTGTAGGACACCTGTACCTTCTGTAAAGGTACCAATGGAGGTCAGTTTTACTGAGCACTCCTGGATAAGGTTGAGGAGCTCCATTCTTGGGCCATGGTGTACCTACAAGACAGCAGAAACTCTCTAAAAATCATTTTGCCACTTAGGAAATCCTATAGTTTCAGATCCTTCAGGTTGAATTAAATGGAAAAATATTACATACAACATGTGAACTGCTGTTAATGCTATGTATTGAAAAGTATGAGTTCAAACCCACAAAATGTGAGATTAATTAAAATAAAACCTTTGAGCTTCCTCTGAAAGTTGCATTGCCCTGTTATCCAAGGGTTTCCTATTTCATTTTCATGTTTGCCTTCCCAGCCATGTGAGCTAGAAAGGTACTCTTTTTTAAAAGAAAGCAGACACTCTTGCACATTAAATAAGTACAGCTGATGGACTTTTAAAGAAAATATTCATTACCAGATGACCTGTAATAAAATCTTTCATGGCTGGCATGGTCTGTGCAGTGTTGTTCTTTGTGGTCTGGTTTCTTGGAGAGGTTGGTGTGTGTTCTCTCAGTGGCTGCTGATCTCCAGCCCTCCTCCAGGTCAAGGCAAACACTGAAAGCCCACACAGTGACCACAAAGCCATGGATTGGCCTCATTATTTACCTCATTATTGCTGCAGGTGAGTTGGTTACTTGGCAGGTAATGTTCCTCAAAAAGCCAGGTGTTTACACTCACCTCTTTTCACAAGAGATTCTGCTTATACATTGACCTCAAACCAGCACATTTCTGTGCTTTCACCATGACAAACACTATATAAATAAAAATGCATTTTCAGTTCTAACACCTGAGACTTTCAGGAAATACCAAATCTATGCTGAGCTAAAGGAGGAGGAAGAGCCAACACAAGAAAATAGGGCAGGCCTTGAACCAATTAGCACCACATGGTTTGATTTAATGAATTTATTACGGTTTCTATTAAAAGCCAGCCCTTTCCCAGTTACATAAAGCTATCATTTGTGGATGGCAGGGCTGGAGCTGTCTTTATAAAATATGATTTTCTTTCTGTTCATTATTCCAAGAACTTTTTCTCTTTACTTCTGTTAAGCTGAAGGAAGCAGAACAAGGCTGATCCTGATTGTTTAGAAGGAAACAGGTAAAAATTTTGTAAAATAGTAGCTGAGTGCTTGTCGTGTGGGTGAAGAGAATGAAAGTGTCACAATTCCAGTTGCCATCATGTTGAGTTGGACACCACTGATGGAGCAAGAGGAACAAATACTCAAATCAAATGACTTTGCAGGTCCTCAGGGATCTTTAATTAGTTAAACCTCAATCCTTAACTTTTATCATCCCTTCCTGCTGCCACAGGCTCGTTCCCAGTCCCTCAAGGCAGTCTCCTGTAGGATGGTGGAGCTGGTGAGGGACATGCTGAGAGTCTGAGAGGAAAATACTTAGTTATCTATGCTGACATCTCAGAATATCCATTTCCACATATGTTTTCAGCTAAAATGCCACATACATTTCTAAACCTTGACTTACACAAAGAATAAAAAGGCATCAAGTCAGACATTTGGTTGAAATTTTCCAAGTTTGATTTAAAAATTAGAGAAAGGGTACACATATTTACAAAGAAAACACTGGAAGGAACTACATTTCAACATGTCATTCTGAAACCTGTCTCTTTGCTCTGGTTCATGGTTGAGCTGTCAAGACTCTCTTCAAAATGATCTGCTGTGGAACTACTCTCTTTGCAGAGCTGGCATTTTATGTCTGAAAAGGAGCACAGAAACAGCAATTTGTGTTCCTGTTGAGGATGGGACCAGTTCCAGTGATTTACAAGGTTACCTGAGCAATGAATGCCTGTTTAATACAATTCTTTTTAGGAAAAAAAGAGAATATTCAGATCTAAAATCTGAATTGAAATATCTTTTGCAATGAAAGACATTTCCAATGCCTGACCCCATTCTGCTTAATGCCTGAAAGTGCTACAGACTGAGTTCCTATTACTGAGAAATTGTTTATTTAAATCACAAATAACTGCAAATAGAGTACTTGAAGTTTTCTCTATAACCACAATGGCTGAGTATATAATTACTTGGCCATATCACTCCAGGTTAGTTAAATAGAAAGTAAGTTAGTTAAATAGAACAGTTGGTTTTGAGGGTATTGTCTTTGGGAATTTCTGTGGAACAGCACATAACATAATCACAGTCTTCTAAGTGTTAATTATTCTAAAAAGCAGGATGAAATTATATTCCTGACACACAGCCAACTAGGAAATTACACTCTTATTAATGCTCTAACCCAAGAAGAAAAAACCTGTGACTCAGGACTCATTAGAACATTAAGAAATAGAATAGGGTTTCTTAGAGTTTTTGTTCCCTCTTTCCTTCAGTGATAACAATAATAACAACAACACAGGCTCTACCATTTTTAAAATTGAATGTTTTCCTTGTTGCAACACAATGACTTTGCTTAGTTTGCCTGGAGTCAACATGACATTTTGTAAATGTAAATTTTTATGAGTATTTAAGATTAATCATATTTTTTTCAGTAATTAGAAAATTAGACTGATTTTATTTCTTTTCAGTGAAAATCCCAGTGAAGACTGGGGGAGCTGACAAGGATCAGGATTCAAAGCTGTACAGATTTAGTGCCACTGAAACCTCTCTGCTGGGCTGACCTTATTTGATTTTCTTTACTTCACTTAAAGAACATATCTGGTTGTGCTTTTGTTACTGGAATAACCTCTGGAAAGTGACTGCAAGCATCAAAACATATTTTATTAATGCACCATGGGTTTTTACCGAGAAATGGTAGCAAATTTGGAAAAATGTGTTCTTATTTAAATAAAACAAACGAGCTGGGTTTGAGATTTACTAAAGCTTTTTAATAATATTTCTGTCTCAGAGCGTGCACTTTTTCATGCTGATAGATATGAGGAATAAGCCTACGGAAGCTGGAGAAAAATTAATGTAGGGGAAGAAGGAAGCACAGGAAACTGAAGCAGAAACCACAGTCTCATGGTAAGGGAAAAAAGGAAGTGTCTGTTGTATCTTGTAAGTGAAATTTATCTATTGCACTGACATTTTAGGCTGTAGTTGGGGGTGCTTTGAAAGTAAATATTATTATACAAAGAAACAGAAATTGTAGGGTCCTGACAAAACTGGATGCCACCAATTTGATTCATTGCCTCAAGGGATTCTTGCATGCAAACAGAAGACCCCCAAACCCACTGCTACAAACTACTGAAAATGTTCTGTTTTGTTTTGTCAGCTGGATGAAAAGCCATGTCACAGTTTGTTTGAAGAAAAAGCTTTTTAATTCAGAAAACATCCTCCCCAGTAAGTCACAGGAGACCAGCCTGTATGGCAGAAAGCACAACAAACAGATCCAGGGTAATCCTTACCCTGAGAATACAAGGGTAAGCAAAATACAGTTTCTAACTTCAAAAATCTCTGCCTTCCTTGGACATATTGTGTGATGAAGCCACAATGGTGTTCCTTTCTAAGACACAGATCTACAACAAAGGAAAGAAATCTTAATTAATTCTCTTGAGTCTGTCCTGAGGGTGTTATTTATTCATTGTGGTTTTGCATCCACACTAAGAGTGTTTGAATTTAGAGATATTCACACACAAAATGTATCTTCCTTTTCTGCCAACTCTAGCTATGGAATCACAGAGTGGTTGAGTTGGAAGGAAACTCAAAGATCATCCATTTCCATCCCCTGCCATGGGCAGGGACACCTTTCACTAGCCCAGGTTGCTCCAAGCCCTGTCCAACCTGATCTGGAGCAATTCCAGGGATGGAGCACCTACAGCTCTCAGGGAAACCTGCTCCATTGTAAAAAAACTGCCATGAATGTCCTGGTGACATTTTCCTGGGGACTTGCTCCCTGCTCCCAATACTTGGAATCACGTGCTCTTTGGGATCTGCCAGACACATTTCAGACACATCCTTTACCACTTAGTGGTGACGGTAAAGAAAAGACAAAGCAGCTTGAAAATTCCAGCTCCTCCAAGAGAACAGTAAACAGGACTTCTCAACTTCAATTACCCTCTTGTATCTTGGGAACATTTTGAATACTTCTGGCTTGGTAAAAAGTCAAAATTGCTCAGGCACACTAATAAAAAAATAAAGAACAATCCATTTCATTTCTAACTGGAGCAGATCAGAAAACATTCTTGCATTTATTTTTCTTGTCCAAGTCCCAGACAATGTCCCTCAACTTTGTGTTCTGGTTTGGTGAGACTAAAATCAGATAAAGAGTGAAAAGCAGCCAAACACTGAATAAATATTTCTCAGGGAAGGTGACTTTGATACTCAATTCATGATAACTCCCTTACTTACTGTCTTGTTAAACTAAGGGAAAAACTTTTTGTTACACTGTAATTTTCTACAGAGTCCTTAAAAAAGTGACATATAAAGCCAGTGAATATTTTATGAAAATTCTCTATTTTTTAAGTGTCTTTGTTATTACCTGATTAGCTGCAAATGGAATCGTGAATAATCTTTTATTCAATTAAGATACGATTTTTATTTAAAATGGTTGTTTCCATTAAAATATTTTCAGTTTTCCCTCTTTTTTTACAATTGACTCAATACCTGTAAAGGCAACTCTGTCCTTGTGGGCTGCATGGGCTCCAACCTGAGAGTTGTGGCAGCTTACTCTTCCAGTAAAGCCTTTTTATTATAATATAAGGTACAGACAGGCAGAAAGAACTTTATTTTGTTGTTTCTGAATTAAAAAAAAACCCAAACAATTGGGACAACATCTTGCCCAGTCTGAAGAACAATGACCAGACTGAAGACACCAAAATCAGTAAAGGTTTTTCACCCTTTCAGTGGGTAAAAGTTGATATTGGTGAGGATTTGAATTCGGCAGCTTGTATTCAAAGCACACTTGTTTTGGTTGGATTTTTTACAAAAAAAAAAGACTGAATGTTTTGCAGACATTGAAGTCAGCATCTCACTAAACCTTTTTCAACAGTGGTCTTTGCCACCATCAGCTGAGAGGATGATTTTCATTGCCAGAGAAAGCAGGAGATTTCTGTTCAAACACAGTGGTCTCTGAAAAAGCAGCTGCAAGTCCTCACCTAGCTGCTTCTTCCTTTGTTTCTGAACCTGACATTTACTCTTTTTCCCCTTATCTACCCAGTGGAAAAATCTCCTGACTTTCATAATTAAAGCATTTTAACCAGAGTGTGGAGAGAGAAGAAAACAGAGGCAGAGGAGGAAAAATACTTTGTTCAACTCTTATTCATTAATTTGAATGGAGGCTCCAGGAAGACCTGAGAGCCTCTTCCAGTACCTAAAGGGGCTCCAGGAGAGCTGGAGAAGGACTTTCGACAATGGCATGGAGTGACAGGACAAGGGGGAATGGCTTTCCACTGGCAGAGGGCAGGGTTAGAGGGGATATCGGGATGGAATTCTTCCCTGTGAGGGTGGGCAGGCCCTGGCACAGGTTGGGCAGAGAAGCTGTGGCTGCCCCATCCCTGGGAGTG
>JAOXXN010000082.1:32531683-32552663 GCA_026770055.1 Myrmophylax atrothorax | reverse complement strand
CTCTTCCAACCCTAATGATTCCATGATTGTCTGAAAAGTGTTGGCAGAACCAGTGGGAAAGAGCTCAGGAAGGACAGGAGAGACCCAGCAGTGGAGAGTTACAGCTGCCACCATGAATGTGGAGAGTGATGTCACCAGCTGACACCACAGGGAGCATGATGTCAACAGGAGAGAGAAAGAGCATCAGGAAGAAGTACCAGGACATTCAGATGAGCTCTGGGGTAGAGGCAGCAAAGCAAACCAGGTCTAAAAACCGTGGTGTCCAATGCTGTGGAGGAGAGCTGGATCTCAGCTGCAGCACATCTGGAGGAGAGGCAGGACGTGGCTTTTAGAGCTGGTTTATTTTTTATAAATGTCAAGTGCAAATGGAGAACTTTTAAAGGACCTGAGTCATTCTGGTTGTGAAGTTTTGAATGTTTCAATATGAAATTTCTGGGGTTTTCCTTAAACATTCTTTTAGCTGCTTTGAAAGAGAAGCAGAATTTTTCATTTAATTTTAAATTATTTTCTTTTACTCTCTCACCTCTCAAAAATACCAAAGGAATGTTATTTGAAGGGTCAGGCCTGAAGGAAATGCAGTGCTTTGTGAGGGCTTTTTCCTCCACCTCCGTTCTCAGTATTTCAGGTATTAATTCTTGGCAACTCTTTTCAATCTGATTTTTGAAATAATAACAAATGTTCTTTGAAGGGTCAGCAAGGAGAGACCCTCCTCCTCCCCCATCCCAATTCCTTGTTAGCAATTCAAGTATTCATTTCTGGTAATTTAGAGCCAGGTCACAAGGAATGAGACACAACTGATGGAACAACCTGCACTGTCTGGGTTCATCACCTTGAGCTTCTTTTCCAGACAGCGGAAAGAAACAATAGTTTTAAGACAGAGTTCATTTGAGACATCCAGTTAAGGACTCAGAATGCGGAGCAGGTCCAGAGGAAGCCCAGGAGATGCTCCAGGGCTGGAGCCCCTCTGCTCTGGAGTGAGGTTGGAAGACCTGGGGGGGCTCACCTGGAGAGGAGAAGGATCCAGGGAGACCTTGGAGACCCTTCCAGAGCCTAAAGGGGCTCCAGCAGAGCAGGAGAGGGACTTGGGACAAGGGATGGAGAGACAGGACACAGGGAATGGCTTCCCAGTGCCAGAGGGCAGGGCTGGGGGGGTTACTGGAAAGGAATTGTTGGGTGTGAGGGTGGGCAGGCCCTGGCACAGGTTGGGCAGAGAAGCTGTGGCTGCCCCATCCCTGGGAGTGTCCAAGACCAGGCTGGACAGGGCTTGGAGCACCCTGGGCTGGTGGAAGATGTCCCTGCACACAGCAAGGCCTGATCTTTAAGACCCCTTCCAACCCAAACCACTCTGTGATTCTGTGGTTCTACAATCACCTTGCACAGTCACACCTTCACACCACGTGTTTCAGAAGGTCACAGCCTTTCTCCCAAACCCCTTCAGAGCATCTACTGGCACAATGATGACAACACACACAGCCCTCCCCTCCATCACTGCCATCTCCACAAAGCTCCCACAGCAGGACAAGCTGTGGGACAACCTGATCAGATTTATTGCTGAAGTTTTGTTACACTCAGGGCAGCAAAAATGAATGTTCTGTAAGTCTGGGAATTGCTCCGAGTGCACATGGGGAGATCATCAGGTCTCAGCTCAGCTCCCCAGTCTCACAACATGGCAGGGAAAGGGATCATAAAGGAATGGCATGGCAGGACATGGCATGGAACAGGTGGCTGATACAGGTGACCACAGCAGCACAAGGTTGAATTGGATTAGGGGACTGTTTCCTGCATGTTGCAAAACCTGTGCCATTTTGACAAAAGCTGCTCTTTTTTTTCACGCTGATGCTGGAGAGTCCCTGGAGCCCACTGGGACCCCAAGCTAGTGAGCTCCTGATCCCTTTAATAAGCAGAAGTTATTTCCATGTGGTTGCACTGACAGGATCCACCTTCAGGGTAGAAACTGCTCTGAAACTGTAACAGCAGCATGGAGGGCTTGCTGTGGAAAGGTGCTGGTTTCCCCATCTCTGAGGCTGTAAGGGCAGGATTGCTCCATGCTGGTGCAGGATGAGAGGTGGGCAGAGAAGCTGAGCTAGAAACAAATACAGTGGGTTTATTTTTGCACTTTTTTCCTGGAAGCAGGGCCTCTCAGCTGGGGGCTTTTGCTGGAAGGTGTTCAAAGCAATGGGATTATTTAATGTCTTTCTTTTAGTTTGTGTATTTTGGGCGCTTTAAGTCAACTGGACTAGATTTCTGCCCATTACAGCCATGGCAGTGACAAACACCTTGGGGCTCACGGTGTCCTTTGGGGGTCTTCTGACCACCGTGGACATCTGGAGGAACTGGGGAACCTTCAGCCCTACCCACTGGGCACTGATTTCAGACATCACAAGAAGGGGGAGCCCGTGATCTGCATCCAGGCTGGTTCATGAGCACACATGACAAGGTGGGAGGGAGATTGTTCTCTTCTGCATCCCCTCTGCCTTTGTGCCCAGCCCTGGCTGCTGGAAGCAGAAATTTTCCTTTCCCCAATTTGTTTCTTCTGATTGTCACCATTTTCAGCATGTGAGGTTTAGTGTTAATTACAGTTTTGCCTCAGCTGTGCTGTTTCCCTCTTATCCCCTGAATTGCCCAAGCTTTACATCCTAGCAGGGTGGTTGTATGCTTTGTTTGTGCTGGTAAATCTAAATTATATTCCTTAACCCCATTTGTATGGAAGATTAGTAGCAAAGCAGGCTGAAGAGAGGCAGTAAGTCAATCAATGAATTAACCTCCTGGTTAAATGCCATAACATGTGACAGGAAAAATGCATCATGATCCCTCTTTGGTTTAGAAATGTGAATTTCAACAAGGGAGATTAGTGCAGTTTATAATGACCTGGAATGTTTGCCTTAAAAAATGGTGCCCCAGCTGTTGGCTGGCAGGCAGGGATTCAGCCTCTGCAGTCCCCCATATATATTGCAACATAAAAAATGTGCTCCCATCAAGGAGCGGAGACTCCAGGCTCAGTATTGATTTAAATTTATGAGCATATTCCAAAGGCAGCAGAGGGTTTATTTAGTGCAGAAGACTGGCTGAAAATAATATTTAGTTGCTTCCCAGGACTGAGCAGAGAGGTCTGTTCAAAATTGTACATGTAAAGCTGCACAAGGGGGAAAACACAATCCTGCCTTCGAAGTCATAGAGAAGGCAGATCACCCCTCAGCCTTGGAGGAGCAGCTCTGGCACAGGAGATTTGCTTTAGGTCTACCTGTGGTGTTGGGAAATTGGCTGTGGTGACAGCTGGAGCTCTTTGGGTTTGCATCTGGAAGGTGAGAAGCTGATCCCTGGTGGCACCTGGTTGAGCTTCTTCAGCTCCTGCTTTCCCCAAAATTTTAAACTTTCCAGAAGTTCCTTATTTCTCTCCATTAGGTGGCATATAAGTTTACCCATGATTAAATGCTGGAATTGAGTTCTCAAGGATTACTCTGACCATTTTTCCCCCTTTGATTTACAATTTTAATGAAAACATATCTCTTTAGGATACCTTTTAAACATGAGGAGCACTCCATGCATTTTAAAGTGTACAAAGACATGCACTTTGTTAAATATGATGACTAAAGGGTCAGATGTCTTAAACTCAGTTCTTTATATAATTCACAATGAACAAAATTTAGAAGAGTGACCTTGATATTTGAGTCTATCCAGGACAGACAACTCTAGGGGGAGTTTAGTAATAGCCTCACAACTTTTCCTTCTTCACCCAGAAAACTCGAAAGAAAGAGAGAAACAAAAGATGAAATTATGGAAGACAGTGAATATAACTCTGACAGAGAAGAGAGAAACAGTCAAAATAAATTACTAATAGAGCAGCCTTGCTAAAAATTATATGGTCCTTTAAAACTATAAGACAGTTTTCAGAAAGATTGTCAGCTTTTAGACTAAGATTACTATTACATTTAAGTGAGATTGAATTAGTCATGTTATAAAACTGGAGATCTGTGAGAAGAGATAATGATTTAAATTAATTCAGATCCTAATGGAGTCTTTCTGGAGGAAAAAAAGTCTGTTGAGGCCACAGTGAAAGCCTTGGCATATACAGGGAAAATTGTCTGAAGGAGTCCAGAGCTAGAGCACAACCACTGCTGTACATCTGCCATTCCTCATCATCCAAATAAAGGCCAGCCCAAACCACAGGAAACTTCATCTAGAGTTGAAGCAAAAGTAGAATTTAAATTCACTAGAGTTACAATTTGGAAAGAAATTAAAAAGTATTTAGGGGGGAAACTTCAGGATAGAGTGGTTTGGTGTGCAAGAGTCACTTGCCAGGTAACACAGTGGAGAAGGAAAGAGTGCAAAGTGCAAAATAAAAATGTGGTGGGTGATGTTGAGGTTGTGCTATATGAAGAGTCCTTTACTCCAGACCTTCTGTGAGACCTCAAAAGGTGAAGCTTTCCTCTGTAATTGCTTTCCCTGTATTTGCATTGCTGCACATATCATCCCAAAATTCTGCTGGGAACTGGAGGACTTCACCTTTTTTGCAACCCTTAAAGCACTGACTAAAATCAGTCTTCTGCTCTGAGTGGAAATAAAGTGCTTTACTAGAAAAGCTGCACTTAATTTCTACTTTAGAGTGCATGTACCTGTCCTATGTATGAGAAAATTTTCAACCCTCTTTAGATTTATCAGAGGCAAAATGTGGAAGAAAATAGAGGAGAAAACTCATGGTTTAGATTTACACTTAGATTCAACAATTGGTAATTGAATGTAAATGAAGCTTTTAGGAAAACAGAAGGCCAACTGCTTTTCTATATTTTTAAAATAACTGAAATAATTAATAATTTAATGGAGATTATTGAAATAATTTAACAACTATTTGCTTCCATTACTTACAATTAGGAAAATAAAAACCTGGCATCTTTTAAAGTCATATTTTCTTGTAGCAAATACATCTGTATTTAATACAGATCAAAACCCTCACAAAAATACTTCATGGCAATCTAGGGGAGGTTTAAAGAAGCAGACAAATTGAGATTAAAAACATAGAATAAAAAGTTAAGCTTGTTACTTAACAACTTCATAATAAAGATCTTTACTGCTCCTATGACGTTCATTATTAAGTAGAAAATGCCTGTCTTTGAAATTGGGACCATTCTCCTAAACATGAGAAGTGTCACAAAGACCCTCTAAACCAAACTCTGTAGAGATACCCATATTATAGACAACAGTCTCCTTTGCAGATAGACCCTGAAGAAAGAATTTCTCACTTAAAAGGAGACTAATTTATGACCTTTGCATTTTGAGGATCCATCTGGAGAATTTTAATCACTCAGACAGCATGAATGGTTCTAGTCAGCTCTACTTACAATCAATTACAATGTGTAAGCAGTTGTATCGTTAGCACAAGCTGGAAAAAAGGCACCTTGATAGAAAAAATGCTGTTTACATCCATGTAATAATGCATCTTAAGCTTTATCTTTTTTTCCTGATAATAATCAGGAGATCAGGACACCAGCTCTGATCAATATATAGGAGCAGGGACCATGTTTGGACAAGCTGTGATTGAGAAGCAACACAATGGAATTTCTAGTTTAAGAACAAAGTATTCTATTGATTAAAAAAAATTAAATTGTGGGATATGATATGCTGTGCTCTTTTATACAGAGCTCCAGTGCCATAAGACTCCCAGACATCCTTAGTAAAATCACCCTGATATTCAGGCTACAGAAGCCAAAAGAGCAGGAAGGAGCCAGCTCTGACTACTGCACTTTGCCAAGGAGCCAAATCTGCTCTTTGTTGTCACCTGTGAGCTGTCACCGAAGACAGACCAGGCATCCTCCAGGCTCTGAGTTCCACAGAAGCACTGCCCCTTTGGACAGAGAAATGTAGCCAGGTGAGAAAGGTAAGGAAGCAGTTGAGATGCAGAAAAGAGAGGCACGGCAGGGAGAAATTGCAGTTTGGATGGCAACAGGAAAGGAAGAAGATGAAAGACACTAGTGCAAGTGTTACAAAATGCTTGTGCCACCTCGACTCTGGAGATTTTATATGCACATTTCTCACAGTCATTAACAGTCATCAGGCTCAGGAGAAAGGCACGGTATGTCTTTTCATAGGCCTGCCCGCTAAAGAGACCAGTAAGTTCACTTATCCCCTTTCAAAGCATAGAATAGATCAGAGATAACTTGATTATCTCTGTAACTTGCAAAGATGTTTTCAATGCAAACAAGAGACTCTCAATCTTCACATTGTTAAGCAGAACCAATGTGAAGTTTCTCATTATAAGGCATCTAGTCTAGGCTTTGAATTATGCATTACTTTTTAAAAGTTCTGCTTCATTTCTTTTTCTTTGTAGAACTTACATTTTGCCTTGGAACATCTTAGTCCCAATTCCCATCAAAGTTAGGGCATCGGAATACTATTCAGGATCCTGGCTTAAGAGTCTACAGGTTTCACCAGTGATTGTTACATTTCTCTTCAACCATCTTTATCTTCTGAAACCTCACATTTGATAATATCCAGCTGCCTCAGCCACGTGGTCTGAGATTCACAGAATTTTGACTGTTAAGCTTATTAAAAGGTATAACAGATACTGTTATGGCTACTGCTTCACAATAGCCTGTTATGGGGGTTTGATGCCTTTGCTCTTTCAGTAATTTTTCCTTATCAAAACACTGTAGTGATGTGTAGAAGACAAAGAGCCTTTTGCACCACCAGCAATGCAAAGTAGCTGCATTCTTTTGTTCTGGAGCAGTTCAGTAAATTTCCCTAAAATACTAACTGAGCTTCCTCATATTTATGAAGATGAATAGATTTTACTGCTCATTATCAGAGAAGGAAATACTGGCTCATTACTGACACAGATAAGAAAAGGTCACAAAAGGACAATTCAATTCCTTGGGAGCTTCAGACATAGAAACTCTGGCATTGCTATTGGACTAATGATGAATATCAGCTTTCAGAAGCCCAAGACAGGCAGGACTGTATCCCCAAACCAAATAAATTGCATATTGCAATATGAAATTGAGCTCAGCTCAGAAACGACAGTTTGTCTCACCTTCCAGGTACAGCAGATCCTTAAACCTGGGCTCATGTGATGCCTTTGCTTCCCAGAGGAATGTAGACCAACGGGAAAATATTACATGACTCCTCAGACCACGGGTCATGAATCAAAAGAATAGCTCACCCTTGAGCTTTTAGTGAAAGACTTTTTATATATACATCATATTACCAGCTGATTTTGCAAGAAGTCCTTTGTTATTCTCTTAAATATTAGTTCAGCCTCAAGGTTAAAAAAAAAAAAAAGAAAATACTTTGGAGAATTTTTCACCATTTCCCTTGATTATAACTCCATGCCAAGATATTTCACCACCCTGCAGATAAACTGACACAGAGCAAAATGTCTCTACCGTTACATGACTCTTCTGTTTTCTCCTTTTCTGAGGAGAACATGAGGAGGCAGGATACTAAGTGATACAGAGACCTACAGATGATCTCTGAAAATTCATGTGCAGGGAATCTAAAAGATTATTTCTTCATCTGCCCATTTTCCCCTTGGCTGGAAGAACTTTCCATAGCACATTAAAAGGCTTTTGCTAGCTCTGCTACAGGGATGGTGATCTGTAGTGGCTGTGGAGACAGAACATCTCAGCCCCTGCAGAGTCTGTGGGATGGAAGTCTCTGGGAATAGCTGGTTCCAGGTATCTGCATAAATATGGGGACACCAGCAGCAAAAATTGCGAGGGTTATTCCCTAGTAAAGTACATCAAACCTATCCTAGTCCCAAAAGATGAGTGACTGAACCAGCAACTTTGGTTTGATCCACTTCTTCATCCAAAATTACAACCAGAAATTCTCACTACAGGTTTAGGGATGTCCATACTAGGAATAAAAATAGTAACACATTGCTGATATGGAATACATTGTGATTTTATTTTCAGAGGCAGACTCTGCTTTTGATGGTGACAGACATGAGTGAAGCCAGTAGGTGGTTAAAAGCAGCATTTATGGGATAAACATCACCCAGGCCCTTTTACTGATCTACCCTGTGCTGATAGAGCTGGGGACCTCATAAAATTTTCAGTCCTATATTCCTATATAGGGAAAAATTAAATAATTTTCTGTTGTGACAGCTTTAGAAAAATGCTTAGATGCACCCTTTAATTTGCCTCATCAATCAGTTCAGCCTGGTTTTAAATGGAGATCAGAGGGGAGCCATATGCTCAGAGATATTTTAGTACATTGTTCAGTCGAACAGAACTGAACTTGCTCCTTAGTGGGCTAATTTTTCACTGTAATGCTGCATTCTGATTGAATTTCCCAGCAGTTGGTGGTCCATTACATTGTACAAGGGCCATTTCAGTGAACTCCAAAGTAATATGGCAGAACAGCTCTTCTCTCTTTCCTTTAATTGCTTCAAACCTCTCCAAATAGGAGTGACAGCAAAAAGGTTTTGCAGTGAGCAGTGACAAGGGCACCTGATCAGATCAAAGCAGAAGATTGTTGTGACACACTCTATTCATTATTTGAAGAAAGTCTTTCCTTTGTCAGAAGACTCATAAATGTGGCTTGATCTGCCTTTTGCTCTCAGAGGGAGAATGGGTCCTTCTCACCCCTCTAAACCCTCAACAAAGAGCTCCCCCCTACCTTTCCCTTTAATCTGTAAGGCCCTCTTCTCTTCAAGCTCTGCAGTATTAACAATTTGAAGAGGTGCAGGTCCTGCCTCAGATCTCTTTGTGTGTGAAAAGCTGTTGTTTCCAAAAGGAGCAGTTAGCACAGAAAAGTTGCTGGCATTGAAATGCCCACAGTTGCTATGAGATAAATACTCGCAAGTGTTGTTTTTCTCCCCCCAGTCTTTTATTGCTTAGGAAAGAGGCCTTGGAAACAGAAGAAGGGTCAATTAGAGATTAGATATAAGCATTAAAATTAGATACAAGGATGAAGTTTTTTTACAATGAGGGTGGTGAGGCACTGAACACAGGTTGCTCCATCCCTGGAAGTGTCCAAGGCCAGGTTCGATGGGGCTTGGACAATTTGGGCTGGTGGAAGGTGTTCCTGCCTAAGGCAAAGGGTTTGGAAATAGATGATCATTACAGTTTCTCCCAGTCCAAACCATTCTGTAGTTCTACAAACTGTTCATTTTGGGGATGTGCAGTTGTACCTCAGGCCAATGGCTGGGGGCTAAAAGGTGACATTGCCTCCAAGGAAGAGGAGAACAAGAAGTTTTCAAGGCTAATGGGAATGATGACACTGGACATTTCATAAATATAATCTGCTGCTTCCTTCTGGGGTGTGTAAATCAAGACTGAATCCATCCAGAGTAAGAGAGAAAATGTTACAAACTGCTGCATATAGAAAGAAAAAAAGGCTTTTGCCAATGGCATGTGCTCTCTGCAGCCTCCAGAACAGCTCTCAGCATGGGGGATATTTTACATAACAACATCTGGTTACATAGTGCAAACAAACCAACAATTTACACAAGGGCATGTGAAAAGGTTTGACATATGGTATTTATTTATGAAATTCCAAGAGCTGCCTGCATTCAGTTTACATTCAGATATTCCCAGGTCCCACGAGGAGACCCCATGGTTAGGCTGATTCCAATCATTTTGCTGTGTTCACTCCTGATGCCGGGCTATGGTAACCACTAATGGGCAGATTCAGATTAAACAGAGCTTTACCACAATTTCCACACAGAATAGAAAGATACAGCAATGCTTTCTACAATAAATATCAGCAACAAATTCAGAACCGAGAAAAAATGATTGCTCTTCGTAGGAAAGGATTATACACCAAACACATGCTAGTTAAGTTATTGTAGGAAAGATCCTGACGTGACATTAAGCACCAAACATTAATACCAGGTTTGAATCTAGAAGTGGTACGAAGCCTCCCACTAATCAAGACTGGTTTTTATTGTTTAGATGGAACACAAATCATACTGATGCCAATCATTTTGTTGAGCTCATGATGAACTCAAACACAACAAGGTTATGAAGTTTTTGCATCTATATGAACATCTGCTCATTTCTGCTCTACTAAGATCTGAAGTCTATAGGGTTGTCAAGCCCTGGCACAGCTGCCCAGGGCAGTGGTGGAATCCCCATCCCTGGAGGGATTTAAAAGCCATGAGCCATGTGGATGTGGCATTTGGGCACATGGGTCAGTGGTGGCCTTGGCAGTGCTCAATGGTCTCAGAGGGCTTTTAAGAGTTAAATGATTCCATGATTCCATGAAGTGGCTTCAGGAATGAAAGATGCATAACAAAGTAACTTTCCTGTTACTAAATTACACATCTATAATGTACACTTCATACTCTCTGGGGAAAAGGTTATCATTTTCCAGTGACTAAGAACCCTTAGTTAGCTGATTTCACTTTCTCATGTTTTCTCTCCAAACTTTAAATTCAAGGCTCAGGTGGTATTTCCAAATACTTGGTATCAGACCTGTGAACTTGCATAACTAAGCCTCAATAAAATGTGAAAATTCTGTGGATAATATTTGCATCAAAACAAAATTCTAGAATACCACTATATAAAACATAAGAATTAAAATCATGTTAATCCCTCATCCTCAGTTTATTACATTTTTCACAGAGGAATGAGAAGCTGTAAAATTGAGATGGATTGTTATGGTTACCCATTTTGATCTACTGCAGAATACCAGCTAGAAGGGATGTTTTATTAGGTTATTCCTACACCCAAATTTACTTTTAAAGACACTCTCACTTCTCTATCACATCTGTCACCCGTTAAGTTGTTCATATAAAGTTTAGCCTTGCTGTTAAAACTTTGCAGCTCATTTTTGTTCTGCTTTTAATTTATCAGTTGGTTTCAGCTACTAGGGCTGAAAATTCCATCATTTGCTGAGCCAAAAGAGCCCTCTGGTGTTGGAAATCTACCCAAGGGACTTCTAACCCCAAGTCAAGTGTGCAGTTGCACAGTGCAGAAAAGTTTTTTTTTTGATTTTTGGAAGGCAGAATTTCTTATGCTGGCAACCTTCTTGTTGCTGTGTTCTGAGACATTGCTCAGATTGCCAAGAGGTGTGTGGGCTGGCATTGCAAACACTGGCATTTCAATGGTGGTGGAATTCAAAAATACTTTCTCTCCTGGACTCCATTTCTCAAATTTTTACATCTCAGATTTCACCTTGAACTAGTTATTCTTCAAAACAATGTTGAGAAAAATGACTCGAGATGTCTTTAGTGTGAAACAGGCAGGCACAAGATGTGGATGTGACATTGTTCACTCTCAAAGAGTGAATAAATTCTGTGGTATGGTTGGTATTGTTTTGGACTGTAAGTCACTGAATAACCACTTCATTCAGAGTAGAACAAAGACATGAAGTTGAAAGAATGTAAGATGTGCCTGCAAATGCCACCAAAACTACCAAAAGTGCAAAAGGCTGAAGCTTTCTCATTTATTTTCATGGCTCTTGTAAAAATATGTCTCTCATTAAAAGTGTGGAATGGACCTTTAACAAAAGCTCTGCTGTAACAAAGTGAAAGCAATTTGCTGGTTGAAACTGCAGGTTTATGTTCTCTGAATGTTAACTATGAGAGTTATTTCCGTTTTGGCTGCTGCAAAACCCTCACCCTGGTGGATGGACCTGGATCCCCCCAGGTTTTGTCTTGCATTGCCCAGCTGAATCCTCTGGCCTGGTCAGGGGTCTTCCAGGGGCTGAACCATGCAGAGAAATCCATGGTGAAGGAACAAGGACCCTTTCTGACAGGCACAAGGAGTGTCCCTCTGCCCACCACAAGCATTAACGGGCACCTCAAGGAAGAGAAAGGAAGAGTGGGCAGGTCAAATTCTCTGCAGGCACATCATTAAAGACTATCTTTCTTGGAGAATAAATTCCCTTAAGGGAAGCCAGGGCTGGGACATCTATTCCAGCAAACCTAGAAATAAAGACCAAAAATTGCTTTTTCCCTCATCAAATTTGCAGCAATCCATACCCACATGTGCTTCAGTCTGGTGTGACCAACTCAAACCAGCATGACTGGAGGATGTGGGCAGCAATGATGGGACCCAACATGAGTCTTCCTGGAGGCTGCATAAATGAACATGGAATTAAAATGGACATTTATGCACAAGCTCATTTAAAGGGGTCCATCACATCTGGGATAATTTCAAGGAAATGCTCAAGAAGCTGAAAGCAAAAGGGCCCCTCAAGCCAGGCTGATCCTGGTTCAGTCACTGTCACCAGTGGCACTGCCGTGGATCCTGTGGATCTCACTTTATATCTTCCTGGATCCCACTTTATAGGAGCCTCCTGCATTAATTGACACCCAACTGATGTGAACAGTGACCCAGTCACAAGATCTCCCTCATCTTCTCCTGATGTTCAAATCAGCCTCCAAAGTTATAATCTATTGGCCCAAATCTTCACAGCATGCTAAAGGACATATGTAATTAATTTTATTAGTGCCCTGGATGTTGTTACCAAGTCCCAGTTTGATTGTCTAATTAGCCTGTTTTGTTAATTAATTAGGCTTTTCTATCCATACTGTGAGAATGTTTTCTCTAATAACTTGTTTCCGTTGGTCTGGCTTGTTTGATTTTGACAGAGAAAATGGAGGCTGCAGAGAGTTAAAGTTACTACAGATTTCCCTTCTCATGTTTTTAGTTTCATGAAGTACAGATTATTGATGCTCTGGGTAAGGGATGTACCATAGCTTGAAATGACTTGTTAACAGACAATACAGAACTTATGTGGGGATACATCATAAGTAGCTCAATTAACACAAAACATTATTAATTTTAAATTTTATTGCAATGGGCTATTATGTAGTGTAAGTTATAGTTTCTGTTCTGGTTTTGAGCCTGATATTGAGCCTGATATTGGAATGCAGCTACTTCTGTGTGTCTGCCTACACATGGGTCTGCACAATGACTCCCATGGACTTCAGGGAAAACTGGAATCAGTGACACTAATGAACCTGGGGAGGTCCCAGCCACCCATGCCCATGTGGTGAACCCCCAGAGTGCACAGGGCTGTGCACAACAGCAGACAAATAAAATAGGAAAAGGAAAAAAAAGGAAAAAGTATATCACAACACGAGGGAAACAATGGAAACGTGGTGTTTGACAACACAAACCCTGAGCTGCCACCACTAATTACTGTGGAGCAGTCAGGAATAGTGGAGTGGTCTGAAATAACAGGGAGTGACTCTGCACAGCACATCTGCCCCCGGGCACGTGCCGAGGGCCTGGTGGGAGCCTGACACGGTGATGGACAGACAGCACTGCCCGGGCAGCCAGCCAAGCAGCCAGGGATTCACACTCCTGCAGCTATTCTCACATGGACACGCTTCCAGGCTGATTCACTGCCTGTCGGGGGATACAGGAACATCTTCTGGGCAGCTTCTAGAAATCCCATTTACAGTTTAGATTAATCCATCATCCCTGGGCTTGTCCCAGGATGCATGCTGGGGGAATCTGGGGACTCAGACAGGTCTGGACAGGAGGGATTGATTTTAGAATTAGTATCAATACAATCAAAAGAAAGAAACCCCCTGAGAGAGCATTAACTCGTACAGAGAGGGACACTTACACCTTCCCCCTAATTTAGCATCGTTATTTATATTGAGCTCATTTGCATGTTATACTTAAAGGTTGTCTTGGCTGTTGCTGCTGTGTATTTGGTATTATGATCTGCATTTATTTAAGGATGAAACAGGAGCAATTTGGGCTAATCTGTTCTGACCACTATCATGCAAATAGAAGTGTTAATCATTAACTACCCAGAGCCACACAGAAAGAAGGGTTAATTAATTATGGGCACACACACGTATCACCCTCTTATTAAGAAAGAGGTGCCTGATGACATCATCCTTGGAGAATGTCAATAGACATTTTTAAGAGTTTTTTCTGCTTCTGTCCAAGGCATTCAGCTCCCCTGAGCTTCTGGAAAGGAAGTTAAAAATCCAATTATAACAATTATTTTACCATCCAGATCATGAGCCTATTCTTCAGAATTAGCCTGAATTAATGATAAGCATGGAGAAAGGAGAAGTTACACATCATTACCAGCTGCATGTTTTTCTGGACAAACCCACATCCCTGACCTCATTTTAAACCCCTCATTAGCAGCATTTGCAAAGGAGGTGAGCCGGCTGTGCACCCAGCGGCAGAGCTCTCCCTGAACACCTTCTCCTGTTGCTGAGCCATCCATCTGACATCCAAAATGACAGTGATTCATGGCCAGCACCACCGAAAAACCAGCACTGACACAGCCAATGAGAAGCCCACAAATGTGGTCCTCCTGGGGTACTAACACTAAATTCAGGAACTGTGAAGTTTTCCTATAACTTTCTTTAAAAAACATAGCAACAAAACACACTTGCTATGTGCAGAAAGTTGTGTTTTGAGTAGAACTCAAAAATTTCCATGCCAAATTTTCCCATTGGGGAAATATCTTAATTTCAGTGAAAAGTATAAACATGCTTTTTTTTTTGCCTCATTTTCTTTGGAAAATCCTTTTTTATATGAACCAATTATTAATATAACTGGCATCTTACCTGTTCTTTTCTTTTCCTTTGGTGGCAAAGGAAAACCATGATTATGCACTATCATCACTTTTGCCAGGAAATTTGCAGAGTTGAGACCTCAAAGGCTGTATTAGCAGGAGAGAGGCTCTTTCAGTCCCTTTTGTAAACAGGCTGCCAGTTTACAACCAAAATTGGTTGGTAGTTTCCAAGTTGTAGGTTCTTCAAGACACTAGAAAGCAGAATGCAAACAGCTCACACTGTTGGAACAGATTCCAAGATTTTTGTGCCTTTCCCTTGTTAGGATGGTGCAGCACCATTCACAATGAACTTAGTAATTATCATTCCTAATATGAATTTAAAACCCTCCCAAACAAACACAGTCCTCTGGTAATATTGAACCTGTGTTCAAAACACAAATGCACATGAAAGTACAAGCGAATAATGCTGATACCTCTTACCAGCAGCATAAAAATGCACTTTTCCCAAGGAGAATAAACGTAGAAAGTGAATTACACAAACTTTAAGCAACGTGGACAGGTTCACACAGCAAGTCAGTGCCAGAGTTCAGAGCTCAGCTCTGCTATTCCTCAGCTTTCTGTGCTTGTGGTTGGACCATGTGTTGTTGGTAGTGCAAAGAAGGGAAAATATGCAAGGAGCTCTTCTGTGTCTGGGGGAAAGGGAGTAACTTCTGCAAAAAGAAAAGTTTTTCTCTCCCTTGAGTCCTAAATCTGACTTTTAAGGAGGGCAGTATTGCTGCTTATCTGTTTAAAGATGAACATGCATTTCTTCTCCTCCAGAATTAATAGCTTTTGATAGTTTATTTATAGAGCCCAATCACTGCCCTCCACTCTGAAGAGACCATGATCACAACTGTGCCATTTTAAACCTTTCTTTAGAGCACAGACCTTTATTTTCTCACAAGGAAATGAAAGAGATTGACAGAGCAAGCATAAATGTCTGTCTGCAAAGGCAGTGTTGTCTCAATAGATTTCTGTTTGGGCTGATAATAAAACCCTCTGGTTTTATTCTATTTATTTGAAAAACTCGAGGCACTGAGAACACCAACATTGTAATAAATGGGTAAGGAGCCATGTGAAATGATGGCACAGGCATGAAGGACTAAGCTACAAAATTACTGGATTGTCTGCAAGGGAATTGAGATAGAAATTCAGGGAATCATTAATTGATGTGGACTGAAGAAAGTCTTTCTGGGCTGCTGGAGCCCAGAGCTGGCTGCACGCCTTGGCACCGCAGGGCAGGGCTGTGCCACCGGCCACGGGCTCCCGGCACCGCTGACATGCACAAGCAGCACTCTGTAAACACCATCTCATTAGAGCTTCTGGAAAAGAAAATTGCTGTAAATTAGAACTGGGAGTGATGTTTGCAGCCAGCAGACCTCGCATTCCCAGCAGGTCACAGGAGGGCTGAGGTTGGGGTTTGCAGTGGAGCCCTGGCACGTGGTTCCACTCCCGGCGCTGCAGTGGCAGGTGAGCGATGGCAATGCTGTTCCTGCAACAGAGTATGTAAATACTAAAAAGCAGGACTAAGTATTTATTTATATCAATGACAACAAACACCCACTTCCAATAATCTCAGAAATCGCAAGGATTTTTTTTTCCATACTAATGTTTATCTGTGGAATTTGGCTGGTTGTCTGGAATTTACTGTGTCTTGCTTTGCCTTTCTCTCCCCTGCTGCCTTGTTTTAGGCTTCTGGTGTTTCCCA
Organism: Myrmophylax atrothorax; assembly: GCA_026770055.1. Classification (NCBI taxonomy): domain Eukaryota; kingdom Metazoa; phylum Chordata; class Aves; order Passeriformes; family Thamnophilidae; genus Myrmophylax; species Myrmophylax atrothorax. The sequence continues at coordinate 32,536,480 of JAOXXN010000082.1, read as the reverse complement.
GGGTATTTTAAACATTGCCTTTTAAGTATTTTTCTCTTTTGTGACACTCTTAGACAAGTAGACAGGCGGAATTTACACATGATTGAGCGAAATAACAAGAAACAAATATTTTCCGTTGCAATTACAAGGTTGGTCTCCTTCTATAAATTATTTATGGAAAAATACACTTAATACCATTACCAAGATTTTCCAAGATAAAGGAAGATGAAGCTAAAGTTGCTGCACTGTAATCCATTAGTCTGGAATGTGTGATGGATCACAGTCAGAAGCAAACCATGTAGAAAATAGCTGTAAGTGCTCCTCCAGCTGACCCCAACTTTTGAAGCTAATTTTCCACTACCAAGGTGGACTTCTTGTACAGCAGAAGAAAACTTTCTAGGGCACATCCTTCCTCCTGCTGTGCTGGCCCTCAGGTTGCTTAGGCACAGTTCACCATGCACCCTGGGGGCAGGAGATATTTGGAAATATGGGGAAGCTCATGCCGTGGAGCATTTCACACAGGAAAATATAACACTGGGAAACACTTAGTTTGTCTGAGTGGATGAGTGAGCAACTTGAGTGAGTGACACTGCCCTGCAGTGAATTGCTGAGCCATGTGAGGAGGTGTGTGGGGCATGCAAGGGAGATGACCAGTGATGAGCCTCGTGTCTGCCTCAACATTCTCCTCCTGATGCCTCAGAGCCCTTTGCCCGTGTTCATGGAATGCCAAGCAGCTCACACAGGGAAGGACATTCCCACCCTGCTCACAGGGCACTCACCCAGGACTCGGAGCAAAGCCCCTGCTGACTCAAGGACCAAAATAATTACAACTCTGGAATTAAAGAAACACATGCCAAACAGCTCAGCTTAATGTAAAATTTCGGGGGAGATGATCTGCTGCCAAAGACTGTATTTTTATTAGTTTATGAAACCAATCACAGTGTACCCTCACAGCTGTTAGAAAGCCCAGAAATTCTGAACTGCAACCTGAACTCCACATATGGACTCTCCATTGGCAGGACAGGTATTGTGAGGGAAGTTCCCTGCTTCCTTTGCACTTAAGGTAAATATATGTGATTTAAGTCAAATGTGCCTACAAAGCTCCATTCCATCTGGTGATGTGCTGCCTACATGTCTGGAAGCTCAGGCAGGAGGAGCTGTGGGCAGCCTGTCCTCCTGCCCTGCCTGTCAGCCTTCTGAGGGGCATGGAAATCACACACCAGGGATGGTGGGGCACTACTTAAAGGAACTTAGAAAAAAGGCAAAAAGCCACTTCTTACAAGGACATATAATCATAAGAAAAAGGGGAACAGTTTTAAACTGAAGAGGGAAAGGTTTAGATTAAGGAAGAAATTCTTCACTGAGAGGGTGATGAGACACTGGCACAGGTTGCCCAGAGAATTTCCATCCCTGGGAGTGTCCAAGGCCGGGTTGGATGTGGCTTGGAGCAGCCTGGGCTAGTGGAAGGTGTCTCTGCTCATGGGAGGAGAGTGGAATGAGATGACCTTTAATGTCCCTTCCAAACTAAGCTTTTCTATGATTCTTTGATTCTTCTCTAATGACTTGATGCCAGTGGCTGCTCATCATACTGAGGTCACTTTTTCTTCATACCTCCTGCTCCTAATTGAGTATATTTGGCTCTCTCCCACACTCTCAAATTGCCACTTTTGCCAGAGAATTCCTGTTGGGTTGGTCTGAAGCTATCTGTATGTTGAGAAATCAGCAAGCTAAACAGAGCATAAAATCCTTACATTCACCAGTGCAGTTTTCCATCCCTGGGGTTGCTAACTTGGCTGTGTTTTTACTATTCAGCCCATTTTCATACCATGTGAAGGGAATTTATTTGCCATCTTGATTTTTCCATTCAGTTCAAATGAAATCCATTAGGAATTCCACCATCACCAGCAACGAGGGCACTGCAGATGGACAGAAAGCTGGGAAAATGAGCAGACAGAGGGCTTGGTGACAGGGCAACACAATGGGACAGGCATTTCCAAAGAACCTACTAAATAAATGATTTTCCATGGGGCTTGAGGGACTAAGGATGGAAAAATGAGGCTTCTGTAACAGTTTGAATTTGTTGGAGATGATCCAGACATATAGGAAGGGTGTGACATTTTTAATAAAACTTGTTTTCAAGTGACTGTTCACAAGTGACTTCTACTATTTATAAAAAATTGTGACCTCATATGACTGTAATCTCATTTAAAATACATGCAAAGTACCCTTAAAACCTAAAGCTGTCACTCAACATTAAATAATCAAAATATGTGAGTACATCATGGAGTTCTCTGGAGAGAGAGGAGCTACGTTTGCATTTTTCCTCATTTGCTGGCAAAGAGGCCTTTGGTAACATTCCCTGCAAATGATCTGGAGCCTCCTGTGAGTTTCTGCTGGGACTTTGTCTGATGTGAATAAAATACAGATGATGAATGCATCTTGTTTACATTCAGAAAACACATCCTACTTCATGTGGCTTCAAACCACCTGTGAAACAAGATGGGAAAGGTAATTACAGTACAGTGTTTCCCTACACAAATAGAAGGACAACCTCAAGCAAGAGGTCTGCTGATCTCATTCCAAACCCACTGCAAATCTTCTGAAGCCTTCCATGAAATGCAGCCCTGAGCCTGTGGTCACTGAGAAGCAGACAGGGGTGATAAAGCACAACACGAGTGTGGCGACAGGTCTTTGTACTGAAGTCTGGGAGAGTGATCCTGAAGAATCAGGGAGCCTCCTTGACTTTAGAATGTCTCACCATCTGAGAAGCACCTTGGTCCTTGCTCAGCCAGCCCTGGACTCAGCTGTGATCTGTGTCATACAAGATTAAGAAGAGGAGGCCCATCCCAAGGCAAATGTGTAGGGACCATGGAAAAGAGAGAAAGAGAAGGTCATAAGCAGTAACAGCACATAACAGCATCCCTAAAATGCCAAGAAAACCTTGAAATTGCTTCTTACCAATTTTGTTACCAATCCAGTTATGGCAGTAAGAAAGAAATAAGAAACTCCCTTGTCTGGGTGCTGTTCAAAGGAAGCAGCAGCTCTTCTTCCTGTTAGTCAGAAGTGATTTCCTTTCAAAAAGATTATCACTGCTGTTATTATCATTATTTCTGAGATAAGCCACTTAAGCCCTGATGGATGCTTCTGGAAATTACTCCCTGCTCTTCTGACAAGCTTATCTGGCCTCAAGTGAAGCCGAGGTGTTTTACTTGGACTGTGTTTGCCATAACCAGTAGAAAGCAAACAAAACCGTATCTGAACTGCACTATGGGGTGTACTTGGCTAAATTTCAGTGTTTCCAAAAAGAAATTCAGTAACCCAAATGATAATCATACTCTTGAGAGTGTAACTGTTGGAGTCAATAATATCTCACTGATCACATTAATGAGTGGGATATACAACCCTACTGTGAGAAACACATTCAGTCTTAAAGATCTTATAGTTTAACCATATAAAGGAAATTAAAAAGGGAGATGCTGATGTCACAAAGATCCCTTTCAACCTAAGCTATGCTATGGTTTTTGGAAACTAAATACTAAAGGTAGATTTTAAAATGCGAAGTAATTTTTAGTATCCTGCTTTTTTGGGTGGCAGAATTAGTGGCAAGTCCCATGTGCAAAAAATATATTAGTGCCTTTCAAACAGTAGAACTTTATAGTTTATGTTATGTTATCTCTTAGTAAGCACCTGCATAGCTTTAAAGCTTCACTGTGCCTTTAAATCCTATAACTTCACCTCAAATAGCTTTGTCCAACATGCTGGCACAAGCCCTTTTTTAATGGCTATAAGTCAAGTTCAAACAAGTTTATTGCACAGCTGTGAAATTATATTGGCATATCCGGTAATGTAAGCCTGACATGAAGCTTTGATGCCTTCTATATGACAAGGGAAAACTCATTTCATTGCTTTCCTTTCCCTTTAATTCTTGCATTTTCACTATTTTCATAAATGAATGCACTGTGGAAAGTATTTCCAGCGTATTGTCAAAAATATGTGATTATGAAGATAAACAGAATCAGACCTCCCCACCTTCAAACATTAGGTACAAACTTCACTAAATTATATTGAATCTGTTTGGATCTGAACTTAAGTTATGCATTGTTATCATATGAAAATATCACATTAAGCATTTATTCACCCAAATGAATCCCAGTCATGAGTACTGCTCATATCTGAAAGAAGTAATTCCTTACTGTTCTGTCTTTAAAACATAATCCTTAATTAAAAGAATTTTAAGGACTAGTCTCTGATGATGTTCTCTTTGCCAGCTCTATCACATTTATCACAACAAACATTACTACATTTATGTGCCATCTTCTGTTCCCATTGAAGTTTCATCCATGACTTTTCAGACTACACTCAGGCTGTGGATATTGAAGAAATCCCAGGAAAAAATGACCTTTAGTTTGGTTTCAGACAAACTCAGTGCTGCATTTCCCTGCTGCTGCCTGGGATGTGTTAAACATGCTGCTCACACTCCTCATGGCACATGGACAGCAGTTTCAGTTCAGGAAATACCAGACTGAAATGTGAGAGTCGTTCCTTTTTGCAATTCAGATGTTGGCAGGTAGGTGATGTCCATGGGAATTTGCTGGAAGTGGCTGGTTTTGGACAAGGAAACCAAAAAGGGATGTTCCAGACATCCAAGGTTCACTTTCCTCACCTCCATCAAAAAAAAAAAAAATACACCTCCCAAGTTTTAAATGCAAGGAAAATACAGTTGTAAACCTGCAATGTTTTTTTCAGGTCCCACAAATACTTTGTGGGTTACAAATTCTTGAAATAGGTTTCTGTTAGACCAGGTAGGGTTGCAATGCC
>JAOXXN010000082.1:32519314-32531583 GCA_026770055.1 Myrmophylax atrothorax | reverse complement strand
TGTGCTCAGCGGGGGCATTTCATCCCATTCTCTCCAACTGTTCATAAAACTCCTGCCATCCAGTCATCCCTGTTGTCTTTATGTTGTCTCAGTTTTGTAGTTAAAATAAAATGCACGTTAAATTTGCCCATTTTTAAGCAATGCAAAAAAACCTGAACCACTAATACAGATCTACAGTCTTTCTGATGCTGATGAAGCAATCAAAAAATAAATAGTATCAGAAAAAAAATGTATTAGCTCTCCTTTTTGTACTGCTAGTATTACAGAATTTTTAATCACAAGGCAGCCTCTCAAGTCCCTTTCCTAGTGATAATCCTTCTGGCTTTGGTCCATCAGTGGCTGCCAAATGCCAGGGCAATGTGTTGTCAACACAAAACCTACAGGCATTTTGGGGCATGGAGAAATGTAGTTCCCATCCTAAAAAAAAAAAAAAATAAAATCCCAAAAAACCCAGACCAAAACTGAACCTATTACATTCTTTGCAAAGATGCCAGAAATGCTTTTAGGCTTTGTTTATGTCACTGGTTAACGCTGTCCTTCTTAAAATTCTGTTTCTTCTCATGTGTTCAGCACAGAAGAAAAAAATAAAGAAAACTCTGGCAAAGTGTACATAGAGAATTTTAATTTCTGCAGATGCAGATGGATCTAAATATCCCCAAATAATGATGGTGATGGGTGTGGTCTCTGCTCGACATCCAAGTATTTCTGTCATGAACTGAGCCATCACTTTAAGGTGCTCAAAACATGAAAATCTCACAGTTCCCCTTCTGGCTAAGAAAAGGGCTCATACAGTGAAAGTGTTATCATAGCACAGGGAAGTATAAGAGAACAAGGAACTTTTGTTTCCATGGCAATCCGAGCTCCTTCTTCAGACACAAGCACAAAGGCAATATGCTGAATGATTATCTGAAGGTCATGTTGTTCTTAGGAGGAAAGTTAGGGAGAAGGCACTGGGCTAATTTCCCCAGTTGGGATGCACACTGCATTTCTAACCAGTTAAGATAAACAACTGCTAAAGGAAGTAATTGCCTTCATTAATGCCATCAGTTTATTTTAAATGCAGTTTGCCCAAAGGAAACAGCAGCCTGCTCACGAGGATAACTCATAGTTCATATCATTATTTGAAATGCTCAGAGACAAATGTTGTGATTTCCATGTATATTTGGCATTCCTCACCTGGTCAAATACACCCCCTTTAAAGTTAAATGTATCTTAGAACTGAGTAAAACGTCTCCACGTGAGAGCTTGCTTATGTTTTCAGTCATTTGGGGGGTGAGGACCACTCTTTTGAGGATCTGCCTCATCAACAAGTGCAAAGAGTGTTTGAAATGCCAGGATGCCCCAGGGATGCCCGGAGGGTACACAGGTAAACATAACCTTAGCACCTGTCTCTGTTACATGTGTAAGAAAGAGGCATCAAAGAGACACATGAATGTTCAATTCAGTTTACTTTGTATTTCCCAGTGTTAGTTTTAGGTTTCCATTTCCTCGGAGCTGGTTTGACCTTGTTGACAGCAGGAGTAAATGCTTTCAGCGGCAAAGAAAACGACTTTAAAAAGTGTAATTCTCTTTTCTTGCTCCATTCTGTGCTTCATGATTTACTACAGATCTGAAGTACAAAGGAACAGAAACTTCACTGGTGTTCATAAGGAGTTATTTTTAGAGTCATTTTGTTGCCAAAGCATATAGAAACCTTATGTGCTACCTCAGAAAGTTACTGTGGAATGGCAAGGGAACAGAGATGCCTATTTCTTTGTCTGTCTTTCCAACCACAAAGCTTTACTCTGATTAAAAAAAAAAAAAGCAAAAGAGAAGTTGCAGGAATCACTGAGTTGTTTGAAGTTGAATTAAACACAAGTGTGTGATCATTGATTGTGGTGTATAAATACAAATTAAGACCTTGAACAAGGCCTGTGCTTACACACACAACTCTTAACTCTCTGAAGTGAAAATGCAATCCTGAGTCTGAACTTCACAGAATCATTTAGGCTGGAAAAGAACTCAAAGATCATCAAGTGCAACCATTAACTAGGACTGCCAAACCCATCAATAAACCCTGTCCCCAAGTGCCACATCTACAGTTTTTTAAAACCCTCCAGGGCTGGTAACTGCACCAGTGCCCTGGGCAGCTGTGCCAGTGCTTCACCACCCTTTACACGGAGAAATTTCCCCAAATACCCAATCTAAACCTCCCCTAGGAGGGATGTTGCTGGGACCAAGGAAGAGTTGGGAATGCCTCATTTTTCTAGGGTGTTGTTGAAATTGGCTCAGAATACGTGGCTTGAGAAGTGTTAACCCAGCTTAGGGGTAAACCACCATCTTTCAAATAAATCCCTCTTGGGAACAGAGGGAAAAACTTTGCTTGTTTGCAGATTACAGCCTGTTGTGTTTCACTTCAGCAGGACAAAGCTTTAAAGAGAAGCGCAGAATGACTTATACACTATCACTGGCATCCGTTCAGGAGGGGAGGATGAGGCTGGTTCCAGCTGTACTACAAAAATATGAGTTTGCTTTATCTCCTTCCACATCAACTGCAAGTATTTACAAGGTATTGTGATACTTCACATGCAAAAGGAACAGCCTCTAGGCCCAAAAGAGCTGAGACTTCAGTGAACTTAATACCCCTGTGCCACTCTAAGAGGAAAAAACACCACCTTTTCTGTAAGTTTTATCCTTCTAGGATGCTGAAAGATAATAAAAAAAATAGTAAAAACATCTTATGGTGAAGTAAAACAAAATTCTGCTGAGAGACAGACTTTGCTGGCAGTATTCATGCACACCCCAAAATCAGAGGCAGGTCTGGAAGGGACAGAAGTGCAACCATGCCCATATCCACAGAAAGTATTAAAATTAAGGGGAAACAAACAGAGGAGACCTGGTCATTGGCAGAGTTTGATACCCAAGAATAGACGTTGATAGGTGTGTTTGATGAATAAACCTTTATTAAGGTAAGTGCAGAGAGACAAGAGTTCTTTGCAGTCACTGCAGGAGGTGGAGGAGTGACTTTGGCACTGCCTGATGTTCTGCAAGGCTCTTCCCTGTGAAAGGGGAGTTGTGCAAGCAAACCTGCCTCGCCTTCAGTCTCTCACTGTGTCCTGGTGAGCACATCTCATAGCTGACAGCAAATGGCTCACCAAGGTTCTCTTTTGCCTCAGGTGTCCCTGGAGTATCCTTGGACATGGCTTCTCCTTTTTCCAGCTATATGGAAGCCCAGGTGGTGGCCTTTCAGCTCAGATCACGTGGTGAGGAGGTGCTTGCAGGGACTCTCAGGTAACTGCAACATATGGAAACTTCATGGAGACGTTCAAGGCTTCGACGCATTTGCTTAGAATCTGTCCACTAATTCAGAAATTATTAGGCCAGAGGTGAAAGTATGAGATGAAAAATGATGGCACACAATTTGGCCCCTAATTTTGGCACCAACACCTCACTTAAACAATATGAACATACAGCAATGAGTTGTTGGATTTGTAGAATTAGAATTGTTCAGGTTGGAAAAGAGCTCTAAGGCATCAAGTCCAACCATTCCCCAGCACTGCCAAGGTCACCAATCACCCACGTCCCCAAGTGCTACATCCACACGGCTTTTAAATCCCTCCAGGGATGGCGGCTCCAACCCTGCCCTGGGCAGCTGTGTCAGGGCTGGACAACCCTTTCCATGAAGAAACTTTTCCTAATCTCCAACCTAAACCTCCCCTGGCACAACTTGAGGCCATTTCCTCTCATCCTGTCACTTGTTACCTGGGGGAAGAGCCTGCCCCCCACCTGGCTACATCCTCCTGTCAGGGAGTTGTGGAGAGTGATAACACTGTGGTGTGTGATGTGGGTAACATTTGGGTGGGTATTTTTGCCACTTATATGGGTTTTTTTAATACGTATTACATAAGTTCACGTCTTCCCTTGGCAGGAGAAGGTTTTTGCTGTTATACTGGATGCAGCTGTAGTCGTGCATCTATATATGCATATAGCTATTCTGCTTTCTCACCTAGTAAAGAGAGAGATCACGATACAATATTTAGGATTAATTTTAAAAAAGCCCACCCAGTTGACTCTTTACAGAACAGGTATTGTATAGGAGAGAAAATACATGATCTTTCCATAATACATTAGTGAAATGTACACATGTAAAGTTGCAAAATGCAAATAATGTAACATTTCCCTGAATTGCATTCCTCAGGTCATTAATATATAATTCCTCTTGACTTTATATTTTACGAAAATGTCACTTTTTATGCTTGGAAATGTAAATAATTTTCTGTTTCCATTTGTCCTTTGGCCACTGCAATGAGTTAAATAATGATTTGCAGCTAAAGCTCCTTTAATTTCCAAAATAACAAGTTCTTAATGATGCCATGGAAGAGTTTATTTTTCTACCACTTCTCTAGGTATGTGAACGTTCACAGTGTTTGCACGAGGGACTGTGCTGCAAATGGCAACAAAATTACACACAACTTCTATAGCTTGTGTCTGCCCTCAGAGGTTGGGACCAGGAGGAGAGAGGACTGGATACCTTGGGAAGGGAAAACAAAGTAAGAGCATCTGGGAAATCACTAAAAGGGGATATTCCCTGCCCCTGAGTAGAGGGAACAAGCAGCCTGCTTCACACCCCATATCCAGGGGGACTCAGCTCCCACACTGCACCCAGTCCCTCCACACTCTGTATCCAAGGTGACAATGACATCTATTGCAGATAAAAGGACCCAAAATTTTGATGGGAAGCAGCTTTTCCTCAAATGAAATTAAAGACATATATATAACTCAGCAAAGTAGTGACAAAAGCAAAGTGTATTTTATTCTAATTTTAGAAAATTAAAATACATATATTTAAAAAACCCAAAACATAGTTTTCAGACCAAAAAAATTTGAAAATAAAGGATATAAGTAGAATTGCATTTTTCCAAAAGGAAGGACAGACAACAGACACAATATAACCACTAAATTCCTTTTGGGGTAGCAACTAAGACAGCAAGGATGATCATTGCATATATGGGACAGGACCATCCACAGTCTGGAAAAAAATAGATCAAAAGCTACAGGTACTAAGATATGAAATGATGCTTATTATGGTCTTAAAGTTATGAGAAACACACAAAAAATGTGAGCACAAAGGCAGAATAAAGACATGGGCAACAGATGTAATACTTTCTCCCAGCTGACTGGACCATGGCAAGAAATACAATACACATGATGAAAATACAAGCTGATATTTTCAACACAGGAGTAAGAATTCCTATTTCATGCAAGCCAACTGTTGCACATTTCCTTCAGCACTGAAGGTTATTTTAGATCTATGAAAAAGATGAAAGATACGATTTTACTCTCAGACAAATTGATTTCATTAATGACACTGGGTTGCATGTGTGTAGCACAAAACATCCCAGTCTGTTGGGAGGATGTTTCAGAGAGAACAAGTGCCAGGACCATTCCAAAAAGAGTGAGAAAAAGGGCCACTGATGAACCATGTCCCTTCTGGTTTTCATCTGGACTGAGTCCAGGGAGCTGCCATATCCCCCAGGAGAAGTCTCTTATAACTTGGCACACGATACGTGTTGAGTTATTCTAGTTATAGATAGTTTACTCAAAGTTATTATAAAATAAGCTACTACAAACTATAAGCTTATATAAAACTATATTCTTTAAACCACAAACTGTTACTATAAACTAATATAGCTAGATATAAAAATGTAAATGTGTTTTTATACCTATAAACTAGGTATAAATTATTTATGTCATATATATATATATAATATGAAAAAAGGAGGTTGCGATTGGTGCTGGAGAGGGATTCTACTTTGTAAAAGCTAAAAGGAAAGCAACATTCCACAAAAGGCAATATAGCACATGGAGTGAGGATTATTTGCCACCAATCCACATGCCATATATCTTCCTGCATGCCCAGGTCACAGTGCCAGCAGATGCCCCCTGCCAGCCTCAGGCTGTGTGTGCCCACCCCGTCCTGCACAGCATCTCCGGGGGGAGAGAAACCCTCTGGACACGGGCTGGGAGCCAAGTTTACTTTCCTTCCAATAAACTCTCCATTGGATCAGCTGCGTGTTGGAAGACTAAAGAAACTGGGGATTTAGCGGAACGTGTGGTGTTGACTCCGGATTGGGAGAAAGCGGCAACAACCAGCCCAAACTGCGGGGCAGGAGAGGAGAGGCAGCACAGCTGAGAGTGCTGCCGATCCCACCTGCCAAGGGCCGGCGGAGAGGAGCGTCTGTCCGTCTGTCCGTCCGTCCATATGTCTGGCCGGGGATGCCGAGGATCACATGGGTCCCGTCCTGCCCCCTCCGGAGCGTTTGTCCGTCCGTCTGTGTGTCTGGCCGGGGATGCCGAGGATCACATGGGGCCCGTCCTGCCCCCTCCCTCCACAGCCCCGTCCCGCTGCGCTCCTCGCAACTCCAAACTCGCCCAAAGCAGCGGCGCTTCCCACAGGCAGCCGCTGCCTCTCCTCGAGGGGCTCTGTCAGCTGCCAAAACTGTCTTTTCCCTCTTTCCAAATAAAGTTCAAGCGCTCGCGGAGCAGATTCCGGCAAAAGCCAGCGATGATTGCCCGTAGCGAGAAAGGCTCATGTTCCTCTCAACTCTGCCTCGCTCTCTGCACCTTTGGGCTGGCATTGCTGGGGGATGTGTCCCGGGCTGTGCCCATGGACGATCAGGATTATTACCTGCAGGAAATTACCAACAGGGATCATTATTACTCCTTTCCATATCCTGGTGAAGAGTTTTTTCCTTTCACGGAGCAACCTGGAGAGGAGGGACCTATCCGTGCTGCAGAGACAGAGGAGCGCGCAGGGTTCAAACCCAGCAGGAAAGAGTTAAAGCCGAAGAAAAACAACAAAAAAGGAAAATCCATTCTGGAAACGCCACCAGGTAACTTTCCACCTCCTCCAGAGTTGGAAGAGTCTGCTGAATCTCACGTTGACTGTAACTTTTAGCGTTAATGAATATCCAGTTAATGGTAGCCTTGGTAATAATAACAGCAAATGTAGTTGTGGTGATGATGATGACAACACATTAATTTTTACTATTCCACAGAACAGATCTGCAGAACTTTTACAGACTTTTTAACCCCTTCCTTACCAAGTAAAGGGATTATTTTAGAGCTGTAATGTATTCATTGTTCTGTACTGTGACTAATACGTGGACTTTTCCTTCTTAATTATTCTTAATTACACTTAACAACAGGCATGTTGTGAAAGCCGCAGTCCTCTAAGTAAAAGAACAGACAGATTCCATAGTAAAAGGTGATCTCATATAGTGACACTTTATCCCTTGTCACTTAAATCTAAGAGAAGTTACTGAATTAATTTTACTTATAAACCTGTGAATTTCTTTGAGATTTCACTCTGAAGCTCTCCAGAGGAAGATACATAAACAGAGATCTTCCTGTTAACGACTAAGCCTTAATAGGCTCAGTTTAAATATTGACCTGTAAAATAAACAAACAGCAACAAAAATGCCTTATAATGAAACAGTCACCCTTAATTCCATTTTCTATTTTCTGTACTTGATTGGATGAAAATATGCAAGTATTAAAATTTGCAAGAACTTGGTCAGTTTTACCACCCAGTTGTGCCCATTAAGACCTAATTGCACCAGCCTGGTGGAAGAAGAGTAAATTCCTTCAGTGTTCCCTGACTGCCTGGTAGGTACTTTACCGCTTTGGGATACTTCAGAGTAAGTTTGGTCTATGAACTTTAGAGCTGTAAAATCTGGGGCCAAATCCCACTCCCCTATAGCTGAACTTGCCTTTACTTCAGAAGGAAACTTGATGTTAACAACTGGAGCATATGGTACAAGTTTTGTGATTTAGAGCTCTTTGTACAGCAGAAAAGAGAATAAAGAGTAGTAAACTGGTATTAACTTTGCCCAGTTACATCTTGCAGATGGTAAACAAAATATTTTAAATTTATTCTTAACAGACACAAAAATTAATTAGCATCTGATTAGCAAAGATATGGGCTTTTTAACTAAGAAATAGTGATATGAAAATAAAACTTCTAAAATCTGGAAAACTGTTCATGGGGCAGGCAGAGTGGCTTGTCAGTGTAACTCGAGGCAGAAGTCAAGGAGGACAGCAGAAATACCTTGTCTGGGGCAGCAGAGACATGAACCATCCATGGCCCTCACTCCCAGCAGGGGCCAGCAGCAGCTTCGCAAGGGGATGATACTGCTTGGACCATCTCAAGGATAGGTTACATGAGTACCTACATTAGTCTACATTAGATAATGTGAGAGTGTCGCTCTTGTTTTAATGTGATGATTTTTGTTTTGGTTTGGTTTTTTTTTTAATTAAGAAAAAAATTCTGCTTTCCACCTCCACAGACTGAATCAGGAGGGCAGGAAGATAGTGACAGGTCAAGGGGGAATGGCTTCCCACTGCCAGAGGGCAGGGTTAGATGGGATATTGGGAAGGAATTCTTGGCTGTGAGGGTGGGCAGGCCCTGGCACAGGGTGCCCAGAAGCTGTGGCTGCCCCATCCCTGGAAGTGTCCAAAGCAAGGTTGGACAGGGCTTGGAGCAGCCTGGCATAGTGGAAGGAATCCCTGCCCATAGCAGGGTGTTGGAGTGAGCTGGTCTTGAAGATCCTTTCCAACCCAAAACATTCCATGATTCTATGACCATGGGAAACATAGATTTCAAACCTCCCTAAGTAGGTAGCAGGGTTGTTCTTCCTCAGCTTGGTGGAGTCAATACAGATTTCCATCCTTTAGAGGGAGGTTCTACAGTCCTGCTTTCACTTCCCTGTTGGCTTTTTCCCAGTTTTCCCAGCACCATGGCTTCACACTCACTCCACCAAACAGGACAGTGATGAGAATATCATCCAATCTGTGAGGGCAAAGTTCATTTGTCTTTACAGACAGTCATATTCCTCATTCCCCATCTGCTGCCTTGAGCACCTCAAAGGTACAGAGAATGCAGCAGACATGGCAATAACTGCCTCCCTTCCTAACCTGATTTGCTTTATGCACTGTAGGCACAGCACTACAAAATTTATACTATTTCCCTATGCCGAGCTCTTAGGGGAGCATATTGAGGCCTTACAGGTAGTCTGCATTTGGTCATTTTCTAAGAATGTTAGATTGTGCAAATGGAATCTTACTGATTTTTCTGTACAGAAAATTAAGGAATTAGAAAAGTAAAAAAAAAATATTTCCTTCTTCTCCAGAAAACTACGTTGTGGCCAAATAATTGGCATGTGCAGGAGTCGTCTTCTAATTTACTGGTTTTCACTGCCCACTTTACCTGATTCATTTTATTCATTTTATTTCTGCATTCAGTCAAGTGAGGTCCTTCCTCAGCTTCTTTCTCTCCCTCTGCATGGCCAAGCACAAGGTCAACGTGAGGATGGGAGAGGCTTGTGATGCACCACCAAAAGCAGCTGGAAGTGGCTCAGTCCCTCCTTCCACAGCAGGCTTGTGCTCTTTGGACACAGCTGAGCTTCCAGACTTTCACCAGCCATGTGCAAGAAGAGGTTTTAAAGCCTGTGAGCTTTTAAAAACATGGCCAGGGATACAAAAAACCACTGATCCCCTCCACCAAACTCCTGCTCCTTGATCCAGCACATAGGCCATTGACATCAACTCAACAAACTGCCTGAGACTTATTTAGATACGGGAAAATTCTTTGGATATCCTTGGGAGCAGATGAACTATTTTAACTGCAACAGGCATAATAAGCCCCAAGGCAAACAACCAACAATGAGAATGGTCACCATTTGCTAAAAATGTAAGTGAAAACAGCAGGATTTTAGCAGGAAATTGAATTTGTCAGGCAATTTGAGCTGCAATGTTAGAAGTTCTGGTTATAATATTTGAAATTTCTCCCTTCTCCTCACCCAAAGGCAGGCAAGGATCAGATCCTGCCAGGGCAGCGACTCTTATCCTTTGTGCCATATCATCAGGGATCAGCTTGAAATGAAGATGTGAAAATCTGGCCTTTCACAGAGATGCCTAAATGCTAATTCATACTTATATTTTTTCAATTTTGGATGTTAAGTAGCCAGCTAGAAATAATAATACCATTTTTCAAACAGATATGTGTGAATAGCTACTCCAAATCTGGCTGGGTAAGGATGAGTGTGGTGTATATGTGTATACAACTATGTGTTTATGCATCTGTCCAGAAGTGGAATTAATTTATTGGACATGCAGTAAATAAGAAAATTGGGGTTTGTGAGGCTCTCTGGCAGCCAGGGCATGTGGGATTAATTAGTTGTAACAAACAATAGCCTGGCTGGGATCTGGGATGAAGAAAGAGGGGGATTGGGAACGTGTGATCTGCCCTTTGGCTGAGCAGCTGGTACTGATCAGCCCCAGCTTTGAATTGAAGTGGAAATCATATGGAAGAGTCTGAAGGACACAGCACAAAACAGATGACATGGACTCAATTTATTTAAGCTAATTACTAAAGGTGGTGAGAATATAGATATTTATAATCTGTGAAATATTAATGTAGAAAGAAATCCTATTGAGGCTACTGGGGTTGTAACATTGGGGTTTTTTTAATATTATAAGAATCAATATTTGGAAATACTCAATTCAGATAAAAGAAATATCAGTCTGCCTCCTTGCCCTTTAAATGACTCATAAATTCAGTGGTACCAGGTCATCTTTGGAAGGTAAACAGTGAGATTGACAGTTTTGTGTATATATACATACTTCCATTTTCTAATTCCATCCTTGTTTGTACAGGCCTCTCTCCAAAGCCCACTCAAATCAGGGAAAAGAGCCTTGTTAACATCAATGTTTTTCTTTTATGAGGCCTCTAATAGAGTTTAATGGGGCAGATGCCTTCAGAGTTTGGGGGTCTGGGTACAGCCCAAAACTCCTCCCTGAGGTGCCCAGGAACTCTCCTCAGTGCTGCACATTGCCCTGGGTTGGGACTGAACAGTTCCCACTGTCAATCCTATTGTGCCCAAATCTGCCACAAATAAATCCATAATTATTTTGGTTTGATTTACAAGGCTTTCAGTTCTTGTTCTGGCCATGCTTCAATTCTGAATGCATTTAGAAAATGAAGGAGTAACGTTTATTTATGTGGCAGTGCTCAGGATGGGGTTTAGTGCACATTTGTTTTGTGTTTCACAGATCTCCCAGTGTTTGATCTCTGTACAATCAAACCTACGTTTGTGTTTAGTGATCATGATTTCCTTTGTCTTGTCTTATTTGGTGCTTTCCCCAGGCTCGATGAAGCCCTTCAGATGCATCATTGTTTACTTGTTCCATATTTGTTTATTTTTGTGTAATGTTGCCACCTGTTCAGCAATGTAATTCTGAAGGTTTTTGTGTTTCTATTTCTTTTTAGTTTATGTAGTGTATAGGAGTCTCTTGGATGGGTCAGGGCCTCACTGGAACATGTGTGTGAGAAGTCAGTGAAGGAAAGCAAAGAGGATAAAATGCTCAGGGCAAGCAACCATGAAAACTACCTTGCAGAAAGAATTTGAATGTATAAAAGCAGAGTAATAGGACATTAATTTAGGTGTTTATAAAGATATGAGGTAATGAAAGCTGGGAGAAATCAATAAGTGAATGAGAAAGAAATGCTGAATCATAGAGATGTTATTCAGGGAAAAAATGGAGATGTTTTGGTGCAAAACGGTGGTAAAGATTTGAAGAGTGTGTGAAGCTAAAAGCATGACAAGTTTATGGTGTTCCTGGCATTTGAGTGGTGAATTTATTCACTAGAAGGAAGATTTGAGTGAGTGATATGTAAGGCATTGAACTGCCAGCTGAAAGCACTTGAGGTCACCAAGATACACCAGGTTTCCAGCTAGATCAGAAGGAAACAGAAGGATAAGGTAGTCTGTGAACCATCATCGCTTGCCAAAACTGGAAAAGATGGAAAGGGGGAATGCTGGAAACAGGCTGGAGGTGTACTTCAAGAGTGAGATGGAAGTCTAGGAGCAAAGAGAGTCATCACATTTTTCCATTTGAAGCCATTTGAAATCCAGCTTGTTGAACTTTGCTGGCACATTGAGGGTGTATTGGGGAGGCGGGTTTGGAACGGCAAAAGACGATTTCACAGAAATTAGCTAATGCAGAACACTTATTCACCTATGTGCAAAACTTATATAGACTTTTGAAACTGTATCACTCCGCGGTGCTGACACTGTGTTACTACACATTGGTTAACAGCGCTGTTTACATGACAATGCTTTCTGTAATTGGTTAATTATGCCCCTCTGCCGAGGCTGTCCGGCAGTGTCAAATCACAGCAGCTAGTCCTTAAAGCTATAGTACCCTAAATCATAGAGACACGTTTAATA
>JAOXXN010000082.1:32501866-32519214 GCA_026770055.1 Myrmophylax atrothorax | reverse complement strand
GGTGTGAGCAGAGCCAGTGGTGGCTTTCAGGAGCGTGTCAGGGAGCATAGGGGAAAGGTGGGAAGGGAATGGGGAGGGAGCTGGAAATGTGAAAGAGATTCAGGAGGAACAGGAGACAGGCTTTGGGGTTAGGGAACTGCATCAAAGGGTAAAAGGAAGGCTGGGAGAAGAGTGTGCACAGGCTGGTGGAGAAGTAGAAGTTATTCAGTGATAAATGACTTGTACAGGAACTGAGAAGAAAGAAGCACAGGATGTCTCATCTGCCCAGCACTGCTGTTCTCTAGTCTGTTGGTTTCTTCTCTCTTAAACCTTGTAACTTCCCTCTCTGAGAAGCCTAGAGAAAGTGGAGCATGACCTAGAATATATATTTTAATTTTAAGCTTTTTCTTGAACTTCTTATTATAGGAACTTTTAAAAATGAACTTACTGGCCCTGGATCATATTCCATGAATTTTAATATGACCTGTATCACATCATAATTGCCAGATGTGACAAGCAAAGATGAAAACATGTGGCTTTTAATGAGCTTTCTTTCATCTACCAGCTTCTTTTTTTCTCCTCAGCACTTACACAAATAAGTAGAATAATGAAATGTAACACAGCCATTCAATTTAAGAGCCCATCCTTTAAAGAATGTCACAACAAAAGAGGACAAAGGATGACTAAGAATGAATAATGAGCAATGCCCTCAAAATTGGCCAAACCTTTTTGATTAGTATCTTTCCTTACCCATGGCTTCAATGAATAATGTAACATGAGGGAAAAAAATCAGAATAAACACATTTGATTATGCTAGAGAAAACCATTTTCCCTGATAATTCTCCTAGCAGCCTCCTCTGAATTCAAACTAATTCTTGAGGTGAGAAAAATACCTTTTTAAAAACAGCTCTTAAAAAAAAAAGATGGTTTCACTGAATAGATTTTAATAGTATGAACCTGAGCCTGGGCTTGTTCCTGAAATACCAGCATATTACGAGCCACTCATTAGTTGAATTCAGTCTTGGTTTTTAATGTTATTCTCTGTTCAGTGAGCTGGCTGGGCAGGTCAATCCAGTAGTTCACAACCAAATTTCACTTATTTCTTCTGATTTTGGAATGAAGGCTTCTGTCAGCTGTGTGAACTCGGAATCTGTCGAAGAGATGGATAATGACAGTGGGAGTTGTGGTGCAGAAGAAGCGATTTCTTGAATTTTTGATGTCTGAGCTTTTTCTTCCCAGGAGTTTTTAAGTGTTGCCCATTTCATTGTCTGTGTAAAGAGCAGACTACCACGAGACTGGTTGTCTGAGAACAGAGTTGGGGTTTAAGTGTTGTGTTCACACAAGTTGTTGCTTGTGCTTATGTTGTTATGCAAAGGGTGCACAAGATCTGGAGTTCTTGTCAGGCCTCTGGTGAGGTTATGTCTTGTGGTGCTGTTTGGGTATGAAGGAAAGGAGAACAAACAAAGCTCTGATGTACTCAAAATTATTTGCCTTTTAAAATGCACTTTTAAATTCAGCGCATAACAATGAAACAAGCTCAGTCAGTTAAAACTTGGTTGTAATAATGTTCATGGGTTCAATCCCCTGTGTGGGCCATTGACTTAAGAGCTGGACTCAAGGATCCTTGCGGGTCCCTTCCAACTCAGAACAGTCTGTGATTCTGTGAAGGGTGTTCAGTGGACACTGGCCAGCCCAAAGGTGGGTCTCTAACACTACTTTGGTTGATTCTTTTTCTGATGGGGACTTCTTTTCCTAAACCACACAGTGCTAATCACTGAGCACATTTATCTCTCTCAGAGGCAAGCCTTGCTCTTCTGGAAACCTTTCGCTGACTATTTCTGTCAAATCAAAAGGTGTTTGGTGGGGTTTTTGCATCTCTAATAAAGCAGTGAAGAACACCTAATTAAGCCATTAGAAAAATACACTGCAATGTTAATTCAATACTTCTGATGCAAACAGATTTGCAATTTGCTTGTAGCACAGCAAAAGGAACATTTATAGTTCCATTCCCTTGTGGTTTTATCATCCCAGTGTGGAAAAGAGTGGGGTATTCTGGGTGTGTGCTCTGTGCTGGAGGGGATGGGGCACTATCAGAGATGAGCAAAGCATTTTTAACTTTATTCAGTCACCAGGCAGTGCTAAATCAACTTGACAGGTGTAAAAGGAAAACTTGCTTCTCTTTTCTACCCAGAGCTAAAAATGGCAACAAAAAAAAAAGGTGAGAAAAACAAGAGGGAAAATGAAGAGATGCCAGATGGTGACTCTGGGAGTCAAAGTGCCTGTGAAGGCATCAGGGGAAGTGTGTGGGGATCCCTTAAACCATCTTTAGAGTACTTGGGTTTAGCTGTTAATCTCTCTAGCCCTGCTTGAATTGAATTACGAAGGATATTCTGGTGAGTCTCCTGATAAATATCTAAGTCCTCTTTTGGACATAAAGTACTTTCCTTCTGGTGGGTGACAAACTGATGTGAGCAAGCAAGGATTTGCACCATATTAGAGGTTAAAAGGAGAGAAGGAAAGACAAGGGCCTCATCCCTCCTTACTTCAGTGGAGTTGAATATCTAATTTAGTAGTGAAAGTGTCCAGATAGAGCATTAATCTTCTGTTTGCATGTGGTTATTCACCTGGAAATGTACAGGTCTGTAAATAATAGTCAAGAACAGAGTTCTGCTCCTGCTTTCCCACAAGCATTAGCAGGATGCTGTGCTTGCAAAAGTGCTGCTGCGTCCAACAGGCCAAACAAGGGACATAATTAAAGTTGTTTTATACATAAGTTAAACATAATTCTGTACTGTACATATCTTTCTATTTCTTTCTGCTACTCAGGGTATCTGCTCTGTAGTTTTTAGCTACTGACATAGAAATTGCTTTCAAAGTTATTAGTGCACTTGATCAATGGGGATTTTTTGGGGGTGTTGTTTAATTACTTACAGATCCTTTTGTGGTTAATTTATTTGTTTTGTAGTCTTTATGACTATATACATCAGCTTGGGGCTGCTTGTGAATTATTCAAGGTATGTACGTGGCAGTAATGTTGTTCTATAATTAACATTATTCTCAAGGACCAAGTTCAACTAACACAAGCAACGCTCCCTTCCACCACTGGTACAACCACCCTTTATGCCAGATTTGGCTCTAACACACTCCTTTTAACCAGTAAGATAATTTTCAATATTGTAATGAGTTTGCCCAATACACAAGAGAGAGGATGTCTGAACACAGGACCAGTTCTCAACCTTCCCAAAAATTTTTCTCCGACTTAGAACAGAAACTTCAATTTCAGTCAAGCAGCCTTTCATATGTGACTGCCTGAAAGTAGAACTTAATACTTCAGCCTTTAACAACATGATTTTTCTCCTTTTCCCCCCTTAATTACTTATGTGCTGAGAACTGTCAAAAGTTGGATTTGATAATCTTGGAGTGATTCTGTGATTCTAAGTTACAGTAAACACTTATTTCAGAAATAGTTATATTTGTCATCACAAGCTGGATGTCAACTCCTCTGTCCCAAAGGACAGACCCAGTTTTATCCCACAGAGTATTTAAACTGCATGGTCTTTACACACTTTAAATTCCAAGCAAAAATTCCATTGAGAACTCTGCCAAAAGTATGTCTGGGTTATATATGAGCTGTATACATGGCTGAGGGGAAGGATGGGATTTCCCATGGTCAGTGTGGAGTGGATTTGGGTCTGCTCCAGGATGCAGGTGACCCAAGAGCACAGGGACATGCTCCAGAGTTCAGTGCATGTCAGTGGAGCAGGAGGTTTCCCCTTGGGTGAGGCAATAGCTCTTATGCTGCTGGTGAATAACCCCAAAACTCTTGCAGAAGTAGGACCAGGGAAGTCTTGTAGATCTCCTTCCTAAATAATCCAAATCATGGTGGAGTTAGTAGCATGTGGAATCCCAAATACTGCAGACACATCTGAATTGTTTCATTTTGCAAATATGTACTTGGGGTTTTTTTGGTGCTTGAATGCAAGTCAAATGGCAATCAGACATGCAGAGCCCCTACACTGTTACAAGAGGAATAGAAGGGGAAAAATTTCAAAATATGATAAAAAATGTATGGAGTTATGCAGAAAAAATGCCACAGAGCTCTTTGAAAAAGTGCAGAGAAAATAGCACAGAACTTTTTTCTCTGCAAAGTCATTCTGTATTTCTGCTCATTAATCCTGAATCAGATTTTTTCCCCTCCCAATTAACTAGCTGAAAAATGAGTAGTTTTATGCTCAGGGAAGCTTGGCTTGAAGCTTTCCCTATTCCATGGCTTTTCAAGTGCAGAATTCCTATGCTTAGTAAGTACTTGCAGCTCCTGTGAGTGGAAGGAGGATGGGCTCTCCAAAGCAGCAGTTGAGTTATAAGTCCCAAATCATGACCTGAACTTTTCTCATTAACACACTGAAGTTTTGCAGTGGAGATGGGGACTGTCTTGGTGACAACATGGGCTGTTGCCAGCACGACACTTTTCTCCAGGGGAAGGATGTCAATCCTCACTGAACAACTGATGAAAAATAGTGTTTATCTGAATGCCTTCCTGAATATTCCTCACTGGGTCCACAGGCTGGCAGATGCATTGCCCTCAGCTTGGATTTTTGGGGTCTCAGCCTTGAGCAAGCAGACATGCACGTGTACAGTTTTAAACTCACTAATAACTCCCATTCCAACTCCTTGGAAGCTTCTGGTACACTTTTCTTTGAACCAGTGAAGCCTCTGATGTGCTAAATGTGGAGCCTGTGACTCTGAATCTTTGCTGGACCACTGCTGAATTGTTAAACAAAGCAGAAAAGGTGTTTAGACAGAATGAATTTTGGGAATCTTTTGCGGGCTGCATAGAGCTACAAGATTGTAGGGAGCTGGAATAGGGAGAAAGGAGCTCTGAACACACAATCATTTGGGTTTGAGAGGTGCCCACACTCAGAGATATTTGTCTGAACCTTCCTTGAACTGCTTTAGCTCCTTTGCTCTGTAATGTGGAGCTGGAGCTTCCCAACTTCCCTGCTGGAGCTCCAGTCCTTCCCTGCAATGCACTCAGAGATACCAAGAGCCATATCTTTCTCATGGTAGTTTTAGCCTTTCTCTTTCTGCAGGCAGGAAGCTCAGAGGCTTGTGAAAATGCTGAGTGCTCAAAGTTTAAAAGGTATTAACTAGGCTTTTAAATCCATGGAATCCTGGTGTTTGAAGCACATTTTAATGCATTTATTTCCCTAAGCTGACTCTTCCATGGTTAGTCTAAGGGCGTGTAGAGAGGGAGAAGTAGAACAGAGGGACTCTGGGATATGCAAAGTGCCATCTGCATGATGGACCCATGAAAGTTAAAAAGTCATCTGGAAGCTGAAGTCCTTGAGAAGATGAACAAAAGCTCATGGGAAGCACAGCTGGTGAGATGTGGGAAAGGGAGAGCTTAGCTGCAGAGGGTGTTTTCTGAGCTCCTTTAAAAATCCTGCCTTTTTCTAAAATTACTTTCAGGAGTAACTGATTGGCTTTGCAAGCTGGGCTTAGACTTTATTAGTGGCATATTTTGCAGTGGGATTCCTGTGCTGTCCTGGGGCTTGTGTCCCTCAGTGACCCCAAATGGCAGTCACAGACCTCTCCCAAGGGAAGCATCCTTCCTGCTCCCCTCCTGCATCCCAACAATTCCACTCCTGTAGGCTTTTCTTTTTATTTATTTAATTTTTTCCTTTTTTTTTTTTTTTTTTTTACTAAATGAGGATACTCATATTTCAGTCCAGTCCTGGATTTGATTTTCTCCAATCTTAGAGATTTACTTGTTTCTTGAGGTTTTACTTCTTTTTGCTTCAAACTCTTAAATCCTCTGCTTTTGGGGGCTTCTCAACACTGCAGCAGGTTTGACAAAGTGGGTTTTAATGGAAAGAAGAAAGCTCTCCTATATGACTACCTAAATCTTTTACTTTTCTACTCCTCTGGATATATCCAAAGAAGCTCTGGTTATTTTCTTTGTGCACCTGGCCAATTTTTTATCCCTTCACTGGAACAGTTTTCCAGTGTTTAAGACTTTAAATGTATAAGCCACTTCTGACATTTTGTTATTCTCTTAGACTGTGCATCTAAGATTTCACAGTCTATCAAATGAATAATTATGTCAAATAAAAAAGAATAATTAAGTGAAAAGCAAACAACCCAGCCAAACTTACTTTTTCTTTTACTCTGCACTAGAAAATACAAACTGATTCCTTTTGCAGTGTTGGGAAGAAGCGCAAAGTTTGAGTTCAGGGTAATTATAACCACACAACTTTCTTCTGAAATCACTGTCTGAGCAACAGCTCCAGGCACTACAATGACTTCTATGCTGTGTGAGAAGTTTTTGAGTTTATTCATTCCTCTTATTATTTCACATGAAATAATAACAGATGTGATGTTTGAAAAAGAAAGATGTATAAAAGTCTAAACTCCCTGCTACAGCAGACACACCAGGTCTCCATAAAACTCAGACTTACACTTTATAAAAGGTTTCAAAACCAAGTTGGATTGGTTTTAGGTATTTCCTGTCACAGGCTCTCTATATAGGTCGAGTATTTATCCCAGATGTGCAACCTGGAGGAGGGCTCGGAGCAACTGAGAGCAGTCTGTGGAGGGTGAGGACTCCCAGGCAAACCCCAAGGCTCGAGCAGTGTCGCCACCACCTCAGCGATGTCCCCTCCCACTGGCACAGCTGTTGCTGCTGGAGGAGCAGGGATGGTAATTCCAAGGGTTGCAACCCCAGGTGGGTGCTGGGGTGTGGTGGTGGGCTTGGCAATCCCTGCTAAAGTGGTCAAGGCTGTGTTTGAGGGTCTTCCTGCTTGTGCATGGAGGCAAATTTTAATGTCACTGCTGATGAGCAGTGTGTAATTTGGGAAGATTTAAAATGGATAAGGATGGGTTTTTCCCAAGGCAGCAGAGGAGGACTGACTGTTGGAAAGATGATCCTGTACGACTCACCCAGGTCTCACTGCAGATACAAACTGCTCCTAGTCTGCATTCTGTTGGTAATTGCATATTTTTAGTTTTAATCATAAAAAGATGAAAGATGAAGACATTTCAGCTCTCAGCTAAGATGACTGATGACTCTCTGCTGCCTAAAGGCACAGCTCATGCTACTTCATCATCCTGGCTCCCATCAGGAGCTAAGTCAGGAAGCTAAACTGGTAGAAAACAGCCTGCTATGAAACCTAAAACTGAAGAGCCAAGTGATTGCATCTCCCTCAGTGATTTACTTGTGTTAGTCTTTGGGCTGCCTCATCAGAGGAAGCTGAAGCATCTCTGTCAGTATCATTTTCAGCACATTTTCCACCTTGTTGAGGAGTAAAAAAATATAGTTTGGTCTATGCTAGAGCTTAACTTGATTAAAATCTGAGTAACATTGGGTGGTATTGACTGTGATGTGGCTGATTTCAGTCTTTCTGAAGTGTAAATGCAGTATTGTGAGTGGAAGTAAGTGTAGTAGTGGGATAAAATTTAATGGCTCATCACTGCTGATGAGAACTTTACAGTTCCTCAAGTTTTTCCTGCTCGATGTGTGTGGGCTTCATGTGTGTGCTCAGGAGATGAGAAACTGGGTGATACCACAGCAATGCCATCTATTTTACTGAAATTAGGTGTTTTTAGAGAACTGCTGAAGCTGTTCATGTGTGTTTGCCCCTTAGGTCTCCTAAAGCCCCAGGTGTGCAGTTCTGATGCTCCTGGTGGAGCATCTACACCCGCTTTCCTGTGTCCTCCCACTTGGCTACTTCCTTTGGGCCACCTGGGATCCATCTTTTGCTCCAAAAGCGTGGCTGTGCTGCAAAGTCCTCAAAGCTGGCAGAATTCTTGGGAAATGTCCATTTCCAGGGCCAGAAATTTTGGCTATTTTCCAGTTTATTTGTGTTTTAGCAATTTCATGTCACTCTGTACAACTGCCTAGCGAACATGCTATACCTACTATGGATGTGTTTACTGCAGCTTTCATAGAGGGGGAGGTCAATAATTCCACCACTTTTACACTCATACAACTTTATTTTGTGTTCATACTATTTTTGGTAAAATAAATAGAATTGCTAACGTGGTTAAACAAGCATTTCTAAGATGTTTCATTTATTGAGCTGGAGTTATATCTTAAATTGTAGTTATTTTCAATCTTGGTTTTGTATTTTTTAAGGGTATTCCAAGTTTCAGAGTTTATTTTTAGTGGTTACAATTAATGTTCAGTGTAAACCCTTTAGTCTTGCAGCACACCTCAGTGATTTGACATTTTAAGCTATTTCTGCCATGAAGATGTGTTTTTAATGGTAATTTTAGTCCTATACCCAGCCATTGTGCGAGTGGTCTGTCTCAGTTCTTTTCTCTATTGTTTGGCTGAGTCTGTTTGTTTGGCTCTAGAAAAAAGAGGATGGTTCTCATTTTTGATGGCTGTGCTCAGTTTTGTGGCTTTAGCTGGAATTACAGAAAGTCTTCTCCCTGTGCTTCAGCAAACCATCAGAGGAGACATTTTAAAGTGAATAGCACAGAATTCAGCTTTAGTCAAAGCTCATAATGAAAAGTTAAGAATTGATATGGTATTTTTCAGGCTAGATTTGGTTTTTGCCGTTAAAGATAATAATGTCTTCTTTAGAGTGACTAAATACACATATTCCTCTGTAGAGAAAGTGAAGGATTTTTCAGGTGTGAGAAGGTACCTTGTGCCATGAGCAAGTGGAAACAACTCTTAGGCTGTGTCTGGAGTGATACTTAATACCTTTATATGCTGGTGGTCAGCACTGGATGCAGCTTGTCCTCCCATCATTTCACAAAATCACAGAATCATGGAATGGTTTGGTTTGGAAGGGACCTTAAAGACCATCTCATTCCACCCCCTGCTATGGGCAGGGACACCTTTCACTAGCCTAGGTTGCTCCAAGTTCTGTCCAACCTGGCCTTGGACACTTCCAGGGATGGGCCTGGACACCAAAACCAGGTTTGCAATGTGATTCCCACTCAGGGAGATGGTGATATCCAGCAAGGTGATCCCATGGGCAGCAAGGCAGAACCCCTGGGCTGCCCTCCTGCACTTGCCTTTCTCTTCTCCTAAAGAGACATTGGGAAAGAGAGATGAAACCAGTTTGAGACATGGAATAGCCATGGACAGTGTTTCTGTGCCTACCCTCCTCTCCACCTGGAGCAGGCTGCAGTCTGCAGACAGGTGAGGGTGTGGTTGCTTCTTCCTCCAGAGCAGAAGGACCACAGGCATCAAGAAGCAGAGCCACAGGCTGCCTTTGTGCATGTGGGATCAGGCTCCTGCATTGTCCCTGTCACAAATCCCATCATCTCCTCGTCAGGCTGTGCAGTGGCAGCTTTAGGCAGCTCAGGGAATGTATGTGGTGTCTGTGGCTTAGATGAGTCTCAAGTCTGAAGGCTTGGCCAGAAAACTCCCAGAGAACAGGCTCTCTGGAAATTCCTCCTCCTAGCTGGGCCAGGAATAATAGAAGCTCTTCCTGCTAAATGTTTTGTTGCATCTAGAGCCAGCCACAAACTTTTGTGAGAGAGCAAAAGTATGGAAAGTAATGAAAGAAAATGAAAAATTGTGCCTTCTGAATCTCAGAAACGTTTGGTTTCATGTCAGACCTGACTTAAAGGATCAAGATAATTCTTAATTTATTCTTTATTTACCTTTCGTTGCTGAATTTTCCATCAGCCTTGGAAGCAGGACAGGAGACACTTTTATCCTTGCATAGAGTCTGTGCCCTGCAACATTTAAACTAACTTTTGTGCCCAGACCTTTCAGCTGGTCCACAGTGTTTGGTGGCATAAAGGTTGGAAGTGTTCAGTGTCTTTGCACCATAGGGTGGATCTGTGTCCCTGGCATCAGACATAGTGAGGACACAACTTTGGTGGCCTTGAAGCTGTTACAGATCTGTCACTCTTGTCCACTGCCCCTGACTCCAGTGGGCACTTGCCCTGGCCAGGACTGGCCTTGTGCCCTCAGGTAGGAGCAGTTTGTACCCTCCCTGTAACGCCCTCCTCTCCCAAAGAGCAGGTTCAGTTTCTGAAACATGGGTACTGAGAGAGACATGAAAGGATAATGCCACAAATATCTGGCTTTAGAAGCTTTAAACTAACAGAGGGCAGGTTTAGATTGAATATTGAAAAAAAAATCATCCCTGTGAGGGTGATGAGGCCCTGGCAGAGGTTGCCGAGAGTAGCTGTGGCTGCCCCATCCCTGGAAGTGTCCAAGGCCAGGTTGGACAGGACTTGGAGCAACCTGGGCTGGTGGAAAGTGTCCCTGCCTATGGCAGGGGTGGGATGAGATGATCTTTAAGGTCCCTTCCAACCCAAGCCATTCCATGATTCTGGTGAGACTCCTAGCAGGGTACTCACCAAGCAATTTAGGATTAAAAAGCACCTCCCTTCCCAAAGGCTGAGAAGCTGCCAAAACACAGCTCCTTGGCCCAGAAGAAGAGGCTTTATCTGGTCATGAAAATAAGCTCTGAGATATCAAATGTAACATTTGTGGAAGCCTCACTCAGGCTTTGCTCTCCCCTACAGCCCTTGAAAGTGTCCTTCCTGATTCAAGGAGGCTTTGGGTCAGACTTCCAACTAAAAGCTTTAATTAGAAGTTTGGCTTCTAACTAAAAGTGTTTGTGCCTTTTTTTTTCTTTTTGTTTAAAATCTTCATCAGCAATCATAAGAATAAGTGCATGTTGCAATGCTCTGATAAATACTGCTCTTCCCTTCTGAGAGAAGTCCCTGATGTCTTAAACCTCCATGCAGTGTTTGTTGCTTGACCTAGAAAAATATATAGCCTTGTTGCAATATTAGCCAATAATTAATGTAGGTTTAGGGTAGGAAATTTTGGCATCTCCTTAATTCTTTATTTGATTTTAGATCTGGGACTACAGTTTGGTATTTTAACTTCTGTACAGGGGACTTGTTGTAAGTGCACGTTGCTTGCTTTGTTCTCTTAGTGCTCTGGGAGTGGGTTTTTCAGAAAAAGCAAAGAATCACAAATAAAAGCAAAATGTGTGTGTTTGAGGAACCTTCCCCTGCCTCAGGAGGCTCCTACAAATATTCTGGGGTGCATGGGGGCTGGTGGCTTGAATTCAGGCTGGAAAAGGAACTTGTATGTCATTGTTAGCAACATTTTGGGCAGGAACGAAGTCAGAAAGCTGCTCAGACTGAAATCCGTGGTCTTGTTTCCAGGGAAAAGTTGGGCCATGACAAGTATAGACTGTGACTCATGAACATCTGTGGAAATTTCACACTTCCACAATCACATCATCAAAAGCAAAATTTAGCTAGACCACATTCACCCCCCCAAATTTGCCAAGACCGTAAATATAAACTTTAGACAACAGAGAACCTTTTTCTGTTTAACTCAGCCCCCACAAAGGCTGTCCATCACAGAAAAGCTATCAAAAAAGATTTCCAGCAAGTTGAAGGCCAGCAGAAATGTGCTTTTACTGTTATTTGACCTTGCAGGTTCACTGCAGTATTAAAGTACTTTGCATACCTGTGACTTAAGTATTACTTTACCCACAGGAATTGGACTGCCAGAGTTTCCATTAAAAGTTTCTGCTGTTGGAAGATGAATTATCAACCACTCTTTTTTGTAGGAAAACCTCTAAATTTAGCTGTTAAGGTAGCATATATTCTATTGCCCTCATTAAGAATTTTTGTGCAAGGCCATAAAGGCCTAAGAATAGTAGGAATAATATAATGAGGATTAAAATCTTCATTGTCATAAAACGTACCTTTAGTTTTGTGCTTAATTTACCTACAGCAGGAGCTTCACAGTTTTGTATCTTCTTTTTTAACTACATGTTGAAGTGTTTTGCTTAAACAAGACCTAAATTCTGTATCTGCCTTGGGATGAGCCAGAAGAAGACACAAGGAATCAAACCCTAACTATGAGATGGGATTTTGCCATGAGGTACCTGACTGCAAAGTGTGTGTTGAGTCCCCAGAGAACAAGGGTTGAGTCTATACCCAAGTCTGGTAGGCATATGGGTTTAGAGAGAGAAAAAAAATGGTATTAATTACAGTGATTTATTGCTTCTAGAGTTAGAAATGGCACCCTAGAGACTGTCAGGCTGGCACCATCCCTGCTTTCTTTCCAACAGGGACAAATCACCTCCACTGCTGTAGGTACCTGCTGGCCTGTCACCTTCTGGACTTGGGCAAACTCCTGCCACACCAAGGCCAAGATGTGCAGTGTGGGGTTGATCCTCTAAACTGAACAGCATCATTTTTAAAGGCACTTCAGTGTGTGCTGCTGCAGCTCACTGCAGTGATAACTTGGGACTTGCTGTGTTTCTGAAAATCATACTGGCAGTGCATTTTTTGATGGAAAATGCACAACTTAAAGAAATCAGTTACACTGGAAGGGTGATGAGGTTTTTCTGTCTGTCATAGTGATGTCCTTCTGTTGGCTTGGTGGTGCAAATTCAAGCCCCAAATGCAAAATTACAGATACCAACAATAAAAAATCCTGGCACTAAAACTTTGCATAGAGGAACTTCTGTGTTGGCTCACCATCAGCACTGCCTTGAACTCCTCTTGCCTTCTCTAAAATTCTCTGTCTCTGTAGTATAACATCCTTTCTCCCCTCTTTTGAAGTGCAGGAGGATTCTTATGTGTTTAAAAATGGCAAAGCTCTTGGAGCTAAAACACATTTAAAATTGTAAATGTAAGTAGTCAGGGCACATTCAACCTCCAAACATTGAGGACTGTCAGACTGCACGAGGCTGATTCTTCTCCATTTCTAGATCTGAGCATCACAGTGCATGAGGAGTTAGACAAGCACAGACTTGCAGGAATTGAACAGGATTATAGGTATGGCTCTTAAATCATAAGAGAAGAGGAAACATGATGCTTCTCCCTTTCTTTCCATTTGAAAAACTGAATGTACTCCTAAACTGATGGAAAACACTCTTTAAATAAAACAATAGTTTGTCTGCTTCGCCTCCAAAAGAAAAGGACAGACTGATTGCCTAAATGCATCTTTATTAGATACAAGAGCTGTAAAGGCAGTCTGGGCTTATCTGGCAACCTTTATTTAGACTAAAAGGGAATAAAACAAATGAATAATTTAGGCAATAGAGATGAAGGCAAGTGTTTTCCTTGCCCTGCTCATCCATATATCTTCTACTTGTGGAACTAACATGTTTCTAAGGATGCCTGCTGACACACTTGGGTCATACAGAGCAGCTCCAGACCAGTAAGCTGGCTCTGCAGAAGGTGCTTTCTTTGCCCAGAGGTTCAGTGGAAGAGGCTGCATCAGTAGGGCACAGCCATGACAAGGATGAAACTGGTTCCAAATATCCTCACACATGCTGAGATTGCAGGTTGAGCTTACACTGGCTTGAGGGGGAGCTCAGCAGCTCCTTCAGGTAGTGCTCTCACCAGGGGCCAGCCTAAATACCAGTGGTAAATTCAGATTTCAGGAGAGGAGGTTGTGACTGAAGTAATTCCTAAGTGTTTCCTGCTGCTCATTTTAAGGGAGAGGTGATGGCTCACAGTGAGAATGCACCAGAAGTGCCTTTCTGCCCTCAGGTGTCACCAGTTGGGTGACTGGGAGAAGCATAACTGAAAATCATGGACACTGAGATAAGGCCCTTTGGCATCTCTGTTAGGAAAGCTGTTTAAAAATAGAAACCTCACAAGAACACATTGCAAGATACAAATGTTATTAAGCCTGAATCCAAGCCCTGTTTCTTTTTACTTCTTGGAATTAATTAATTTGATCCAGACATGTTATAAAAATGTCTGGTTTCTGAAGTGAATACCTATGCCTGGTTGCAAATCACACACAGAATCATGGTTGGAGATGGGCCAGGAAGAGAGAAATGTCCCTAACTCAGCCTCTTCCCTGCACCTGCAAGTTTATTGCTTGTTTTTCTGTCTCTAAATGCTCTTGGTCCATTTTGTTAATAAGTTCTAACATTCCTAGGATGTGTATTTCAATGTCTCTCAAGGCCACAGTTGAATTTCACATGTTTTTTGATGATTAATTTTTCAGCCAGTTAAACAACCAAATAATTTGGTAATTTCCAGTTGAATCCATAAGGGCTGAACTGCTCTGGTTATTCTTGCTGTCCAATTTCTGTAGCTTCCCCAAGGTTTTTTTCAAACTAGCATGGAGAACACAAATCCATTAAGACAGTCTTATTGATTGGGTGGCAATTTGCACTGTTATATGGAAGGTTTCTGCAAGTTAAATAAAATATATTAAGGCAAAGCTTTAAAAAGCACAGACTTTATGAATGCCATAAATCAGCTTCTTTTCCCATATGTTTTACAAAACAAGGCTGTCCTGGTTATCTCCAGTAGCTTTAAGAAGCAGGGGACACACACCCCAACAAAACAATTTATCTGAAATTAAATTCACAGTATGACTCAGGACTTTTTTCTTTTTCAGCAGTGAAATGCCAACTTTAGGTGGATTTTGTTTTATTATAATAAGTAAATTGGAGTTAAACAGAAGAGGACACACTAAAAAAATTGTTTATCTTGCAGATTGGTTGGGTTTTTTCTAAATGCTCCTCTTTTCAACCCTTTATTGATGCTGGAATTCATGTGCATGTGGAAAACATTAATATTCCTAAAGTGTTCATATTCAAATATTATGGCTATAATTAGAAGATATTATTTTATTTAAAAGCAAAATCAAAGGTCTTCTCTTGTGGAAAACTGCACAAATTCCATATATCAAAGCTGCTGCAAACAACAGGCTTGAGGACTCCAAGAACATCATCCCTGTGCAGAGCTGCACAGATGGAAAAAACTAAAGGTCAGTGGTCTTGTAGGGAGAATCCTGTTGCTCTGCTCCCAGTTTGGGATGATCACTGGAGAAAGAGAAGCGAACTGTGGAAGAAATTATTTTCCTTAATTTTCAGTCAGTTATTGGAGCACAATATTCAGGTTTTTTTCTTGCTGAGGTAAAAGAAAAAGAATCATTACGTGATTTGGTAAGTTAGTGAAGTCACAGTTTAAAGTTTAGTTCACCTCCAGAGAAAGCAAGTTAGGCATTCTCCTACTATTTATATGGATAACAGTAAAAAATAAATTCCTGGATCCTCCTGAATACCTGGATATTAAAGATTTTACGTGAAATATCATAAGGCTTCGGCACATCGGGAAAGGACAGTGGGTTGCAAACAACACATTGCAGAGTTGTCACTAGAGGTGTCTGCCCTGTCTGTTGAGCCCCTGCCTGCTCATGCAGCCTAACCTTGCTTCTCTTGACAACTCCTGCTAAATTGAGCATCCCATAATATTGACCTGTTAATCTGATGCACTCACAGACAACACAAGTAAGTCATCCTTGAAAAATATAGAGCAGTGAAGCACCTTTATCTGAGACCCACATGAACATTTTTGGGTCTATTGTTGGGCTTCAGTTTCTCTCAAAACAGACAATAAACACCAAAAATACCCAGTGAATTTTCTCCAGCCTGTAAATACCCATCTTGCAGTCTAAACCCACAGGCAGTCCAAGAATATTGCAGCTTTGTAGTAAATTAGTAACATTTCAATCTGAATAAAACCGAACCTGCTTTTTGTATGTATACTGGCAGGTGCATGACAGTGCAGGGAACCTCAGCCAGGTCTCTCAGATGCCTGCCAGGCTCCAAAACAGTGCCTTTCCTACAGGACTCCTGAAAATAGGTCCCTGCACAGCAGAAGCAGTGGTGGAGAGGGCCTGGACATCCCATGCCTGTGCATCCTGTGGAGCAGGGATGTGCTGACTGCACCTGGGGCAGCTCCATAAACTTTTGCTGCACTTTGGCAGCAGCTGTGAAACACAAAAGTTTATTTTCTAACTCACACCAGTACCTGCAAATTGCTCCTCAGCTTTGTTAGGTGCAGCATAAACTTGGAATTAAATGATATTTAATGAACTGAGTGTGTAAAAGCAGCTTGTTTTCCTTTGCAGCTCATACCTGGCATGGGTAGTTCTGGGTAACTTTTGGATGTCAACTGTTCACAAAGGAAAATAAACCCAAGTGCAGAAGCATTCTCAGGATTGCACCATGAGATTGATTGCCAAACCTGTCTTGAGGACTGAATTTGTTAGAGACAGGCAGTTCCCAGCTGTGCAATTTACTCCCAGTAGAGATCTGTCAGAGCCTGAGCCTTCTTCCAGTCAGAGGATGACGAAAGATGAAACACTCTATAAGGAAATGCAATTAAAACAATCAGCCAATGAAACCAAAATCCTCCCAGCTATTCCTTCCTCTGGCTTTCCTTATGCATCCTGTCTCTTTTCTGTTTTGGATGATTAAATCGAAAGCTCTTTGAAATGAGGAACTGTCTACATTTTGTCTCTTATGTAATACTGACATCACTGTTGGTACTTTAGAAAACACATTATTTTTTAGCATTTGTCTTTACAGCCTCTAATGGAGACATTTGACCCTGAGTTTGTGCAAGAACTTCCTGAAGATGAACAAAGAAACAACAGTGTGAATTGACAGCACATAATACTTTTCCTGAGGGATTTTAATTTGTTGTGAACTAAAGAGGAGCATGGGAAATCTCATATGGCTTGCTAGTTTGTGCATAATAGTGCAAAACTGCACCTGAAAGTTGAGCAGAGCCAGGATGAGATTCCCAGGTACATCCTCCAGCCCTGGCACAGCTGCCCAGGGCAGGAGTGGAATCCCCGTCCCTGGAGTGATTTAAAAAACATGTGGATGTGGCACTTGGGGACATGGTTAGTGGTGGCCTTAGCACTGCTGGGGCAATAGTTGGACTCGTGGATCTTAGAGGTCTTTTCCAAAATAATGATTCTGTCAACTATGATACCCTCGTGACATTTTGGTGATTGGTTAAAAATATATATGTGGGATAAATGGCATCTGCTTTTCTTTTTTTTTTGGAGGGTTTGCAGAATTTGGGGCTTAGAGAGACGTCCCTTCATTTAAAAGTTGCTCTCTTTGTGCTTATCCACTTCCCCTGCAGAACTCAGCTCTCTGGCCTCCCAGACCTCCATAACAGATGCTGTTGTGCAACAGGAGGGACTGTGATTGAAGTTTCCAGAACAGATTTTAATTAGAAACATAACTTCATACAGTAGCTTGGAATGAGTACAGGGAAGGGGAAAAAAAATCAAAGCAAGAGTTGAAAAAGTACATTCCAAAACGGAAAATAAAAGGGCATTTTACTGGTGTTTTGTACTGAAAAGCACTTGGGAGGAAATACTGTGCTTATGCATGAAAAATTGAAGCACAGAGCAAGCAGCAATAACTCTCTGAGACCCTCAGAGTGGGTTGGAATTGGGTTGCCTCTTGGGTTTTCTGAGAGCTGCCATTTCTCACTGGCCTCACACTTTTGTGCTCCTTTATCCCAGTGAGGATCCCGTCCAGCTTGGCACTGCTGAGATCCACCAACTCAGAACAACTTGTTTGTTTTGTGTT
>JAOXXN010000082.1:32452572-32478991 GCA_026770055.1 Myrmophylax atrothorax | reverse complement strand
GCAAGAAAGAACAGTTATAATTCTATAGCCTAATTCTTAACTTTATTTTTTTTATTTTATTATATAGGCCATAGAACCTCTCTGCAATATTTTGAAGGCAAATAATTTGACTGAACTAGTGCTTATCTTGTAGGGGGAAAGAAGGGGAAGTGGAGGTGTAAGGAATTTCTGCCAAATGCCAAGTGTTATTAAATCCAGCACGATCCTTGGTAGTGAAGTGAAGGTAAATGGTCCTATGCTATGGAAGGCCACACAAAAAACCTCCTAAAATTAACATTCCATACTGCAAATTCTGGCAAAGCTGTGATTCTGTTCAGCACATTGTAAATAGTCTTGTGGTGGATTTATGTCTTTGTGTGTGTGTGTGTGTGTATAAATATTTAAAAACTTATTTGCTCAAACCTTTTCTAAGTCACTTCTCTGATCTGCTGGATTTTTATCCTTTTATCTCAAATTCTGGCACCTTGGGCATTTTTTTGCAGAGGGCTATGAGTAGTGTTTTCAGAAATACCAGAGCTTTCCAGAGCCTTTTGTTGTTGCTTTACCTGTTTCTGCTTCTGTTCAGGCTCTTACTGTCTCCAATTCTGCTGTTGATGCAGAGTCTCCACATGCTAAGCAGAGGTAGCCTGATTTTTGTCCTTTAGATATTTAAATACTCAAGGAAAAAAACCCCAAACAAACAGAAAAACAACAGTTTGTGGCATGGAAGGAGTAATTCTCTGACAAAGACAATTTTGGGGGGCAACTGCTGTAACAAAACTTTGTAGGTGTGTTACCACAAAGCAATGAAATTTAGCAGCACACAGACAACTGCTTTTCTATGGGTAAAAAATACATCCTGGGTTTCATGGCAGTGCCCAGGGATGCCCTGTGCTTCTGAATTTTCATGTTTTCAGTAGGATTCTGGTTGCTTTTATCCCTGGGTTTAGAACACTCCAGCTCTATGGGTTGGTTGGTTCCCATTGTACCTCTCACCCTGGACAGGCAACTCCTCAGCCAGTACTTCCCCTCAGCTCTTGCAAGGACTCTCAGGGAACAGGGATCTATCCCAAATTCCTGGGCAGGTTTGCAAAGGATCCACCCTGTATAAACCAGGGTGTGAAGGAAAAGTGAGGCTTTCTTCAGCACCATGACCTTACTGGCACACAGGACACACAGAGAGTTCTCCAGGGATGACAGAGGTGGCACAGGGATAACAGAGATGGCACTCAAACCATTTTGGAGGGCACTTTGTAGGGAGATTCTCATGGTTCTTTTCTATTCCCTAAAACTGTACCTAAAGAGGAAAGAGCAAAAATGTCAGTACTTGGGAAGGTGATTTTTATTAAGTGAAACAGTTGTTTACTCTGGATTTTTTTTTTTTTTTTTGGATTACAGCCATAAAGGGCCAAATTCTGCTTAGCATTTTTCACCCTTCAGCTTCAAGGGGCTGTGCCACTGGGTGAAGGTGAGAACACATCTGCACTCCCACAATTGCTGTGCTGAGTGCTCTTACAGCTTGTCACAGATCTTGGATTAGCATGGAAACAGCATCAGTGCATCCTCCTGGTAGTCATTTATTGAGTTAATTGCCCGCAGTGGCTGATTCAGTATATTCCTGAAAGAAAATACCAGAATCATTCATTGAGAAACATAATGGGAGTGGGGTGTGTTCATTCAAAATGTAATTGGACTGAAAGAACTAATAGGTTTTGATAAGTGCTGACCCATCTTTTTAGCTCAGAAAGAACTGACATTTCTTTCTTCTCGCTCATTTTATTCATGGCACGCAAGGCCCTCCAAACAAAGCTGCTCCTCAGGTTGGAGAGGCCTTTCCACGCACGTTTTCTTCCTGTAGGACATGGCATTTTTTGCAGCTCTCTCTGAGTGGATTCCTCACCCTTTATTGGTTCCAAGTTGGATAATGGAATGGTTTGGCCATGGGAGCAGCGACTTTGACAGCGCTGCTCTAATAGCTTGCATTGTTCGTGTGACAGAAATCAAGGATTCATTCCTGACACAGTTTCTTCCATAAAACTGAGCAAAGTCTCCTAAATTAATCAAAATCAGGAGGTGAAGCTCTGTTAGTTCCCACACCTCTAGCCTTTCCAAAGCCCAAAGACCCACAGAAGAATTATGTGATGCTCTAGTTCTTTGAACACTGCGTGTGGGTTTGATTGTTTTGCACCCTGAGTGTGAAAATACA
Source organism: Myrmophylax atrothorax (assembly GCA_026770055.1). NCBI lineage: Eukaryota > Metazoa > Chordata > Aves > Passeriformes > Thamnophilidae > Myrmophylax > Myrmophylax atrothorax. Next base: position 32,476,806 of record JAOXXN010000082.1, on the reverse strand, counting down.
AGAAATTGAGTTGCCAGAAGGAGCAGTTTGGTCATTTTAGAGTTCCGAGGCACCACATCCTCCTGAGGCAATGACAATGCACAGGCACATGGGGAATAGGGAAGTACTCCCCCTCCCAAAAATAAGGGTAGAAAGAAAGAAAGAAAGAAAGAAAGAAAGCCATTTTTCATGACTGTGAATTTCTTTTCGTGTCTTTTCGACTTGTAATTTTAGATTTCATGGCTTTATTAATCTCTGAATAAATTAAACCATTTACATTCAGTCTGTGCTCTGTATCAGTTTTCCATCAGGCAGGCTCACAAGGGAGGATAATAAAGGAATAAGAAGAAAGGATAAAAGATAAAGAAACCTGAATAGGATATTAATATTCTAGGAAAGCTTGTTAGCACTGGCAGAATGAGGTGGAAATGGTTAAAGACAGCCAGGACCCATTCCTGTGGGTAAGGCTCTGTCCATAAAATCTGCTGCATGTGCTGGATGCACTAAAAGTTGGACAAATCATGAAAAACACTACTTGGATAATGGGAACAGAGAAGTTATGGTTATCAAATAGGTGTTATATAAGATAATTGTAATTTTTAGCAGTGAAATGCTTATATCTTATCCATAACATACACTTTTGGTGTATTGTAGGCTAGTTTGACAAACAACCTTTTCTAGACTGTTACAGTAGCTCTGTAAAAAGAAGCTGTGTTATCCAATTGTGTCAGTAATGTCTTTTGGGCAACAGAAATGATTTGCTGTTTCACCAAGTGAAAGACATTTATCTGTGGATGAAAGATGCCAGAAAATCCTACCTGTAGCAGAGGATCAGTGCTGCCATTTCACACTGGGCTAAGAAGAAGGCAAAACCACAAGCATTTAATTCTCTCTCCACTTCCCCAAAATGTTGGTATTTACATAGATGCAGACTGACACACACAATCTTTTGCAGTTGCCTCAGAGGGATGGATGTACTTGCCTTGCCTTTTCTTTCTCAAATGTAGGGAAAGTCAAAAAGAAATTGCATATGATCAAAAGTACCCTGAGACATGAGAGAGAAAATTAGCTGAGCTCTTCATGCATTTATTTATATTGTAGAGTATTCAAGGCAATAGGCAATTATTGTAATGGAATAAATTTGTGATGAAATTTAATTTTTAATAGTTCTTCTATAGAAAACTATCACTGGTACCATGATTATGCCATCACTTCCAACCCAAGATAAAAAATGAACTTTAACAAGTCTATAATGGAGTGCTGTGTTTTGCAGTGGATTCAATCCTATTTTCATTGCTTCTCTCTTAATGCCAGGCTGCCTGGCCAAGTCTAGAATTGTGTTCATTTTGTATAAAAATGTGACTTTCTACAAGGATCTTTCATTATAAGTGGCCATGTAAACTGCAGTACTAAACTCAGCAAATTACTTCTGAGAGTTAAATTCCTCCTTAGAGGGACAGTCTGTCTTTGGGTTCTGCTTTTAACATCGCAAAGCTAAAACTTAATCTTGGACAAGTTCAGATTTTTTGTGAGTTTGAGCAAAGACTGAATAAAAATGAAACCAAATGCAGTAATTTTCTTGAGAAAGGCCAATGTGTTATGTTTCTCCATATTCATCAAGACAGATGTGCAGCAACCCCAGCAATACAGTCGATGCCATTAAATGGCTTTAATTCATAGTTTATTTGTAAAATGAAGTGTATACTATCCAGAAGAAGTGTTAAAAATCCTCAGAATTCCCATTATTATCAGAATGAAGCTGCAGGAAATCATAAGAATGATAAATTGTTGGTAGAAAACCTTTAAGAAGCAACCATTGCAGATAAAGTTTGGGTTTCCTCAGACCCATTATTATCACTCATTATGCTTAACTGGAATTAGTTGTATATTTGACTGTACATCAACACATATAGAAAAGAATCATTTTATAGTTGAAAAATACTATTTCATTGCTGATTTTTTCCTTGTTGATTTAAGGTGTGATGTTAATGCTCATGAGACTGCCATGAAATACATCATGTGGAAGAAAACTTGGAATCACCTGATACGGCTGTTAGCAGACATTTCAAGGTCACACATGTGCTGTCTGTGAGATGTTCAATTCTGTGAAGACAAGTCAAATTCACTTACATTACACAGAAATTAAAAAAAAACCCAGTAATTTGCAAAATAGCACATGGAGGGGTTTAAGGCAGTCTAAAGGATTTAGACTGGGAGGTTCTTTTTATTAAAAGTGTCTCTGAATCACTTGGATTGACTTCATTATCTCCTACATTTGGAGCACCATATGAGCACCACCTTGCAAAGCTCCTTTAATACGATACCATACAGCTCACAGCAGCAATTCTGTGAGAATGAAGAGTAGGAACAAATTATGTAGGGAATGGCCACAACTTTTACTTATTAAATGAGGGCCTTTTGAAAATACTGCTTTATGAGTGTTGATTTCAAGATATCACAGAGCTCGCTTCATACCTTTCTAGTGCCAGTTACATGAACACTGAAAAGTAAAGCAGTTAAAAAGACCAGCAGATGTTGTTGTGGCAACCAAAATACCTGGAAAGCCACAGAAAGCATCAGCACTCCACTGGTTGAGGTGCCGTGTTGAGCTGTGATAGAACAGGAAATCCCTTCTATGTGTCAAACTGCTGAGCAGTTGGGGCTCTCAGGGGCTTGTTATGGGCACTTCTCAGAGTACTGATGCTGGAAAGTAGTTGAGCATTACCCACCTGGAGTGCAGCTTCCAGCCCAGGGAAGCACAGGAAGGACATGGAGCTGGTGGAGCGAGTCTGAAGGCCATGAAGATGAGAGGCAGCAGCTCTGCTGTGAGGAAAGGCTGAGAAAATTAGGATTGTTCAGTCTGGAGAAGACAAAGCTTTGGGGTGACCTAATTGTGAACTTGTACCTGAAGGAGCTACAAGAAAGATGGAGAGAGATTATTTATAAGGGCCTGGAGTGACAGGACAAGGGGCAATGGCTTCCCACTGCCATAGGATAGGGTTAGATGGGATATTAGGAAGAAATTCTTCCCCATGAGGATGGGCAGGCCCTGGCACAGGTTGCCCAGAAAATCTGTGGCTGCTCCATCCCTGGAAGTGTCCAAGGTCAGGTGGACAGGGCTTGGAGCAACCTGGGCTGGTGGGAGGTGTCCCTGCCCATGACAGGGGACTTGGAAGTACATGAATTTTAAGGTCACTTCCAACCCAGGCCATTCTGTGAGTCTGTGATTTTATAGCTTCCTGGTCACTTGTCCATCTTTACAAGGAATAAAAGGATGAAAGGAACAAGATGCCTGTATTGGCAAACTTCATTAACTCTGCTGGTGATGGAAAGACAGATTAGTGGTAGAAAAAGCTAATGTATTGCATTGTATAAATTCAAATGCCACAGTTTTGCAGGATCTTTTCTCCTTGGGAGAAAAAAAGAGATTGTCTGAGGAATTCCTATGAATAAATGAGTGTATTTCTATTATAACTCTTCCGTGATTTGAGTTTCTGAGTCTCTTCTTGTCTGTTTTATTAGAGAAAAGAATTTTTGCCAAAGTGGACCCATCCAGCTGTGCACTAGCCTTGTATGCCTTTGTAAATTTTTGCTTTAAGTGTTCTAATCTGCATTCCTGCTGCAGCAGAAATCCAGTGATCCAGACCACAGCAGAGCCTGGCAAAGTACGAGTGTTAATTCTCTGGGGAACTGTCAAATTGGGCTCCGTTGTTGAGGAAGGGCCAGAGACACAATCATTCTCACTTTACAATTATTTCAAGTTTCCACCAACTCTACAGCATTCACAGTCATTCCCATGATATTAGTGTTTGATGTATGGAAAAAGTGCCAGACTTTGAAAGGAATGGGATTAAAGTGTTAGGAAAAAAATCGGTTGCTGTATATTTTGGCTCGTGGTGATACAGAAAACCTTCAACATCCTGACAGTTTTATGATGTTTATTTTTATATTTTTACAACAGAGGGATATTTTTTCTATTATGAAGATATTCTGTGGCACATTAAACGAATTGTCTGGGAAGAAGTGGGGTGGTTTTTTATGATTTCCATTTCTCAGTCATCAACATATTAATGAATAATTTCTACAAATTAACATGGGATGACCTTTAAGGGTTTGGCTTTCCAGAAGCATCTGCAGAGTTAGTACAGCATTGTTGCTGTCATGGCCTTGCATCACTTTAGCCTGCAGGGAGACTGGAAAAAAACCCTAAAAATGCAGGTCATTTATGTGAAACTTAATGCTGTTGATTCTTCAAAACTTATTTTTTTTTAAATAAACAGAGAAATATTGTTCCCTCACCAGATTACAAGGGCATGCAGTGATAGGACAAGGGGAAATGGCTTTTAGATGAAAGAGGGCAGCTTTAGATTAGAGCTTAGGAGGAAATAGTTGCCTATGAGGCCCTGGCACATGAGCAGAGCAGCCGTGGCTGCCCCATCCCTGGAAGTGTCCCAGGCCAGGTTGGACAGGGCTTGGAGCAACCTGGGCTGGTGGAAGGTGTCCCTGCCCAGGGCAGGTGTTGGAACAGATGGTCTTTAAGGTCCAATCCAACCCAAACTATTCTGTGACTCTGTGATTAAGATCAAATTCAAGTCCATTTCTAAGTGGTCTTTTTTCAGAATTAAGTTTTCACTGGAAAGGACAAACTCCATTGAACAACCACACTATGTTGAGGCAGAAGGTTTGGGGACATTGTTCAATCCTATTTGTAGAGCAGCTCTCAACTGACCTTCCAGCATTTCTGCAGTAGATTAGGAAATGGAAGTGCAGACAATCATGGGAACAAAGATTCAATAAGTGACAGTGAACATGGGTAATGGTGCTGTGAAGCTTAATGGAACTTGCATGTTTCATTCCACAAATTATTAAATAGTTAAAAAGACCCAAAGCTTTTAGAATTTTATGGGAATATTTATGGGGTTTAATGTCAGAAATACAAAGTTTAAAACTGTGAAGTTATTTTATGAATTTTCTGCAATTTCATTGTGTTTGTTGCTGCAGGATATTAACTATGTATTCTTCCTACTAAGAATTATGCTCTTTCCCCCCAAAAAAATAACAGCTGTGGGGGATGATGTTTAAAAAAATTTTTTTTTTCTCTAGAGACAGTGCCTTTGGTTGTGTTGCAATAAGACAAGGTGATACTTAGACTTCCATATTTCACTTTTTTTCCCCAATAATTTTAAACCAATGAAGATGATTCTGTGTGAAGGGAAACAATTTTTCATAAAAGCCTGACAACCACTGGCTTGACAAACGATTACTCAAAATTCCAGATGTCCCAGATATGGCAAATTAAGGAATGTGTTTGATGTTTTCCGAATAGACTTGTTTGTCTCTGAAAATAAATCATAATAGATTAGATTAGGAGCACATCTATCAGGAAGTTTAAAGCTGAGCCACAACAGTCTTGGCCTGTTTTGTTGGTTTTTTTCCCAGGTGAATAGCCTGGAATGTCAAGGAGACAAAAGATTTTGTTCTATCCAAATATTCTCCTTTGATATTTCAAAATCCACAAACTGGAAATAATATTAATAAAGAAATGAATATGCTAATTTTTAAATAACAAAGACCTCTGACTTCCACAAAAACTGTTTGGGAAGATAATCAGGAATGCTTAATACACACAGTGGACCCTTTCTGTATTTTTGCAGGGCATAGATTCTGAAAATCTTCATCAAGAAAATTAACAATTCCTTGCAATAGTAAATTAATCAAGTGGACGCAAAACATTTACTGTGGCTTTTTCCTCTAATTTGATTTTTCTTCCACTCTTTCATCTCGCATCTGACTCATCATTTTCCAGGGTCTTCTCCCCTGCTCTGCAGCCCCCAGGCTGCCCTTCTGCTTTTCTGTTGAGGTTTATTTTTCTTGTACAGAGTAGTTGCCTGAAAAAGCTGATGCCTCCTGGCTTCTATTTGGATTTTTGTGAGTTTATTTGTGCATTAATTAGAAATATTTTCAATTCAATGGCTGAGCTTTGAATTTTAAAACCTGCTCCAAGTATCTTTAGTGGAGTGGAATTCAGATCTCGCCTTTCTTACATGGCACATAAAATTCCATATTTGAAATTCTTTTGTTTCTTTTCTCAGACCCAAATAATTATTACCACAGAAGAAATGAAATGACAACCACAGATAACCTGGACTTTAAGCATCACAACTACAAGGAAATGAGGCAGGTAGGCAAAGAGGCTGGTGGATGGAGGGTGGGGGGTGCAGCTTTTTCAGCTCTTCTGGAAACTGGATTCTACCTCTTAATATCATTAAATGATATCTGGAATGTATTTTTAAAATATTTTCCCCTATTTTAATCTATGAAAAGCAAGAATCTATTAAAATCTGCAAATCTTAATTTGTACCTTAAACAGATGACCCTACAAGACAGAGGGAGTATTTACACATTATTTTTCTTCCATGTATATTTGACTGGTGAATGACACTGTGGTGTCTCTTTCAGATTTTACCCTGATTTAGCCATCATGTATTTCAGTGATTTTGGAGAATCGGAATAAACTATAAAGTCCAATTCCATATTCACAGTTGTGAAAATCAGAAGGAACTTTCCAAAAACACTCTTAGTATAATTTTAAATCTACCAGCCTTGTTAATCTTGTTCCTTTAGCTTCCAACTGCCAGCCTTGGTCTTGTTTGTGTTATTGTTTTTAATCTTCCTTCATATCACCACAGACATAAGTGTGGGTTGTCCTGAAGAAATATTTCTGCCCACTTTGTCTTCAAATATAAAGATAATATGTTTGGACTTGATGTGTGTGAATCACTTGCTGTGTGCTGAATTTTCAGGGTATTTATACTGCATGAATCACCCCTCATTTTTATTGAGCAATTGTGTACTGAGTCACACATTTATTTTGGTAGAGATTTCATGGCCTATATTTGTGAGCACAGAGATTAGACAAGTAGAAACTCAATTGGCATAATTACTGTCAAGAACAATAAAATAAAATGTATTTCAGGTTGTCATTGCAGAAGGACAGGTTGGTCAGGTTAGAAATATCTTGGGGAAAAAAACAACGAATTTAAACCAGAATGTTTTTTGCACTTTTCTTACAAGTAAAATGTTTGTGACTGTGTCTGAGAGCTGGTCAGTTGTGGATTGTCTTTATGCTCTCACAATTTCTGTTTTCCTCTGTGTCAAAATACTTAATTTATTTAGAGCTCATTAGATTCTAATTGGCTTCTGCTGGTGGTAGGCAGAAGATTGTGGGTTGCATTGCAACAAGTCTTATATCCCTGAAACTGTTCTTAGAACTTCAGTGCAAAATAGAACAACTGTCAGAGTCAACTTAAAAAAAACCCAAAACACAACACAAAAAAACCCACCCCAAACCAAACAAAAATCAGAAAAACCCTCACCCCATAACCTATACATTGTTGTCACTTTTTGTAGCTACTTCACTGCCAACCATCTTAAAGAAATGCGGGTGTTTAAAGTTATTTATCATAAATACTGGAGGACGAGGAGAGGCTGTTCCCTGGGCCATGTTTTAGAAACAATATGCTGCATTGCAATATGTCAAGTCTTTGTGAGAGGGAGGAATTTTCTCAGTGTCAGATTATTTTAATAGAACTCTCTGGTTAGGAAGATGAAATTTATAGTTCCAATTTTTTTCTTGTAAAAGGGCATTCAATATTCTACTTCCAGTCAATGGGAACACTCATTGTATCTTGTATGCAGAAGTCAGGACTGGTTTACAGTTTAAAATATTTATATGATGTATTCATGCAGTAGAGGAAGCTGTTGAAATGTTTTGAGATGGACATTTGAGTACAACCCTGTCTTTCAAACAGCAAAACCAGATCATTCTTTCTTAGGAAAGAGAAGTGTTAATTATGAAATACATGTGGAGGGATTTGACTCCTCTTTGGACAAGCCAGGCTCCAAGTGCCCCAGAAGTCTTGGGTGGCTCTTCATGGTCAGCTGTTCATGGGCTTGGTGTGGTGATAACAGAGAACATTGAAGAGCACTGTGCATGTTACCCATTGAACAGGTTGATCTGAGAGTGAAATAACCAAATGGGGAAGATTAAAGTAGGTGAAGTCAACATCATGGATTGCATGGAATGCCAGGGTGATGGTCTCTGGCTGATATTCTCCAAGCTCAAGGATGAGGTAGTTTCCAGAGAATCTGGTGTTTTAGTTTAACACTTGGACTCAAAGACCTTAAGGGTCTTTCCCAACCTCAATGACTCTGTAATCTCTGCAGAGGATAAAGGGGAGTCCTAACCTGAAAGGTGTTGACTGAGGGTCCTTTTGCCTCCTGTAAGTGTAGGTGGCACTTAGAACTACATTTAATGCACCTTTTCTGCAAAAGGGAGGAATCAGAAACCAGTTTTGTGGGGTTTCTTCTTCAAAGGCTGCCTGCAGTGTTTTTCAGGTCACTAATAAGGTAAATAATTGGTAGTCACAAACAGGAATTGTCAATAAGAACTGTTGTTGCATGTAAATGGAGAAACGTTTTACAGTCCTGATGGTTGTTAATAAAGCCCTGACTGACTGTTGTCCTCAATTGGCTTTGGCAGTTTGTACAAACACAAACACAGTGACATTTCAGGTGACCTATTCTGCCATTTGTAGGAAATGGGTATGAGAAGATCAAATATGAAATATATTTCCAGTATTGCATTTCAATAAACAATTAACTACCTTACTATATCCATGCTGTTACCAAAAGAGTCCCAGTAAAGTCTGCTAAAGAGGCTCTAATTCAGGAAAAGATCTTTGACTCAGAAAATAATCACATGTTTGCAATTAACAAGTTGATGGGGAGTTGACTGAAGCCAATACAAATATTTCCACTGAATGTAATGTACTTTGAACTTGGTTCTACACATTCTTGTCTCTTTTAATGCACATTTACATACTTTCAACCACTCTTCTAAATTGATGTTCTTGGTATCCTGCGAGCACTGGAGTGCCAAGCACGTTAGGAAAGCTTCTGCTCTGGGGAATTTTCGGAGGCAGAAGTTTCTCTGCTTGGTTTCAGAGACGACTCTGAGAGGACAGGCTAATCTTTCCTATTTCACAGCTTGTGATGCTGCATGGATGCAGTGATGCATGAGCCAGGATGGAATTTCCCTCAGTTTGAAGAAGGTGTGAGGAGAGAAGGTAGTAAATGAGATATTAACATTGTTTATACAGTTCAGTTCTAGCCTTTAGCTAAAAGAGAACTTCTTTAAGTGTAATATCTTCCACTCATTGTCAGACTGAAAAACCTAATACTTAATTCTATTGGACAGAAACATGATATCTGATCTAATCATAATCCACTTCATTCTCCTGTCAGTGGACATGAACTCATAAACCCACACAGCAGACCTTGGAGAAGTTTTGGTCTGCAAGGCTCTAGCAAGAGGTTCTTATCTCTGTATTGTCCTCCTGTTCTGGGCCCTGGTGAGGCCACACCTCGAGTCCTGGGCTCAGTTTTGGGCCCCTCATGGCAAGAAGGACATTGAGGGGCTGGAGTGTGTCCAGAGAAGGGAATGAAGCTGGGGAAGGGGCTGGAGCAGCAGGAGCAGCTGGGGGGCTCAGCCTGGAAAAAAGGAGGCTCAGGAGGGGCTTTCTCACTCTCTGCAACTCCCTGACAGGAGGGGGAAGCCCGGGGGTGTCGGATTCTGCTCCAGGGAACAGGGACAGGAGCAGAGGGAATGGCCTCAGGCTGGGCCAGGGGAGGTTTAGATTGGATATTAAGGAAAATTTCTTCCCTGAAAGGGTGGTCAAGCCCTGGCACAGGCTGCTTGGCACAATGGTGGAGTCCCCATCCCTGGAGAGATTTTAAAGCTGTGTAGATGTGGCACTTGAAGACATGGGTTAGTGGTGGCCTTGGCAGTGCTGGGGGAATGGTTGGATTCAGTGATGTTAGAGGGTTTTTTTAACCTGAGCAATTCTGTGATTCTCTATCCATTGATAACATTTTTGATTCATTGTGAGCAGGTTAAGCAGGAAGATTTAAGGCAGTGGATCTCAAAAAGTTAGTAATTGACTCCTATAAATCAAATGCTATAAGATGTAAACCAGTGTTCTCTGGCTTCACCTGCGTGCTTCAGCTGAATCAATAAATGACACACCCACTTACCTATGCCCAGAACATTAAAAAGGGTTCTGTGGAATTATCTGGGTGCCCATAATACTAGCACAGGGATGATGATGACAGTGATGAGAATAAGTAGGTATGAAATAAGACTATACACTGAAAAAGCATAACTGATTATATTTTTAGACTAGTGATGAGTTTTGATTTACCACAACAATTGTTTCTCATATGTGGAAAACGAATGTGTTAGATGAAAAAATTTACAGAAATAGCATCCTTTCAGTTTCTTTGCAAAATGATTATAAATAGAAGTGAAGCTTTTTACGAAAGGAATTTTAATGATGTTCTTCCCCATGTGAGTTGTGTTTCCACTTCGATTTGCTAAATGGTGGCATGGGAATTGGACATACCTAATTATTGCATTTTTAAAATCATCAGCCTTGTGATCATCCAATATTGTTTCTAAATTAACAATGTGTGAGCAAGCAGTTCTGTTATGCCACAATATTTCCTCAATAATGTATGCACGCTTGCTTATGAAATGATTGTCTAATTAACAGTCCCCAGGGTTCCAATTTGCAGTAAAGTACTGATTTCCTTCTTCAATTCCCTACAAAGGAAAAAAGATCAAGACAGATAAATTCTTGTCATTTAAAACTACTTGCAAAAACTCAATATCACTACAGAAACTTTCAGTTTTGTTTATAAATTTGAACACCTGTAATGCCACAGTGTTTGTGGGACAATTTAGACCCAAGATATGCTGATCTGGATGTCATCTGTGTAACTCCATTGCTTTAAACAGAAATATACCCTCAACTCTACGTATTTTAGTATTGTTTTAGTACTGTATTATTATAGTTTGATTATATTTTGACTATGCCATGCTATATCTGGAGGAAGAGTGAATACAATAGATTTGGATGGAAGGAATGTCTCCACTGATAACATTTCCATTATTATTTCTACTTTTGTTCTGTTTTTTGCTGAAACTTGATAAGCAAATTCTGAGGAATCTTTTATTTGCTGAAGGAGTATATCTTGTGTTCAGGGAGTCATCCCTATTATATATATTTCACTATTTTGGCCACATCAACACTGCCTTAATTAACAATTTTTCCATATGAGATTTCACATGGTAATGCAAGAAGGGTGGGTTTATTTCTACCTTAGCAGAGGCAGATGTAATCAACACTCACTGGGAAAAATCTTGTTTAAATGGATTAAATCCTTCTCTTTTCACTTATTTTGAGTTAATTGCTGCTGCATAGGGCAGGGAGAGGGAAATCTCCCTTACTGGGCAAAATGTGTCTGTGGCAACCTCTAAAGCCAACGCTGTGCCACCAACAGCTTGGGTCATCTCAAGTCCCTTCCCTGTAGTACATCACCGTGTCATTATTTTAATTACTCTGCATTATTTTATTTCCTCTCCATTGCATAATGTTTTAGAAACATGAAAAATTCATTAACTAAACATAAAGCTTTTACAACTAAGAAATAATCAGAGGACAAAATGAAGCGTTTTGCCACATCCATTTGGAATAAAGTAATTCACAGTGGATCTATTTTGATGCCGCATTGTCTAACTATGTGTTTGTTTGGTTTTCTGTTGGCAGTTGATGAAAACTGTGAATAAAATGTGCCCAAATATCACAAGAATTTACAATATTGGAAAAAGCAACCAAGGACTGAAGCTGTACGCTGTCGAGATTTCTGACAACCCAGGAGAACACGAAGTTGGTTAGGATTTAGTCTAAATCTCTTGGAGGGCATTGGGATTTGGCTTCTTTTTTCCCCTCCTCTTTCCCTGTATCTTCAGTAATTATCACTGATGGAATTATATTCATGGCAGCAAAGGTTTCAAATATACATGGGAGGAACCTCAGTGCTGTATTTCTAAACTGGGAGGAGGAGGGTGAGCACAAATAGAAGACATTTTGAACATGGGATCAAATTCTTTAATGGTAATTCTTTATAACAATAAAAGTGAATTTTAGTAGTAGGGAATGGATTTTAGTTGTGGGGATTATGTAGCTTTAGATGGAAATTTTTCTTACATGGGGTGAATGCACACTATTTCTAATGATCCCTGGAGTATTTTTTTATTGAGTGCAAGGACTGTGCCACTCAGTATAACCCTGAACTACACATAGGAACCTGTTGCAGAGAAGGAAAAGGAGTCTATGAAGTCAGAAATCAATTATGTGCAGTTACTGACTGTTATCTTCCAAGAGCCTTAACATCTGTCCCAGAGAACTACTAGCAATGTATTTTTCATGTTATTTTTAGTCTATCAGAACTGTTCAAATCTACCTCTAACATGCTGAAATTGGGAGTATAATTAAAAAGATACTTAATGAAAAATGGATTTGGGAGGTTTTACACAGTGGCTTTAGATATCACTGATACATAAACCTGTCTTAAAGTAGCAAGAGAAAGTAATTTGTTTCTCTAAAGTTTGTGCATCATTTGTGCAGTTAAGGCATTTCTCCAGCTTTCCTTGTGTGAAATGTTGCTGAGTGAAATCAGTGACATTTGGTAGGTATTTAATTTGCTGCTCTGAACACAATTCTGCTCCATGTGTTTTCAACAGGGGAGCCAGAGTTTCACTACATTGCAGGAGCTCATGGCAATGAAGTGCTTGGACGTGAGCTGATCCTTTTGCTAATGCAGTTTATGTGCCAGGAATACCTGGCTGGGAACCCACGGATTGTGCATCTCATTGAGGACACAAGAATCCACCTCCTGCCCTCAGTCAACCCAGATGGATATGACAAGGCATATAAAGCAGTATGTGATTATCAGCATCTCAAGGGATTCTTTTATTTATAGTAGATGAATAAAACATGCTCCTCTTGTCATTATTTTTTTTTCAAAGATCATATTTTACAAGCAATCAAAATTTAAAAATTAAACAAACATCAAAGTAAACATAAACCACTGAAACATCTTGGGAGAAAGCTGAAAGAAACAGTATTTTATGTGACATTGGCTAAAAGGAAAATATATATGGAAAGAAGGGTTACAAAACTGCCAGAACAAACCATACTGAGGTGTACAGATCAGTGGGAACACCATTATGGAAAATGGAAAAGTCATGCAGTCTGTTTCCCACGAGAAACCAAGCTAAGCACGTGAATATTTGCATTCCTCCACAGCTGAAATTTAATAGTGCACCTTTAAGGAGAGCACATTGTGCAGGGCATCGTAATAATTCTGTCTGGAGGAAGACAGACACCAGGAGGAAAAATCATAGGGGCTAGTCAAATGCACTGGAAAATCTTCCAGGGAACAGGAAAGTTACAGTCATAGTCATGGAAGGGAAATGTGTGCTATTGTAAGATATATTTTGGCTAAACTCAAGTAATTATTCATGGGGTTTGCTTCACCTCATTCAAGGTTTCATACATAGTTAAAAAAGAAAAATGCCAATTATTTATTTCAGTTAATTAAATGATTAGTCATTAATTTCTCCATATAGAATTACCTTTGGCACATTCCCAACACTTTGCCGAGGGCTCACCATTTGTTGTATTCAGAATGAACATTTATCTTTTCCTTTTCCTTCCTTTTATTTTTTTCTTTTATTTTTCAATCTAAGGGTTCAGAACTAGGGGGCTGGTCTTTAGGACGATGGACTCAGGATGGGATTGACATCAACAATAATTTCCCTGACTTAAACTCCTTGCTCTGGGAGTCAGAAGATCAGAAGAAGAGTAAAAGGAAAGTTCCGAATCATCACATCCCGATTCCTGACTGGTACCTGTCGGAAAATGCCACCGTGAGTAGGGCCAGCGAGAGGGGAACACCAGGGCTGGGACATGCTGAGAGAGAGATTTACATTTCTTAAGGAATGAGTAACTTGGGGCTGAAGTTCCTCACCTGACCTGAGCTTCCTGTCTAGACTTCCCTGTTAGTCAGTGGAAATAAAAATGCACCCCAAAAAGACCATTAACTCCCAAGTTATAGAGGCAGGTCTTGAGGAAGGAACTGCTTCCTGGAGGATTCTCTTTTCCTGTGGCTGCTGTGAGAACCTGGAGGACTCAATACCCAACATTTATGGAGCAACAGGTAGATGGGGAGAAGCCCACCATGGAGCTCAGCAGGTGGATCAGATTTCTTATTTCTTCTTATTTGAAACATATTCTTACCTTAAATAACACAGGAACAGCTCAGGCATATGGAAAACCAATGCACTGCCTTACGCTGAAGTCCTTTATTGGGTTGTAGTGCCAAAAATTTAACTTATTTTTGCCTGACCTTTTAAATATAATGGCAACTATTAATAGTGGCTGAGGGGAAGGCAATCAACTGTGGCAGTTCTTTAGTGCTTCAGAATCACAGGATAATTGGGGTTGGAAGGGACCTCTGGAGCTGCTCTACTCCAACCCCCCTGCCAAGGCAGGGCTACCCAGAGCAGGTGACACAGGAACGTGTCCAGGTGGGTTTGGAATGTTTTCAGAGGGGGAGACTCCACTCCCTGGGCGGCTGTTTCAGGCTCTGCCACCCTCCATGGAAAGAAGTGCTTCCTCATACTGAGGTGGAACTTCTTGTGTTTTAATTTATGGACATTATGTTTAAAATACCTGGTTTTGGAAACTCATTTCAACCCATGGCAGGGAGAGCAGTGTCACTGGGTGACGTCTGTGTCAGTTCCTGCTCTTGGTCTCACTCCACATAGATGTTCCTGTTCCATAGATTACAAACATGAATGCATTGTTAGTATTTCTGGGTTGTCTGTGACAATTTAAAGAAGCCCTTCTCCTTGGCCACATCTCTTCTGTGGGCTCCTCATGCTCAGAAACCCATGGTGGGACTTCTGTGCCTGCTGTGCCTTTGACACAGATGACACAGTCTGAGTCAAAGCTGCTCTCCCTTACTCTCCCAGGTGGCTGTTGAGACACGGGCAATAATAGCGTGGATGGAAAAGATCCCTTTCGTGCTGGGTGGCAATTTGCAGGGAGGGGAGCTGGTGGTGGCCTATCCCTATGACATGGTGAGGTCCCTGTGGAAGACCCAGGACTACACCCCGACCCCAGACGACCACGTGTTCCGCTGGCTGGCCTATTCCTATGCCTCCACCCACCGGCTGATGACAGATGCGAGAAGGAGAGCGTGTCACACGGAGGATTTCCAGAAGGAGGATGGCACTGTCAATGGAGCCTCCTGGCACACCGTGGCTGGAAGTAAGTGTTGGTAGAAACTCCAATTAGCAAAGCCTAGCCTAAATAGGATAATGCCACCAGTGCCTGGTGCACATTCCAGAGGCAATGGTGGTCAAATAGAGGAATAATTCCCGATCTGAAGGCCTGTTCACTGCATTTCATCCCTGATCAGAGGATTGAGGAGACACTGTCACAAATACCTGGTGGGTATTTGATTTACAACTGAGTTTTCCAGAAGTTCACATGCAGGATATTAGTTCTAAGAAGTCTGTACATTCAAGATGCTTTGTCAGGAGGAAACCAACCCAGTCCAAACCCACTGTCAGCCTTTGCCATCTCTTGAGGTGACAACAGAAAAGTGCTGCTGAACATCAGTACCAATGTCAGAACCAATGTCAGAGCAACTCCAGGGAGAGATTCCAGTGGCCCTCCGATAAGGAAATCCTCCTGCTCAGATCAGCCTCCCATACACATTCCCTTTGAGTTGTAATAACATGCCAGAAAAATCTGCTGCTTGCCTGCCACCATCCTGTTTTTAAAAGACCTGGACATCCTTACACCTAAATTTTGCATGTGCTCTATAGGCATTTCTGCTGCCAGGATAAATTCCAGGCTACATCCATCACCATATGCCCAAGCCTGTCACCCTGTTAAGGAGCACGAGGGGGAACCTGTGTCCTGTGGTGCAGCCAAAACATGGATTTCCAGGAAAGCCCAATTAGGAGCACAATTTTAACAGCATTAGGCACGGTTATCTCTATGGGTGTACACTTGGAGCAGACTTGGAATCAGGCACTGCTGATTCATCAAGTTCTGCTCAAAATCTTTCTGTTTTTATAAGTACCTCTGTCAAACAACACATTCTCTGAAATTAAGAAATCAGCCACACTTCTGCCATCACTTGATGACACGAGGAACAGCGGCAGCAGTAATGGCAAACAGATGCAGGCGAGTGTTCCTTTCAGTGGAACTGGCTCATGTTTGGAACTTGCAGGTACTTCCACTGCATAAACATTTTTAAACTTTGGACACAGCTTCTATGGCTTTTACATTGGCCCATGTGAAGTTAGTGCTGGCCTGCCTTTAAAGGCTACAGTCAGTCAAGAATTAACTTCTCAAATATTTTTTCAGGAGATTAAAAAATGTTGGATGAAAAAACGGGAGGGGGAAGATTGAACTCTTAGATCACATGGCCAGTGCTTGATAATACATTTCTGTGCATTTCTGCAAATTCTAATGCATACTCTGAAAGCTGACTTGACCACTTAATTATCTAATTTATGGGCTTAATTTTCCTAAGTGCTATAAAAAACATGATTATGAATCGATCCAGAAAAGATGACATTGGCCATGTCAGTAGCAGCTATCATATTGTTACACTAAGTAATGATGGACAATATAGATGCTGAATATTATTTTGATTTCTTGGGACCAATTACACATTGGATTTGCTTCATCTAATCTGTATTACTGCTTGATGATGCTTTCATTATTATTTATACCCTGCTCTGTTCCATTGTAGTAAGACTTCCAGGATATTCTTTGAGACAAACTCTAGAATATGACTTTTACTGCCAGCTTTTACACCTCAGACTCCAGAGTAAACCTCAAAGATGTGGTTTCTATTGGAGCTCTGTCTGCAGCCTGCAGGATGGTTTTAGTCTTCCTGTGTCTACTGAGTCAAGTGTGATAAAGGGATTTTTATTGCAGATATATACATATGCATATATATATGGTTATTTTGCATTTCAAAGGGTTGTCCAAATATGATTCCAGATTACTCCTGTAGTTTTTCACTCTGTAGTTCCATGACTGTGTAGATGTTGCTGTGTATCTCGCTATTTTTAATTTCTTTCCCTGTTAGATCCATGTGTAACCCTTTGTCGTGCTAACCCCTCCTTGCTTCATGCCTGACCTGAAGGTGACACCCCAATAAACTGCTTGCAAAACCTCTTCCACCTGCCCTTTGGTGTGGGTGGCATATCCTCATTATACTACACCTTGATGCTGCCCATTCCCTCTCTTCTCATCCATCTTCTTCCTAACCTTGCAGAGATCTTGCACAGACTTCTCACTGCTCATCCCATGGGAAAATTTATAAGGGATTTTTCTAATTGCTTTTCAGCACCAGAGAGTGCCTGAAGAAGTATGTGCAGCACAGATATCCAACACCTCTGTGTGCCTCAAAACTCAGCCATGTTATTTTCTGCACTAGGTGAACTGCACAGGGCCAAAAACCAGATCAATTGAGTTTTATTTCCAGTGTTTTCAAGGCTGGATTTGCATGTTCAGACACTGTAAGAGAGTTGCTCTTGGCAACTTTAAGCCATTTTCTTAAATAGGTGTGTTAAAACTGAGCAATTACTGTGTATTGCAAAACATTTCACAGCAGATTAGTCAAGATGGGATACAGTATGTGAGGGGAAAATAATTGTGGCTGTTTCTCAAACGGAGGGGAAGCACGTTTATGCAGAGTAGCATATGCCACTGTCTGATATTTAGGCTTTCCTCATCAACAAAAGTGTAAAGCTTAACATCTGTATTATATAATCCTCCTGCTCTGTTTCCAGAAGGCACTGAGGGCTCATTAAACACTTGACTACTGCTCTGTGGTAATTGGACAGGACTACGGGGTTTGTTTTAACTCTTTTCAATCAGAAGCACTTGGTGACTGCAACTCCTGCTAATCTATTTTGCTGTTTCGGCCACACTGTGGCCATTCTAAAAATCTTTGCCCTTCCAGGTCTGCAGACTAAATCAGCTGGATAAATACCCAGTTGGTGTTTGAAGAAGTTATATTAATATGCATTAAAAATCAGATGTGATGAATAGATTAAAAAGGATATGAAACTGTTTCCTTTTTACCCCTTACTGACAGGCATAAACGACTTCAGTTACCTGCACACCAACTGCTTTGAGCTCTCCATCTACGTTGGCTGTGACAAGTATCCCCACGAGAGCGAGCTGCCTGAAGAGTGGGAGAACAACCGCGAGTCCCTCATTGTTTTTATGGAACAGGTATTGCCCAGGAGTGCAACTTCTGAATAACTCGGTGACTCCTTTCAGATTGAGAGTTTCAGGTTTCTGGTGTTTTCCTTGCATGACTAATTATGTGGTTATTGGTATTTGTGATAGAAACCTTCCCTACATGAAATACTGACAGATTGCTGCAGTCAGGCTGGTTTGACTTAAGAGAATTAAATAATGAATCTTCTCAAAATTTGATTCTAGCTTGCCAGAAAGGGCTACTAGAAAAAAACAAACCACTTGGGTCTGTTGCTTTATCTGTTCTTTTTATCTATGCTTTGCATTTGCTGCCTCAGGAATCCTAATAGAATTCACAAGCTGATTGCCAAGTTAATGCCTGGAAGGCTGATAGGGGGTTAATAATGATATTTCAAAGTTTTGTGAGCCATAAAGTAGTACTATAATTCACATATGAAATTAATGATTCATTGTAACTTCCTAGCAATGCAACTGCTCATTGCTGTGCAATATTGACTGCCTTTTTATTCTGTCCATAGGTCCATCGTGGCATCAAAGGCATCGTGAAAGATGTGCATGGGAAGGGAATCCCAAACGCTGTTATCTCAGTAGAAGGTGTCAACCATGACATTCGCACAGGTAAAAACAAAAAAGCAAAACCATCAGTGCAAAAGAACAGATTTATAGTTGAGAAGCAAATAAAAGAAAATACAGAACTTTTTGGCAGTTTTGAGAGAAAAGCCAGCAGTCCAAGGAGAGTGGTGCAGAGGGATTGGCACATGGGGAGAGAGTCACTTCTTTTCCTATGTTGCAGCTGTGTAGACAAGAACAGAGCTCTGGCTTTCCCCTCCACTCTTCCTCTCTCCATCTCTTACAAAGTATTGAGCAAACAGGCTTTATCTGCCCCAGATCAATAGCCTGAGTCTGAAGAACCCTTATTGCTACTTTTCTCATGTAAATATAATGCAAATCTAACCCAGAATAATGATAGCACTGAGAAACCAGAGTACAGGTAATGCCTTGTTGGGTGAAGAGTGTTTTTAATGCCTTGTTGGGTGAAGAGTGTTTCTCTGGCTGTTAACAGTTATAGGATTGTGAACCATAGAATTACAGAATCGTTAGGTTTGGAAAAGACCTCGAGGTCATTGAGTCGAACCATTAACCCAGCACTGCCATGTTACCACTAAACCATGTCCCTAATACCACATCCACATTGTTTTTGAGCGCTGATTTTATGTATTTTTATGTCTTTACTGGTGTTCTGAGTCCTTTATTTGCTGCCATTTTCATGTGCTTTGCCCCTGAGGTGAGTATTGACACATAAACTGATTTCAGTCTATGGAATATCATAGACCTTCAGCCTTCCAAAACTTTAATGTTTGCTGCAGTAGATAATCTGAGCCTATAATGAATCTTGGAATATCTAACTTAGTTTATGATTAATTTCAGTGCTACTGTGTCTCCATTGTAAAAGAAAACATTGAATGACAGATATTTAATTAGGCAATAATGATTCTGCCTTAAACATTTCAAAATGGGACCACTGGGAAATGATAGCGGGGATTAAAGTAATCAGCTGTTTTTTCTTGTCTTGGAAGCCTTGGCAGTCTTGAAAGTCTGCCATAAAGTGTGGGTTGTATTACTCTGTTAACAGAATAAATGTATTGCTCTGGTGGAGGCTGAGTTATTGCAATATATGATTAATCTCCATTTCTCTGCACACTGGATTGTCATGTAAAATAAAAATCAACAGATAAAGACAGTAAAAGTGCTACAGGAAGGAGAGTCAATGGCAAGTGCACTGAACGTGCAAGATCCCAAAATGCACCTTGTAACACTGAGGGAATAATGCAGATATTTACACCTTAACTTATCGCTGAGCTCCTATGGCTGGAGGCCACCTGCACTTGTTAGTAAAGATAAAAGTTCTTATTTCATTCTTTTTAATTTTTATTTTTAATGGGACGTTAAAGCTCACACTCTGTTTGGGAATCACTTTATAGATGGGAACATAAAACGTCTCTGCTGTTTTATATTATACAGATAACAATACACGTCTCATTAGTCTCTGAAACCAGAGGATTTATGTTGGAGCCAAAAAGCTAAAATGACACATATAACTCCAGATAAAGAAGGCAAATTGTCAGCAGTCTTCCTTCATTTGTACCTTTTAAAATGAAAGATGTTTCCATTTAAACCTCTGAGTTGCCTTGATATAAAAATAGGCCAGGCAGGAGAAGAATTATGGCCACTATCTCTATTCATGTAAGTTGTGTTTCAAGTGAGCTTAGCACCGAGGTATCTGCTGTTTCATTGATACTTTAATCTGGTTGAGTACTCTGTAGAGCCAGACACAAGTTGTTTGTAAAAGCCCTCTAATAACATTTACATGTTTGAGAAAATGTCTTTGCTTCTTCCTGTGGGGGGGGAAAGAAAGGTCATGGAAAGCACATTGGTTTTAATTTCTCTCGGACATACAATGTATCTTGTGGAAACAGGGATGCTGACATTCAGCCAACACTATTAATAGGCTGATTGAAGCCATTGATCCTGAGAGTAAGAGCTTTGTGGGAAATTATTCCATTTTCTCTTGATGCAGATGTAACTATTGATTAAGTCTGAGTGATTACATGTTGTTACAGTTAGACATGGACTGTGCTCTGTGGGGTAACCTTTGGAAAGAGATCATCAACTGCATGAACAAATGCAACTGTTTTCCCCATGGTGCACAGGCACTTTTGGGGGTTGCTTCCTGTAATGGCACATTTTGGAAATGTCAAAGTACATATTGATGAAGAAATGTGCAGTTTCCTCCTGGTGAAACATTTCCGTGTCACAGCCAGAGTTCAAGGACAGATACACATTTCTGTGTGATTTTTACACTGAGGCAGAATTAATTTAACTTCATATAATGTTTAGAGAAATTTCTTACTAATATTTTGGTAAGATTGCTATTATTTCAGTGTATATTATGGACCAAAATTCAAGGATTTTGAAGTAGCATTTAGTAATATTTAATAAAACAAGTCCAAGCTAAGCATAATTCTGGTATTATAACTCTGCAGCCTCATTCCTGGCTGCCTGGGCAGTACAGAAAATTTGAGTTTTAGTTGTTACATGCATTGGGTGTGCAGCACTATGGCCAGCTTTCCTGGGGAGTCTTTTGTAGGTTAAACAGCATTAGATAGATTTTTGTAATGTACTTAAATTCATAAAATATGGTACATTTAAGTGTAAAAATTCCTTTTACACTTTTACAGTTACTTAATTGTAAGTAAGGCCTGTCCTATAAGGCTCAAAGTATTTCTCTTAATTGAAGTATTTATGGAGTAGTATGGCACATTTAATTTATGGTAATACAATCTTTGTCTTTTATTGCGTGGTTATTTTATCTAAGCAGACATGGCAATCCTTTTCCAGAGCCAGCAGGTGGATATGGGTGTAGTCTGCCTCCAGCCTGCTCCCACTGGAATCTGTTACTTCAGCAAACCTTTTATTTACTAAATTCATCTGGATTTTTAATTGTGTTTCTTTTGCCATCTGTTCTGACATTTTTTGCCTACTGGATTTAATCTGATTTATAAAAACCCCCAACCTTTCAGTGTGGAATTAAATTCTGGGCACTGACAGCTGACAGAAATAGTTGTGTCTGCTTGCTTGTAAATGGAGAGGAGGCAAAGTGCATCCTGCTAAAGGCTTAATATCCAGCTTTGTAATAAATTCCCAGTGGTGTGTGAATGTGTAGGTTTATTTCTGGCCTTGTGTGGGGTTGTGATGAACTGACTGTTAAATGTGTCAGAGAAATGTGGGTCAGTTTTGCACTCCCGGGGCTAAATTGGGCTCTGAGCAGGGATGTGTTCATGGCCACTCACGGGGGATCCGCAGCCTTTTCCCTGCCCTGTGGTAATGCCAGAGCATTTACAGCTGAAAATGAGCCCTTGGGGATAAATACAAGGAGTTTGGGCAGATTGATGTTTTGTCCTTTTGTTAAGGTTTCAGCAGACCCAGTGGAAAGGAAGAATTGAATAAAGGGCTTCTCTGAGACCCCTTCCTAAAAACGCCTGAATCCTGAGAAGCAGGAAATTTGGACCTTGATCATCACACAAAATGTGGTCAAACCGGATAAAAGAAAAACCTAAGCAAACTGGGATGTAAGAATTAACCTGATTCTGGCACACCCAGAGACTGTATTTTCAGGGTATAGTCACTATTGCTGTTTTGCTAACACTTGCTGTTTGCAAACATGTTTGGTTTTTTGTTTTACATACCCCTAAATTAAAATCCTATTTCTTTAAACAGAGGCTGGCTAGTCTGATCTTTCCCCAAATATAATATTTTTATGCAAATCATCTTTAGCTTTTGCTACACCCTGCATTGCCAGCAACCCAAGGCCAGTGCTAGCAAGGCTGTCAGTTCTCATCACTGCTAAAAAAAACCAACTCCTCCTCCTGCAAGAGATGTTCCATTTCTATTTATATGTAGGATTGCATATTTAAATATGTATTTTGTTTCACAGTGGGTTTTCCCAGGACAGAGTGCAAAACTAATTTTAGGTATTAGTTTTTCACCTATTTCAGTTCACAACTAAGAATACATGTTAGTTAAAATCACATTTAAAAGGAGCCTAAAGCCATCCTTATGTGCATATGGATACCTAAAATGCATACATCTAAAATAATTTATGGGGAAAAAGAAGAAATCAGTGAGTCCTGATTCAGTGAGGTGTTAAAATATATCTTTGTGCATGAGTAGTTTGGTTGATTATGGGTAAGGAAGTGGTTAAGTACCCTGGTGAATTATACTTTGTGCTAAAATAAGTGTAAAAAAACTCAATGTAAGGTTTTATAGAAGGGGAAATTTACCTACATCTCCAAGTGAGCTGATATTAAGTATTCACACACTTTGCATACTAAATTGCACCAAAACCTGGGTGTCCAGGCAACCTGATCAGCGTCATGAGACGTGAGTCCTCCACTGGGGCTCCTCTGGATCCATCAGTTAGAGTGAGTTTGGAGAAGGTCTTTTGTATGTGTATGGCCAGACTTCGCGAACGAAGATTTGGGAAGGGCTCTCCCCAAATGGGTGTGCCCTTCCAGCCTGCGCAGTGGGTTTTTTAGGTGAGGCACAGCGTGCGCAGAACTGGCCCCACCGTTTGAGTCCTAAGGTCCATTTGCCACGGCTGAGCGAGCTTGGACAGTGACAATGAAGTCCTCGGGACTGTCACAGCACCCGGTACTAACCAGGGCTGACCCTGCTGACCATCCGAGATCTGACGGGATCGGATGGCAGGGAGCCATTTAACTGCCAGGGGACGGTCCCCACTGAGACTCGAGCTCAGGTCCTTGGGATTTGGAGTCCAGAGTGCTCTCCTTTACACCACAGGACCTCCCCACCTCGTATGTAGAATTATGCATCTTCTTACAGGTTTTAGACTATTGGTTCTTCTCTCCAGCATGTGCATATGTGGTCTATGCATCCATCTTCAAAGGTGTCACTGACACTTCAGAGACTGTCCTAGAATTTCTTGAAAGTCTTCTTTTCTGTGGACCCTTTATTTTTATGAAGGACTACAAAAAGCCATTAATAGTCATCATTTATCAGTCATCAGTCATTATTTATCTATTTAACAGCTTCGACTAATAGTTTGAAAAATATAAGAACTAAAAATTGTGTTTTACAGGCTTGCATTATACCTTTTTTTTTAAGTTAAAGTCCCTGTTCTCATTTCCTGATTTGTAGGCTACTGCAAAAACAAACAAATAAACAAAAAACCCCTACAATGGAGGCAAGCCTAGTTTTGTTTAGCGTATTGTCCTAACACATATGCAGAACTTTTCCAGGTTTACAAAAGCTAACATCGGCAGGTCATGTTCTGATAGAGCTCTCAAAACAGCTTGCTCACCAGAGACTAAAAAACTGAAAAAAAGTCTGCCCATTCCTATTTTACATCTTTTCCCTGTTCATTTCTTCTTGTGTTGCACCTGCTTAATAATTCCCAGCAGTAGATACATATAAGTAAAGAATATGTATTATGAGGAAGTACAAGCAAATA
>JAOXXN010000082.1:32441030-32452472 GCA_026770055.1 Myrmophylax atrothorax | reverse complement strand
GTACTAACCGGGGCTGACCCTGCTTAGCTTCCGAGATCTGACGGGATCGGGTGTCAGGGAGGCATTTAACTGCCTGAGAAGGTCTTTTATACCCATTGGGAATCACCAACTCTTTGCCTCAGGACCTCAAAACTTCCAAAAATCTTAAGCCACAATGAAGCCCATTGCCCTTTTCTCACTATTTGGAAAATGTGAGTGAGGTGTGTTTTCCTCCACAGTTGGCAGGACAAGGAGGGGTATGTGTGATGGGGGACAGCCTCTTTGACACCCTCCTGGTATGACGGTGGAGAGTTCATGTCTGTGGTTTCATGGACTTCTGTACCCTCATTTAATGGACTCAAGTTGCTCCAGGGGAGGTTTAGATCAGACATAAGGAAAAATTTCTTCATGGAAGGGGTAGTCAAACTCTGGAACAGGCTGTGCAGGGAGGCGGCGGAGTCGCCACCCCTGGAAGTGTTTGAAAAACATGTGGGTGTGGCATTTGAGAACATAGTTTAGTGGTGAACATGGTGGTGGTGGTACCAGGTTGATGGTTAAAGGTTATGATCTCAGAGGTTTTTTCCAGCTGAGAGAATGGCCTGAAGTTTTGTCAGGGAGGTTTAGTTTGGATATTAGAAAGAGGTTCTTCATCCAGAGGGTGGAGGGCACTGAACAGGCTCCCCGGGGCAGTGGGCACAGCACCAAGGCTGCCAGAGCTCCTTGAGTGTTTGGATGATCCTCTCAGGCTCAAGGTGTGACTCTTGGGGATGGTCAGGTGCAGGGCCAGGGGCTGGATTTGATGATCCTTATAGGTCCCCTCCAAATACACATATTCCATGATTCTGTTAAAAAAAGTGTGGATGTGGCATTTAGTGGTGAACATGGTGCTGTGCTGATGGTTGCACTTCATGATCTCAGAGGTCTTTTCCAACCTTAACGGTTCTGCGAGTCTATAAATGACACCTTCCTCAAGGAGAAAGGTCCAGTGTCCTAAACCCCATCTCCTTTCCCTCACAGGAGCTGATGGGGATTACTGGCGCCTGCTCAACCCGGGCGAGTACGTGGTTGGCGTGAAGGCCGACGGCTACACTGCCGCCACCAAGACCTGCGAGGTTGGCTATGACATGGGAGCCACGCAGTGTGACTTCACCATCTCCAAAACCAACCTGGCGAGGATCAAGGAGATCATGAGGAAGTTTGGGAAGCAGCCCCTGAGCCTGTCTGCGCGCCGGCACAGGCAGCGGGCGCGGCGGTGGCAGAGGCGGCGATAGGTGCCAGCGCGGTGGCTCTCGGCGCCCACGAGCTCTGCTTCTGCCAGCCTGGCTGTAGTCGTAGTGAGAGTTACTTAGCCCATCTCTTCATGCCTATTTCTCTGCACGAGGCCTTTGTTAGTGGAGCTGGATGGATGGGGGGTTCTCATTTTGGCTGAAAAATTGGGAGCAAAATTCAAGACAAACCAAAACAAACCCCAGGTTGAAGGGAGAGGCAAGGAGGAATGTAGGAAGGTGTTTTGAGTTAACCTGGAGGGAACTGTTTTGCTTGTTGGGTTATCTAATCCTTTGTAAATCTGTTTTCTTTAAAAAAGAGGAGAAAGAAGGATTTAAAAAAGAAAAAAAGGAGAGAAACTTGTAAAGGAGAAGTCTTGTTCTGATTGAAAAATATTGTATCTAAAGTATAAAATTGGTATATTTTTGCAATTCAAAAAAAAGTTTGACACTATGTTTTATTATCACATAGGAGGAAAGCTGAGAGGAGACAACTTATGTTTAATGTGATTAAAACTTGGGTCATAATTTCAGCTCCCTTCCCTTTCCCTTTGACAAGCACCATAATATTTCAGAAAAATACCCAGCAGTGAATAACCCACCTTCGCTTTCCTTCTTGGGTGGTTTATATTTAAAGATGTTCTGTGATTCCAGAGTTTAATGCCAGGAGTGTTTTCTCCCCTGGTTTTGGAAGGCTGCATTTTTACTCTGTGAAGTAAACCTAATGGAAATGTCACGGGATAAAGACCACTTTGGTGTTGAGCTGTGCAGCCCTTCTCTAACATGGGAGACGGACTTGAACAAAGCCCTTCCTGAAGACACATCCAGTTGTATCATGTGTGTGAGAGGGGAGGCTTAGCCACTGATAGGTGCTTAATTCATAAATCCATTGATACCACTTTTTTATTGATTTTTGGCTTGACTTTAAGTGCCTTTTGTGCTCCTGCACATCTCATGCCGCTGTCTTCTGTGACATGCAAGGGATGTTGTGTTCCTCTGCATGATCTGCTCATCCTGCTTCTGCAGCTGCTGCCTCTTTGGGAGCAGGATTTGTGCTTTTTTTACTGGCTTTTAAGTAACAAAATTGTGCAGCAGGAGATGATACAGGTTCAGGAAAGGTGCAGAGCAGATCTAGGAAAGAATGAACTAAATGAACACTGAACAAAGTGTCAGTTGATGAAAATGCAACTTTTCTCCATTATCTTCAATATTATGACCTTAATTATAACAAGAAAAAGTTACCTGCATGATTTTAGCCAGCCAAAAGTCTGTGGCTAAGTAAGCATCTCTTAATATGCTTGGTAGAAAGACTGCAGCATACACTTCCAAATACAATTCTGTTTTAATTGCTGTTACAGTTCTTGCCTATTTGGTATGATTCTTGGAAAAGACATTCCCCAAAGTTTCATTCAAAACTGAGGAATAAATAAAGTGCCAATAGAAAACTTCCTGTAAAAATGTCACGTGCCATCTGTATTTAAACCTTTTGTTTTTCTTGTCAAGGAATGTTCGAAACACATACAAGGCAAAAGGCTGCAGTATGGATAAAATAATCATGAACTCTTGCATGGCAAATAGTCATATTTTTAGATTTCTTGGATCATTCCAACCCATGCTTTTTGTGCAGATAACATTAAATAACAGCAATGGATTTGGCAGAAAAGGCTCAAAGAAAACACAAGAATGCAAATGTAATTCTCTATGACTTAAATTATGGAACAGCTCCAAGTCAGCATCATTTAAATTGAGTAATAGAAGTAAACACCCAATCCAATCATTTCATCATTTGGAATTATGTTTTACTTATTTCACCCTTTTTTTCAACCTTACAGCATTCTATGTGCCATATCTTTTTGTATAGCAAATATAACAGCAATTTGCCAAGAAGAGTGGGTTTTTTGACAGGTAAGAAGGGATTAATGATGTCCTTGTGCAGGTCGCAATGTGAAATCATTTTGGAATATGGATTAATGGCAGCAGTTTAATTTGGCTTGTTCATTGGCATGTGTAGATTTTGTTGCCACCACAATAGATGAAGCTCATGCACAATTTTTTGTGCCATGAACTGGTGGACTTTCTCAGATGGCTTCTCTCTGCAGTCCCACAAAGATTGCCCAGGTATCTTGCTGGGGGTGGTTGACATGCACAGACAAATGAGGAACAAACAAGCCAAATTTAAATCACTCTGATAATCAGATTGAAGATGAAAACCAGTACCTCAGTCCTGGCAGGTCAGTGCTTTCTGCCTTGAGATAATGGTGTTAAGAGTTTAACTTCCCAAACCGAGAGGTTCCTGTGCTTTGTCCTCAGAAATGAGGTTTTATCAACGAGAAGTTATTTTTCATTTGGTAGCCAGATGTGGATTTGATGGGGAATTCCTGGAAATCTATTAGTTAAAATCAGATGGATTTCATTGCTGAAGACCTCAGCAACATCAGGTGCTGAAGACGGTGGCTTTGGTGCTCCTTACTGGCCATCACTAGTGCTGACACATATTAGGGCACAGCAGAACTAGGACTAATGCAGGTGACCTTACTCCATTTTAGTCCAGGCATTGCTAAATAAACGGCCTAACAGCTGTCAAGTGTGCTTGTCTGTGCAATTATTTTTTGGTTGTCCAGCACCTTTACACTGGAAAGCACTCAAGCTCACAGGAATTTTACCAGGAATTTCAGATGTGTGAGTATCTCGTGCTGAGATAAGATGTCTATGCCTGCCCTGGATAAAATAATAATAATACCAAACTGATGTGTGTCCTATTTACTACTATAGTTATGCACTTGGGAGTTTCATTTGAAATACATAGCACTGTTATTTAACCTTCAGACAGATCCAAAGCAGAAACCAATAAATCTGATACCAGTGCTTTCTATTTATCTACCTTTTCCACCTCTTTAGAACTGGTAATTTTTTCTCACTTCTGTGCTTTTAATCTTGTTTTCTTTTAGTGTTGTAGGAAAACAGGCAACCCAGCAGAAATTTCAAGGAATAAAACTTGAAGATGGGTTCAACCCTTTTGTAATTACAGATCCATTTTAACAGCCTCTTTCTTCTATTAGAACTTTGCTAAGCTTTGATCATCCCTGATATAAAAGAGATAAATACAATCCCTTCCAAAGTAATAAGAAATTCAGCTGCACCACCTCACCCACACAGTAAAGGTTAAATAAATGAAAGGTTAAAACATGAGATATTCCACTCTCCTTGATAATACCAGCCATCAGTCATCTGCTCCCATGCAGAGCTCTGACAATCATAAAACACAGTGGGAACTGGCTGGCTTCTCCTTAACTTTCCATGCCATGTTATCCAGCTATTGATTTTTTATTTCTCTAATTGTCATAACTTTTATCACCCTGTATCTCAGTTTTTCTCACCCATCCTTGCAACAAGTGCAGTAACCTCTCAAAGACAGCTCTCAGTAACTGCAAATCACAAACTGGTTTGGGTTGGAAGGGACCTTGAAGTTCATCTCATTTCAACTCTCCAACACCTTCCACTAGACCAGGTTGATCAGAGTCCTGTCCAACCTGGCCTTGGACACTTCCAGGGGTGGTGAATCATCTTGGGAACCTATTCATACTATATCTGTTTACACGTATTTGGTAATCTCTAATCCAAATTTAATCTGCTGGCCCCAGTAGGCTGTTAGGAGTGTCTGAGTGTGGCTTTTACCAGGAGGTTGAGTTCTGAGTGGGTAAAACACTTTAAAATGAATGTAAATGAAGTAATTGTCTGTGCTGGTTAAGAAATACATATTTTTTTCATTGGATATTTTAAGCCTGTCACATGTTTTCAGCTTCTGTCACCAATTACTTTCCTTTCCTTTCCTTTATCTGTGTATACCTGTGTTTTTCCTCTAACTTCAGCTCATTATTTTCACTGAATTTGGGAGGTCTCCCCAATGTGTGGATTTCAGCAGGCAGTGAGTGAGTGATCCAGCCAGATTTACTTGTCTCTTTTATCATTCTGTAGTAGGTGGTTGACCTTTTAGAGAAACTCAGAGATGAGTTAACTTGAAACAGAGTACAAGTGGTTTCACACCAATGACTTCCACGAGTTAACCTTTAAAATCTGGCATGTGATATGTTTGCTATGGGTCTGAAAATGCCCATGTTTGGAGGCTCCTTGTCTTTTACCTTAGTAACCAATCTTTGTATGAATTTAGGTAGCAGCCATAAGCCTGAGGGAGGAAGTGCAAAAGCACCTACAATTTCTATAAATTGTGGTACCATCACTCCTGCTGCAGGATGCTGCTATTCCAGCGTGGAAACCTGCAGGACAAACAGCTCAGTGCACACCTACCAGCTCTGCAGTCAGACCCAGAGAAGCTGTTTCACTAAGAGGATACAACTTTTCAAAGCCTTTTTCCTCTCTTACTGGATCAGTTGCATACTTGGAGTCAGTGATTTTTACAGTGGATTTCATGGATACTTTCAGGACAATTTTGCCTGTGCTGCTCTTTGCTGTAACAGTGACAAACAGTTTTCTTGGCTCTTTCCAGTCCTTAATAAACAGCCATGAATCCCTTTTTGGCTTCAGGTGTTTAACTCATAGAAGTTTTAGGGGTTTATTCTGATATTTCTTTAATAATCCAAGTTTAAATCGTATCTGTGTGCTTAATCTGAAGTGCTTCCCAGCCTTTAATTTCTTTTGAAGGTAATTAAACTTCAGATGACTTTTGTATTTCACTGAAAAAGGTTTTTTAGCAGCAAAAATCAAGTTCAGTGAGGCCATCATGGTGAATGCAATGTTGTGCCTGAACAATAAATCCCTAAATAACAGTAGTCTGCCATCTGCCACTGATATCATCACCATTTTGCAACATGAATAGTCATTTTATAGCTAGGTGAGACTTACAAACCCACCAAGTCCACTTTCAGGTTTGCAGGACAATTTGTTGATCAATTGTTGTGGCTTCCCTGTCCTCTTAACCTGACAAGGGACTCAATTTTATTTTGATGGAGATTTCTGTTTCACATGAAAATTTGAACCAATGTTCTCAGGCTCATGATCTGTTCCTTGCTCATTGGGCAGATACAGGATATTTTTCTGCCTTTCATAAATTTCAGAGGGGCTATAATTGACTTGACAATTTTTGGTATCCCAGTTCAACTTAAAACTACATAAATTAAGATATTTATCAATAAAAATGTTGAGAATATGATTTTGGAAAGCTTGTAAAAAACTTCAGGCAGTGAACATAAAGCTGCTTTATAAGTGCATGTTTTTGATACTTAATCTGCCTTTTCAGGCATATGAGTGTCTTTTTTCACCTGACACAGTGTCAGGCTCAGAGATGTTCAATTTATTTTCCCCTCACCTCTGTCTGGTGGTTTGCACAGGCCAAATTAACTAATATCCCACAATTTTCTGCTCAAGCTGCTTTGCTTCACTGTTTTACCTTCTTTTCTAAGGAAAGCTGTGGGCAACTTAGAAAGGTCTATTTTCCTGATTGGGATATAGGAAAAGGTAAAAACTGAGAGTCTGATGAACAGCAAATGTTCAAAAAAAATAACATTAAATGATAGTTCCGTAGTGACTCATTGCATTCAGATTTTACAATGTCTGCAAAACTTTATGAAGAAGTTATAGATGTATTTAAAGTTGTCTCACATATGAATCCCATATTAAATTGATGATAAAGAAGATGGATACAAAAATATATATAGACAATATATTCATACATAGACAATATGATATAGAGACAATACATACATAAATACAGAGTGGTCTGTTCCATGAGAATGAGATGAAAAAAATAAACAAGCAAAAAGAACCCTAAACAATCCTTTGCTTGTTGCAAGCAAAATAAACAAGAAGAAAAGCTCCTCTGCATGTTTGAAATAACATTAATAATATTTATCAATAATAATATCAATTCACAGTATGAACAGAAAGCTTTCTCTTTTCTCCTGATTTTTTTTTTCCATTCCAAATCTGATCTGCATATTCTGAAATGCTGGTGATGTTTGGAGAAAACAGTAACAATTCCCAGCTGTTATTACATGAACTAACATCAACCACCTGATAGTCTAATTATCTAGTCATTAACTCTCCCTTAATTTGCAGCAGCTGCTTTCTAGAATTCAATATATCACTTATGTCAACAGCACAATCATTCTTATTAACTATGTGCTATCCCAATAGAAACAAAAAAGAGCATTCAGAGTAAACTGTCATTTAAAGATTTTTTTAAGAAAAGTCATCCAGTCTTATTGTCAGCAAGTAAAATATGAAAAATGGAATTACTTTTTGTGGTTTAGACGTGACAGAAATTCAATACCTGGGTTAATAAGGATCAATGGCAGCATAATCTCACTTGAATAGACCAGGGGGATTGAAATTTGAGATCTGATTCTTACCCCAAGGGTCTGGATGTGATTACATGGCCTCAGTGTGAAGGTGTGAAGATCACATTACTATTTATTTTAGTTTTTTGAGCCCTCCAACTCAGAGGTGAAGGGGGTCATTGACTTGGTTTGGCCACAGCTCTGGCTCAGCTGGAGGTTCAGCTGTAACTGCCTCCCTTCCTGGTCTAGCCATCTATCAGAAGCTGATCCCTTGTTTATGGTGGTGTAGACAACTGTGAGACAAACTGTGTGTGTAAGAGGCAAGAAAATAACAAGAGAGAGCCTGAAAGGAACTCACTGGCAGTACATTCACACAAAACATCCCAGAGGGAGAAGAGGTGAGAGAGGAGACTTGGGAGAAAGGAGATTATTTCCTTGTTTTCCATTCTGATCAAGAAAACAGTACTTCATGTACAAAGAATCTGAGTAGCATTACCAACTTGGCTCTGTAATACTTTTTCCTTGTGAATGCAAAATGGGAGGGGATGGTGGCAGCACCAGGCACAGAAGAGATTGGTGCTGGTCAGTTCACTGATACATCCTTCCAAAACCCAAGACACAGTTTTCAAACTTCTGCAACCTAAATTAGTTTTAACAAGCTAATTTAGATCTGTATGTTGGATAAAAATTCCTGAGGAAAAAACTAAGAGACTAATTCTAGGATAGTACTGTATTTCTTGAGCAGAAATTCCTGGGCAGCATTCCAAAATAGGAGATGTCCCCTTGCATTTATAGAGCCCTTCAAATCGTAGAGTTATTTAGGTCAGAAAATACCTCTAAGATCTTTGAGTTCAGCTGTTAATTCAGCACTGCCAAGGCCACCCTTGAATCATGTCCCCAGGGGCCACATTTACACATCTTTTAAATCCCTCCAGGGATGGGGATTCCACCACTGCCCTGGGCAGCTGTGCCAGGGCTGGACACCCTTTTGGTAAAGAAATTTTCCCAATATTCAAACTAAACCTCTCCTTTCACATCTTATGGCTGTTTCCTCTTGTCCTATTGATAGTTCCCTGGAGCAGAGCCCAACCCCCTCCAGCTCTCCCTCCTATCAGGATGTTGCAGAGAGCCAGAAGGTCCCCCCTGAGCCTCCTTTTCTCCAGGCTGAGCCCCCCCAGTTCCCTCAGCTGCTCCTGCTGCTTCAGCCCCTTCCCCATCTTCATTCCCTTCTCTAGACATGTTCCAGCCCCTCAATGTCCTTCTTGCAGTGAGTGACCCAAAACTGACCCCAGGATTTGAAGTTTGACCTCAGCAGTGCCCAGCACAGTGGGATGGGCACTTTCCCTGGTCCTGTGGCCACCTCCAGGGTACAGATACTTATTTTGATGGCTCAGTAGCTCAGTGCTCTGCCTGGTGAGCACCAAGGCTGTTTCTGTTGGGCAGTGGCTGTAGGAAGACTGTGCACACTGCATTGATGATGAGAAAAGCTCTGATATCCTACTGAAAACCAGACGTGCCACCAGGTGAGGTGCTCACATTGCAGACACCATGTGTCAGATCAGCTCACTGCAAGCCATAGTTCTTGTGCCCCTCCGGCACAAAATATCTGAAATACCTTGAATAACTTCAGTGACTCAGCAGTTCCCTAACCCTGTGAGCAGGCAGGAGGCAATTTGTAAGCAAACAGAGCTAAATTCAATCAGCTGCTCACAACAAATAATTTGAACATCTCTGTGTGTGCAGTTAAAGCAGATAATCTTAATGTGAAAATGATGGCAAATACAGAATCACTTTAATAGGATGATTAAGAACTGTGGGCTCCTGGGGAAAGCATTTCAGCAGTGTATGCACCTGCATCCATTAAAAGAAGCAAAATATACAGAATAACAGGCAGTAACTTGTTGGCCCCTCTGCAGGCCATGGCATGAGCTGGTGGGAAGTTGGATGGACAGAGGAAAGAGAAAATACACTGTAAGGCAGCCTGGGAGGGTGTAATGAAGCTCCTGAGCATAATGAAAAACATAAAAGAGTGTTGCTGGTTCTGGCCATGGAATGGAAGCCCAGGGGTGGTGCAGGTGAGCTGAGCAAGGAGAATGAGGCTAGGAAGTCATCACAGAATCACTGAATATGCTGAGTTGGAAGAGACCCACAAGGGTCATCCAGTCCAACTCTTGGTCCCGCACTGGACCATCCCCAAAAGTCACACCCTGTGCCCCAGAGCATCACCCAAATGCTCCTGGAGCTCTGGCAGCCTTAGGGCTGTGCCCACTGCCCTGAGGAGCCTGTTCAGTGCCCACCACCCTCTGGGGGAACAACCTTTTCCTAAGATCCAACCTAATCCTGCCCTGGCATAGCTCCAGCCATTCCCTGGGTGCTGTCCCTGGTCCCACAGAGCAGAGATCAGTGCTCGCCACTCCCCGGGAAGCTGGAACTGCAATGAGGTCTCCCCTCAGTCTCCTCATGTTGGGACCACACTGATTTCTTGCCTTCCTTTGAAATCAATGGAGTACACATGAAATTTGGGATATGGAGGAAGAAAAATTAAAATTAGAAAAGCATTGATAGTATCTTTGTCACCTAATCAGCTCAGCTTGGACTGCTTGTCCTTGCCATAAATAAGAATATGCCTCAGTCCCTGAGGCCTGTTTCCCTCAGGAAAAAGCCTGTTGTTGGTAAAAAAATAGAGGGTAGGGGGAAACAATCCTCTGAGATGGTTTCACTACCCTATGTATATTCATTGTTTGCTGGTAGGCAGAAATGTTCTTTGAGTCCTCTTAACACAGAAGATGTGAAAATTATAATTACAAAATATTAATATTTTTTATTAAATAATTGTCTAATTTTTAACAGATCATAGATTTTATTGCCTTCATAGTATTCCTTTGGAGGACTACATCTGTAAAACACATACATATTTATAGATGATTTAAATATAGAAGTACATAAATATGAAAATTGCATAGATATATATTCCCTTCCTCTTCTTTCTTTTGCATTGCAAAGGAGGAACAAAGCATGAGTAAAAATATCTTTAGACAAATAGTGCCTGGCTCTGCAGAGTGGTCATACATTGCTGGTTCCAGAATTTTAACAACATGAGCAAAACAAAGCCCAATAAAACTTATGAACTGTGTTTACACATCCCCAGTAACTCACAACTGGGAGGAGGTTTTCAGGCAGCTGGCTGTTGCTCCAGCCAGAGGTTTATCAGGCCTGACTCACAAATTTTCCCTGATGAAACCTCTGGACAGCCCTTCTTTAAAAAACCTCTTTTGTAAGTCAGCACTTCACTGGCCTGATCTTCCCCTGTCCTCTTGGCCTTTCACTGCAGGCACGTGGAAATGAGGGAAATCCGATTTTTCACATGGTGTTGAACAGCCTTCCTGGGAATGTGTCCTAAAACGCTGCTGAGAATTTTTGTTGGCTTTTAGTGTTTATTTTCCCCACTGAACTAGAGACCTGCTACGGCTGCACTGCAAAGAGCTGTGCTAGAGCTACCAAGGTCACAGAGGAAGGTAATGTTTTGTTGTGAGTACCAGTGACAAATATCAACACTAATGTGAGTTTATTGACAGGCAAAATTGTATAGATGGCCAGGAAAGGCCCTGCAGTGCACAGAAAGTGATAAAGGGAATTCTCATCTAATAAGGAACGCTGATATGTCCCTCCTATATTGGATGTATGTCCTTGAATTACCAGGCAGCACTTCTTTGGGTGGAACTACCTGCTGCAAAGCACACCATCATTTAGGGAACGGCCTGAGTTCAGCATCATTTACATTTTCCTTTAGATTCAGATACCATCTGCTGCTCTGTTTTCTTTTGCCTAATGTCACAGTCGTAAGCATGTAATTACCATACTCCTACTCGGTTTTTTCATGTTCTTTTTCTTTACAAGCTTAATTT
>JAOXXN010000082.1:32401714-32437830 GCA_026770055.1 Myrmophylax atrothorax | reverse complement strand
AATTTTTTACATTGCCAATTTTATGGTGCTCAGAAATATCCCAAACACATCATATAACACTTGTGGGACAGGAAGAGTCCAATAGAATCTCGGATTTCAGGCTAATGAAAATTCAATTACCTTTTCCTTGTTAAGAGGACCTTCAAAACCAGTCTCTGAATTGGGCCAAAGTACCTAACCTTGGAAGAAAGATAGGAGACTTGGCTGCTTCCTTCACTCAAGAGGCACCCTCTATCCAACACATATGCTCCATAAAGTGAGCAGATACTGAATAGTACTGCCAAAAATTCCTCCTGAGAAACACTCCATCACACAAGACTTTGTGCCACACCCTGGGACAGCAGACAAAACCCATCCCTGCTGCTGACATGGAAGGGGAGCAGGAGAGGAGCATCTGTAGATGCAGCAGCACCTCAGGGATTCTAAGTTCTCTGCTTAGGAAGGTACTCATGGGGCTGCATCTCTGCCCCTGAAGTGTTTGCTCCTGGTGCAGAGGCAAAATAGTCATTTTTTACGTGCTGAAAACCTGCACACCATGATTTCAAGCACAAGGCCCACAAGTGGCTTCTCCAAACAAGTAACATTTCCTGCTGACTGAAGCTGCACATGCTGCAAACACTGCTTTGACTTCTGCTCTGCCTGGGCATCTCCTGCTGTCCTCGGATGCTCCTGCCATGTTGCATCACCCAAACTTCCAGGCAAAAGCCTCGCTGAGAGATTTGGCAGGAGTGTAACTGCTAAATGAGCTGCAATCAAGTAGTTCACCCAATCAGTTTTCTAATTCACCACAACTGCTATAAATACCACCCATTATTACTGAATGTAGCTTTTAGGGGGAAAAAATACATGCAAACTTCCTGCTGAAGCTAATCTATGGGAAAATTATACAGAACATCCCATTAAAATCTAAGTAAACACTTTGGCACCCTCCTAATGTATGTGCATAGATTACTGGGGTGTACTTCCAGGATAAGTACCATTTGAGGTTCAAATTATTGGTGGATATTTAAAGTTGATTACCCTAGAGGTAAGATATAATTGGTAAACAAGGAACATATACAGAACAACAACATAATAACCACAAGTTGTACTTATTTCACAATTCATTCCTACAATCAGGACAATAGTTCACTCAAGATACTAATTATACTTTTAAGCAAACAAAATGAAATTGGGAAGCAGCAAAGGCATCTTTTTTCCTGGTATGACATTAGGAGGTGAATGGAAGGCCTGACTGGACTTCAGTTTCTCATGCCCACAGGTGCTACTTTGGCACCTGAACTGCACTGCAGGCACAGAGACACAACAGGAGCTGTGGGGACCCAGAGCCACCCCGTGCATCTCCCCGGAGATACCTCCAGAGAAGGACTTGCACAGCCCAGCAGCAAAACCCAGGGCTTTGCTTACAGCAATCCAGGCAAGGAAAACTCAGCTGGTCATGGCAGAGGCTGGTATCTATATCAGCAGCAAAGTGCTAGAGATGGAAGAATAAACATGCATCAGAGAGGAGACACAAAATGGATGTAGGTAATAAGAATAAGCAGAGAAGACAGGGGTGTGTCACTGAATTACTGAGGAGATCCATCAACTCAGATGTGATGGCGGGGCCATGTTCACTTGGCTACCATGTATATTTAATTACCTGCATTATTTATCCTTTTCAGTGCAGGCACCTTGTCTAGACTGTTTGATTACACCCATCTGTAAGCTGCCTCTGGCTTTCCTTTCTCTTTTGTCTTATTTTTAAGATGACTTTCACTATGCAAAATGGTGCAATTCCAGTATCCTTCCATATGTTTGCCTCTTTGTCACTGTGAGACACTGACAAAGTGCAGTTGTTTGTTTTTTCCCACCGATGCCCTGAATTAGCCACTACCAGACACAGCAGGCCCACCAGGCTCGTGGCTGATGGAGTTACATGAGCCCTTGAAGGAGGAGAAGAGCTCCATTTTCTGTGGCTGGCAGCCAAAGGGATTATCTGAACCCAGGAAAAGACCTTCCATGTTGAAAGTATGATTGACTAACATGGATAACAATAAAAAGTAGATATATAAAAATAATATTTTTTAAAAATTGAGACTATTAAATAGTCTCTTATGCATCTGCTCATGCTTGGGGCACTTGTTAATACATGCACAGCCTGGCTGGATTTGTGTCCAAGACCAGGTTGGACAGGGCTTGGAGCAACCTGGGCTGGTGGGAGGTGTCCCTGCCCATGGCAGGGGGTGGGAAAGAGATGATCTTTAAGGTCCCTTTCAGCCCAAACCATTCTAGGCTTCAGTCCAAATGGAGATCCTTTCCCTCACATATCTTTGTAGATTATTGACCAACCATGTGGACTCGTGCCTTTGGGTACACTGAAACCACATGCAATAGGAGTTCTTCAAAAGAAATGACATTTTACTACACAATTGCCACCCATTCTTGCTGTCACACACCTGATGCACCTGCTTCTTGGCACACACATTTCTGAAGTGCACTTACAATCTGTAGAACAAATCAACCTTCTTATAAATATAGACATTTCTGGTAAGCTATAGCAACGTCTCTAGTTCATTACATCAGCATTATTTGCTTAGAAACCAACAATCCTAAATACATATTTACATGATACACACCAGAACTACAGGTAAGAACTAGACATTTTACAAAGACTGCAGCAACTCTTTTCTCCATGTAAACTTTTATACCCCCCCAACAGGGACAGCTGCCTTTTGGAGCAGGATGGTTTTCCTAAAGAAACTTCACCCATCAAAGATATTTGATATAGTGAATGCTGAAAGAGTAAAAAGCAAATTTAAAGGAAAAATAGATTTAAGGCTCCAGTGTTATTGTTCTCATTTATTCAGGTTTGGGGAGGTTACAAAGATACAATCCCTGATTCTGCAAACACATAAGCCTGTGCTCAGCCCTCACTCTCCAGCAAAGCAAACACGGGGTGACTGGGGTCAGAATCTAACTGAGCTTTCTGTGCTGGAGTATTTAGTCATTTTAGGGTAAAGTAACATGTTTTTTGCTTTTGAGCTTTCTGTAATCACAAGAACACTGAATGTGGGGAGAAGACATCTCTAATAGTAGTGAAAAGCAAGCAATTTCCAAAGGGTTATTCCAAAGAGTATTCACTATCTGTGTAAAAATGCATAGGGAAAGATATTCAAAGCCTTCAGAGCATTCTTCATTTTGGATTAAGAGAGGCAAAAGAACTATGAAATTTCAGGCATGTAGGTCCAGAAAAGTACTTTCTGCACTCAACCTAAACCTCCTGGACTTTAGGAATTAGACTGTCTCAGGTCATGCGAACAGTGTGAGTGGTTTCCATACAGCCCATCTGAAAACCGCAGGAGTCTTCCCAAGCCAACAAGGATCCTCCTGTGGAGGTGGAGCTGCTCATGCAGGTTCAGCCCAGTTTATGGCAGCTACTGAGCTTGGACAGAATGTTCACCTTTCTCTCCAGCATGAGTCTGAGAGACTAGGAGAGCTCTCTGGGTGGAGAAGGGGCGCTGGGAAAACCCAGTGCAGCCAAGGGAACAAATGGCATTGCAGCAGCAGTAAAGCCAGCTTTTAGTTCCCAGCCTTCCTGACCCTCAGCCTCACACTCACATCTATTTCTCCCTCCCCTTTTGTACCCTCTTAAAGATGTTCTGATACAGCTGTTTCTTGAAGTTAAGCCTAAAATGTCTTTCAAAAATTATTTAAAAAAAAAATCCTTTCCAGGAAGATTTTACTGTTGACCTGAAGTAGACTAAGATCATTTCCTGGATGTATTGGCAAAACTGAGAGGGAAAACCACAGCCAGAGGCAGTGATGTGCCTCTTAGGAGCTGGGCAAGCTGACCTCCAGAGGTTCCTTCCAACCTCAGCTGGTCTGGGATTGGAACATTTTTAGTAACTATATATATATATTTTTTTTTTTCCCCCAGAAATAAGGAAAGTTCTCAAAAATCTGATTTAGGGCCACTGACAAGAGGTTGTTAGGGTTGTCTGCTCAAAGAGTAAGAACAGGGGTAGAACTCAGAGTTGTGTGGTTGCCTGACATTGCATCCACACCTGAGAAACTCCCTAAAACCTGTCTACATCCTTCCTTTTTTAAATACCATGAAAACAGAGCCCTACACATTGAGAACTGAGATCTATAAAACTTGGTTATATTCATCTAATGGGACTAAATCCTCAGGTGGAGCAACCAACTATTACATTGATTTATGTCAGAGGAGGACTTGGTACTTATTAATTATTCAATAAACTCTTACCAATCTCTCATAGTTTTTTTGCCAAATGCAATTATGCGGATCTTCATATTCAAACTGGCTCAAAACCAGAACAGAAATGATGATCGTAGTTCACACTTAGGGCTCTGAAATCATATAAATAACTGTAAAATGAATAAAAGAGAAAGCTCAGAATCCACAGAATGACATAGTGGACTAAATTCTCTTACTCATCTGCCAGGGTTCTGCCTGCCAAATTTACAAGATATGAAGAAAATGTTAATTTTCACATGCTTGTGAGGAATAGATATTGCATATGGGTCACAGATAGCAACAAACAGAAAACTGCAGATTGCCTAAGCAGCTGCCCAGTTTTTGCACATGCAGTTCCAGATTTTGGGCACACATTGCAGCCATACTTTACAAACTTTTTCAAAAATATTTAAATAACAAATGGAAATTCCCCCCCCTACCCTGCACACACGCACATGTGTGTTAGACAAGAGAACAGCTCTGCTTCGTGAGCAGAGATAATAAATACTGTGCATTACATTTACCATCATTATTCTAACTCACTCGAGTCAAAGTGTTGTATAGTACATATAATACTCAGCAGACAGTTACTCACATCTACATTCATCACTTGGACATACATTTTAGAAAATTTTGCTAGTTGCCTATAAGAATTCAGCTGAATATCTAGCACTTAACGAGCCACAGTATCATATTTCTAGTGCCTTATAAAGTGTCATCAAGAAATGTTCGGGCATTACTTTTATTTTGTGTACTGAGGCAGTTTGTCAAGCACCAGCATTTACAACTCTCGCTTGCTTCAGATGGTAGAAATATGACAATGTGTCAGAGAGCTGATGTAAGGAAGGGAAAATTATATCTATTCTCTGGTATAAGATTAATTATAGAAGAAAGGCACCATGAAAGAAAGACAAATTTTTAAACACATACAAAGGGAGAGATTTATTGCTCATGGTGACACTTAAATCAACCAGTGACTGACTGGGATACACAAGCATAAGGAGACAAATTCAATGCTGTATTCTTCTCTGCCTTTTAACAGAAATCCTAAATGTTGATTTCCCACCCCCACCCCCGGGAAATTATCTTTCTCTCTGAATCTGAAGTTTTAAATCCTTCTAGGACTAACCTTGTCAACACACAAACCTCCCATTGACTTTGGCAGCAGCCCCACATATAACTTAACAACAGCTGTGGACTTTAACAATCATCCTGGTGCAATTTAGTGAAAGTGGTTTTAGTAAAACATACAATGATTTGATATAGAGCTTTTTATCTTTTTTAAACTCAGTAATAATCAATTTCCTAATATCTTGTGTTCTGATACAATCCAGTCATCAAAATGACTTGAATTTCTTAAGAAACAAGTATTGAACTGGGTGTCTTTATTGCACCTGAGAAAATTATGTTAAGCCTAAGAAGCAACATGATTAAGATGAGGTAGACTATTTAATCTGGATAAGGGCTAATTGGAATGCAATGTAAGAACTTAAATTCTGAGGCTACAACAGTGTGTAGATTTTATTGTAATTATAGTATTTTAATAACTGAAATTAATAATTAAGCTGAAAATTTTTATTTACATGCTTGCTTATTATCATCATCATATAAATTCTTCTGTTTATAGAGCAGATGATTATATAAATTTATAGATTAACATGGTTACTTGCAGCTGTAACAAAGGCAAGGGCTCAGTCAAGGCTCTCCAGACTGATAACTGAGGTGTTATCCCACATTCTCTGACTTTGGGGTGAGCCCCTCACTGAGTTCCCTGTCTGTGCTTTCAATCAGAGGCCAGAAGATTCAACAGTGGGTATTTTTTGCAACATATCAAGCCCTTTTCTTGGATGACAGTAGGTGGTAACTAAAAAGCAATCCCCCATTTTTACTGCTTGGGCTCTTATTTTCTCAACATGATCCTGGCTGTGTTTTCTCAGTATGGGATTGACAGTGGGAATACGAGCAAGGGTGGGTGGTAACACAGCCAGCTGTGGCAGCTGTTATTTAAGCTGCCATTGCATGCATGAAGCCTAATTAACCAAGACTACTCTAAATCTGAGCATGCATCTGAAGGCAAGGCAAATGTTAATAGTGTTCCTATGCATAACTGCAGTCTGGAGCTATAAGGATTTGTACTGACACCTCCTGAGATTTGCACGTTCAGATGTGGATCCAGATTATTGGCTCCACTTTCATGGTGAAGTGGATGCCTATTATTTTTGCTCCACTGCTTTGGAAGTTATACTTTAAACTCAGATATAGGCTCATCTTTCTTTTAAGTAGGAAAAAACCCCATGATTAATAACTCCTCAGAAAAAGAGATTTTTTTTTTTTTCTCCTGGGCACAAGGCCCAGTTCTGCAGCTTTGGGCAAAACTCAGATCTTTGTAGCTCAAATAGATGGAAGTAGGCAGGAAGCATCCTTTCCAGCCTGTCTACCTTACCCAATTTTTTGAAATCCAATGGGGAGAAAATTAATGGGATTCTGTGTAAATTACTTTAAAATTAAGAATCCACCCTGTAGCACAGTGGGTTTTCCTTCAATTCTACAGGATTGTTGCAAAAAAAAAAAAATGATGAGGCTGAAAGCTGTTTTGAGCACTGGATGAATATTTAGATTAAGGGGGTTTTTAAGCTTTTCCCACCAAGATTTTGTTTCTATACCCAACCTTCTCGAGCAACCAGGCTGGGGTGGGTTTTGTAAAGCCATGTTGGCAGCTACATCAGGGGCAGCTTCACCTGCAGCCAGTGACAAACACAGCACAGACAAACCTGTACAGCTTTTCAGAATAGTCTTACGGTGGCACTGCTTTCCTCCCATAACTGTCATTCCTTCTGCTGAGG
The DNA here is from genome assembly GCA_026770055.1 of Myrmophylax atrothorax. Taxonomy (NCBI): domain Eukaryota; kingdom Metazoa; phylum Chordata; class Aves; order Passeriformes; family Thamnophilidae; genus Myrmophylax; species Myrmophylax atrothorax. Next base: position 32,430,747 of record JAOXXN010000082.1, on the reverse strand, counting down.
ACTAGCTTTTTATCTACAGATGCACCTGCTGATGGAAATCAATGGGAGATTTGTATCTGTGAAGCCTACAGGACCACAGATCAATAGCGCTCTTCCATTGGAGGCAGGAGGTCCAAAGCAGCCTGACCTCCTTGGATGTTACGTGGGCTACTGGAGGGGTATGTGCTGGGATTGACCCTGCCCATGACTGCCTCACAAAACCTGGGCAGCTGAGGAGAGCTACTAGGGATAGGCCAGTGACTTTTGATCCACATCTATCATTTTATATGTCTTTTAGGTCCCCTACCAGGCTCCTCACTCGTTCAGCTGCGATATATTCCGGTTGTGCGATTCGTTTGTGAGGGCAGAGGAGTTGATGGAGCTCCTCTTGAGGATCTTGTTTATGATGTCCTTCCACGTCTTCTTGTACTGGTGCCGTAGCAAAGAGTACACAAAAGGGTCTGAAACAGCTTTGCTGTAAGCTAAGCACTTGGAAATGATCCCCCAGTGGGAATTGATGTGGACCACGGAGGATAATTCAACAAGTCTGTGGAAAGAGGAAGATTGAAAGAGTGAGCATTCACATGAAAAACACAAAGCAACAGCACAACTGAAAGGCATTAACACTCCCCCACACCTCAAACCCTCAAGTTATTCCTGAGCAATTGCAACAAAACAAAAGTAGACCACACTCATGAAAACATGAATGTTGTCCTGCTCTTATGAATTTTTAAGACTGCAAATGTAAACCTGAGGTCTGTTTGCCAAAGTGCCATGGCTTGGTCTCAGGAGTCATATTTCTCTACCATTATTAATTTAAAAATCCAGCACCTGGGCTGAACTTGTGGTTCCAGCTACCCTCTAGAGTACCTGAGAAGCCACCTCCCCAGTGCTATCCAGCTTTCCATCCAACCCCTAGAGAGTTCAAAGCTTTTAAACAGTTTGCCTGAGTTATAGAAGCACACAAGGAAGGAAAATCAAGAGATGACATGTTATATCTTGAATTTAAAAATTGGCCAGTCTAAAGGCCAAGCATATGCATCTGCAACAAACTTAGCAAGACAAAACTTCTAAATCATTAGAGCTTCATATACTCCTCATACCTACACTAGCAGATAGATCACTCTGCGCCCAGGGAGATTATTTCTGACAGTGAAATATTGATGACTCCCCATGTCTTTGAGCAACACCAAAGAACAGTTCCATTCAATATGCTTCTATAGCTGTTAGAAACTATTGATTTTCATAAAGGACAAACAGCCACGTGTGCTGCTAGAGAGCCCCACCAGGCTATGGCAAATAAGATCTTTGCTGAAACTGTCTTCAGCAACAGATGTTCTTAAAACTGTCTGGCAAATACTTGGATTACTCATGTTTCTTCAGACAAAGCACCACTTCCAAGAAACATTCTGAAGTGTGGTTCCTGCAGCAGCAGTGACAATAATGTTGGCACTTCAGGCAGTTTAGAGATGAGGATTTTTCCCCCTCAGTCATTTTATAGTCCTTCCATAAACTTTCACTACATTGCGTTGTTTAAAATAATGTTGCCAGATGGCACAGTCCAGTCATTTGAGCAAGAAAGTGGGACTAAGGAGCCTTAATTTGTTACAGCACTGACTATGAGCTTCTGCCTCTCTCTGTTCTAGTTTGCCCAGGCTGCAAAGCTTCATGGCAAAAGCTCTGCCTCTTCCTAGATGTGTGTGCTGGGCTCAGCACTGTGGGTCTGCAGCCAGTGCTGGGGCTTTAGCTGCTGTCATGGCATTGGAAAGTCTAATATTGAGCATTGTTTTTTGAGCTTTGTGCAGCACTTTGTGGGTCACTTCCACTGGAGCCCAGGTACAGTGATGCTTTTTGGCGTGGTGAACACCAAAATCCTCTCTGGGCTCACACATGTGTGAGACATTTCAGGTGACCAAGTTGTGCTCCATGAAAATCCTCAGGAATTGCTTGTGCCACCACACTGGTGCTGTTGGCTCAGCAGGTCTGAGGTCCCAAAGAACCTCCATCTGTTCCATTTCCCCCTCCTTTCATCTCAGCTAAACAAATGTTATTATTTCAATCTCTCCTTTTAACTCATGGTCATTACTTCTTTTACAAGGTAGAATTGGGACTGAGACATAATTATCATCAACTCCAGCTGCCAGGTGGGCTCATCTGCTGTATTCTCTCTTGTTTAATAAAATGGAGTTTCTGACATCCACATTAATGTGTTCTAAAATGAGAATTGACAATTTGGAAATTAATCAAATTCTTAGTCATATTCATTTTGTAATTTACCATGATCCATCCTTCTTGTTGCTCTCCACTCCATTTGTTTGATGCCTACTTCGCATTTTGAATTTCATCATGTTGAATTTCATCTGGATGATTTATTTTTACTGAGTGCTTTACAGATGTGAATTTGATTATGTTTAATTAAATGCAGTGGATGCCTTGAATAACCAAAATATGACAAATTTGTGTCTGAGGCTCTGTCAATCAGTTCTGCAAGACATTAACAACCTCCATTTAAAGCATACCAAATAGACACTTCAGGGCTGCAAGCCTAAACTTGCTAATTTTACCTTCATTGACTGATCAAATGAAAAGCCTACACTTCTATTAGCAAAATTTTAAATATTTTCTTTGATTGATTGAGTTCTGTAAGTTTCCTTGACATTTACACGTTTTCCAATCCTCATGTATTATTTTGAGAGTAAATTACATTGGCAGTAATCAAGCAGCAAACACAGAAATGCAGCCAAACCCCAAGCTATGCATTTCCATTTCATGTACAAACAATTAAATGTCAGCCTTTCAAGGCATATCACATACTTTATTGCCTTTGAAAGCTTTTGTTTCTCATTTATGAGGGAAATTATATGTGTAGCTTCCATTTTCATGAAATATTTCAGCCAAAAAAAAAGACATTTTCAGTGAAGGAGCATTAATTTTTCAGTGCTACCCGTAAATTAAATTTTACAGTATCAACTACATAATTCCCTATCTTGTTTTCATAAGCCACTCTTCTACTGTCTGATCTTCAAAACCTTTTTTATTTCAAAGCTCTTTTACTATGATACCTTGCTCATATTTTAGAAACTTCTAATTCTGTAGAGTCTGTTATGTCAGGTGATTATCCAATTATTTTATTTCACTTTCAGAAAACAAATGAGAATATAACGCCAAAGAGCATGACCTTGATCTGTATGCACATAGTACACTCTGGAAATCCTTCATTTCCATGTGCAGTTATCACTACACTAAGATATATTTACTGAATATGTGAACACCCAGATCAAACGGCAACATGTCTGGTGTTCACTGCTTAAACCTTTCACTGAGTTATGGAGACTGAATAGACCAGAGCCTCAAACAAGTTAAAATGTCTTGCTGTGCAGGAGTGAAAGAAAGTGGCACTGCAGGCTGGAGCTGGTAGATGATGTAGCTCTTACAAGAAGAAATTCAATGCTTTGCCCAAGAATTTCTATCAGCTCTTTAAGGTAACACTTCTCTTTGTGTCTAATTCTGATTTTTCTTTTCCCCATACATGTTCTGTAGTATCAGAATTATGCATTGATCATTTCTTTTGTGTCAATAATTTGAATAAACTGATCAACCCTGGAAGTGTCCAAGGCCAGGTTGGACAGGGCTTGGAGCAATGTGGGCTGGCGGAAGATGTCCCTGCCTGTGGCAGGGGGTGGCACTGGATGGGCTTTAAGGTCCCTTCCAACTCAAAAAATTCTATGATTCTATGATCAGTTTCATCTTGATGCTCATTTGACTTTGTTTTCACTGTATTGTTTGGTGGACTGAATATTCTGGATGCTGACTTGCTAATGAAAAGGCCCTGTTTTAATAATTGCTTCTCTGTACAAAAATGGCATTGCAGTGATCCTTGGCTGATTTATCTTTAGCCAGCACTTTAAGTTCTGCATACATGACAACCAGACAGGTTCTGTAAGGAACCACTGCGAGTTTTGGACTTGTAGTTAGACCTGCAAATCTCACAAGCCATTGCTTTTATTCATTGCTGCTCCCCAGGGCTGCAGGAACAATTTGTCAGCAGCATTGGGGAATAAGGGCAGCAAACAGGATTGTCTGGCTTGTGCTGAAAGGTTTTTCCACATGAGAGCTAAATATCTCTACCTCACATCAGCTGGATGGGGACTAGAAGGCCACTTCAAATATATCAACCTATGGTTGCACAGAAAAGTCATGTATTTATATGCACAGCTAGGCTCAAGACAAGAAGTTGCAGAGGAATTCTGAATTTCTTGTCTCCCAAGCAGGATATGCATATGCAGAGGGCAAGGAACCAGTTTACAGAGTTTGTTTACCCCTTGCCCCCCGAGACAATACAAGAAAATTTTAATCTTCTTCTGCCTGTTCCACCATCCTCCTCTGTAACCTGAGGGCTTGGGTCTATGAACTTCTGTCTGATATTACTTCAGGATTTTTAATTTAAGGCCAATTTCCTCACACACAGACAGTGCTTATTAACTTACATGAGCCAAGTTCTGTATTTCAGTATGAAATGCCTGGAGTTGGAAATGGATATTAGAAACTGGTAAGATTTATCTTCATTTTTCTTATGAAAAGGATCCTTGGAGAAAAGAGGTTCAGAATAATGTTATTTAATTGCATAATGTGAAATACAGCAAAAGAAGAGATGTGTACCAATAGAAGGACCAAGAAACAAGCTATGCCTAGAAATATATAACATGGGGTGATACATGTGTCATACTGATAGAGTGGAAACACTGAATCAAAAAGAATCAGATTCTATTGTTAGACTACTTAAGATTATCCATTGAACTAATTAGGGGGGTGTTTTCTTCATAAAAGGACCTAACCCTACTTTTACCTTAATGTGATCTAAAAAACCCTGGGTTGCCCTGAGAAGCATTTATCTGTCTGGGGTTATAAGCCCAACTCCTCCACTGGTTCATGGAACTTCTAGTGACACCTATTTATTTTTAGTGCTGAAGCAAAAAGATGTTGTTCTTATAGAACCTTGTGATGTGCTGCTTTCAGCCTCCAACTCAGGGACTACTTGAAAGCATGTTTAATTTAGGTGTATTGCTGATTTGAGCTGACTGACCAAGTGAGAGGCGGAGCGACGCACTCCCTCGTCTGTCTTCTCTTCTCTGCCTTGGGCTGTGATGGATCACCTCTCTCTTGTGAATGCAGAGCACTGGACATAGCCCAGAAAACACTAACTGCTTGCAAAATTAAACTCAAAAGCCTCCTAACCCCCTTGACTTCAATCACCCTCAGCCATATGTGTGTGGCAGAAGGAGCACAGTGCTGTGTGTCCTTGAACACCTGTCCATGCAAGTGTCCAGCAAGATCCCTCAGGCAGCTGAAGAGGGAATTCCCCCTGGCATGCTGTGCAGTGTTCCCCTTAGACAAGTCTGAACTGAAAAGGCTGGGAATGTGAGAGATCCCAACCCTCGTGAGGTGCCTGGCCAGCTCCCAGGGTGTATCTTCATGCTTTCAGGACCCTACGTTTTGACTCTTCTCATCATCACTCTCTTGTATGGATCTTGTATGGACCAAAGGGATGAGGCTCACAAGTTTTCAAACCCCTCCTCTGTACCTTTAGGCTACTGAGCACAAACTGGGATGCCTCAGGGTGAACAGGAGGTGGGGAGGCAGTGTCAACACTGGGCTGAGATGCCTATGAAGGAGCATAAAAATACTCATGGCAGTTCTGCTCGGAGCTCTCAGCCTCACTCAGGATGGAGCCCCAGCTATAGTGTGACTGCAACAATTCTCATTAAGATCAGAGGCCAAATATAAAAGGAAAATTAACCATTTGCAATGAGATAAATACTTTAATACCTTCTAGCTTGAGAACTAAGGCTAAATGTCCATAATTACAAATCCTTTCTTACTCTTTAAGTGTCTGGCTTGGAGTGGTGTCTTGTGACCATGAACTGAAAGTGAAGGTAATTCTAATAAGTTCTTTTATTTTCTAATCCTAGAAATTCAGGATATTATACTGATATGGAAAAACTCAGGGTCCATTACATGCCCACTTACACTAACTCTTAATCCAGCTTTTTCAGTGATTTTTTTTCTGGTGGATCAGAGTTTGACAGAAGTCAGCCCCACTAATTTCTACTTAATAATATAAGAATAGGAGACATTTAAAAATATTTTTTTCCTTCCTCTATTCTGCATAGCAGCATCTCAGGTTTTCCAGAGTCTTTTAATAATGAATGCAAGCTACAAATTTCCATCAACACCTAGATAACACTTTTCTGGATATACTCACTTTCTAATACTTTGTATTTCATAAGAGTAATTTACTGTTTCCCACAGGATCCATTTCCCAAGATAAGCCAGTAGATAGATAGACATCTGACCATAAATCACAAGCAATTTTTTAGCTATGAGCCAGCACAGCTTTGATATTTGGTGTTTATGACCGATAAACTCTATCCAATCAAACAAAACTATGGTTTAGGTCTGGAGAACATGTTCTCATCTCAGCTGGATCTTGTTGACCACATTTTTACAGTCTGACCTATTCAGGCAAGTGTGTTGCCCTGAACCAGGGAGGCAATCTGTGCAGTAGGTAACTACTTGACCCCAAAAAAGGTCTGCAAAACCCCATGGACTGACTTCCTAAACCCCTCCCATGTAACCAGCACATTGACTGGGCTGTCTGAGCAGAGTCTGATCAGAATCCTGCATGAGGATGGAATTGGATAAGCACTATGATATTTTGCATTATTTGTTTGCTCAGTACATGCAACCTGTGTTACAGAAGTGGAAACGGTGCATAAAATTTCCAGAGCAGACAGAGTGATTCTGTGGCTCGGAGTGCCCCACTTCTCTGAGGTACAGTTGCATCTCAGGACTTTTCCAGGATGTAGGTTCACACTTACCTTGTAATTACATAAGGTGCAAAACAAAGGATGAAGGTACCAATAAAGGTACTGATTTTCTTTGTTGCTCGCTGCCTGCGCCGCTTTTGTTCCTCCAGACAACGTTCTCTCACACTGTGTGACATTCAACACAAACAAGGACATGAATCATAATATCAGGTAACAGTTTTTAATGGCTTTACTTGTGGAATGATGGAAAACAATTTTACAGTACCTGTTATAATCACATAAGCCAATAGCAGGTGCACTACATTTATGTGGGACAATACCAAGTGTTAATGCATTGTCTGACTGTCTTACCCTCCAAAAACAGTTACTGAGAAGTAGTGATTGTATATTTATTTATGTGCACACCCTCTCATTATATCAATTGCTCTATAGTCAAATTGGTGGAATTCAGCCTTGAATTCAGTTTGCAGATCCTTTTTGCACTACTGTAAGCTCTATTTTTGTGCCAGAGTTTTCCTCAGGATATTGAATGATTTGGAAAATATCCATTGTGGGATAGACAACATGCCACTTTCCCTAGAAACAGCAATTCCAACACCACTACATTAGGGAGAAGAAACTTCCCAGCAAGAGAGGTAATAAAACACAACAAAATCATAGTGGGGAAAAAACACGCTCTGGACTTTCAGCCCAACATTGGAGCAATCACTATACCCCATAGCTGTGAACTGTGTGGCCATAAATATTCCTTCAACCTGTGCAGCCCTGCACTGCTGTTGTGCTGGACCTGCTGCAGAGCTGGGAATTGTATAATAAATCCACACCACTGTGATATCCTCACTTCTCACCTAAAACCAGCCCCATTTCCAACTGAACAGATACAAATTAAGCCCATCCTGTGTTTTTTCCTAGGATTAGAACTTCACCTTTAAGTTACCCATTGGTGGTCTCACTAGTCCACCAGAGAGCTGCTAATTCCCTTGGTGTGTCAGCAAGGTGATGGGAGCACGAGGCTGAGGTCTTGCTTTCACTGCAAAAATATTTCCTTTGAAATCAGCAGATTTGCTTGTCAAAAGAGTGATCAAGGTGAAATCTTGTCCTCTTCCCCCACCTACTTGAGTGACTTCTGAGCTCGCTGTGCCTTTCTGGGGAAGGGGAATGAGTTACTGTCAACTCCAGGCAGGAGGTTTGGATGGATTGTATGCCCCACAGTGCCAGGATCATCTGTACCTGAATAAATCCATTAGGAAAGGGCAAAACCAAAGCCAGACTTTCACCCTGAACCCCCCTCTATGCACATAGCTGCGCTGCCACATTTTGACTCATGGCACAGATCTCATGGTGACGCAATTCAGGCAAACTGAACAGGCTGGACCATTTCCTGCATGTATCTATATATAATTTTTAAAAACTGCTTGGCATTGGTCTCCCTTTTTTTATTGTAAATTTGTAGTTGATGACTCACTCTCAGGCTCCACACTCTCATGTTAGTAGCTGAGGCTTATGGCCTTACTCTTGCTGTATTAACTCACTGATTATTTGCTGTATTTGCAAATGTTTTATCATCATCTAAACACATGTTGTGTCCTGAGGATCTCAGTGTGCATTGGTGATCTCTGTGGCAATGAGTTCTAATGTTGCCATTTGATTATGTTAAAGCAAATGTGTTCCCTTTTTTCCATTCTATATTTGGTCTTACATTGCCAGTCCCCAGAACAGCTATCATGACAGGATGAAATAAATACTGGAGGAAAAGTTTTTGTTCCCCTTGAAATGACAAATCATCTTTCTCTCAAAGAACATGTCACATCTAAAAGTGTTACATGTTCTGTGACTGAGTTATTTGCAGCCAGCAATGACAGCTGAGAAGGCAAAGAAAAACCACCTTTTCAAGGGAACCTATGTGCCTTCGCTTCTGCAAGAGATGGGGAACTTGGAGTATTTTTAGGTGCAGACAGATTATCTTGGAGGTTCATCACCTTCACTTAAGACCTGTGTTATTAAATTCATAGTATCCTGAGCACTTGGCAGTATGAGAAAGTGACTCTTCAAAGTAGTTTTAATGAGGGCGTTCTAAAGCTGGAGAGGGCGTGTATTTTTTTGCTCTGACAGTTTCCCCAGTTACATCTTTTTCCTTACTGGCACATACAAAGCTTTCTCTGACTCCTGTAGCTCCTACATGACTGTCCTGATAGACTTAAACCAATTTCTTTTGTTCATCCTTTCCAGATGTAGCCAATAAATACCACATCAGAGAGGAAGGTATTTTATCTCAGTCCTTCATTTAAACAATGTACAGATGAGTATTTTGCTCTTGTACACACTTTCATGCACTAAGATAAGAACACATGCAAGTTCCAGTAGTGACACCAGTAACAGAATGGGATTATTGACTAAGCTTTCATTTAAAGATTTTAATATCCTGGAAAATCTAAGCTATATCCCCTTGAATGTTTGGTATTTTATACAAAATTTATGAGACACCGGCCCTTAAGATGTGTAGAGCTGGATACACTAAAAAGATAGTGTAGATAATTTGAATGAAGAAATACATGAGTTAAGCACTTAAGTGAAGTTTTGCCCAAATCTCTCCCAATACCTCAGATACTTTGGTCTTAAGAACAAAGCCAAGAAAAAGCAGGATCCACTAGAAATGCCTAAGCTAACTTGAAAGGACATGTGCCCTAAACATTCACACAAACTTGTATGGCATTCAGAGGTTTCCTTTGTACTCGACTTGAATGATCTTCAGGAGATCACTGGTGTCTTTCTAAGTCATAGGTAATAAAGCCATCTGTCATAACGCCTGTCACTAGACCCCCTTGCGGGTGGATTCTGAGTCATAGGAAGCGGAAAATTGTCTCTACACATTCCTCAGCATTGAAACTAGACCCTGGAAAGAGCTTGAGGCGCCTGAGGTGGGACTGCAAACTTTGTTCTCTCTTGTGAATTCTCCCAACATCCATGTCTGTGGTGTCGGGTACACACTGAAACTGCCTGTATGTACACACTTATATAATGGAAATGATGCCTTTGTTATGTCAGAGCTTTATGAGCATTGCTGACTGCTCCAGGAGAGCTGCAGCCTCTGTGCAGCTCTCACAGGAGGGAAGGTGACCTGAGATCTGGCTCTTTCAGCAGCAGGAGCTGTCACCAGTGAAGACAGCACCTCCACAGGTCAAATCAGCCACCAACTCTGTACTCTAGAGAAGAAGCTCAAACTCTCCTTTCTTAGAGAGAGACATTAAAATAACCTGATGTAAAAGGTAAGAGTTGTTGGTACAGGCTACTCACAGCACAGTGCCTGTACAACTCTGTATCCTCAGAAGAAAGGAAGCATCATTCCCACAACCCCACTGAATCCATCCCTCAGTGAGATGATTACAAAATGCACAAGCACCCTCAAATCAACCTAGACCACAAAAAATGCAGAGGAGGAGAAATGACATTGAGATTATTGCCCTTTTTCTAAACTTTGCTGTGCAGTCCAGACATACTTTAAGCATTAGGCAAAACAAATGTTTCAAACAGCCCCAGTGGGTTGATGGAACTGTCCTGGGAGTAATCACCACAGCTCCCTTTGCATGTAGGAACTAAGAAAGTCGAGGCACAGTTTATCAACCAGACAGCACGTAGGACAGAAGGCTGATTTTTCTTCAACCTGACTTTATGAGTAAGGGAAGATTTATACATGTATTTCTCAAGAACAGCAACAAGACTTGCCTGAAGTTCTGCTCTGTGTTCTTGGTTAAAAGACAGCTCAAAGAGCTTAACTGAGAATTTTGAGCAAATGTTTCTGTTCCTCTAACAGTGTGCTGTCCTGTCCTGATCCTTTCAGACTTATGTGCCTTAACCTCAGGAATCCCCAAAACATGACCTGTTTTTTAGGACAGCCACATGTGCTCTGAGCCCTGCAGCTCTGCTCCCGGCTGGCTGCAAATGGAGAGAACTGGAGTTTGCCTCCAGCTTGTGGACCAAAGGGAAGCAAGGCAGGTCAGATGGGATGTCTGGCACGGGACTGCCCTCTCCAACTGCTCTCTACTTTTCTGTCTTTCGGGCAGACTTCTTCCCCCATATCAGGCACCAAACCTGCATCCCTTCCACATCCATACATTGCCTATTCATGCAGGATTTATGGTTTGTGCATAACCCCTGAGGTGACTTCTGCACAGCACTCCAGCACACATTCCTCCTCACTTGGTGCTTGCCTTCAAGCCCCCTATCCTTCCAGCACTGGAGGCTTTTCTCCTCCTGTGTCTAGGCAAGAGGGGCTTGCCTAAAATCTCTCGTTTGAAATGGGCTTAACCATCCCCCTTTTGTTATATTAACATTGCTGCTGAATTCTCTCTTGCTTAGATTCAAGTATAAGCACTCAAGAGCATGTATTTTGCAGATGTTATTCCCTTAGGATTCTGCCTTCAGGAATGATAAAGTTAGAGAGAGCACAGCAAGAGGGAAACTGCTGAGCAAAGGAGCTGCAGGCAGCACCCAGCTTCCCTTCCAAACTCCAACCGAAGGGACATGTGCACCCTCCTCACTCAAGGATCCAGCTATGTTTTGGTCTGACAGTGCCAAAAAATGCAAACCTATTGAGTACTAAATCCACCTTCGGGGGCAAAGGACAGTGATCTGATCACTGTCTCAAAGGGAAGTGCATTCTCAGCCAAAACTGCCTGTTTCTTTGCTCTCCTTCCCCAAACAAGTCCTTAAGCCTGACAGAAAATGGGTTCTACAGTCAGAGAAATAAACACAAATAAAAAGAAACATGCAGAATAGAAATCAGCAAGAAGGATGATTGGTTTTTTCCCCCCTCCCCATCCCCTGATCTCATACAGATCAGACTGTTTCAGCATAACACAGAACCCCCTCCTCACTTCTGCCGTAAATAGTCCCACTTGCTGAACATACAGGCACCTTACCTGGGATGAATGTCCACAAGCAGCACCAGGGTCTGCATAGTGATCACATCAATCCGCTTACAGTGAAACCGTGCCACCTTCAGCACTTTTAGATATGTGAAACACAGGATTATAAGAGAGAGGAGGAAGCTGAGGGCATGAAAGACCCCAGTGAAAATCACAAACTGTGTCCTATCCTCTGGTCTCTTGTTGTACAGGGTGCAGGAGGCATAGAGGTGATGGAAACCCACCCAGGAGAGAGAAGCTGCCACTATCGGGAATGACACCGAGTGTAACCACGTGTAGCTCAGTATGAGAGCAGCATCTCTGTACCTCATTTTGGAGTGATAACTTAGAGGGAAGACCACAGCAATCCACCTGTCAATGCTCAAAGCTGCCATGCTCAACATGGAATTTGTGGTGAGAAAAGTCTCCAGGAAGCCCACAATGTGGCAGATCTGATCTCCTCCTGGTTGACTGTTGTAAATGATCCCAGCCAAGGTCAGGGGCATGCTCGAAACAGTCATCAACAGGTTGCAGAAGGTGAGGTTGAGGATGAACAATCCCGGGACCTGCTTGCGGATGTCGGCGCTGTACAGGAAGCACAGCAGCACCAGCACGTTGGCCAGCAGGGCCACGAGCATCAGCACCACCACCACGAAAGCCAGGATCAGCTCCCAGATGCTCATGGTGCGTCCAGTCACAGGAAGGACATCTCCGAAACTGCGCCGCTCCGGCACCCGGGGAACATGGTGCGAGGGGCACCCGCCTCGCCGTCCTCGCCAGCCTGCTCACTCCCTTGCATGCCCTCCGTATTTTGAGAGGAGCTGCAGTTTTCTCCTCCAACCTCCCCCTCCTCGCTGCTCCTTTCCACGTCAACGCTTTCCGAGACGTGCACAAAAGCACTGGGAATGCCCATCAAACTGCGAGGAGGGCTTAAAAAATATCAGCAGGACTGAACCACTGTCTCCATTCGGTCCATTTGAAGGAGAGCGTGTTATGCTGAGAAACTGCTCTCCTGAGATCCCTAATTATCAGCCCCAAGCTTGCAAGCAATTCACCGAGTGAATTGTGCTCTCTTTCTCCCTTGCTTTCTGCCTCTCTCTCTCTCTCTCTCTTTCTCTCCCCTCCCGGTCTCTTCCAACCCTCACTCCCTTCCAGGCTGAATGTAACCTGCTTTTTATGATCACAGATAAAAACCCCATTAATGGATTAAAGCATGCACACTGCTGGTGATTCGCAAACGTGATTATGTCATCCCTGCTCCACAACCCCTCCCCTTCTCCTTGCGACTGTGACTAGACTTTCCTCAAGAGAAATCCCATGCTCTCATTTAATTGATTTAGCCTTTAATTTGCAAACAGCCCTGTAACCAAATTCCTGCACTCCAGTGTGTTGCCTACATTTCTGCACATCACTGGCAGTGTTGCTGCTTGCTCTCAGCCAGGGCAGAGGCTTTCCTTTCTCTTCATTAGCTGTGCTTAAAGAGATGGGAGGAAATGGATACATTCTGCTACTTCTCTGAACCTGTCATTAGGCAACCGGAATAGTTTTACTGCTCTAGTTTAGCGTTTTGCGGTCCTGTGCCTTCGAACATGATGCGTAGGAGGAAAATGATTGCTTTCCTATCTCCTTGAAAAGCAGGGAAATCGAAGCCCAGACACCTCTGCCACATGCCCAGGGTCGTAGGGCAGGTGAGTGACAGAGGCAGCATGGTGCTGCAGGTACCACTATTCAGTCAGGCTTTCTCCTCTTCCCCGGTGTTTGCTTCCTCCTCATCAAGCCTCCCTCCCTGTGGGGCTGAGCACCCTGTGAGATCAAAACCGAGTTGCAGCGTGGCAAAGGAAATAGGAATGAGTCTGTATTGCACATAATTAGGTGTTAAAATGAAGTTTGTTTTAAGGGACGGAGCAGGAGCTGTTTCACCATTGCCTTTCCTGTCTCTTTGTATCAGTTTTAACCGGGAATGCTGAGAGTTTGTGAGCAATCAGGACAGCTTTTGCATCGAGGCACCCTTAATCCCTGCACAATAAGGAGGCAAAAGATGCCCTGCAGCACAGTTACTGGGGCTTGGTAAGTGCCTGTGCACGTGTGTGAGAGCTCTCTACTCGGGCAGATTGCCCCTCTGTGCCCGGAGCCCTGCCAGAGCCGTGTGTCTCCACGTCCAGCAGCTGTTGCTGCAGCCACTCGGGATCAGGCTCAGGAGCTGTCACCCTGCACGCTGCCAGAGCTTTACATGCTGTAAGAAAGCCCCTTCTCTTCCACTTCAGTTTTGTTTTGCTTTCTTAAACCAGGCTTTAAAGGGCTAATAGAGTCATAAAAGGCAGCTGAGGCTCTCCAGGCACAGGTCCTACGCACACACAGACACACATACACACACACAGAGACACTCCGCAGCAAAGGAGCTGTCTCTTTGACAGCTGAGGTGCAGAGTCCAGGTCTGTTTGTGAGCCCTGTGAGCTCCCTGTCTCCAGAACACGAGTGCTGGGGGGATGTGGAGCAGGTGTCTGCCTCTTCTCCTGAGACAGTGCTCAAAAGCTACTTAAAGTTCCATCCCTGGAAGTGTTCAAAAAAGTGTGGATATGGCACTTGAGGACACAGTGGATGGATGGGGTGGTGGTACTGGTTTGATGGCTGGACTTGATGATCTAAAAGGTCGTTTCCTACCTTTGTGATTCTGGAAGAAAGGCCTAAAGGTGACCCCTTTCTATAAATAAGAGAGATCTATACTCTTAGAAGAGGTAGGCTAAGGAGATGAGAAAGAAGATGAAGGCTTTGCTTCAGGACCAAGGTTATTGATGGACATCCCCTGAAGGGCAAGAGAGTCTGGGAGAACTGTGCACTGGTTCTTCTGGGTCGTTTTTCCAGGGAGTGAGGAAGCATATGAGAGTGGACAGCTGCAGGACAAGAGGACACTCATAATATCTCTCAACTACTTTTTCCAAGACCTGTTATTTCCCCCCTCTTCACCTACCCCCTTTTCCTCCAGAGTTTCTTAGGGTGATACTACCTTCCATATCAGCATGGGAAACCCAAATTAAAGCAGCAAGTTTGACATATACTTCAGTAATTGTTGCCTAAATGAAGTGCTCCAGGTCTTGTGCCTCACAGGTCAACAACTGTTTCTATATCTATTCTATTCTATTCTATTCTATGCTATGCTATTCTATTCTATTCTCAAACTGTTCTGTGTTGTAAGAATTTCTCAAGAAAGGAAAACATTGTTATCAATAAGGTTAAACACCCAGTGTTTACAGGGAAAATGTAACAACTAGTAAGGACTTAAATCTACAATCAACCTACAGGTCTTTCCTAACCTTTGTGATTCTATGATTTAATGAAATAACAATAAAAACAACATCATCATCATCAACAACAGCAATAATAATGATGATAATAATAATAAAGCTTTCTAGATTTCAGGAGAAATGTGGAGTTTTCTCTTGGTAACTGATTTGAGTCTCTGTATGTATTTACAACTCTGAAATCCCAATTAATTTACATAAATGATTCCCCTGTTGGTAATCCCTGCAGCAGAGGTTGTTTACTGGATGCTGCAGGGTTTATTTATCATGCATACCTTAGGGAGCAGGAGGGACCCATCAAATAGCTTTGCTTTAAACAAATCAGGAGGGAAGAATGTGCTGTGCATATGTCAAGGGTTAACCCCAGCTGGCAGCTAAGCACTGCACAGGCACTCGCTCTCCCTCCCTCAGGGGATGGAATCTTAGGAGTCATAGAATTGTTTAGGTTGGAAAACACCTCTTAGATCATCGAGTCCAGGGAAGGTCTTTGAGCACTCGTATGAGTCGACTTTGGTCTGTCTTAAGCCAAGTAAAATGCAAAACTTTGGCAAGGTTGCTTAGTGGAGAGAGAAGCCACAGGTCTGTCCCTCTTGGTGCCTGGCTATCAGGTGTCATGGTCAACCTCTACTGCCCAAAGATCATTTTACTTCTGCCCCTACTCTTCCAAGCCCCAAATAACCAGCATCACCCAGTGGCAGTGTTCAAAGCCAGCTTGGAAAGGCCCTGAGCAACCTGGTCTAGAGGGAGGTGTTCCTGCCCATGGCAGCAGAGTTGGGTCCATAAGGTCCCTTCCAACCCCTTAACAGTCTATGAATTTCTGACTCTTGCCTGGCTCCTTACTCTCCAACATGTGCTGTGTGCTCCACACAGGGAATGCTACACAGTGTGCTGGGGCCAACTGGGGCCAGCCAGATTGTTTCTCATGGGCCACCACTTTGGGGAAGAGGGGACAGAAACCCTCCACTGCTTCACCACACAGCCCTTGTGCTGAGTGCCACAACAGCTCCAGCAGCTGCTCACCAGAGCCCTCCTGGTGAATTATTCACGCTCGGGCTGTCACTGCTACTTTGCTTCATGGAATTAAAGAAACATCAGGTCTGGAGGCACATGGCTGATGCTTCTGGCACTTCTGCCTAATGCATGGATATTTAAGGACTCTTAGGGCAGCTGAGGAAATCAAATCAAGCCAAGAGCAGCAGAAAGTCATGGGAACCTTTGAGTCAGGAATGTCTGTGGGCAGATGCATGTGGAGGTGGAAGGCTCAGCTCCCTTTCCCAGGGCTGCTTCGGAGCCAGGTGAGAGCTTCCTTCCTGGAGGCCAATTAGTGGATGGGAGCCAGGTGAGAGCTTCCTTCCTGGAGGCCAATTAGTGGATGAGCAAGCTCAGTCACCTGGTGCCAGCAGGAGAGTCACTTGGTCTCTCTGTGTTATTCCTGCAAATGCAAGAAGTTAAGTGATGTATTCCAGCATGGGGTTTGGTTCACAATTTACATTTTAGAATCACTCCATATCAACATCATCAGTGATGCAGATATTGAGTCACACTTCATCTTCATTTGGAGCTGTGTTAGAATGGCATTCTTTTAAGGGGAGAGTGTGTGGATGGACCTACTTTATTTGGTTTACCTATAAAGATAAAAGGAAGGGCTCAAAAAAAACTTGGTCAATAGTTCACTATTAAGTTCACTTAATAGTTAACTATTAAGTTCACAGCCATTTCTCACAGAAAAAAAAAATTATTAACAAGAATAATTAACTATATTTTAATTCTGTTAAAGACATGAGGCTTCTAGTTTGTTTTTCTGATTTCTTTTGTTCTAAACCTATTTTTAATCCACTCCTCTTTCTTAATGAATAAAAGAGTAACTAATCTGAAAGTTAACCTCATTGAGAGATGTTGAAGAACTAAAGTAAAAAACCCAAAATTTCATCAGATTTAAATTAGAATTCAATTAAGATATTCATAATATTGCAGCCTGTAGAATGATTACTTTCAGAGAGGGAAATTAAAATTTTTCCATCAGCTCTTTCACCATTCATCTTCTTGCAGACACATTTGCAGAGGTTAGAACTACTCAGCACACCCCAATACCCTTTCTCACCCAAAACCCTGAAGGTATTTCTAGAAGGATGATTTCCAGCGTCCAGGAACTGTTAAAAGATTTTCATAGAATTGTAGATGGTTTGTATTGGAAAGGACCTTAAAGAATATTTTGTTCCAACTCCCCTGCCCTGGGCAGAGACACCTTCCACTAGACCAGGTTGCTCCAAGCTCTGCCCAGCCTGGCCTTGAACACTTCCAGGGATGAGTGAGCCACAACTTCTGCAGGCAACCTGTGCCAGTATCTCATCACCCTGACTATCTATTATGCCTCTTGCACCAGCTGAAAGAGAATTGCCTTTGCAAAACTGGGAAAGAGTAATTCATACATTTGCAATCTACTTAGAGGATGCCAACATTATTTGCAGGATGCAAAAGTGTTCTGATGCTGTTCAAGTGAAGACACTTCAATCAGATGATGCCTGAATTTTAAGAGCTGTTATTATTGCTCTGAATTGCTCTCATGTTTTCCCAAACTGGCATGTGCATACAAGGGGCTTCATGAACATCCACAAGTGCTTCTCCCATGAGGAGACACGATGAGGACTCTATCGAATATTGAGACTGTCTTCACAAGAGCTCAGCTGTCACAACTGACATTGACGACCTTTGGTTTCTCCAGGCTTGGCATGAGGACGTGGTCCCTCAAAAAACAGAGCTGCCTTGTGAAGTGATGGAGTAACCTGAGCTTTGCTTTGCCCTGGGAAGCTTGTACTTGACCAGGCTGGAGAGGACTTGGGGCAACCTGGGATAGTGGAAGGTAGTGGGGGGTTGGAATGAGATGGTCTTTAAGGTCCAACCCAAACCATTCTGTG
Organism: Myrmophylax atrothorax; assembly: GCA_026770055.1. Classification (NCBI taxonomy): domain Eukaryota; kingdom Metazoa; phylum Chordata; class Aves; order Passeriformes; family Thamnophilidae; genus Myrmophylax; species Myrmophylax atrothorax. The sequence goes on along the minus strand of JAOXXN010000082.1, from coordinate 32,412,823 downwards.
ATTCTATTCTGTGATACTTCAAAAGTGCCTGAAGAGTTTCAGAGACTTGTATGCAAAGGGGTAAAGTGCTATGTCTGGAAAGCCTCTCATTCAGGGAAAGTAATTAAGGTTTGGGGTGACCCCTGGTGCACTGCTTGTAATGCCACTTAGGACTTGACTGTCACTTTGGGATTTAAACTGTCATGGGAAAAGCACTGGATATTTGAAATGTAGAGGAAGAAGGAAGAGTAACTAATTAAAACCCCCCAAATATTCCTGAGTGTCTGAAGACAGGTAAAACAAATTAATTCCCAGTTTTTCTAGATGAAAGGCAGGACTGACTTTGCTAGGTATTACATTTCACATTGGTCCTATAAGTGATATAAGTGACACCTGTCACATCTACACTGCTCTAGATAGAATTTGTTCACTTTACCCTGTAGCACTTTAAAATGTCAGAGCAGAACTCACTTTTGTCACACTTGCTCTTTTTAGATGTGTGGTATTTCAATTTCCTCTTGTTTTAAACTGGGCTGGCTCCTTCTCACTAGCAAAGACAAAAATAGAGGCTTGAACAGAAGGCTTTTAAAATGATACATAGATGTCAGTGCTTGTTTCTATATTAAAAGTCAAGCAAGAGCATGCACTCTTGCACACTTCCCTTTAGCAATTAGCTAGGTATTTTATTTTTTCATAATTTCTTCTACTATAGCAATTTTAGCTGGATTTTCCTATCTATTTGTTTCCTTGCATGAAATGTCCGTTATTAAAATTGTTACCTAGTGATTGCAGCAAATGACTTTTGAAACTTGTTTGGGTTTGGTGTGTTTGGCTTTATGTAATTGAGCAGAGTATCATTTCTGCTCTTCCTAATAAGTTCTGCAGGGGAGGAGGTTGTTATACATGTGGGGATAATCTAACCAAATATATCTGCTTTATTAATGAAGGATATTTGGATCTTTGCTGCAGGCTGGGCAGAAGAGTTTGGGTTCAAAAATACATTTAATTTCCATCATCATATGTATTTCTGCACCACTTGATTTTGCTTTGCCTCCCTTACTGTGCTGGAATGGTGGATTTCAGAGCTCAACTCACTGTGTGTCACCTGCAAATTCTCCACCTGATTGCTTAACTACTTCAAATGTGCTGGGAAGCTTATTAATGCAATTCCAGCTCAGGGAAGGCGACATTCAATTCATAGGTCTCTAAGAGACTAAAAGACTCATTGCAAAGCAGTCTATTAAAGGCTTAAGTTATGTCCCTGTAACAACTCTTCTGGATTTGCCATTCCCTTGGATTTGTGATATATTGACAAGGTTTTATAAGGCTTCTTTTCACTGGAAGCTTTTCTACAGGTCCACTAGCTTAAAGGACTCTGAAATTCTAATTTTAATTATTGATTTAACTGGCTTACCATGGTAATGAAGGAATTATGCAACTCCTCCTATACAACCAGCAGCCTTTTTTAAAATACATAGGTTATTTCCAGGCCTGTAGCACTGCTAATGAGGTCTGGCATGCTCTTGCTATCAGTTTGGTTTTTTTGGTTTAGAATGTTATTAGAATAAAGGGTTTTAGTTAGAACCTGCAAGTCTAAGTCAAGATTTTATGAGAAAAATAGAATCACAGAATCACAGGATGGTTTGGGTGGGAGGGGACCTTAAAGATCATCTCATTCCATGCCCTGCCATGGGCAGGGACATCTTCCACTGCCCCAGGTCACTCCAAGCCCCGTCCAACCTGGCCTTGGACATTTGCAGAGATGGAGCCGCCACAGCTTCTCTGGGCAAATGGAAGGCAAAATGTAGGGCAAAAGAAAGTGAATACTAACCATAGTTGGTTTCTGTAATTAATTTAAAATTAATTTAATTTAAAACAATTGTATGGTCATCGAGCACAAACAGCAGGTTCTTAGACTGACACTGGAAGTCACTATGAATGTAGCCGTACTGTAATCCAGAAAGATGAATCACTGACTTCTGTTAGAAAAAAAAAATCTTACCTTCTTATATCAAATTTTCTAACATCACAATAAACGGGAAGAGCTGATCCTGTGATCCTTTATTGACAGCAAACCTATATCTCTGAGATATCCCATTTGTAGCTGCACCAGTTGTTTTCTATAGCTGGGAGCAAACACACCATTCATTCTATTACAAATCATGTGTGATGGCTCTCCTTGGGCCTGGAGCAGAGCATGTTCTGTAAAATATACCAGAGCAAAACCAATTGAATGGGTGAGTTGCTGCAGCTGATCTATGCAGGTGTTGCAGCTGCCTGGAGCAGTAGGAGGTGTACCCAAACTACCAGAGCTCACAGAGGCACCTGAGTCAAGAAGTCAGAATGCTTTGTAACTAATTTCAGCAAATAAAAGTTCCAGGCAATAAACATGCTGGTACCATGCCAAGCTGGACATGCATGGCACTGAAGAATCAAGCAAGATCCTTTTGCATTTCTGTTGGGCAAACACACACTGTGTGGGTTCATGGGTCAGAGAGATGTGGGTCAAGCCTTAGTTTGATTGCCTGGAGATTAGTGTCTGCTAAGAGATGGGGTGACTGGATCAGATTGATTAATTTCATCTTGTTTAATTTCATTTAGCTTAGATATCATTTATGTCTAAAGTCAATAAAAGATACTGTTATTGGTTGATTAATAATACCTTGGACTTTAAAAAACCTCTCTGAAATTGCCTAATGATGAAGGAAGCTTTTAATGTATTAATGTTTTTTGGAAGGGTTACTCTATTCCTTTAGAAAAAATACATCACTTAATGAAGAGATTTAAGCCTTTTTTGATTTTGATGCAGTTCTCATCATGACCCAAGACAGGACTGAGCCATCCACACTGCCTTTGTAGCTATGTCTTAGCCATGAACATGAAAGGTGGTCTGAGTCCTCTGATGGTGACACCAGTGGCAAAGCACTCATATAGTTAATAAGATCTTGTTTTCCTGCTCATCTTGAAGTGAAAAAGGAAGCCTAGAAGGGAGAAATGGAAACAAAACAGCAAGGCAAATAAATAAATTTTAAAAGAAGGTTAATTTTTTATTTAGGTTAACATTACCAGACTAGATAAAATAGGAGTTAAATTTCCAAAAGAAAGCTTGGTAAGTGACTGATTTCAAATCAACAACCATTTTGAAAGCTCTCACCAGAACTCAGGCCATTGTACTCACCTGCCGGGTCCTTCTACTTTTCCATGGGAGTCTCACATGGAAAACAGTTCTGTAGCAGAGCATGCACAGACAAAACCCACCACTGCCACTCCACTCCCACCAACATGGGAGAAATCCACCACAGTTAGTCTTCCCTTCATTAAGTAGCTCAAATTGAAGAGTTTTGAGGTCTGGTTTTGATGCAGTTTCATATTTTGCCACGATTTAGCTGCCACAGCTGTCTGTGTTCAAAAGCTTAGCAACATCCCTCATGTCAGCACAGAACATGGGGATAAAACTCTCCTAAAAAAGTCACAGCCTTTCAGTCAACTATAACTCTGCCTTGTCATCACCTTTAATTTCTTTTCCCAGTGCAGTAAATGTTTAAAATAACCCCAAACAAAGCAATGACAAGTATTGGCTGCTTTCCCCTGTGTCCTCAGTCAGAGCACTCCATGTGAGTTACCTATAGTGAAACAGAACTTCTGTAGAACTCCTACACAGAGGCAGAGCCAAACTGGTGTCCAAGATCAGCCAGCTCCTGATGGAACAGTTTGGAAAACTATCCAGTTCATAGCAGTGCCATGCATTTATCAGCAGCAACAACAGGGATACCTTTACTTTGTTTTTACCAGGGACTTCCCCTGACCTGTCTCCAGAGAGTTCTTTCCATGGAAAAAGTGAATTTAGTCCACATTCATATAGAAATTTCTATGAGTACTGGTTAATCCATTTGTCTTTTAAAACACTTTTCTGATAAAGGTTCAGAGAAATCTTGAGAAAATTGAAAAAAAAAAAATACCAGCCACACAAGAAGATATAAGATTTGTGGAAAGAGCAAGTGAGGACAGAGACCCTGAAGTGTTCTGTTATGTCCTTTATACCATAATAGTCTAGAACATTTTTTACTTTTCTTGTATTAAATTTCACCTGATAGCTGAGAGTCTAGCTACAAAATCTAATTATAAGGCAGGAAAAAAATCAAGTGATGAAGTTTTGTCTATGTCTTTAATCACTATTTGATTTTTATCAACCCAAGGCATAATAAACATCACCTGCAATTATCTCCCACGCAGAAAGATTGCTTCCTTTTGTCATGAATACCTGTCATGCAGACCCAGGAGCCCTGGCTTGTTATTACTCAGGGCTCCAGGAACACCTGCATTTTCTTGGCAAGCTCTGGAAATGATAATGCTTTACCAGTGTTCATCTAAGAATTTCCTCTGCATTCAGGAGCACCTCATTGATCTGGCACAAAGAAAGAAAAATTAAAGGAGTTGCTGACTGATTTGTTTTCACTGTGTTGAGGATCTTCCACTCTCCATCACAAGTTTTAGATGGATTAAGTTAGCACAGAAAGTCCCCACTTTGGTTATTTGTGGGAAAGCTGAACCCCCAAAGGATTTGGACAGAAAGCTCTAAATAGGGTTTTACTTGCCTGACAAAAGCCGATTTTTTCTCTTCTGTGGGAAAAAAAGGTAATTATTGCTAAGAAAAGGTCTATTTTATTTCCACTTTAAATAAGTATAATTCAGTTGGCTTCAAGGAGTTGCTCCTCCTCTACCTGTGGGCCTGGGAGGTGAGGAAGCACTACAGGCAGAAGGAGCATCTCCATGCCTGGAGACACAGGCAGTGCCCCTGCAGCCCTACAGCTGGATGATGCTGAAGATTCTTTTTTCTTCTGGGTACGTTTTATAAATGGGAATAATGTCTTCAAAAATGGCTGTCAGTGCAGAGAAATTGAGTTGTCTTAATACACATCCTCTGCAATATTTCCTCATTTGCAAACAGTTTTGTCACTTTGGATTTCCAGCTGTCGTGATTTCTCCCCTCTGTACACTGACTACTCCCCTTTTTTGCTGCCAGCTGTGTAAGGTCACAGTGGATCTTGAATTTATTTTCTTCCAGCCTTTCTTGCAAACCTTCTACCCTTTCTTCCTTGTTGGTGGAGGGAAGCAACCAGAACTCAAAACCCTCTGCTACTTTGCTTCTTTTTTTCTCAGCAGACCTCTTTAACATCTGACAGTCTGTCTTTCCTTTGGTGTTATCTGGAGGGGTGGAAAGTATTTCAGTGAGTTCCATAGGAGAGCACACACAGAATCAAAAGTTCAATCCAATTAGTATAAACTGCATGTCTGCTCCTCAGCAGAACCTCTAACACACACTGGCAGGGCAGAGATTCAAGTGGCAGTGACATCTTTCAGATCATAGAATCACAAATGGTCTGGGTTGGAAGGGACTTTTAAAGGTCATCCATGGGCAGGAACACCTTCCACTAGAAGTGATAGATGTCCCATCCAACCTGACCTTGAATGTTTCCATGGATGGAGCACCTTCCACCTATCTGGGCCACCTTCATGTGCAATGAAAGAAATATTCCTCTAATGAATGATATAATTTCTCCTTGCCTACAGGTACTTACTGAAAAATCTGAGAGGTTTCAGGTCTTTTTTCTCCACCCTCCATCCTTCAGTTGCTCATAGTATTTTAGATATATTTTTTAAAACATCCTCTCCTTTCTGAAAGCTTCACTCAACACCTTGCAGGAGGGACTCCCAAGTGCCAGCTGAACTGTTGCCTTTGGCCTGGGAAGAACTTGCCATGGCTCAGGGCACATTGGTCATGCTCTGGGTGCAACTCCCATGCCCACACTGTCATTGTGGGGCATTCCAAGAGCAAAGAACATGCCTGAAGCCATCCTGGATGTCACAGCTTGCAGTTTGCTGCCACATTACAGGCACTCAACCTGCCTTAGTTGCATCTACCATAACTCAGCTGGAAAGTCTGGTACCAACCTGATTTACAACTGTGTAAGTTATTTCCCTATACATAACTCAGAGATGGCAAGGTGATCGAAAAGGCAGAAAATCCAAGTCTTTGATTGCAAAAAAATGGAAAATTTCTGCTCCTGAATTTCAGTGTGGTTTCTGGCATGATTTCCAGAAGGAAATAAGAATTTGCCCATCTTTGGAAGAAGTAAAAAATGTAAAAAGCCTTGATGGGATGTTGCAACTGGACGAGATGATAAAGCAGTGTTGAAGCAAACTCGGGAGCATTATCCACAAACAGCTTGCTTGGTCTAATAAACTGAAACTCTAATTCTGGAGACAGGCCATCTCCCTTAGCAGCAGGGACATCCAAACCCTATATTACCAAGGATCCCCAAGTCAGATAAAAGCTCATATTTATCCACTAAGTCATGAATCAGCTAAAATCAATATTTTTATTTTAAAGTATTTTTCTTATAAGCCTCACAGGGTGAGGGCTGCACTGCCAAACCTCAGCTTTAACATGATTTTTTCTGACAAGACATGCATCACTGAAAATATTTGTCTGTAATGAAAGTGATGGCACAGGTTTATAGCAGTGCAAACACAAACATGCACTGACAGTGCCCCAGAGAAAGACTCTGTGGTTTACATGTATGTTCTCCACAGGCTGTTTTGTCCCAGTGGGATCCCATGGGGGTTTAACCCACAACAAATCTGAGCAAAGGTTGGTGTGATTTTCCAGCAATTGATAAAATGGGATGCTCTGTGGTGGCAAAGGGGCTTTAGCAGTGTGTAAACCACTCCCCTGATGGGGATGGTGTCCCTGGCTGGAGCAGAAGGATTTACTACCTGTTCCTTAGTCAGATCATACAGGTGTAGGAGATGCAGTTGGTGAAGTCCTGTCACCATCCCAGAAAGGACTGGAGGGTCCTTACAGCCTCAACTTGCTCCCAGTTATCCACAGAGATCTCACAATGGGGAAGGCAGAAAAATATCCTCTCTCCTCCATGCCTGAGCTGATAACAGGAAAACTGGATTTGTAATCTTGTTCCTTCTTCTTGTACTTCTCTCTTTCCTGAGCACGAGAATAACCCTTGCTTCTGCAATATTCCTTGGAAAATAACTTCAGATACACCAGATAGACAGAGATACAGATAGAGATACAAATAATTTCCACAGATATTCCAGGATATTACCCTGGTCCACCAAAGGACAGGATCATTTGCTGAGAAACTTTATTAACCATTATGTTAGATAACTTTCACCAGAGAAAGCTGTGGGTGAAAAAAGCACAGGACCTGCAATAAAAATTCCAAGAGGCAATACCTTATCCAAACAGAGCTGTAAATCTTCAAGGGATTCTGCTAACACAGTGTTATGTCTCATTTCCTTAACGTTTTTTATTGTCCCATTGCAAGATGCTCTACATGGCATTAGAGACCCAAGGAGGCATTTTCTGATAATCTGATTTTCAGAATAAAATGGAATATATAATTTCATTAACCAATTCCTGAATCAGGTTTATTATATTAGCTCCAAGTGAAATTAAGAATTTTGCTTACATGGGTATTAAAGGAGTAGGAATTATAAGACAGAGTAATTTTAACTATGGATGGATATGGACTTTGAGAAGTGGGAATAGTGACATACCTTACAAAAACAATGACCTGCTCAAACTTCCAGCCATCCTGGCAAAACATGTTCTAGCTGTATTCTTGGATCACTTGGGATCTCTCCTGGCTTCAATCAGGCTCTGCAGCAGCAGAAACCACCCTCCTTATCTGCTGCTGTCCCTACCAGAGGAAGCAGCTTTAAAGGATTTATGAAGTTCTTCAGTGATTTACTGAGTATTGAAAAGTGTTGGTTGGAACTTTTTTTAACAAGAACAATACCCTTGTTCTGTTTTCTCTAAAACTGCTCCTTCCAAGTTTGCTGTGTTAGCCCCAAGCATTTAGCTCCCAGATGAGTGTGGCAGCATTGCTTCTTCCCTCAATATAGCATGATAAAAGGCGCAAGCAAAATGTGGTATTTTCTAATAGAATCTGAAAAGCTGCAGTTTCTGGGTTAAGGTTGCTTTTTGTCTAAAGAAAAATCTCCTAGGTAAGAAAGACATGACAAGGAAAAAGACTTTCTGAGCTGATACACTGAAGCAACTGTTCAGGAACAGTTAATCCCCCAAAAGGTATTTCTTGAGCAATTCTGGCAAGATTAGATAGAAAAGGCTATTACTTATGTGTCTTGCTGTTATTTGCAGCATGGACAGGAGGCGTCAAGACACAAATCTACTGGTTTAAAATATTTTAGGTCATTCTTTAGGCTGCAATCAGGATTATTTCTCATTCATGTCATTTCTCTGTTCATTATTTGCTTTAGATGTTCAACCCTACAGTCCACAGTTCTTAAAGTCTGACCCTAAGCTTGCTGAAGTTAGTAGGAAGACTTATGTAAAGACTAGTTGAAAGACTCTGAGGGCTTTTAATTAACCCTCATTAAGCTTTTCAACAGAGGGGAAAACTTCCCAAACATGTAAAAATAATTGGCTTTAGTTGACCTCCTACATTATTTGGGAAAGACTACTTGTTGGTACTTCCCAAACTGGCAGACTATGAATCAAGAAGTGAAACTCTAATATTTATACCAAATAAAATGAAAAAGTGGACCCAGCAGTTAGATCACAGTCAATGATTCAGGACAAAAAGGTCCATATGATCTGAGTCACCTTGAAGTAGATGAACCACCCCCTGGAGTAACCAGCTCTGCAGGGAACTGCAGTGATGTTTTGAGGCTGCATAGTCTGTGATGTGACTGACCAGGAACCAGGTGACTACAGCATATAAAACTGTGTAACATGTAAAACCAACCTGCTTCAAAGGCACAGGAGGTAGAAGCCATAAAAAAGCTTTGCTGATGTGTGTAGGGACAAGTTCCCACCGAGCTGTAAAAGCCCAAAACATGGACAGGTTATCACACTTTCCAGAGCCGTGGAGACCTCTCTCTGCACTGCACTCCTGCACCACTGTTGTCTCTTGATGGGATTGAAGGAGAAGTGGCAACCAAGCCCTGTGAGTGCCTGATTTAGAGCCTTCACTGTCTGCCAACACATCTTTCTCTGCAAAGTGTCTGCCAGCCTGAAGGGTTTTCTTCAATCAATTTTTACTTTAGTTGCTGATAATTGAAAACCTGCAAGATGTGTATGTGAAGATCTCTCCACATTTTCATTCTTCAGGGGAAAGCTATGAGTTATGTGCCTCAGATCACATCTCTTGGGTCCTTATGAGTGTCCTGTTATTATGGTCAACACTGTACAAGTTGTAATTAAAGCACCCTGACCGCTGGATCACCACAACCCTCTGAGATCAATCTTATTCTTTCCTGCCTATTTTAAAGCACATAAAGACATGAGTCAAAACCAGCCTGATTGCAGAAGTCCCAATGAACTCATGTATTAGTACATGATGGTTTCTTTCTGGTATGTTTTGCTACCCAAATAAACAAATATCACTGTGTGGTTGTTTAGCTGGGGGTGATCTTTGTTTTGAGTCTGGACAAAGAAGAAATTCATTCCTCTGTAGCTGGGACAACCAGCCAGGCATTAACCATGTCCCTCAAAAAAAAATAGCAAAAGTGGAACTCACTCAGATGCTCTGTGTCTTAGCTGAGTAAATGCATTCAGGGGTACAAAAGTAAGATCAATCTACATCTGAAGGCTGGGCTGAGACCTCTTTTAATGTCTTACTCTTAAGAAAAGCCCAAAAGAAATCCTCTGTCCACTATGGTTTGCCACATTTCAGACAGAGTAGTTGTGTTCTCGTGCTTTCAGTTTATTTATTATTCCAATACTCTGAATTATATAGTCATGGATTCCTGCAGCATTCTAATTATTAAAAAACTGGTTTCTGTACATAAACATGAACAAGCTTCCTAAACAGCAATTCTGTCTTAACAGAAAGAGTTCTGCATTTGTGTGGCCCATGTTGTTCTAAGTACAAAAGAAGAATGCAGTAGATAGATATGTTACAAGCTTTAGAGTTAATTTAGTTAGTTTAATTACAAATACTTATTTTATTCAGCTTCTTATCAGAAAACCATCAGCCTGGAGATACTCTGCAGCCAAAGTAATAATTCAATATTTAATAAACTGTGTAGGCATCAACTTCCATTAGAATTCAATGAGAGGGATATTTCAAAGAGCATTTTGGATAAGGGCTGATACACACCCAAGTGGTTTCAGCAAAATAGACATGCAAGGAGAGTTGTACAGTTCTGTAGAATAAAACAGGCTTAGGAATCCACGACAAATCACTCAAAATGGGATAGAAGTCCTAAACACCACTATCTCTTCTCTTATCAACAGCTCAAAAATACTCATCTGCTTCCTGCAACTCCATCTTTTCCCTGTGGCAACCATAATACGTTTCTTGGAATATTAAAATATGATTTATCTCCTAGACTTGAAGAGCAGTAGCCACAGTGAAATCAGCTTGGTGTCCCTGAACCATCATGAGCCTTGGGAAACACCATCCAGATGTTGTGAGCATCTTGTGTCAAACCAGACTGCAATCCAGAGTTTTGATTTAGTTTAATGAACTCAAATGAAATGCTTTGAGCTGGGCCCACTGAAACCTTTTTCTTCCATCTGAAAGGTTAAACCCAAATGTTTTGCCATATTCAGGCTGTTTTCAACTTTCCATTCTGCAAATCACTCAGCTTGCTGACTTCTCAGCTGGACTTAGGAAGAAAAACATCAGGCTTTTCCACAGAGTGGAAAGAGAGCTGGGAAAAAATATGTTTATGCTAAACCTAATTGGCAGTAGGGAATAATATCAGATTTCTGAAAAAGTGCTTCTGTATGACAACTCTTGCTGCTTAACTGGCAGGCAGGCTGAAAAATGCAGCTGGAGGAACTGTGTCAGACTTTTTACTTTGATAAATTGGGGTCACACATTTTAGCAGGGCTGTGATAGGACAAGGGGCAATGGCCTCAAACTGAAAGAGAGTAGGGTTAGATGGAATATTGGCAAGGAGTTCCTGGCTGTGAGGGTGGGCAGGCCCTGGCACAGGTTGCTCAGAGAAGCTGTGGCTGCCCCATCCCTGGGAGTGTCCAAGCCAGGTTGGACAGGGCTTGGAGCAACCTGTGCTGGTGGGAGGTGTCCCTGCCCATGGCAGGGGTGGGACTGGGTGGGCTTTGAGGTCCTTTCCAAT